>OU342733.1:2485296-3142763 GCA_910589765.1 Avena atlantica
TTTCCTTTTGTCGCACGGAAAAACCCTTTTCCATTTTCCGAGCGCAAAAAACGGGTCGTTTTGTGAAGTAAACCACCAAAACACCGTTTCAGAATGCTACCGTCCTATTTTCCTAAAATACTAGACCACCTACATGGACTATATCCCAACCAGTACATCTCAAACCTTTTCGTCATCCCTGGTAAAAAGGACAAATGTCTGCCGAAACGGCAGGAAGGGTCGGTTTGTACTACAGGTACAATGATCTACCGCCCGTGATTTTTTGAAAAAAATCATTTTAGACTCGCAATATGTGGTTTCTTCAGAGATCCAATGCAAGTTCTAACAATGCCCGTCCCCTATCTTCATGCACACCGGTTCGACCATAGTTAGAAATTCAAATATTCAAAACGGGCATAATAAATTCAAAAAAAATCCGAACAATGAAAATCCTTCGCGTGGTGTCATTTATGTTACATAGTTGAAAGGAAAAATACCAGACTTGGTATATTGATCATGTTTCGAAAAAAACCTTCACAAAATGAACTATCATGTTCGAGGTTTCATGGCTTTCGGTCCAAATGACCGATGTTATGTGCTGAATCACGGCATAGTTTGTGATGTTGTGCCCATATTATGCATGTGTGTGACATTGGTATGGAGAACAATGTTGCAGGAGGAAGTTTTCCTTTTTGTCGCACGGAAAAACCCTTTTCCATTTCCGAGCGCAAAAAACGGGTCGTTTGTGAAGTAACCCCAAAATGCCGTTTCAGAATGCTACCGTCCTATTTTCCTAAAATACTGGACCACCTTACATGGACTATATCCCAACCGTACATCTCAAACCTTTTCGTCCATCCCTGGTAAAAAGGACAAATGTCTGCCGAATCGGCAGGAAGTGGGTCCGGTTTGTACTACAGGTACATGATCTACCGCCCGTGATTTTTTGAAAAAATCATTTTTAGACTCGCAATATGTGGTTTCTTCAGAGATCCAATGCAAGTTCTAACAATGCCCGTCCCCTATCTTCATGCACACCGGTTCAACCATAGTTAGAAATTCAAATAATTCAAAACGGGCATAATAAATTCAAAAAAAATCCGAACAATGAAAATCTTCGTGGTGTCATATTATGTTACATAGTTGAAGGAAAAATACCAGACTTGGTATATTGATCATGTTTCGAAAAAACCTTCACAAAATGACCTATCATGTTCGAGGTTTCATGGCTTTCGGTCCATATGACCGATGTTATGTGCTGAATCACGGATAGTTTGTGATGTTGTGCCCATATTATGCATGTGTGTGGACATTGGTATGGAGAACAATGTTGCAGGAGGAAGTTTCCTTTTTGTCGCACGGAAAAAGCCCTTTTCCATTTTCCGAGCGCAAAAAACGGGTCGTTTTGTGAAGTAACCACCAAAATGCCGTTTCAGAATGCTACCGTCCTATTTTCCTAAATACTAGACCACCTTACATGGACTATATCCCAACGGTACATCTCAAACCTTTTCGTCCATCCCTGGTAAAAAGGACAAATGTCTGCCGAATCGGCAGGAAGTGGGTCCGGTTTGTACTACAGGTACATGATCTACCGCCCGTGATTTTTTGAAAAAATCATTTTTAGACTCGCAATGTGGTTTCTTCAGAGATCCAATGCAAGTTCTAACAATGCCCGTCCCCTATCTTCATGCACACCGGTTCGACCCATAGTTAGAAATTCAAATAATTCAAAACGGGCATAATAAATTCAAAAAAAATCCGAACAATGAAAATCCTTCGCGTGGTGTCATATTATGTTACATAGTTGAAAGGAAAAATACCAGACTTGGTATATTGATCATGTTTCGAAAAAACCTTCACAAAATGACCTATCATGTTCGAGGTTTCATGGCTTTCGGTCCATATGACCGATGTTATGTGCTGAATCACGGCATAGTTTGTGATGTTGTGCCCATATTATGCATGTGTGTGGACATTGGTATGGAGAACAATGTTGCAGGAGGAAGTTTTCCTTTTTGTCGCACGGAAAAGCCCTTTTCCATTTCCCGAGCGCAAAAAACGGGTCGTTTTGTGAAGTAACCACCAAAATGCCGTTTCAGAATGCTACCGTCCTATTTTCCTAAAATACTAGACCACCTTACATGGACTATATCCCAACCGTACATCTCAAACCTTTTCGTCCATCCCTGGAAAAAAGGACAAATGTTTTTGAATTATTTATTTAAATCCAAACACTTTTTATGTTTAAAATTTTCTAAATTCCAAATTAATATTCAAAAATATAAGTTAATTCATTTTAAAAGGTTATATTAATTATTTTTAAAAATAGAATATGTTTTTGAATTATTTATTCAAATCCATACACTTCTTATGTTTAAAGTTTTCTAAATTCCAAATTGATATCAAAAAAATATAAGTTAATTCATTTTTAATTGTAAATGGTTCATATTTTAAATGGTTACATTAATTGTTTTTTAAAACAGAAAATGGTTTTGAATTGTTTATTCAAATCCAAACACTTTTTATGTTTAAAGTTTTTCTAAATTCCAAATTAATATTCAAAAATATAAGTTAATTAATTTTAAATGGTTACATTAATTATTTTTTAAAAATAGAAATTGGTTTTGGATTATTTATTCAAATCCATACACTTCTTATGTTTAAAGTTTTTCTAAATTCCAAATTAATATTTAAAAAATATAAGTTATTTCATTATTAATTTTAAATGGTTCGTTGTTTAAATGGTTACATTAATTATTTTTCAAAACAGAAAATGGTTTCGAATTAGTTATTCAAATCCAAACACTTTTTATGTTTAAAGTTTTTCTAAATTCCAAAGTAATTATCATTTAAAAAACATTACAAATTTAAACCCCAAAATAAAAAATAAGGCGGGAACAGAGAGAAAATAACTGAAAAAATTTGAAAACAGGGGAATACGTCCCGGTTGGAGCCACCAACCGGGACGAAAGAGCCCCCTGCGCGCGCGCCCCTTCAACTGCTGAAAATTTGGACTATAGGTCCCGGTTGGTGGCTCCAACCGGGACGTATGCCCCTTTAGTCCCGGTTGGAGCCACGAACCGGGACTAAAGGCCCTTTAGTTATAAGGGCGTGTGCCTCCTCTTCTTCTTCTTCCCTTTCCCACTCTGCCTCTGCCCGCGCCATCGCCGACGACGACGCCGCCAGGCTGCCCCCGCCACCGTCGCGCGCTCCCCGTAGCGGCTCCGTCGTCAACGCCTCCGCCTCCGGCCGCCACCCGCGTCTCTTCCCGCGCGCCGACGACCGCGCCGCCCGCGCGTCTCCTTCCCCCGACGACCGCCGGCCGCCCGCTTCTCTGCCTCCCGTCGACGACCGCGCCCTTCCCCCACCGCCGCGCGTCAGGTACGGCGCCGCCCCTCCCTGCCCCTCTCTGTCCTCCCCCTCCCTGGTGGTGGTGCTGCTGGGCGCCGCTGCTGGTGCTGGGCGCCGCCGCGCGCGCCGTTTCCTCCATCGTCGCCGCTGCTGGTGCTGGGCGCCGCCGCCGCGCGCGCGCCGCTGCAGCTGCTGGGCGCCGCTGCTGGTGCTGGGCGCCGCGCGCGCGCCTGCTGGTGGTGGTGCTGCTGGGCGTCGCTGCTGGTGGTGGTACGGGCCCGCTGACGTGGCCCACGGTGGTACGGGCCCGCTGACGTGGCCCACGGTGGTACGGGCCCGCTGACGTGGCCCACGGTGGCTTGCTGACGTGGCCCACAGTAATTCAATTTCAAATGATTTAATAATTCCAGAAATTGATATAAACTTGTAAATTCAATATCTTTTTATTTATAAGTCAGAAAATTACAAATAATATATCAAATTGTTCAGAAAAATGAAACCTATCTATTTAACCTATAATCATGCATTGTTCAACAATTTAAATGACAAGTATAATTATAAGAACAAATGCACCCCTCTCATATGTTCCGGAGTTTCCCCGAGTTAGGGTTTTCACCCGTCGGAACCCCGATTAAATCGTCGAGCATGTCTTAGGGTTACATTCCAATGCAAATTAACTTGTCATATCATCATACTTGTTTGAGCATTGCATCGATGCCATGTGTTGATTGTTTCCCTTTCTTTTCGGTGTTTCGATTATTAGGTTTATTATTAGTTAGGTATTATTAATTAGTTTGGTATTATTGGTCTTTGGCCCCAGTGGTCAGTCAATGTGGGTAGCCCCAGACCCGATTCACATTGCCAGTCACTGTGGTTAGATAAGGAATCATTAATACCCCTTAGGTGCATGTGGGTTCCCCTCTCATATGCATCGGAGGTTTCTCCGAACTAGGTTACACCCCTCGGAACTCCGGAATATTGATAACCGTTGATTTTAGCTAGAGTTACCTATCTACTACACGGTTTCCTTTTTGTAGCTAGGTTTAGGGTTTCTCTTCATTTTTATTATTGTGTATGTATATATCAGGGTTTCTCCTTAACTTTCTCCTTTAGCCGCTTTGACTTATTCGTTTTTCCACCTATGCAGAAAATATGGATCCACACGTCAGAGACGAAGAAAAGGAAGAGTTGATCCAAGGTGTGATCCGTGGGGAAGATAATTTAGACGTATCAACGTTTCTGAACAACTCCGGTGAGGGTGATCCTCTTTTTACCGGAGTAGACAACTTGTTTGAGGTTGAAGGTGTTGCCTTCCGCGAGGGAGAAGGCGATGCCTTGTGTAATCGAGAAGACGACCGCTCCGGCAAGGTGCATGTAATATAAATCAATTCATTAATTAATCATCTGCTATCTATATAGAAATAGTAACGGCGATCTTTCTTCTTTTAGCCCTCCGGATCGAAGGAATCTACTGAAAAGAGCAGACGAGGCCCAACCAAAAAGTTGCAGGACCATAAGAGGTTCAGGATCGAAGTTGTCGCTGCAGACGGCAGACCGACGGCTCCCGAAGTTGTCGCAACCAAATTTGTGGCACAATGCGGAGTAATCGTTAGGGACTTAATCCCGATCACCATTAGAAATTGGAATAGGCCTGCTAATGCGGATGAAGAGGGAACATGTTTATTTGTCCCTAACCACGCCAAAGATTTACTGTGGAAGAGGCTCATGGTTAATTTCAAACTACCGAAGATAGAGCTGGATCCAAATGCGGAGGATCCAGTTGAGGACGCCTTACAACATGGGAGAGCCATGGAGGCTAAGGTCAGGGAGTGGGCTTTGAAGAAGATGGCCCAGTGTTTCACCAACTGGAAGAAAAGATTGCACCTTGACTATGTCGTGAAAAAGAAGACTCCCGATTTCAAGAATATTCAGTTTGAGAAGATAAAACCATTCTGGGATGACTTTGTGGAATACAAGAAATCAGAAAAAGCTAAGAAAATGTCTGAAACGAATAAGCTGAATGCTGCTAACAAGAAGTATCACCATACTATGGGGCAAGGTGGCTACAGGGCTGGCATTCCTAAGTGGGAGAAACTTGAGCAGGAACTGTGTGATAAAAATATCACCCCAGAGACAGACGATTGGGTAGAACGTGCAAGGAATTGGTTTTACGGGCATGGGGGCACGTTGGACTCGGAAGGGAGGTGTATATATACCATACGACATAAAGAAGACCCCTTGCCAATCGAGAGGATGAGAAAAGCAGTAAAGGCTGTTAAAGATGGGGACTTCATTCCCGATAGAGAGAATGATGAGCTCACACTCGCCCTTGGAAATAAGGAACATGATGGACGAACACGAGGCACAATAGGCTCCCAATCATGGAGGACTGGGTTTCCCGAAGAGAGGAAGAAATATCCTGATAGAAGCCGTCAGAGGAGTAAGGACAGGGCGGCAGTTGAAGCAGAAAGTCAGAAAGAGCGAATGCGTTTAATTGAAGAACGATTAAAGCAACAACAAGATGAAATTAACTCACTTAAAGAGCAAAGTACTACTGGCGCCCCATCTCAGCAGCACACTGCATTCGATGCTACCGGCCTATCGAATAATCGAAAAAGCAGTGTGGCTTCCACCGAGGTCCCGGGTGATGACAATGGCGATGCCGATGATGCACCGACGATGGCTCCTGTTGGCTACCCAGTGGATGATATCACAGAGATGACACACTGCGAGCTACATGTCAAAGTTGTGAACATATCAATGAAGGTGGCGGTCGGCTATGCCTTACCAATTGGACCCACACCAACTTACCACAGTCGTCCGGTTCCAGAGGGCTACGCTGTTGTCGGCGTGGATGAAATCATGCCCACCTTTGAGGTTTTGGATCTTCACTACCCTGCTGGTGAAGGGGATGTGACTGTGCTGGGTGACGCAAAAAACGTCACCATTCTATGGCCGAAGGATTGTATCGTGCTTCGAAATCACACGCCAAGGCCATCTTCGCCGCCGCCTCACCCGTCTCCAGCGAGGTCGTCGCCGCCGCGGCAGCCGTCTTCGTCGCCTCACCCGGCTCCGTCGCCTCACCAATCTCCGGTGCAGCCATCGCCGCGGGAGCCATCGCCGGCGCCTCAGGATAAAAAGCGTAAGCGTACCGCTACTGTGCGTCGTAAGCGATCGCCGAAACGTAAACAAGAGCCTCTTCCAAAAGTACCAACGGTTCCTCCCAAGAGAGCTTATGACTGTACTGAAGAGGAGACTGCGGCGATCGTTGATGCGGAAACGACAGCGTTTTTCGCTAAGCTGAGGCGGCCGAAAGAGCCAGAGTTCCCCAGCACCAAAGAAGAAAAAGCCAAAGTGTTGAAAATGCTAAAGACTCTTCATCAACCCGAGCCAAAGCTGTCATCAGACTATGAGCGTTCTATTCTCAAGTCACATGCAGCACAAAAAGCCTCGAAGAGCAGTACTGATGCAAGCGGGAAATCTGTTGCCCAGCTCGGAGAACAAGCAAAACAGACTTGCGCCCCTCTCAAGGTGATTTCTCAAACCAATGTGGGGTCGAGCAAATATGGGGCCGAAGAGCAGTATGATCCAGAGGTAGTTGCACAATATGGAGAAGCTGCCGCTGCTCAAGGTATGAGTATTGCCCAGTACTTATCCCAGTTAGAGTTCTTCCCCGTGAGTGAAGTAGCATACAAATACCAGTACGGCAAACCTCTCGTCAAACCTGAGGAGGTAAATAATCTTTCAACAAAAATGCGAAGATTGCATAACTGGTACATGCACGCCACAAGGGCCGGGGCTAACTGGATAGTGCTGAGGGTTACAAAAAAGCATCATGGGAAAGAAAGTGATGACATGATATCCATTGAATTTAATGAGCTATTTCAATTATTCAATCAAGACGCCTTGGACAAATCGCTCATCAGTGCCTATTGTCTGTAAGTACTAATTCTGTAATTAACTTAGTCTCCAGCTATCTCACTTTGTTTATTGCATGTATATAATCATACTGTAATATGCAGAATGAATATTCTCGAATGCAGCAGAGGACAAATCTATGATATTGGCTTCATTGACCCATATTGGGTTCATGAAGCTAATCTCAAAATAAGCCCCCAGGATACGGAGGATAATATAGTACACGCGTTAAGGTTTCAAGAAACCAAAAGGGAAATACTTTTTCCTTACAACTTCCAGTGAGTGTTATTGTCTTGTATACACTTTCTATTTCGCTAACTCGATGTTAAGTATATAATTGATTAGTTATGCATTCGCAGCTTCCACTATATTCTGTTAATCATTCAACTTGACAAAGGGCGTGTACTAGTCATGGACTCGAAACATAAACCCCTTGAGACGTGGAAGGACATGCAGATACTTCTCCAGCGGTAATTCTAATCATTACGACACTATATCGGCAATGTTCGTGAATTTTATGATATCAAGTACTTAAGAACTTATTTTATTCGTTTTCTACGCCGGGCAGCGCTTGGAAACGGTTCACCAACAAGGCTAGGGGTGTTTGGAAAGAGGAGCTTACATTTCAACCACTAAATGTAAGCACCACTAGCTATATCCGCGCATATCTTTGATTCTAGTTTTGATACAGTTATTATCATGCTTGATTATTATTTTGATTGAACTATGTTCTTGTGAAGTGCCTGACACAGGGACCAGGTAACAATCTCTGTGGATACTATGTTTGCGAGTTCATCCGGCAGACGTGCGATGAGAAGGACAGAAATTTAGAGCAACTCCACGTATGTAAACAATTTCTATAGTTTTATTTTCAAACAAATTGTGTTTAGTTTCATTCATATAGACTGACTCCTTTTTTAAATTAGATCGAACGTCTACGGGACGGTCTTCTGCCAAAGGATCGCGTACGAGCAATTCAGGAGGAATTGGCGGGATTCTTGGATGCAGAAGTCCTAGACCCGAAAGGGGAGTACAATTCTGCTGTGTATAGACAATAGGGATTGTAAAAATAGCAACTCGATCCGTGTATAGACAAGGGGAATACTTTTGTATGTAGTGCATGAACTCGATCCGTGTATTGAATGTAATATTGTCATGATGATCTTGTGTAATATAAGGTTCCTTCATTGATAAGTGCAAAACACTAAATAAACAATAAAACAACCTAAATGAATTCTCTGCCGCGGCACAAAAAGTGGCGAAAATGCTGCCGCGGCAACAAAATGTGCAAAAATGAATTCTCTGCCGCGGCAGAGAAATTGGCCAAATCTCTGCCGCGGCAGAAGGTTATTAGTCCCGGTTCGTATTACGAACCGGGACTAAAGCCCCCCCCCCCCCTCCTCGCACGGTGCAGCTGCCACGTGTATGATCTTTTGTCCCGGTTGGTGGGGCAACCGGGACTAAAGGTTCGGGCTTTAGTCCCGATTGCCCCGTCCCGGTTGGGCAACCGGGACTAATGCCCCTTACCAACCAGGACGCATGGGGTTGTTTCCACCAGTGTCATACAGACTTCCTTTTTCTACGAACTCATATACCAACAGGGGAACATCTATCTGTAAGCAACAACCTAGCAGCCTAGCTATGTTCCTGTGCCTCATTCCTGACTGGATTGTAACCTCATCAGTGAATTCCTTTATCCTATCCTCATTAACTTTGATGGTCTTCTTTACAACCACTTTTTGTCCGTTCAGAGTACCCATGTAAACCTTACCAAAGTAGCCCTCACCAACTATATCTTTGTAGTTATTTGTTATTCTCTTGAGGTCCTTTTGTGTATAGATCCTTATATTCTGTACTGCTTCTAATATTGGGCCACCATTCTTTTCATAGAACCTCTTGAGTTTCAGGAGTTGATAGGCCATAACCATGAGTACGATAGTAACAATCAAAGAAGCAAGGCCTGCAAAAGTCAAAAGTAGAGAGAAGAATTTATTGTTAAACCACGTTATCAATTGTATACAACCATGTTATCAAATGTATGAAACTAGGATACACATAATTTCCTTTTAAATAATATAGAAGAATTAAGTTGCCAAGCTATATTCACGTAAGCATTAATTGAAATAATGTAACGATTAAAAACCACAAATGATTAATTTTGAAAATAGTTAGTAAACTGAAATTTCCCGAAATAACAAGTTCTACTCAAAGTCGTACTCCTATGTAGTTGAAACAAAGAGTCAGGAACTGTATAAACATCAACTTATGACGACCGTTAAGATAGTTTTGTGTATGGGCATGGCGAAGGCCTTTGACATGGTGGAGTGGGTATTTTTTCTCGAGGTGCTGGGCAAGATGAGTTCTACTTAGATCTTGAACAATGCAATGGCAGGTGGAGTGGGTATTGTTTCTTTGGCGTTTTGATGCATGGTGGGCATGCATCAAAGCGCCTTCATATGTGGTCATTTCTTGCATGGTAACTTCCAGATGGTTCAAGATATTGCTCAGGAGCTTCATAGGAGCCCGAACAACGTGATACTTCTCAAGCTCTACATCGCGAAGGCCTTTGACATGGTGGAGTGGGTTTTTTCTCGAGGTGCTGGGCAAGATGAGTTCTACTTAGATCTTGGACAATGCAGTGGCAGGTGGCCAGATCAGGATCTTGTGTGGTCTTTGACGAGGATACCCCCTCTCGCCCTTTCTCTCTGTGGACATAATGCTTCCACTACATGATCTTGAGAGCATTCAAGAGGAGTTTCACACCCTGCCAGTATCCAGTGGTCTCTCGGAGCGCACCTTCATTTTCATAGATGACATTGTGAACTTCTTCTAACTGGCCACTAGGTACATAGCGATTGTGGTAGCCATCATTGATGACTTTGGTGTGGCTTCTTGGTTGAGGAACAACTTGAGCAAGAGCGTTGATCTATTGATCCGCTGCCCACCAGAAATCACATGACTAGTCAGCGACGGTCTGCGTTGTAGTATCATGCCTTTGCCCTTGGATGTGAGGAAGCACATGGCGGCCTAGCTCAAACCCTTGGTGGATCAGGCTGCCAATAGGCTGAAGCCAGGGAGTGCATGCCTCCTTCAGAGTGGTGGGCGAGCTACGTTGGTATCCCCAAGTGGTTCGTTCCCGGTGGTGTCAACACGACAAGTATGGTGCATCCCCAAGTGGTTCGTTCCCGGTGGTGTCGAGACGGCGAGTGGGCTCAGCTCTTCGTTGGCTTTGAGATCTAGAGCACCATCTTAGACCTCGGCACGGCCAGCATCTGAAGGTCTCCGATGGTCGGCGGTAAAGACAAACAGGCACTGGATTTCTTTTTTAGGTTTGTGTCAGGGTCTTTTTTGTAAATTGCGAGCCCTCTTATTCAAGTTGCAGATCCTTTAGTGCACTCTGCAATAGCTGACTATAGGGGTCTTGCTATAATTTGGACCCGGCAGTAATTTATTGTAGCGCTTCTAGGCTCTTCAGGGCTTTTTCTTGTTTAAAAAAAGACTACTTTTTCTATTCCGGTTTATTAGGCATGTAGTTTAAAAAAAACTTTAACCATCAATTTTGACCAACAAAATATGCAATATATGTGGCAAAAAATGTACCATTGGAAACTACTGTTGTAGATGAATCCAATGATATAATTTTTTGAGACATATTATGTAAAATTTATAAATCAAAATTATTAGTCAAAGTTATTTTTAAACTACGTGCGTATCTAATAAATCAGACATGAGGAAGTACATCTTCGGCCGCGCATTAGTCGTATGATGTGTCTGGCATTATGCTAGAAACACTCCTGCGTCAGTTAATTTGGACCGGTAGGAGTTTATTTTATGTAAAAGTTACCAGACATTTCATCAAGAGATACACATAATATTTTCTGAGTTACCTGTAACTTTTCAAAGTTAAACAAAAATTAAAAACAAGTTATGTAACGTTTTTGAAATTTATGTGTGGCTAACGCGTATAGTATACATGTCAAAAAACATTCAGAAATTTACTATACCTACGGAAAAAAATGAAGAATGCACAAATCTTCATGCACAATGTGCAACTATTCTTGACGACCAATAAATAAATAGCAAAACCGTAACTTCAACATATGTTCCAAAGTGCAACAGAAAAAGAAACATGACTAATTGGCATCTCCTACATGCAAATGAACCTATTATGGAAAGGACATAAAAAAATTCAATTTTTTTAAAAAAATCTAGAACAAAATTTCGTGTTTACCTCAGGACATTCTATGTTCTTCGTACAAGTTTTTGGGGAAAATGAACATTTTATGTGGCCTGTACAAAAAGACAAAAAAACCTATATGTAAACATAAAATGTCCAGACGTATATGTGAAAATTATTTTTCTATTTTTTTTGATATTTCGAACAATGAATTCATTTGCACCTGTATGCCGAATTGGATTTCCTTATATTTATATTTAAGTTTTCTATAGTGTGCAATGTTAGTCTTACCGACAGCAATCATGGCTGGTAGGGGGAACTTGTCGCCATCACGTTTCTTTCCATGTCTGCATGGACACTCGTAGCCTCCGGGCGTGTTGTTGCAGTAGGAACCTCTCGGACAAGGATTGATATCACACTCATTGATATCTGAAAGCAATAACGGTTAAATATATAGAACTTGTTGAGTCAATTAATTTGAACAAAGATATTAATTTGAAAAGTTCACCTAAAAAGGGCTTCAAAAAAGTCGTGTGTGTTGTGGGTGGTGACTGGTGCTGAGCCAAGGGTTTTGACAAGTGTCATTATACGGTACCCAGATTTGACAAACTAAGGCAGATTTGTTCTAGTATATTTGTGTGTTAGGGCCATTTTGGGAACTTCACTACTACTATTAGACGCAGGTTTTCTGAAGATAAGCAGGATTGAAATTTCGATATGTCACATTGTCCACAGCCGTCATCCTCACACCTACCACACAGTGCTGTACTTGGGCCGCTGCGAGCCATAGCTCCAAACGAAGTATGCAACAACTCGCCGCCCCTGCTGCACGGCCGCCCTCGCTGCACCTCTGCTCCCTACCGAGCGCGGTCGGCACGTGGACAGGGGCATGGCGGCGGCGCTCGAAGACGGGTAGTACCTCCGCTCCGCGCCTAGGAAAGGCGGTCCTCGGCGAGGGGGAGCTACATGGCGTGCGGCGCCCCGAGCTTTCCGAGTTGGGGCCAATGTGACGGAAGCCAGAGGTTCAGGTTGGGCTGAGGTCGAAGCTGGAGGCCATAGGGCGGTCACTACATGAAACAACTAAGGCGCCGATGGCCGACCGGCTACGCCGATGGCCAAAGGTCAGGGCCGTCGGCGTAGCTGCCTTCCCTGGCCAGTCGACCAGTCCGGACGTCGGCGTAGATACGGCCGTCGGCGCAGATGATGGTGCCAAGGGTAGCCCTCGGCGTAGTGTGGCCGTCGGCGTAGTAGCGAGGTCTGCGCCGACGGTGGCCCTCGGCGTAGATATAGCCCTCGACGTAGCCCCAGTTCAGACACGACGACGGAAACGGCGTTAGGCAGCCAAGTTGTGCCGACGGCCTGGCCGTCGGCGCAGCTCTTTGAAAATTTTCATTGTTTGGTCTGTGCCGACGGCCTGGCCGTCGGCATAGGCCTCCAGATTTTTTTCCTTTTTCATTATTTTTAAAAAAATCATTACTAAATCATTCTAATTCAGAAAAATACAAATAATATATCAAAATTTGCAGAAAAATAAAATCTATCTATCTACACTCAAATATTACACATTTATAAATAAAAATTAAGTAAAATATAAAACATTATATATAGTTTAAAATAGGCATTATAAATTTAAAAACGATCCAAACAATGTGAAATCTTCGTGTCGTGTCATATTATGTGACATAGTTAGAAGGAAAAATATCAAACTTGGTATATTGATTATGTCTCAAAAAAACCTTCACAAAATGATCTATCTCGTTCGAGGTTTCTTGGCTTTCGGGTCAAATGACCAATGTTATGGCGAGAATGAAGGCATATTTTGTGATAATGTGTCCATTTTGTGCATAACTGTATATCATGGGATGACGAACAATGTTTCACGAGGAAGTTTTCCTTTTCGTCGCACCAAAAAACCGTTTTCCATTTTCCGAGTGCAAAAAACGGACGGTTTTGTGAAGCAACCACCAAATGGCTAATTCAAATGCTACCGTCACATATTTCAAAAATACTAGACCACCTTACATGGATAATTTCATAACAGGGGGATCTCAAACATTTCCGTCTATCCCTTGTGAAAAAGGCAAATTCCTGCCGAATCGGTAGGAAGTGGATCAGATATGAACTATAGGTACATGATCGGATGCTCATGATTTTTTACAAAAATCATTTTTAGGTTCAAAATATGTTATTTCATCATAGATCCACTTTAAGTTTAGCGAGTCTCATCCCCGAGCTAAGAATATTCATGCCCACCCTTCGACAAAGTATAACAATGGTTTAAAACGGGCATTATAAATTTAAAAACGATCCAAACAATGCGAAACCTTCGCGTGGTATCATATTATGTGACATAGTTAGAAGGAAAAATATCAAACTTGGTAATTTTTTTCTCAAAAAACCTTCACAAAATGACCTATCTCGTTCGAGGTTTCTTGGCTTTCAGGTCAAATGACCAATGTTATGGCTAGAATGAAGGCATAGTTTGTGATAATGTGTCAGTATTGTGTATAATTGTGCATCATGTAATGGCGAATAATGTTTCAGGAGGAAGTTTTCCTTTTCGTCGCACCAAAAAACCGTTTTCCATTTTCCGAGTGCAAAAAACGGACGGTTTTGTGAAGAAACTACCAAATGGCTAATTCAAAATGCTACCGTCACATTTTTCAAAAATACTAGACCACCTTACATGGATAATGTTAGAACAGGGAGATCTCAAACATTTCCTTCTATCCCTGGTGAAAAAGGAAAATTCCTGCCGAATCGGCACGAAGTGTGTTAGATATGAACTACAGGTACATGATCTGATGCTCATGATTTTTTATAAATATCATTTTTAGGTTCAAAATATGTTGTTTTATCATAGATCCACTTCAAGTTTAGCGAGTCTCAGCCCCGAGCTAAGAATTTTTATGCGTGCCATTTTAAACGCGAAAATGAAATTATGATAAGAATTACGACATAGTTTGTGATAAGTTGATATTGATATCATATATGGATTCCTCTCATTTTTCTAATCAATTTAGACATATTATTTGCCGAATTCTGATTTACAGATTTAAAGATATTAATTATTGCATATTAAATAAAAAATAGAAAATAAAATAAAAGAAAATAATTATATTTTTATTTGAATTCAATAATATTTTTACTCATTGTTGTTTACTTAAATGATTGCTTGTAATTTCAAAAAATACAACCATGTGACATGATGATATAAGAGTTAATAGGATTGATATCATAGTAATGACAACAATGTGTAAATTGCTTTGCGGAAAGAGATTCTGAAGGAACGAGGAAGTTAAGTGTGCTAGAGCTGGAGTAGTGCTACGATGGGTGACCGACTGAGAACTTTGACTAAGACTGCAATTTAATCAATTATTAACTATAAATAGTGTTAAAAATAATCAAAGCAAGAGATTAATGAGTCAAATAATTCAAAGACAAAAAAAATTAATTAAAGAAATATTTTAGGCTATGCCGACGGCCAGGCCGTCAGCGTAACTCCCTTCCTATGCCGACGGCTTGGCCGTCGGCGTAGCTCCAAGCTAGGCCGTTATCGGAGATGGTCGTTGCCTGACACACGGGGTCTGCTGGAAGACGCTTTGCCAAGGGGGAGGGGCTGTGCCGACGGCCACGGAGCTGTGCCGACGAGGATGTACGCCGAGGGGGCTATGCCGACGACGGCCACCGTCGGCACAGCCTGTGCCGACGGCAGCCGGCCTTCGGCGTATCAATTATTTTCTGTAGTGGGTGGAGGCATGTCTCTCTGATGGCCTACCTCGCCGGAGTGCGACGGCGGTGGGCGTGGAGTGCGGCGGCGGTGACGTGTGAGTGGTGGATTGGTGGTATCGGGAGGTTGGAGAAGAACCTCCCCACCTTTTTTAAATATTTTTTACGATATTTGTATTATTGGTCTGTGGGTCTAGTCCATGTCAGCAAACTAGCTCTTACTAGTGGGACCCGCCTGTCATAAATCTTGCTAATTTATGTTCAATTTGGGTTTAGTGCTATTTGCAAGAAACTGAGCAAAATGTGGTGAGATTTTACCCTGCAAACGTAAAGCGCTGGCTTTTAGAAAATTTGATCTGAAAAGTGATTTTATGGTATATACTCGTTCCAATCCACCCTGCCCCATTATCCTATGCTGCCCTACGCACCTTCTGCCCACGCACCAACACCCTACACAACCACGCGCGCGGCGGCACTTTGCCGAATCGCCACATCCGCATCCACGCCACCAGCAACAACTGGAGCGAGGTTGTTGAATCCTCCTCATCTGCCCACTGCCAAGCAATTGCAACCTGCAGCAGCAGCAGGACCATGGCAGTCACTGCAGCAAGGAGGAGAAGGAGTATCCTCATGCTGCTAGCTAGCTACTAGCTAGTCTCTATCTCCCTCTTGTTCACTGGACCTGGTACTCTCTACCTGGCATGCATTTCGTAAGTAAGAGGAATAGAATGAAAACGCTACTTCATCCAGAGCGCCTTAGCTAGTTAATACTAGTAGTACATCTAGATCTAGATCTAGATCTAAATCAGCTTAATTAGATACTACTACTAATTGAGTAGTATGAACGCTTGGAAAGACAACACTAACGACAATTTACATGCATGTGACTAGCAGGAACACACGAAGATGCACCGCCGGTCTGGTGGAGCAGGCAGGTGAGTTCACACAACACTAACGACAATCTCTAGGACCCGACCTTATTGTCTTTGCTTTAACAAATCATTCAGCACAACGCCGAGAAAAAACCAACAAATTATTAAGTGCCACAATCAACAAGATTGTCGGTTAAAGCATTCGTTCCCCTCTTCCAAGGTTGTAAGTCCTTTTTTTCTTTCGATAAACCGACGGTATCCGGAGTACCATCTCAATCACCCTCAAAGAGCTCATTGTATGTATGTATGTAATTAGCCAATCTAATTGTACGGCTTGTACGTTGATATGGGAATTCATGGTCGGTGTGTTGCAGCATAATGGCACCATGTTTGTCCAGGGGCAATTGCTCGGCACGCACCTCTGCACAAGGATGACTGAGTAGGTCCTATTCTGACAGACCAGGAATTTTTCCCGAGCAGCTCGCGTAAGCGGCTTCTCACGTTGATGCAGACTTCAACCGACTGCAAAGGGGGCAGTACAGGAACGGCATTCTACGCCGAGGGCAAAAAGCCGTCGGCGTAAGCCAAAATATCCTCGGCGTAGCCTCCTCAGTAAAGGTCTTTTTTGGCCGAGGCATTTTTGCCCGTCAGCGTAGCTCTAGCCCTCGGCATAACCATCGGCATAATAACAGCAGGTTATAAAAAAATCCAAAAAAAAATCATTTTTTTTATTTTTTCTCAACTTTTTTAAATCTTTAAATTATTTGAATCGTTAATCTCTCACCTGAAACATTTTTAACACTAATTACATTTAATCTTTAATCAAATTGCAGTCTTTAACAAACTTTCCGCTCGGTTACCCACCCTAGAACTACTCTAGTTCCAACATGCTTAACTTCTCAATTCCTTCTGAATCAGTTTCCGCAAAGCAATTTGTCCCTAGTTGGCAATACTATAATATCAGTCCTATTAACTCTTATATCATTATGTCATATGTTTTTATTTTTTTGAAACTATAAACACTTATTTAAGTAAACAACAATGATTCGAATAAAAATACTATTGAATTCAAATAAAAATATAATAATTTTACTTTTTGGTATTTTTCTATTTAATATGGAATAATTAATATCTTTAAATCCGTAAATTGGAATTTGATAAATAATATGTCTAAATTGATCAGAAAAATCAAAGGAAACTAAATATGATATCCATATCAACTTATCACAAACTCCCTGTTTTTGAATTAGCTATTTGGTGGTTGCTTCAAAAAATCCTCCTTTTTTTGTGCTCGGAAAATGGAAAATGCCTTTTTGTTGCGACAAAAATGAAAACTTTCACCTACAACATTGCTCGCCATCCCATGAATCACATGTATGCACAATATGAGCACATTATCACAAACTATGCCTTTTGATTCTAGCTATAACATTAGTCATTTGACCCGAAAGTCAAGAAACCTCGAATGAGATAGGTCATTTTGTGAAGTTTTTTTTAGACATAATCAATATAGCAGGTTTTATATTTTCCTTGTAACAATGTCACATAATATGACACCACAAGAAGGTTTCGCATTGTTTCGATATTTTTGAATTTTTGTATGCCCGTTTTAGACTATCGTCAAACTTTCTCGAACGACGCGTATGAAGATTCTTAGCTCGGGGCCAAGCCTCGCTAAACTTGCATTGGATCTTTGATAAAATAGCATATTGTGAACCTAAAAATGATATTTAAAAAAAAACATGAGCATCGGATCATGTACCTGTAGTTCATATCTGACCCATTTCTTGCCGATTCGGCAGAAATTTGTCTTTTTCACCAGGGGTGGACGGAAAGGTTTCAGATCCCCTGTTCGGATATTGTCTATATAAGGTGGTCTAGTATTTTTTTAAATGTGGTGGTAGCATTTTGAATTAGCCATTTGGTTGTTGCTTCACAAATTCCCCCTTTTCTATGCTCGGAAAATGGAAAATGACTTTTTGGTGCGACGAAAATGAAAACTTCCTCCTGCAACATTGTTCACCATCCCATGGTGCATGTGACTAGTAGGTTATCAGGAACACGAAGATGCACTGACGGTCTCGTGGAGCCGTCACACGAGTTCACACAACACTAACGACATTCTCTAGGACCGGATCTTATTGTCTTTGCTTTAACAAATTATTCCTTCCCGAAACAGTTATGTATTCAACTATATTAATATAGCAACCACTTCATTTAAATAATCAGACCAGACTTTATTGTATTTGCTTTAATTGATGCTATTGCTGGGACAAACAGCAAAACACCGAGAAAAAACCAAAAAGTTAGTAAGTGCCACAATCAATAAGATTGTCGCTTAAAGCATTCGTACCTCTCTTCCAAGGTTGTAAGTCCTGTTTTCTTTCGATAAACCGACGGTATCCAGAGTTGCCCATCCAAGTGACCTAGTACATGATGCAACCATTCCACTTTGTCATGACACATCCATGTACCCTTCTCACTCCAGATCGGTGGACCTTCTAGACCCTTCTAGAACATTCATGTGAAAACATCGAAACCATTCCCGAACTCCGGAATTGGAATTTTCTTATATGAAACTTATTCTCCGGAGTATTCCAGATCTTCTCGTGATGTCCTGGATCCAATCCGATACTCTGAACAATATTCGGTCTTCTTACTCACATTCCATATCTACTAAACAATATCGAATCCTTAAGTGTGTCTCCCTACGGTTCGTGAATTACGCAGACATGATCAAGACTCTTCTCCGATCAATAACCAATAGAGGAATCTGGAAATTCATATGGCCCCCACATATTTCTACGATTATTTCATGATCGAATGAACCATTTACATATGAGACCAATTTCTCTTTGTCTCATGATACTTTACTTAACTGAGGTTTGATCATCGGTATCTCTGGATACCTAGTTCAACCTTGTTACCGATAAGTACTTGATGGCGCCTGAAAGCGCTTCGTCGGGAAACCCCAAGATAAAGGTGTGAAGAGCACAACAGCAAGTCTTCCCTCATTAAGAAACCAAGGCTATCGAACCAGTAGGAGGAAGGAAACATCTCAAAGGTGTTGCAAGCATCATCCTCAGGAGATCGAGCAAACTCGCTCTGCTATAGCCCCTAGAAACTTCTAGTTTTGCACTTGAGTGTTCTCTGTATTCCGAAGTTTACCGGCGCACGCAAGGTTCCTTTGCCGAATATGTAAACATGAAACTTATAGGGCTTCGATCAATCTACACTTTCCATGTTAACATCTTCCGCGAATTAGGCTTTGATTCGGACCAATCTTCCTCGAAAGATCAGGGAAACCGAATGTTTTTATGTCGCATAGATTCATATCAAACTGTAGTTTTGGCCGCTATTCATCGACGATTCACGGTCTCTGTAGTCCTCCAACCACGGGAACTCAAAAAAGTTGTAGATCTACCTTCCCTCTTTGTCTTTTTTGTCTTGGAGGGTTCGCCAAATTCTCGAAGGATTCATCGCTATCTTCGACAGAAGTTCGTCCAAAGGCGTCTGTTTTAGGCCGGAGAAATTCAGTTCCGTTAGTCTTGCGTCATCGGTTTTGCAATGAGGACCCTGGAGTAAACCATCCTAAACCCGTAGCCCTCTCCTTGCCACTTGTCAGCCTCGTGCAGCCCCGCTCCGTTGGCATCCAGTCAGCCCGACAGTCCTGCATGTCAGTGTCCAAGGCTGAGCTCTACCTGTGTAATAAAAGTTCAGCTCAGTTTTGAAATAAATTCAAAATCAAATTCTTATTCAGTTTAAATATGTAAATGCTAATAAATTTTGATAGGTTTGGATTTTTGGCAAAAAATTCAACATGAAAAGTGCTCAATTTTCAAATATGTAATCAATGGTTTATCCAAATACTCGCAAATCTAATTCAAACTAGTCAAACCTTTGCTTTGACCCCTCTTTAATATTTAGACTTAAATAATATTTAATCAATTTTTCAAAATAATAAGTGTAATATATGTTTTTGAATCAGAAAAATGTTAGGAATCTATTTATGATATTTATATGTCATTTGAGAAATTTAAAATTTTAGAATTATTAAATGCCAGTAAATACCTATTTCGTAATAGTTGCATAACTTTAAATCCGTAATTCTGAATTCGATAAACGATATGTCTAAGTCTATTAACTCGAAAAGACCGTTCTATCTATGCATTCCATGATATGAATTAAAGCATGCATCACATAAATATTAATAGGGAATCAATGTTTATGGAAGCATAACATGACTAAAAACTTAAAAAAAATGCTTTCAGCTTGTACCCCACACCTCACCCATGCCATGCCATGTAAATTGTGCATCATTCCATACTGTTGGTGATATGACCCCGGGTACCCCAGAGTCGATATATAAAGAGATCTCTGTAAAGAAATAAACATCTTGTTAGAAAGAATAGGTGAAAAGATGTGTTAAAGATAAAAGAAAAAGGAATAAAATTAATCTAGGCCGAATTAGAGATGTTTCGGCCCAGTAAACAAGTCCCAGACCGAATTATATTCTCCCTGGCCGAATTAAGGAAATTAGGTAGTTGGGCCGAATTAACATACCCCGAATGGGCCCATCCAGACAATTCGGCCCACCACGGGCCTTACCCCACTTCCCTTGGCCGAACTTCCTAGCAGAAGCTTCCCCCGACTCCTCCCCATCTACGTCGACGCTCTTCACCCCGTCGTCCACTGCTCCCCTCAAGATTCCCTGGGTGGGCCGAGACAGAGGTAATTCGGCCCACCACGGGCTGCTGCATCCAAACCGAGCCCAAGCGTCGCTGGCAATTTCCCCTGGGTGGGCCGACAAGAGCCAGGGTCAGCCCACCGCGGGCCTCTTTCAATCTGCACGCTCCGACATCACTTACGCCAACTCTGGGTGGGCCGAGATCTACTTCACCTTGGCCGGCCCACCCCGGATCTCCACCGGCCTTCCCCTGCGCCTTGGCTGCAGCTAGATGGTACCAGGCTGGGCCGAATCACCAGCGGCCCACCGTGGGAGACAGAGTTCCAGGCTGATTCAGGGGACGCCTCGGCTGGGATCTTGCTAAGTAATTCGACTGGGCCCTTCACCTATAAGTTGGCTGGGTTGGTATTCTCCCCCAGGCCAAATCAACAAAGGGGTAGGCCGAATTTCTCCCTCAACAAGGTTGTCTGGGACAGAACAGGTCATCCCAGATGCCTCACTATCTACCCGGGCACTCTCTAACCACAACGCCAACTCACCTTCAGGCCAAGTCAAGATTAGCACATCTCGTGCCAGTCTAGGGAAGCCCATAGCTCAGACTGGCACATGCAAAAAGGAATATGCCATTGGCAACCAAGGAGATGCTAGGGAATATGTCAGGCATCTCCAAAGATGCCAAGGCATATGCTGAGCATCCCCAGAAGATGCTGGGAATATGCGAGGATATGCCTATCGTAAGGAACAAGTCTTGTCCCCTGGGCTCCCCTTTATAAGGAGCACCAGGGGGAACATTCCGAGGGAGACGCCTAAAGGGCTCCTCTACTCTCTGCTCATTAGGAGCTCTCCTTCCTTCTTCCTCCATTCTCACAGAGAGTTCTTAGATATAAGGATAGGAGGAACAACTCAAGGAGCACCATTGAGCCACAAGTATGGTGAGATATATGAGATTAGATGCAAGAAAAGAGGTGTTATCTCAACACAAGAGCCTCCAACCTAGATACATCGTATTTCTCTTTGTTCTTGCGAGTGCCGTCTTCACTGCATCATCCCTCCCCGGATTCCTCCACGTCCATCGGCCCCAACTTTAGCCTACCCATAGCATATGTCGTGATACCACCATGACACATAATTGGTTACTTTGCATATTATTTATATGATTGTGCAATGTATTTATTTCAGCCCCTTGCGTGTTTGGTTTTTATCCGGATATACTCCGACAAAGGAGCTTATTAGAAGTCTCAGAAGTTTTACCCGGAGCCAAATTATTCTGCAACTGAACGGCCAGGCAAGCATTTCCCCATGCTTGCACTATATATAGTACCTATTGCATCTATCTTATTCTTGCATTATAATCGTGTCATGAATAAAATTGAATCCCAAGTATTGCATAGCCTTTACTTTTAAACCCCACCAAATATTGTTCCCTCCATACTATGAGCCATTACCACAGGATTTGTTTGAGCCATGCGAGTCATAAAATTGCACGTGTAGGGTTTGTGAGTGTCTATGAATAACGAGGTACCTAAATAACTGAATTGAGTAGTAATGGGATAACTAATGAAAGACGCACCGGTGGGCATTATCTGCTATTTGGTTCTTTAAGCTCACTTGTGTCCCATAGGACCCCGAGTACTTGATTCTTGTTCCTTTATTATTGCACTATCTGCGTGTGGGACCATGAATCCCCTTAGTCTTAGCTCGAGTCATACTTAATTTCTTGGGGCCACAAACTAGTTTGGGGCGTTATTACTATCCTCAACTTATGCCATGTTTTACTGCTTATTTACTATTTTTGCTCGAGGAGCATTTACTATTGTACTGTTTAGGTTCACGGCATGATTTACGATATCGATAAGCCTGGTCACACTTTCGGGTTCCTAATCGTTTACATCCATTCTCGCAAACCCCTCGGTACGTTGCGGAGCCGGCCAACTTTGTAGCGGGTAGCTTAGCGGGGTGGCCCCCTGAAATCAAATATGAATCTTGCAAATTCTTTGTCGTGATGTATCGTTGGGTTTTTATTTGGTTTTTCCGAGGTTGATCGTGCGTGCGTTGCTATTTGTGCACCCCCTGGAGGGTAAATCTTTTTGAAAGCCGTGTCCACGGTTATGGATGAATTGGAGCACAGTCTCTTGATCATAGACAAGCATAACTAAATTACCGTTTTTAAATTGGCTAAAACTTGACTAGTAATAGTGCAATATTCATGGAATGATTAACAAAACTGCCAACAGATGGGATGATCTTCCGCCTTCTCGTTGGGGAATGGGGAGTGATACGTCCAAAACGTATCTACTTTCTCGAACAGTCTTTGCTATTGTTTCTCCTCTAAACTTGTGTGATTTAGATACAACTAACACGGACTGACGCTGTTTTCAGCAAAATTACCTTGGTGTCTTGTTTTTGAGCAGAAAATGAACTATCAGGAAAAATCCCGTAAAATATGCCAAAAATTATATTTCACCAGAAGATCCACGGAGCCAGAAGAAGAGACGAAGGGAAGGCCTGGGGAGCCCAGACCCACCCCAGGCACGGGCCCACCTGACCCCGTGCCTGGAGGGGGTCTGGCCACCCCTGGCAGCTCCTCGGCCTCCCTCTATGCCTATAAGTTTCCTTTCGACCTAAAAACCAAGGGGGGTTTGATAGTTTGCCAGAAAGAGTCCCGCTTCGCCGTCGCCACGAGAAACCAAGATTCTGATCCAGAAACCTCGTTCTGGCACCCTGCCAAGACGGGGAATTTGGAGAGGATCATCGCCATCGTCATCACCAACGCATCTCCATCAACCACCGATGTTTCCCTCATCCATGAGTGAGTAATCCCCCGCTGTATGCTTGGGGATGGTAGGGATTGGATGAGTTCTATCATGTAATCGAATAAGATTGTTAGGGCATAGTGCCTAGTTTCTCTTGTGCTATTTGACTTTGTTGCAACTTGTTGTGCTTAATGCTTGTCACTAGGGCCTGAGTGCCATGATCTCAGATCTGAACTTATTATTGAATCATTATGATAGTATTGTTTGTGATCTTATCTGCAAGTTGTGTACACGTATCATTGCCCGGATCCAAAGGCCCCAAAGTGACAATAATTGGGACAACCGGAGGGGATGGCTGTGGTGTGAGGATCACATGTGTTAACGGAGTGTTAATGCTTTGCTGCGATGCTATATTAAAAGGAGCACCTTCATTGCCAGTAGTTCCCTAGAGGCCCCGCTGTCATGGGCTGGCTGGACAGAAGATGTTGTGCAAGTTCTCATTGCGAGCATGTATGACTATATCTGGAGCATATGCCTAGGATTTCTTAGTACTTGGATGCTTGTTATTATTTATCTGCAATGCCCTAGATCTTGAAGTTACATGTTTATACTCGATCATGCAACGCCCGTCCATCCATCCCTATGCCTACCACACTCTAATCCAACTGTTACTATTACTATTGCTCCTGCTTCACTGTTGTTGTTGCTGCTGCTGTTGCTTTGCTGTTGCTACTAATAAACTTCCGTGAGCAAGAACTATTTCTAGGTGCAGCTGAACTGACAACTCATTTGTTAAGGCTTGCAAGTATTCTTTGGCTCTCCTTGTGTCAAATCAATAAATTGGGTAATACTACGCGCGAAGACTGTTGCGATCCCCTATACTTGTGGGTCATCAAGACTATTTTCTGGCGCCGTTGCCGGGGAGCATAGCTTTATTTGTAAGTTCACTTGGATCTATTATTGTTCACTGCTACTCCTTTCATCATGGGGAAGTCTCGTGATGGAAAGTTCCCTATTTTACCATCCACTACAAGAAGAGGTACATTCCTAAACACCTCTGCTGCTCTTAATTCACCGTCTGTTATAAGTAAGCTTGTTACACCACTACCACATACACATGCTACACACACTGCTACTACTGCTGAGTCTGAAACTGCTTTTTATGCTCATGATGTTACTTCTACTGTGCTTTATGCGAGTGGTTCATTAGGTCCTTTTCTAGATGCTACTATGGCTAGTCTAGGAAATACCGAAACTCCTAGTGAAGACACTATTACACCCGTTAGCTCACCTGAGGCTAGTGAGAGTTATGATATTAATGATGGTTACCTTGTGTTCACTGATTATTTTGTTGAAGAGTTCCAAAACACACATGGTACTAGTGATATGAAGAGTCTCCTTGCTAGACGTACTATTATGCCTAAGTTATCCTCTGATCCTAAGTTTGCCACTTCTCCTATAGATATTAAAGATGAAGATTATGATTTCTCTCTTGATTTATCTTACTTGGATATTGTTGAGAAAGAACCTTTTTGTGGGACTAAAAATGAGAGTGATGTGGCTCATATGAATGAGCTTTCTACTATGAGTGCTTTGTTCTCTGATGATTTTAATATGCACAAGTACTTTGTTACTAAGATCTTCCCTTTTTCACTAAAAGGAGAAGTTAGGGCTTGGTTTAATAGATTACCTCCTGGTTCCATTGATAGCCCCGATTGCTTGATTGCTTATTTCTTCCAAAAATATTTTCCTCCTAGTGCTAGACATGATGCTTTGCAGAATGTTTTTAATTTTAAACAGGGAGAAGAAGAGAAATTGCCTGAGTCATGGACAAGGTTTTGTGCCTTGATTCATGCACATCCGGCATGTCCATTACCTAAGAATGAGATTTTTGATGTTTATTATAATGGACTAACTGATGATTCGAGGACCTACCTAGAAAGTTTTACTGATGGTGTTTTCAGGGAAAGGACTCCTACAGATGCTTAAGAATTAATGACTAAGATAAGCAAGAATTATGATGATTGGACTTCAGCTGAGATTAATACACCTGAGCCTATTACTCCTGAACCAGATGTTCCTGAACTAGTTCCAACACCAACACCAAAGAAAAGAGGAGTTATTGCATTAAATGATGAAGTGATGAAGGAAGCTAAGAAATGTCTAAAGGAGAAAGGTATTAGAGCTAAATATGTGAAGAATCTACCTCCTATAGAAGAATTATGTAAGCCAATTCCCCACTCATCTACTATTGAGGTACACTCTCTCTAACACTTTGATGAAGGTGATATTCCTTATGGTAAGCCTCCTGATCAATGCTTAGAGTGACTTGACATTTTTATTGTTAAACAAGGTCATTTTAATAAACAAGTTCAGAATCATTTATTGGAAAACTCTAGAGCTATCCATGAGTTGAAAGATATTGTGGAAAGAACTTATGACATTAAAATGCTTTGTAAACACTTTCAAATGGTTCAAATCCAACTTGATCAACTTGCTAAGGTGCAAAAGGATATGCTAGTTAATGCTTCAGGAGATAAACATGCTTATGAGATTAGAACTAGGAGTGGTATAGCTACTCAAGATCCTTTATATCCTAAAGGACACCCTAAAATAATTGAGTAGGATTCTCAACAAGGTGAGGATAGTGGTAGTCCTCGTAAGAGGGAGAAAAAGAAACATAAGATAGTTGAGGAACCACTTGAACCTGTTGTAGATCCTAATAGTATATCTGTCTCTGATGCTGAAACAGAGAGTGGTAATGATAAAAATGAGTCTCCTGATAAGGAGGGAGGTGAGGATGAATCTGAGAAGCACACTAAGAACACCATGTACACAAAGGAAGATTTTATTGCTAATAAACATGGCAAAGAGAGAGAACCTTGGGTGCAGAAACCTATGCCTTTTCCAGGTAAGAAACACAAGTCAAAGGGGGAGGAACACTACAACAAGTTTTGTGAGTGGATGAAACCTTTATTCTTGCAAATTCCTTTGACTGATGCTATTAAATTACCACCATATTCAAAGTATATGAAGGATATTGTCTCTAATAAAAGGAAGATTCCTAATGAGGAGATTTATACTCTACTTGCTAATTATTCCTTCAATGGTAAGGTTCCAAAGAAACTTGGTGATCCAGGTATACCAACTATTCCTTGCTCCATTAAGAATAGTTATGTTAGAACTTCTTTATGTGACTTGGGAGATGGAGTTAGTGTTATGCCTTTTTCTCTCTATAAGAGACTTCAGCTAGAAAAGTTGATACCAACTGATATTTCTTTGCAAATGGCTGATAAGTCAACTACTATTCCTGTTGGTATATGTGAGGATGTTCCTATTCAAGTTGCTCATAATTGCATGGTTCTAACTGATTTTGTTGTGCTTGAAATGCCTGAAGATGATAATATGTCTATTATTCTTGGGAGACCTTTTCTTAATAATGTTGGTGCTGTCATCAATTGCAATCAAGGAAAAGTAACATTCAATATTAATTACAAAGAGCACATTGTCTATTTCCCCAAGAAGGTTGTTAAGAGATATTGCCTGAATTCCATTGAAAATATTGAGGGCATCAAGCTTGGAAAAATATATTGTCACATTCCACAAGAAAATTTTGAAACTATTATGATTGGGACCATTCCTATCAAGTATGGGGTAACATAATCACCTCGTGGAATGCAAAGTTTTGTTTCATATAAGATTGTTTTGGTAACAAGACTTGATCAACCTTGTTAACAAAAGGATTTTTATGAACAAAATAATGTTTCCGTTGTGGTTATAGTTGCTTTCTTTTTCCTTTCTCCTTCCTTGTCTTTGCTTTAGCTTTAGTTTTGCTAGTTGTTTGCTTGTTTGAGTTCCTTAGAGATCCTGTAGTTTGGCTTTTGGTTTGCTTTTGCTTATTCTGAAAAAACTGTTTCTGCGAGAAAATCAATTTTCATACCCTAAAAATTGGCCAAAAATAAAGTTTCCCGAAAAATCCCAGAAAATTCAAAAATAAAATTTTCCTCGAAAAAAGGGCAGAGTGGCACCTGAGATGACCCAGGGGGCCACCCTAGGGCCCCACACCCATGGTAGGCGCGGCCTACTAGGAGGTGACGCCTAGGAGGTGACACCTAGGCCCCTCCAGACTGCCTCCTCAAAGCCACCTTCTTTCTCTCTCCCGAAAAACACCGGAATACTTGCTCAAGCTCGAGTTCTTGCTATTATTGCTCGCGATTTTTGATATCCTTGTTCAGCCCATCTCAAGTGCTGGAATTTGGAGGGATTGCTCCTTGGTATGTGCCTCCTCCACTTGTCCAATTAGATTTATGATTGGTAGATTATATCTTGAGTATTTTGCTGCTATAGGTGACAGGTTGTTTGAGCATGCATACTTGTTCTTTGCTTAGAAACTTTGTTTTGATGCATGTGTAGTCCTCTAGCAAGTTCCTATAGTAGTTGATAACCATTTATCAATTTATAAATCACTTGGTTTGATGGTTGTTTAAAATTTTAGAATAGGTAAATCATGGACCACCACACCTTTGGTGACATATTTGAGAGTGATGCACCTAGAAGGGCAAGGCTTCCAAGGTCATCTACCAGCTCTAGACCCTCATCCAATGAGGATCTCATCACTCCACGATTTGGTGACGAGGGAGATGAAGGGGATGCGCACCCCTCCGCCTTTCCTTGCCAAACTTTCTTGCGAGCTGCTGGGATTCTTAATGATTTCATGACTTTGGTGCAGAGGGCTGGACTAACAAGTTACATGCAGGATGAGAGTGCATAATATGCTTTGCTTACTAAAACATTTGTGGAGAGTTTCTCCTTTACTAATAGTATGTTCAATCCTACTGTGTCTTTCAAAATTTATGGTAGGGCTCATTCTTTGACATTGAAGAAATTTTGCAAGGCCCTAGGACTTGGTACAACTGGGTCATCAAAGAAGATTACAGCTCAACCTGCTGATCTGTTAGAGGTTTACCGAGGAATAACCAATGATGATGACCGTAGAGCTCAGCGAGGGAAGATAAAGAACATTCAACTTCCAGCCATCAGGTATTTTGCCTACTATCTTGCCACCAGTGTTCTTGGTAGGGAGAACACTAGTAATATTTCCAACTATCATCTGGCCTTCTTACCTGCTGCGCTTAACAATGAGGACAAGTATAATCTTGGTTATCTCATTGCTCGTTGTCTAGCTACTAAGGGACCCATTTATTGGGGAATTACTGTTACTTGTGTTTCTTCTACTTTGGACATTGCTATTGATCCACATGATACAGTTTTGGCTCCTAAGAGGCTTGATCTTGCTTCCATGAAGGCGCACCACTTTGTCACCACTAGCTCTAATCTTGAGAACTTGGTTTATAGAATGATGTTTAATGACGGGGAAGAGAGAGAGAGATATCGCTCTACCAAAAACAACTTTGCTCAGTATTTCTCAGGGACCTTGGTCACGCTCAAAGACGGAGATGGATGACAAGTTGCGCTCTCTTAACTTCCACGGGCACTATCAGGAGGAAGCACCATCATACGACCCCCCTACGTATTACACAAGGGAGGCCTCGAGCTCGTACCAGGATGAGGGAGCTTCCTCGACATACTACGGAGGTTCATCCTCTTGGACACCATGGGATTGAGCCCCACTTAGGCCAAAAGCCTAATCTTGGGGGAGGTATACCGACATCACACTCATCTATATATCATGTTCGGTCGGTTCTTTGTATATCCATTGTTTCGCTTTATTTTTGTTTTTTGTTGCTTCTTTCTAAAAAAACCCAAAAACACCAAAAATATTTTCGTTGTTTCTCTTGGTTTGTTTCTTTTCTTTGGTTTGCCTTAAAAGAAAAAATCCAAAAATATTTTTCTTTGTTTTGTTTGCTTTGTTTTTGTTTGAGTTTTCTTTGCTTGCTTGTTTCTAAAAAATCGAAAACACCAAAAATATTTGTTTTCCTTCTTTGGTTTTGTGAGTTCTTTGCAGGGTTCAGCCGTCCATAGTGGATTTTGGTTTCATGTTAATTATTCAAGTCACACAAGTGAACGGCAATAATGAAGATTAAGACAACTCGAGGTGTGGTAAGAGGCTGGTAGCGAACTCTATTTGTTTCATTCTTGTACATATACTCATCATTGTGAGCATGCTTAGCCTGTTTATGTAAGGTGTATGTCATTATGGATGCTTAGTAGTTCTTTTTTGTCTATGATTAGCTCTAGCTTGCTAATAGTTTGTAGCATGTCATATGAATGTTTGCTTGCATTGTTTTATTCATACTTTGGTATGATATTGTGGTATCCTCCTCTAAATATTCATGTGAATCGACATGGCACATGCTCACGCATGCATATGACTAATCAATAGTCAGTAAGCCTTGATGATTTATTTTGCCTCAGAGTTCTTGTATCACTTTCATGCCATAATTATTCCTGTTTTGTTGCAAGCATGATTATGACAGCTATTGCTCTCTCGTTTGTCGCTCCCTCTCTATTGCTAGCCTATACTTGCACTTAGTATGTGATCTACCTGTGCTTCCAACTCCCCAAAACAATTCTATAATTAGGGTTGATTGTGCATTCATGAGCATCATCTAAAAAAATGCATTAAAGAAAATTCAAGTAAAACCATAAACCCTAGTTTCCCTCTCTCTCCTTGGAAAGCATTCAAATGGTTTTGAAATATTTGAAAAATCCCAAAATAAAGTGGAGCCCAAACTGAATAAAAGGGCTCTTGAGTATTTTAGATATTTCACAAAGCCTCTTGTATTTTTGAAATGGTCAAAAGCATATTTGAAAATTATTCACAAAAGGAGAAAATAGAAAACTAAATGGAAAAAAGTTTAAAAAAACAAGAACCAGAGAACAACCAGGCCCAGCCCAGTCAGCCTCTGCCTCTCCCCTTCTCTCCCTATCGCCCTACGCAGCAAACTGTAGCCCGCAGCCAGCCCACGTGCAGCCCAGGCCTAGTACCCCTTCGGTCATCGTCTTCCTCGAGCAGATAGACAGCTCGGTGTCGCCGGCGTCGTCGTCGATCCCCGCCACCTCCTCCCGGCCGTCCGTCGAGCCCCGAGCGTGGATAAGAACGATGAGGCCACATCCCTGTCGCCCTCATACACTTTCCCCCTCTCTAGAGACCTCCCTCTCTCCTCTCTCGCGCGGATCCGAAACCCTAGCCGACCAGGCGCCGCTCGTCGTCGTTGCTCCCGGCCTCCCCTCACCTATCTGATGCCGCCACGAGCACCGCCGTGAAGCTAGCTCCCTCCTCGCCAACGGAATCGATGCGGAGTGCCCTGAATCGCCAGAATCGATCCTGTCTTCTTTGTCACCGACGAGCTTCGTCGTCGACATAGCCGACGCTCTGGTCATCGCCTCGCCTCTCCACCACCACCAACCGCTCTGGGGTGAGCTACTGGTGCTTAGGCGCCCCTCTGTTCGCCCTCTTCCATTCTGTAGCGCCGCCACCGTAATCACCTGCAAGCACTGTCGCCGCCGCTCGCTGTAGCCGCGTCTCCGGTGACCAAAAACCAGCGGCGCCGCCGTAGTTAGGCTCCTAGCGTGGCGCTCGTTCGAACTCGCCCCTTCGCGCTTCCTAGATCGCCCCTAGCACCGCCAATCGCCGCCGTCTAGCGTGTACGCCGACGAGCCAACGTGGCGCCCGTGTGGCGTCGACGTGGCGCCTGCGTGACAGCTACGTGTGCGCTGACCCCGCTTGACTGTGTAGCCACTGACCTAGCCATAGGGCCCAGTCGTCAGTGATTGTGGTTAGGTTATGCCCCGGTAACAAATGCCCCAGACCCTGTGCTGATGTTAGCTTTGTGTCACAGTGACACAATAAACCCTTTTAATTGTTTTAATAATTTTAGAATCTGTTTAAATATTGTAAAATCAATAACTTATTCATATTAAGTCAGAAAACACAAATAATATATCAAAAATGTTCAGAAAAATGAGCTCTAGCTATTTAAGCTATAATCATGCATTGTTCAACAACTTCCATGACAAGTTTAATTAGAACAACATAATAACCCCTCTCATGTGTTTCCGGAGTTTCCCCGAGTTAGGGTTTTTACCCCTCGGAACCCCGATTAAATTGACGAGCATGCCTTAGGGTTACTTTTCAATACAATTTAACTTGTCATATCATCATCCTTGTTTGAGCATTGCATCGATGCCATGTGTTGATTGTTTCCCCTTTCTTTCGTGTGTTTGCTTCTCTCCGGTACAATATGATATCGAGATTAAAGATCGAGATCAAGACCGTCGAAGATCGAAGATCGACGAACAATACTTGACCAGCTGTAACCAAGTCAAGTACAAGATGTCTGAAGCTCTGATTTTTGGTTATCAACAGACAAAGGCAAGCATAGCGCCACCATGATATAATCCTATGATTTCAAAAGCATTTCAATTCCTGCCATGATGCATACGATTCTACTATGGTATTTTATCGGTAGATAGAGTATCCTATCTGTTGCATACTGCCTTTGAGCTTATATTACTTGATCCACTGCTCCTATCATAACTAGGTTTGGCTTGTGTGCACTGCTAGAGCTTACATCTGTGTTCTGCTTAGCCATGCTTAGCTATTGAGTCTGGTCCATCCAGATGATGTATCAGATACAGATAATCTAGTATGACAGGAAAATGTGATAAGATGAGATCAGTGATATGAGATTAAACATGCTAAGGTTTGTATGGGAGGCCATGGTGGGATGTGGTTTTTCTAGTCCCATGCTCGCCACCCTTAGGACCCTTCTTACCTCTTGAACCAAGACGAGCGTACAACCACACGGGGTAAATGGGGACCCCATGATTGACTAACTTGCCTAGTATATTCCATGAGTCACATAGTTAAGGCATTCCATTCGACATACACATTGAAAATGTTTTCAAAAGAAGGAGGTGGATTCATACAAGTAGGGAAGCATGGACCGGGTTGCTTGGGGTTGATGGCGCCCCTGGTAAACCAACCTTGCCTCACATCTTTAAGTACCGACTTCGGGATTTGACCCGTTACGTTGGAACAATACTTATTGCGTGACTCATGGTCTCGGCGAAAGCAAGGTAAAGGTCGTGTGCAACCACACCCTCTGCCAGCACACCAAGGAAGTGTGTCAAGTAGGCATTAAGAGTCGGTTGGTACGTGTGGGTAAAGTTGTACAACCCTGCAGGGTAATAATCTTTCGGAAAGCCGTGTCCACGGTTATGGAAAACTTGGGAATGGATGAGAGATCATAGAGAACATGAACCTAATCGTAAAACTTGGCAACTAATGTTTGTTAAGGATGCTTCCTCATGGGTACGAGGGGGTGATCCTAGTTGGTAGATGATGATGATTTGGTGGATATCAAAAGATGATGATCAATATTTTTGAAGATGTCGCTCCCTTATCCCCTTTTAAAATACTCTGAATAGACGAGCTTCTTCTCCCTCTTGTTTTATAAACAAAAGATGGCTTTATGCAAAACAACTCCACCAGCCATAAGCCTTGTGGGGTACACCCTGTACTCACCCTTGCTTAGTTGATACTTTTGGCAGAGTAAGTGTTCCCTGAAGATCAGTTTGGTACTACATCGACATCGACGAGTAGCTTGGGGTTCCCGGCCGGCAGCCTAGAATCTATGGGCTGGGACGTCATCATTATGCTTCAGGCCTCTTAGGCCATTTGTTAAGTTTGCTATACTCAGTAGAATAATTTGCCTTCTGTTGTTTGATATTTGTGGTCAGTGACCTCTGCTTGTAATAATTTGGTTCTCTACTCAGTTATGAGCTTGCTGTAATAAATTTTATGTCGTAGGGTCACTGCCGTGTTACCGATTCTTCACTGGATATTCTCGAGCTCAAGGTTAAGCTTATGTCAGACGGAGGTCTGGGATTTGTTTAGCCCTGATCCTGAGGTGTTACATGTCCACCATACCTACCTATTAGCATCATTTACTACTTGAGTGCATATTTTATATATGTCGTGTTTTCGTCCAAAATAAAATGTTTGTCTGTTTTGAGAAAGTTAGTTAGTAAATCACTCACACACTTTATTCTTTGCGCTTAATAATTCTGAACCATCGTGACCTGTCGATGAAAGTTATATACTTGCTAATTATATGCTGGGAGTCAGCAGAACCGTGTTGTCATGGGCAACGCTTTCAACACTTTTTGGATATCTCATCCAGTTGAGTCCTTGATCTTTTGTTTACGAATGTCGACTATGTGAAATAAAAGGGGAGGTTGTGAGTTCATGGAGTTTATACATTGTGTTAGATAAACGCCTGGGCCGCTAGCCTAAGCCATGCCTAATCATGGTGGAAACTTGCAGCATCACCATAACCATCATCTATGAAGCATCCTCAATAAAAATCTATGCATGTGGTAAATAAAAAGATTGCTGAGATGCTCATTGTCTGCTTGCCTTGTCATTTTGGTTATGGGAAAGCTCATGTACCATGTGCAAGGGATACCTCGTTGACGGTTCTCAATGATATGCATGTATTTACAATGACAAGAACTTTCAGGTGACCAAAGTTGAGTAGCATGTGGAGCGACCCTCGTACTCAAGGGACTTGGGATTTCCAGTTTATGGTCTATCAAGCATATGATTCAGATTGGACCTCACTTTCACCTTAACCACATGAAGATGCCTATGATAGGGGCAATGAGACCTCAAAGCTAATGAGTACCTTCCTTTTAGCATTTGGAAGCCTTTCAAACTTTACAAAACCTTTTTACAACCTTGTTGAGTCACCACTTATTCTATGAGCTTGAGAGCATAGTTGTCATTCTTGTGTTTGCTCCAAAAGTTGGTTAATTATGTCATGACTTTGATGCTTGTATCTCTGATATCTTTATCTCTAGTCTTCACTTGAACTTCAAAGGTGCCTTGGCATTTACATTGTGCTCTTCAAACAAAGGCAAGCGAGATACCACTATATAATATCTTACTATGAGCACTGCAATGTTGCTTATGTTTTTGTTTCATGCAACTTATTATTATTGAGTTGGTTTCTCTTCATAGCTTGCAATGACTGTTGAGTAGACTTATTTGCATACTCCTTATTATGAATTTTCTAAGCATCTACTCATGTGCTGACAATATTTACATCATATGAAGCAAAGTGTTCGTGAAAGTTCTTTTATCGCACTAAGTTTTCAACTGAATTGCTTGAGGACAAGCAATAATCTAAGCTTGGGGGGAGTTGATACATCCAAAACGTATCTACTTTATCGAACACTTTGCTATTGTTTCTCCTCTAAACTTGTGTGATTTAGATACAACTAACACGGACCGACGCAGTTTTCAGCAGAATTACCTTGGTGTCTTGTTTTTGTGTAGAAAATGAACTATCAGGAAAAATCCCGAAAAATATGCCAAAAATTATACCAGGAGATCCACGGAGCCAGAAGAAGAGACGGAGGGGAGGCTTGGGGGGCCCAGACCCACCCCAGGTGCGGGCCCACCTGACCCCGCGCCTGGAGGGGGTTTGGCCACCCTTGGCAGCCCCTCGGCCTCCCTCTGCGCCTATAAGTGGCCTTTAGACCTAAAAACCGAGGAGGGTTCGATATTTTTCCAGAAAGAGTTCTGCTCCACCGCCGCCACCAGAAACCAAGATTTGAATCTAGAAACTCCATTTTGGAACCCTACCGGGACGGGGAATTGCAGAGGATCATCGCCATCATCATCACCAACGCATCTCCATCAACCACCGATGTTTCCCTCATCCATGAGTGAGTAATACCCCGCTGTAGGCTTGGGGATTGTAGGGATTGGATGAGTTCTATCATGTAATCAAAAAATATTATTAGGGCATACTTCCTAGTTTCTCTTGTGCTATTTGACTTTGTTGCAACTTGTTGTGCTTAATGCTTGTTACTAGGGCCCGAGTTCCATGATCTCAGATCTGAACTTATTATTGAATCATTATAATAGTATTGTTTGTGATCTTATCTGCAAGTTGTGTACACATATCATTGTCCGGATCCAAAGGCCCCAAAGTGACAATAATTGGGACAACCAGAGGGGATGGCTGTGGTGTGAGGATCACATGTGTTCACGAAGTGTTAATGCTTTTCTCCGGTGCTCTATTAAAAGGAGCACCTTAATTGCCAGTAGTTCCCTAGAGGCCCCGCTGCCACGAGCTGGCTGGATAGAAGATGTTGTGCAAGTTCTCATTGCGAGCACGTATGACTATATTTGGAGCACATTCCTAGGATTTCTTAGTACTTGGATGCTTGTTATTATTTATCAGCAATGCCCTACATCTTGAAGTTACATGTTTATCTGCAATTCTACCGCATGAACACAAACAATCCAAGATGTATCTACTAGATTGTAGCAAAGAGTCGATAGAGTACTCACCCTCGAAGATTCCAAAGAGGTTAATGAGAGAAGATTATCGTGGGTGATGTACTCGTTTACTTTCCAATCTCAAGATCGCATAGACGATCTTTTCAGCGCCGCGTTCCGGCAGCACTCAGTCGGTCACATATTCGGTACTCGATAAATACCTTCCTCTCCCTTGTTCCAGCAGGAAGCAGAGGTTGTATCTCTCTCCTCACGATTCCGGCAGCACGACAGCGTGGTGTCGGAGATTAGAGGGGAGATCCTGGAGGGCTTCGCAAAAACTATTCAAAAACGGAAGCACAATTGTCACAACAATGTATGTACACTCAGATTCCAAAGTACTAATAAAGGTGTGTAAAGTGCATAGGTTGATCTAATGTTACCTAATAGATTGTATTTGAAGATAGCCATATATTGATCAACCACTTTGCTGAACCGTTTTGTGTTGGAGATATGCCCTAGAGGCAATAATAAAAGTGGTTATTATTATATCTTTGTGTTTATGATAAATGTTTACATTCATGCTATAACAGTATTAACCGGAAACATTAATACTTGTGTGATTTGTAAACTAAATTAGAGTCCCTAGTAAAGCCAATTTATAATACTAGCTTGTTGGTTAATAGATGATCGTGGTTTCCCGATCATGAACATTGAGATGTTGTTAACAACGAGATCATATCATTAGGAGAATGGTATGATGGACATACTCCTATAGATAAGCGTAGCATTAAGATCAAGTCATTTCAATAGTTCATTTGCTATAAGTTTTCTGATACATAGTAACCTAATTCCTTCGACCATGAGATCATGCCAATCACCATCACCAGAAGGATGCTTTGATGACATCAAACACCACACCATAAATGGGTGGCTATAAAGGTGGCATTGAGTGTTCGGAAAGTATGTGTTGAGGCACATGGATCAAGAGTGGTATTTGTCCATCCATATGACATATAGATATGCTCTAGGCCCTCTCGGTGGAATGTCATCCAATTAGCTTGCAAGCATGTGACTGGCTCACAAGGGATCACATATCACGGGAACGAGGAAAGAGTACTTATCGGTAACGAGGTTGAACTAGGTATGCAGTGATACCGACGATCAAAACCTCGGATGAGTAAACTATCATGTGACAACGGGAAATTGGTATCGTATGTAAGTGGTTCATTCGATCACAAAGTAATCATAGAAATATGTGGGAGCCATATGAATTTCAGATTCCTCTATTGGTTATTGATCGGAGAAGTGTCTCGGTCATGTCCGCATAATTCACGAACCGTAGGGAGACACACTTAAGGATTCGATGTTGTTTAGTAGATATGGAATGTTAGTAGGGATACCGAATGTTGTTCGGAGTCTCGGATGGGATCCGGGATATCACGAGGAGATCCAGAATGGTCCGTAGAATAAGATTCATATAATGAAAGTCCGATTCCGGAGTTCGGGAATGATTTCGATGTTTTCATCGGAGAGGTTCTAGAAGTGTCTAGAAGGTTCACCGGTCCGGAAGGGGAATGATCCATGAATGTGTCATGGGTAAGTGGAATGATTGGATCATATCTTAGGTCACTTGGTGTGGACATTTGCAAGGGAGAATTAAAGCTCTAAATTGAAATTCAAACGGGAAGTTTGAAAAGTCAAACTGGAACAATGGTTTCCTAGTGGAAGAAGGAAAGAGTCCTTCTCTCAATCCAACTTGGGTTTGGGTTTGGATTCAAACCCACCCCTCCCAAGGCTGCCCCCCTCTCATAAATAGAAGGGGAGGGTTGCCCCAAAACACCAAGCCCTAGCCCCTCCACACCCGCGCCGCCGCCGGTTCGTCGCTGCCACTCTAGCCACCGACGTCACCTCCTCCTCCTCCCGGTCTTCTAAACCCTGGATCACCGAGAAACCCTAGATCCACCATAACTCGCAGCGGCTTAGGAGAAGTCCTGCGGGATCTTCCCTCTACTTCCGACACCACACCGTCGTGCTGCCTGAATCGCGAGGGGAGAACTACAACCTCCGCTGCCTGCTGGAACAAGGGAGAGGAAGGTCTTCATCGAGTATCGAACGTGTGACCGACTGCGGAAGCGCTGCCGGGAGGCAGCGCTGGAAGGATCGTCTACGCGATCTTGAGATCGGCAAGTGTACGACTACATCACCCACGAGAATATGCTCTCGTTAACCTCTTTGGAATCTTCGAGGGTGAGTGCTTCTATCGACTCATTTCTACAATCTAGTAGATAGATCTTGGCTTGTTTGTGTGCATGCGGTAGAATTTTTTGCTTTCCATGCTACGAACCCCTATAGTGGTATCAGAGCCGTGTCTATATGTAGATCTGTTGCACGAGTAGAACACAATGGTCATTGCGGGCAATGGTGCTTTTATTATCAATTGCTTTTTGTGTACTTTGCATCTTGTGGTATGATGGGATGAAGCGGCCCGGGCTAACCTTACATGACATCGTTCATGAGACTTGCTACACGCTCAACATGCAACTTGTATTGCATAAGTGGCTTTGCGGGTGTTTGTCTCTCCCATCATAGTATAGATTCAATTTACAATGGGAACTTGATAGTTCAAACATCAACGTTGTGGTTCTTGTTCGTAAGTTAGAACGACACTTATTGAAAGCCCCAAACCACGTAAAATATGCAAAGAAAATTAGAGGCATCTAACTTTGTTTTGCAGGGGTGTGCTGTGATGTGATATGGCCATGACTGCGATTATATGATGTATGCAATGTTCCTTATTGTAAGTCGGCAACCGGCAGGAGCCATATGGTTGTCTTTTCATTCCATTAAGACCTGTGTGTCTATTCAAAGTAGTTGTAATAGTTGATGTTGGTGGACGACAACCATGAAGAGGTGCCATTGACCTTGACGCCATACCGGTGATGATGGAGATCATGTTCGTGCTTGACGATGGAGATCAAAAGCACAAGAAGAAAGGCCATATCATATCACATATTATGAATTGCATGTGATGTTAATCCTTTTATGCATCTTGTATTGCTTAGTTTGCGACGGTAGAATTATAAGATGATCCCTCAAGCACAAAATTTCAAGTTATAAAGTGTTCATCCTTAGTAAGCATCGTTGATAAAGCTCGTTGTTTCGAAGCACCACGTGATGATCGTGAGTCTTAGATTCTGCGAGTGTATACAACGTGAGCAAGCCAGATTTCCTCATGAGGAAGCTAAGGTTTGATATTGACTAGCCTAGCATGTACAGACATGGTATCGGAACACGGATCACCGAAAGGTAAAGCATGAGTCATATAGTAGATATGATGAACATGTTGATTGTTCGCCATTGAAGCTACATCAACTCTCGTGATGATCGGTTTTGATATGGTGAATTTAGTTCGTATGATCACTAAAGCAATGTGAGGGATATTGTTTTGAGTGGGAGTTCACCTAGATTAATTTAACTATTAATTAGAACTCAATTTGTCATAAACTTAGTCTAAATTATTGCAAATATGTTGTAGATCAACGGCGGCCCCTGCCATCAATTTTAATGCGTTCCTAGAGAAAGAAAAGTTGACAAACAATGGAAGCAACTTCGCGGATTGGTTCCGCAACTTGAGGATTGTCCTCAATGCTGGTAATTTGACCTATGTGATGGATGTACCGCTAGGTGACCCACCTGCAACTGATCCTACCGATGAGGTAAAGAATGTTTTCCTCGCTCGGAAAAATCAGTACACCACAGTTCAGTGTGCTATCTTGTATGGTTTGGAATCGGAGCTTCATAAAAGGTTTGAGAATCATGACCCACATGATATTGTCCGTGAACTCAAAATGATATTTGAGGCTCATGCGGCAGTTAAGAGTTATGAGGCTTCTGAAAAGTTCTTTAACTTCAAGATGGAAGAGGGCAGCTCCGTCAGTGAGCACGTGATTAAGATGTCTGGCCACGCAAGAAATCTTAAAATCTTAGGTACAGTGATTCCTAATGCTTTGGGGATTCACCGTGTCCTCCAATCACTACCACCAAGTTACAAGAACTTTGTGATGAACTACAATATGCAAAACATGGGCAAGTCGTTGCCCGAACTCTTCTCCATGTTAAATTCTGCAGAACTGGAGATCAAGAAAGAGCACCAAGTGTTGTTGGTCAATAAGACCACCAAATTCAAGAAGCAAGGCAAGTCTAAGAAAAAGGGAAACTTCAAGAAGGGCGGTAAGAAAGTTACCGCGCCGGCGAAGAAGACCAAGGCTGGGGCTAACCCTGATAATGAGTGCTTTTACTGCAAGGGAGAAGGTCACTGGAAGAGGAATTGCCCTAAGTACTTGGCGGATTTGAAGAACGGCAACATCAATAAGAAAGGTATATCCGTTTTACATGTTATTGATGTGTATCTCACTAGTACTCGTAGTAGTACCTGAGTATTTGATACTGGTTCGGTTGCTCTAATTTGTAACTCAAAACAGGTGCTGCAGAATAAACAGAAGCTACCGAAGAACAAGGTGACGATGCGCGTTGGAAATGGATCAAAGGTTGATGTGATCGCGGTTGGCACGCTACCTCTTCATCTACCATCGGGATTAGTTTGATACTTAAATAATTGTTATTTTGTGCCTGTGTTGAGCATGAACATTATAGCCGGATCATGTTTATTGCGAGACGGTTACTTGTTTAAATCCGAGAATAATGGTTATTCGATTTATATGAGTAATATGTTTTATGCACATGCACCTTTGATAGATGGTCTATTCTTATTGAATCTTGATTGTGGAAATACACACATTAATAACATTGAAGCTAAATGTTTAAAATTGAGTGATAACTCGACCTATATGTTTATCGTCTTGGTCACATTGGAGTGAAGCGTATGAAGAAACTCCATTCTGATGGACTTCTTGAATCACTTGATTTCGAATCACTTGAAAGATGCAAAGCATGTCTGATGGGTAAAATGACTAAGACTCCATTTTCTGGTATGATGGAGCGAGCTATGGACTTATTGGAAATCATACATACCGATGTGTGTGTCCCAATGAGTGTAGCATCGCGTGGTGGTTATCGTTATGTTCTTACCTTCACGGATGATTTGAGTAGATATGGGTATATCTAATTCATGAAACATAAGTCCAAAACTTTTGAGAAGTTGAAGGAATTTCAAAGTGAGATAGAGAATCAACATAACAAGAAGATTAAATTTCTACGATCTGATCGTGGAGGTGAATATCTAAGTTACGAGTTTGGCGAGCATTTGAATAAATGCGAAATAATTTCACAATTGACACTGCCGGGAGCACCACAACGTAATGGTGTGTCTGAACATCGTAATCGAACTCTCTTAGATATGTTTCGTTCTATGATGTCACTTACAGATTTACCGCTATTGTTTTGGGGTTTGCATTACAAACAGCCGCATTCACTTTAAATAGGGAACCATCTAAATCCGTTGAAACGACACCGTATGAATTGTGGTTTGGGAAGAAACCTAAATTGTCGTTCCTTAAAGTTTGGGGTTCGAAGCTTATGTAAAGAAGTTACAGCCCGACAAGCTTGAACCCAAAGCGGAAAAAATGCGTCTTCATAGGATACCCGAAGGAAACTATTGGGTATACATTCTATCATAGATCTGAGGGAAAAATCTTCGTTGCCAAGAATGGATCCTTTCTAGAGAAGGAGTTTCTGTCGAAAGAAGTGACTGGAAGGAAAGTAGAACTCGAAGAGGTTATTGAACCTTCTCTCGAACTTGCGAGTAGCGCAGCACCGGAAGTAGTTCCTGTGGCGCCTACACCAATAAGAGAGGACGCTAATGATGTTGATCATGAAAATTCGGTTGAAGTTACTACGGAACCTCGCAGGTCAGCAAGAACTCGTACCACTCCTGATTGGAATGATCCTGTTATGAGTGTCATGTTGGTGGACAACACCGATGACCCTGCAACATATGAGGAAGCGATGATGAGCCCAGATTCCAATAAATGGCAAGAAGCCATGAAATCCGAGATTGGATCCATGTACGAAAACCATGTATGGACTTTGCTGGACTTACCGGATGGCCGGAAGGCTGTCGAGAACAAATGGATTTTCACGAAGAAAACAGATGCTGATGGTAATGTTACTGTCTATAAAGCTCGACTTGTCGCAAAAGGGTTTTGACAAATTCAAGGAGTTGACTACGATGATACTTTCTCACCGGTAGCGAAGCTAAAGTCTGTGAGGATTATGTTAGCAATCGCTGCATATTATGATTATGAGATATGGCAGATGGATGTCAAAACAGCATTCCTCAATGGAGACATTGATGAAGAGTTGTATATGATGCAACCTAAAGGTTTTGTCGATCCTAAAGATGCTAACAAAGTATGAAAACTTCAACGGTCCATATATGGATTGAAGCAAACATCCCGAAGTTGGAATCAACGTTTTGATAAGGTAATCAAAAACTTTGGTTTTATACAAACTTATGGAGAAGCTTGTATTTACAAGAAAGTGAGTGGGAGCTTTGTAGCATTCTTAATACTATATGTAGATGACATATTGTTGATTGGGAATTATGTAGACCTTCTTAATAGTGTCAAGGATTATTTGAATAGTAGTTTTTCAATGAAAGATCTTGGCGAAGCAGCTTACATATTAGGCACAAATATTTATAGAGATAGATCGAGACGCCTAATATCATCGTCATAGAGTACATATTTGGACAAAGTTCTAAAGAGGTTTGGAATGGAAGATAGCAAGAAAGGGTTCTTGCCCATGTTGCCCAATATGACCTTGAGTAAAACTCAAAGTCCTGCAACGGCAGAAGATAGAGAAAGGATGAGTAAGACTCCCTATGCCTCAGCCATAGGATCTCTTATGTATGCCATGCTATGTACTAGACCCGACATTGCATATGCTGTTAGTTTAACTAGCAGATATCAAAGTGATCCAGGAGTGGATCATTGGACAGCGGTCAAAAACATCGTTAAGTACTTGAGAAGAACTAAGGATATGGTTCTTTCTTATGGAGGTGATGAACAACTCGTTGTTAATGTTTACACCGATGCTAGTTGGAACACCGATCCGGATGATTCTAAATCTCAGTCTGGATACGTATTTACTTTGAATGGTGCAGTAGTTAGCTGGAGGAGTGCAAAGCAAAGCATTGTGGCGAGATCTTCAACTGAATAGGAATACATAGCTGCTTCGGAGGCTTCACAAGAGGCGATATGGATGAAGGAGTTCATTACAGAGCTCGGTGTGGTTCCAAGTGCGCTGGACCCAATGTGTATCTATTGTGATAACATAGGCGCCATAGCCAATGCGCAAGAACCAAGGTCACACAAGAAGCTAAAGCACATCAAGCTACGTTTTCACGCTATTCGATAGCATGTCCAAGATGGTGACATAAAGATTTGCAAAGTACACACAGATCTGAATGTGGCGGATCCGTTGACTAAACCGCTCCTGAGGGCAAAACATGACCAGCACCAAACCGCCATGGGTGTTCGGTATATTACCATGTAATCTAGATTAGTTGACTCTAATGCAAGTGGGAGACAGTTGGAGATATTCCCTAGAGGAAATAATAAAAGTGGTTATTATTATATCTTTGTGTTTATGATAAATGTTTACATTCATGCTATAACAGTATTAACCGGAAACATTAATACTTGTGTGATTTGTAAACAGTTTATGATAAATGTTTTTAATACTAGCTTGTTGGTTAATAGATGATCGTGGTTTCCCAATCATGAACATTGAGATGTTGTTAACAACGAGATCACCATCACCGGAAGGATTCTTTGATGACATCAAACACCACACTGTAACTGGGTGGCTATAAAGGTGGCATTGAGTGTTCGAAAAGTATGTGTTAAGGCACATGGATCAAGAGTGGGATTTGTCCATCCATATGACAGATATATATACTCTAGGCCCTCTCGGTGGAATGCCATCCAATTAGCTTGCAAGCATGTGACTGGCTCACAAGGGATCACATATCACGGGAACGAGAAAAGAGTACTTATCGGTAACGAGGTTGAACTAGGTATGAAGTGATACCGATGATCAAAACCTCGGATGAGTAAACTATCATGTGACAATGAGAAATTGGCATCGTATGTAAGTGGTTCATTCGATCACAAAGTAATCGTAGAAATATGTGGGAGCCATATGAATTTCCAGATTCCTCTATTGGTTATTGATCGGAGAAGTGTCTCGGTCATGTCCGCATAATTCACAAACCGTAGGGAGACACACTTAAGGATTCGATGTTGTTTAGTAGATATGGAATGTTAGTAGGGATACCGAATGTTTTTCATAGTCTCGGATGGGATCCGGGATATCACGAGGAGATCCGGAATGGTCCGGAGAATAAGATTCATATAAGGAAAGTCCGATTCCGGAGTTCGGGAATGATTTCGATGTTTTCATCGGAGAGGTTCTAGAAGGGTCTAGAAGGTTCACCGGTCCGGAAGGGGAATGGTCCATGAATGTGTCATGGGTAAGTGGAATGATTGGATCATATATTAGGTCACTTGGTGTGGACATTTGCAAGAGAGAATTAAAGCTCTAAATTGAAAGTCAAACGGGAAGTTTGAAAAGTCAAACTGGAACAATGGTTTCCTAGTGGAAGAAGGAAAGTGTCCTTCTCTCAATCCAACTTGGGTTTGGGTTTTGATTCAAACCCACCCCTCCCAAGGCTTCCCCCCTCTCATAAATAGAAGGGGATGGCTGCCCCAAAACACCAAGCCCTAGCCCCTCCACACCTACGCCGCCGCCGCCGGTTCGTCGCCGCCACTCTAGCCGCCACCGACACCTCCTCCTCCTCCCGGTCTTCTAAACCCTGGTTCACCGGGAAACCCTAGATCCACCATAACTCGCACCGGCTTAGGCGAAGCCCTGCGGGATCTTCCCTCTACTTCCAACACCACACCGTCGTCCTGCCGAAATCACGAGGGGAGAACTACAACCTCCGCTGCCTGCTGGAACAAGGGAGAGGAAGGTCTTCATCGAGTACCGAATGTGTGACCGACTGCGAAAGCGCTAACGGAATGTAGCTCCGGAAGGATCGTCTACACGATCTTGAGATCGGCAAGTGTACGACTACATCACCCACGAGAATCTGCTCTCGTTAACCGCTTTGGAATCTTCGAGGGTGAGTGCTTCTATGGACTCATTGCTACAATCTAGTAGATAGATCTTGGCTTGTTTGTGTGCATGCGGTTGAAATTTTTTGTTTTCCATGCTACGAACCCCTACATTTTGGAGGACGATTCTTTCAACTAGGCATTGCACATGTTTATCCAAATCCATTTCCAGCATTGCATTTGCACTAATCTAAATATTTTGTCCTGTTGAAGACCTATAAAGAATATACTTTAAAAAATAACAGAAATACACTTCAATGGTAAGCCATCCACAATATTCTTTGTCGTTCAACACATCTTATATCTGTTACATGTAATGTAGCATGGATATATCTTCTCTTGTCGTTGTCAATGTTTGACAACCTTTTCTACCATTATCTGCTGCTTCGTGATTTATTGGCACACTGGTTGATACAGAGATATCTATACGCATGGATCTTTGTGGTGGAGGTATTTAAATTTGTTTGAGATATAGGGGTGACAATAAGCATATTGTTCTTATAAATGGATTTTATGAATTCAGGATATAGATTAAGACATGTGACAACCCTTGCCCATATGGGAGATAAGTAGGTTTCTCAAATTATGGTTAAACACACATACACATACTCCCTTTGGTCATGTAAAAAAGTTATTTTGGACAAGAACGGATTCAAAGTTGTAAATTTTGACTACTAATGTCGTTATGAATATTTATAGTGGATACTTGAATTATACATGTGAATTTTTATTTCTTTTGAGAATAATGTGGGTGAGATATATCCTATAAAAAAGACATCTTCCATCTCGAGACATCCATATTTGTGTTATGGAATTCAGATATGAAAGCACTCGAAGAAGGAACAAATTTGAAGACTCGATTTTATCCCCAACTTCTATTTTGATCAACTAATGTTTGTCTGAAAAGAGAGAAAAAAAGTCCTTCTATTTTATTTTTCTACAAGTTTATTTCCTAATATAATTTGGTACAGTGAGATTTAAATGTGATTAGTGTTGGCATTATGCATACTTATATATCATCTATTTCTAACCCTACTTTACTTTGGGTTGATTTTAACACTATCTTCTACTGGTGCCCCATATAGAAGCATGTACCATGATTGTTTTTTGCGAACCACCATGAACCATGTTCAATATCTTGTGGATAGCCATTGTATTTTTCGGCATTGGACAATCAAGTACCGACCCAAACTAACCCAGGCTATACAATGCTTTGGATTAATCAGATTGGGAGAAGGCCTATGCTCTATTGTGGGAAGTTGTGTGTTTTAATTTGCTGATGGAATTGTGTATAGTCAGTACGGTTGATGAACACTTGACCACTTCTTTGGTTGACTATATTTTTCAAGTCAATTCAGAACAAATTGCTAGCTCCTTGAGAACACAAAACAAGGAGGCATCTAACTCTGTTTTACTTGACACAAATGTTTCTGTTGTTTGTGTTGTTCATCAAGTATTCATTCTGTCTCCTTTGGTGATTATGTCACCTCTTGATGTACTTTGCAGTGCAATGTCCTCCTTCTGTCTTATTGTATTTACCATCTACTTGGCATAACGGAAGTTATGTAATCAGATGAATCTCTTGTGTGTTTTCATGGTGAAGCTTGAATTGGTACTTTGTACATGCTACATATTGTTGCCTACTAAACATGCCAATATTGCAGTGTTCATTATGTGTCAACCTAATTCCATATGGTGTTGAAATTGTGACCGTGTGGCGAAGCGCGAACTTTGAACAACTTGGATGTCACTAGTGCAACAAAAAATACTAATATTCTGGTTTTTTATGACGATAATAAAGATAAACGGAAAAGTTTGCGGCAGCATTTTAGCAAAACAAGAAAATTAAAAGTGTTACAGGGGATATTAACACATCTGAAAACACCTGCAAACCCACCATACCTATAAGGTTATCACACATTGCCAAGATGCAGTGTTGGTGGTGAGGCGAAGCTCGCCTATCCGTCCAGTACTATTGTAACTCGATTATACAACACACATAGGGATACACCTCTAGCTTTTCGACGACATCAATCTCGACCTTCACATCAGTCACCGTTCCCAGTTCATCCTACATCTAGTCCACACACACCTCCAGCCTGAACTACCAAGAAACGCACCATCCTCCATGGCGAAATCTAGGACAAATCAACAATCGATGCAGAGGTAAAGCCGAGGTACTCACCGGCCGCTGAAGAAAACCACACAGCCAAGAAAGCCTCTATAGAGGCGGTGGTAGCGACCCACAGGAAAACGATGGGGCATTGGGGCAAGTGCAGCAGCCCCAATCGAGCTCTCCCCTTTTCGATCTTCCTCGTCGATGCTCTATAACCGTTGGGAAGCTCGTGCTGGTGCGCGCTAGCTCGTCAGGGAAGGGGAGCTTTAGGCGGTAGAGGGCAGGCATCTGAGGAGGCGGTGGAGGCGATGTGGGGGCGCACGGAATAAATGAGTCGAACGAATCGACTTAACTTGTAGTCATAGCGTAAGGAAGAGACAACAACAATGAGCGGGACAACCGACACGAACTAAATTTTCTCAAACCGAACCGACTTATCTCCTAGTCATAGCGCAATCATGTAACACGCTGACAGGGTGGGCAGACCCATCGATCAGACTTGGAACAACCTAAGCTCCCCAATTCTAGGGAGCTTAGAGCTCTTAGAAGATGCGCAATGATCCTTCCTTCAAGAAAAAAGTGAAAGCTAGATACCGTCTATATTGAAATTAGCTGACATTGGATACTTATTACTTTGACACATATTCCATGGATAAGGATACTAGGTCTTTCCTATCTCTTGTGACACACTCAATCTCTTATTTTCATTAATCATTATACATTTGTTTCTTAACTGTTAAACTTGGAGTGGCTTTTACCAGTAAGCACGACGTGCGCTATGCACCAAAGCATACGGCAAGACAACCAACGCATCTGTTAAGATAACGGAATAGTAGCTACCACGCCACATATATATGCATCCAAAATGCCACAAGATTGATATGCAAGTATTGATTCCAAAAGAATTTCAGTTACAACCCTTCAGATCAGATACGAGGTTCAACATACCAGGTATTAAGGAGGTCCATCAAACAAATCAAGTCTAACAATCAAATCATTACGTCATCAAACAAATAAAGCAATAGAACACTATGCTTGTTTTAATTTCCATATGCTTCGTTCTTCCCTGCCTTGAGGAAGGGAATATCTTCCATGGCACCACTGGTACTCCCCTGGAAATTTGTCTCTAGTCCATGCAGTGGAAGTTGTCTAATATTCTGGAGACGTTGTTCTACTTGTTTCATATCTAAGCGTTCCTTTGGTTCAAACTTTAGACACTCAATTGCTACCTTACTGATCATTTCCAGGAGCTCAATATCACCCGCACTTGTAATATCATTGTCAACAATTTCCCTTGTTCTATTACCTTCACAAGCACGGACAAAGTTTTCAACATAAGTCCTCTTCTCATCATACCTTGCAGCCCTCCTTGTTATTAGCTCTATGAGAACTATTCCGAAGCTGTAAACATCACTTCCCTGCGTAAGTATCCCCTTGTTCATGTACACTGGATCTATGTAAGCCCTATCTCCAATGACCAATTTGGCCTCCTCAATTTTATCTCTTGCAAGTATCCTTGAGGTTCCAAAGTCTGAAACTTTCGGGGTGAAGTTCTGATCAAGAAGAATGTTTGCAGATTTAACATCACCGTGACGGATGGTAGACTCTGCAGATGAATGCATGTATGACAAGCCTTCAGCTGAACCAATTGCAACCCTCAGGCGCTTCTCTGCTGGAATTTCATCTCTTTGTTTAAAGAGAACATCATACAGACTTCCTTTTTCTACGAACTCATATACCAACAGGGGAACATCTATCTGTAAGCAACAACCTAGGAGCCTAGCTATGTTCCTGTGCCTCATTCCTGACTGGATTGTAACCTCATCAGTGAATTCCTTTATCCTATCCTCATTAACTTTGATGGTCTTCTTTACAACCACTTTTTGTCCGTTCAGAGTCCCCATGTAAACCTTACCAAAGTAGCCCTCACCAACTATATCTTTGTAGTTATTTGTTATTCTCTTGAGGTCCTTTTGTGTATAGATCCTTATATTCTGTACTGCTTCTAATATTGGGCCACCATTCTTTTCATAGAACCTCTTGAGTTTCAGGAGTTGATAGGCCATAACCATGAGTACGATAATAACAATCAAAGCAGCAAGGCCTGCAAAAGTCAAAAGTAGAGAGAAGAATTTATTGTTAAACCACGTTATCATGTATACAACCATGTTATCAAATGTATGAAACTAGGATACACATAATTTCCTTTTAAATAATAGAAGAATTAAGTTGCCAAGCTATATTCATGTAAGCATTGAAATAATGTAACGGTTAAAAACCACAAATGATTCATTTTGAAAATAGTTAGTAAACTGAAATTTCCCGAAATAACAAGTTCTACTCAAAGTCGTACTCCTATGTAATTGATGTTGAAGTGTATAAGTGGATTGCGCTAGCCATTTCCATCCGTTCGGACTTTTGGTTGCGTTGGCTAGTGCATGAAGCTTGACATGGTATCAGAGCCTAAGGTCTCGAGTTCGATTCCTGGCTTTCGCAATTTATCCTAAAATTGTTGTAGAGCCCTCCATGTCCACGTATACGCCTCTTGAGTCATACGTGAGTTTCGTGTGCCGTCGCTCTCTTCCGGTTGCACGTGCTGACTTCTCTCCATCACACGTGAGAGGGGGTGTTGAAGTGTATAAGTGGATTGCACTAGCCATTTCCATCAGTTTGGACTTTTGGTTGCGTTGGCTAGTGCATGAAGCTTGACAATTGAAACAAAGAGTCAAGAACTGTATAAACATCAACTTATGATGACCGTTAAGATAGTTTTGTGTATGGTGTGTTATATATATATAGTCTAATGGGATGCCTGCATGTTGTCTTTTATTAATAACTATAAGGCTGAAGCCCTCTGTTCACTACAAGCTCATCATCTACATCCTATAGAGATCCTGGTGCTAGGTTGCCGTCACCACCTTCTCGATCTTCATCTCGGCACTTCTTCCACAACCTATTCCTGTTGTCACGTTTCCTTACTGTTGTCCTTCTAGGTCACCAACTGCATCTGGGTGGCTTTGTTGTCCCTTGTTGTTTCCATGCCCCTCTTTAATATCACGGCTCCCTGCCGTTGCAGAAGATCGATGCCCTAAAGTCCGCTGCAGTTGTCACAGTAGCTCGTCGATCGCTATCTTTAGTTGATTGCCCCAGTTGTTGTGCCCGATATGCATGTCCTATATTCTTGCGGCTTGCACCTCCTCACTATGTCCTTACTGTTGACATTGGTTACCCTGCTGCCATCATATGTGTTCTTCTGTTCTACAGAGCTGGTGTTGTAGGATGTTGCTTCTCTTTACATAGCCTACACCTATTTTTTTTGCTCACGCCTCGTGTGGAATATCCATGGGCTGAGCTCCCCTGCTAGGAGGAATGTTATCTTTCAGCTAGTCTCCATGTCCTGAGTTAGCTCGGTTGTACTCGAGGAAAAAATGCAGAACTTTGGAAGATGTCATGCCAAATATGGTGGGCATACATCAAAGCGCCTTAGATCACAGATGAAGGCGCTTTGTTTACTCAGTGGTGTCATGTTTCTTTGGCGTTTTGATGCATGCCCACCATATTTGTGGAAAATATGGTGGGCATGCATCAAAGCGCCTTCATATGTGGTCATTTCTTGCATGGTAACTTCCAGATGGTTCAAGATATTGCTCAGGAGCTTCATAGGAGCCCGAACAACGTGATACTTCTCAAGCTCTACATCGCGAAGGCCTTTGACATGGTGGAGTGGGTATTTTTTCTCGAGGTGCTGGGCAAGATGAGTTCTACTTAGATCTTGGACAATGCAGTGGCAGGTGGCCAGATCAGGATCTTGTGTGGTCTTCGACGAGGATACCCCCTCTCGCCCTTGCTCTCTGTGGACATAATGCTTCCACTACATGATCTTGAGAGCATTCAAGAGGAGTTTCTCACCCTGCCAGTATCCAGCGGTCTCTCAGAGCGCACCTTCATTTTCATAGATGACATTGTGAACTTCTTCTAACTGGCCCCCAGGGACATAGCGATTGTGGTAGCCATCATTGATGACTCTGGTGTGGCTTCTTGGTTGAGGAACAACTTGAGCAAGAGCGTTGATCTATTGAGCCGCTGCCCACCAGAGATCACATGACTAGTCAGCGACGGTCTAGGCTGTAGTATCATGCCTTTGCCCTTGGATGTGAGGAAGCACATGGCGGCCTAGCTCAAACCCTTGGTGGATCAGGCTGCCAATAGGCTGAAGCCATGGAGTGCATGCCTCCTTCGGAGTGGTGGTCGAGCTACATTGGTATGAACGACCCCCTCGACAAGTATGGTGCATCCCCAAGTGGTTCGTCCCTGGTGGTGTCGAGATGGCGAGTGGGCTCAGCTCTTCGTTGGCTTTGAGATCTCGAGCACCATCTTAGACCTCGGCATGGCCAGCGCCTGAAGGTCCCCGATGGTCGGCGGTGAAGACAAACACTGGATTGCTTTTTTAGGTTTGTGCCAGGGTCTTTTTTGTAAATTGCGAGCCCTCTTATTCAAGTTGCAGGTCCTTTAGTGCAATAGATGAATATAGGGGTCTTGCTATAATTTGGACCCGGCAGTAATTTATTGTAGCGCTTCTAGGCTCTTCAGGGCTTTTTCTAGTTTTAAAAAAAAGACTACTTTTTTATTAGGCACGCATGTAGTTTAAGAAAAACTTTAACCATCAATTTTGACCAACAAAATATGGAATATATGTGCCAAAAAATATACCATTGAAAACTATTGTTGAAGATTAATCCAATGGTATAATTTTTGTGACATATTATGTAAAATTTGTAAATCAAAATTATTAGTCAAAATTATTTTTAAACTAAGTGCGTATCTAATAAATCAGACATGAAGAAGTACATCTTCAGCCGCGCATTAGTCGTATGGTGTGTCTGGCATTATGCTAGAAGCACTCCTGCGTTGGTTAATTTGAACCGGTAGAAGTTTATTTTATGTAAAAGTTACCAGACATTTCATCAAAAGATACACATAATATTTTCTGAGTTACCTGTAACTTTTCAAAGTTAAACAAAAATTTCAAACAAGTTATGTAACGTTTTTGAAATTTATGTGTGGCTAACGCGTATAGTATACATGTCAAACAAAATTTAGAAATTTACTATACCTACGGAAAAAAAATGAAAAATGCACAAATCTTCTTGCACAATGTGCAACTATTCTTGACGACCAATAAATAAATAGCAAAACCGTAACTTCAACATATGTTCCAAAGCGCAACAGAAAAAGAAACATGACTAATTGGCTTCTCCTAGATGCAAATGAACCTATTATGGAAAGGACATAATTTTTTTTTTTTTAAATCTAGAACAAAATTTCGTGTTTACCTCAGGACATTCTATGTTCGTACAAGTTTTTGGGGAAAATGAACATTTTATGTGGCGTGTACAAAAGGACAAAAAAACCTATATATATGTAAACATAAAATGTCCAGACGTATATGCGAATATTATTTTTCTATTTTTTTGATATTTCAAACAATGAGTTTATTTGCACCTGTAAGCCGAATTGGATTTCCCTATATTTATATTTAAGTTATCTAGTGTGCAATGTTAGTCTTACCGACAGCAATCATGGCTTGTAGGGGGAACTTGTCGGTGCAGGGTCCTTCTTTGCCATCGCGTTTCTTTCCACGTTTGCATGGACACTCGTAGCCTCCAAGAGTGTTCTTGCACTCGGAACCTTTGGGGCAAGGTTTGAGATCGCACTCATTGATATCTGAAAGCAATAACACGGTTAGATATATGTATATAAAAGGTCTAAGTTAAGAAAGATATTTATAATTGAAACAATGTTAATGATGTGGAGGCTTCATCTCGGCGAGGGGGAGCTACATGGCGTGCGGCGCCCCGAGCTTTCCGAGCTGGTCCATGGCGGGGAGTGGCTCGGGTCGGGGCCGATGTGATGGATGCCAGAGGTTCAGGTTGGGCTGAGGTCGAAGCTGTAGGCCATATGGCGGTGGAGGCCTGTCTCTCTGATGGCCTGCCTCGCCGGAGTGCGACGGCGGTGGGCGTGGAGTGCGGCGGCGGTGACGTGTGAGTGGTGGACTGGTGGTATCAGGAGGTTGGAGAAGAACCTCCCCACCTTTTTTAAAGAATATTTACTTTTTATTTTTACGATATTTGTATTATTGGTCTGTGGGCCTAGTCCATGTCAGCAAACTAGCTCTTACTAGTGGGACCCTCCTGTCATAAATCTTGCTAATTTATGTTCAATTTGGGTTTAGTGCTATTTGCAAGAAACTGAGCAAAATGTGGTGGGATTTTATCCCGCAAACGTAAAACGTTTGGAAAATTTGATCCGAAAAAGTGATTTTATGGTATATACTCATTCCAATCCACCCTGCCCCATTATCCTATATATGCTGCCCTACCCACCACCTTCTGGCCACGCAGCAACACCCTACACAACCACGCGGGGGCGCTTTGCTGAATCGCCACATGCGCATCCACGCCACCGGCAACAACTGAAGCGAGGTTGTTGGATCCGCCGTTGGCAGAATCCTCCTCATCTGCCCACTGCCAAGCCAAGCGCCACGATCGAGGTCCTCGCTAGCCTCCTCACGGTTCCATTCGATCGACGTGAGTCTCCTCACGGTTCCATTCGATGGAGGAATGCCTTCAAAATTCAATGAGCATCAACCGCTTTCATGGACATACGTATATGCTACTCTCTCTGTTTCGTAATATAAGTCTCTTTGAGTAAGCTTAAACAGCTAATTATAAAGGTTTATATTGTGAAAAAGTAGGAGTACTCAAGATCAGTGCAATATTGGGCTAGTTGTTTATTGGACCCGACCCTATGAACGAGAACCAATGTAGTAGGTACTACAGATTTTGAGTACCAGTAAATCACAACCGGAACGATATTTCAGGTCATTCACTTAATCCAGCAGGTCAGTTTGTTGTAAAATTAATACTAGACTCACTAGACTCGAAAGGGTAGGGGTGGCTCTTAATTAGTCCCATCGACCCGGTCCATTAGCTAAAACTTTCTGGGATACTCATACATTGGAAGATCGGTAAACATGCATGAAAGGAGTATTTGTGCCCCTAACAAAATGGAAGAGACGACTCTGCCTAGATCTGTCGAGAAATATGAAGTGTGCCCACATCTCAATTCTCAACGATTAAGTAGAATAAATTTTTAAACAATGTTAATGATGTGCAGGCATCAGATTATTAGTATGCATCCGTGCCATGGGTAGTAGCCTTGTAATCAAACGGGAAATGAGCAGAAAATCCTATAATTTATGGAAGAAACTGAGAGTTTTGTAGTATGTACCTTGGCAACCGTCGGAGATGTAAGGGTTCCCCTCGTAGTTGTGGAAGCACTTGCACACATATGCGGCGCCACTGTCTGTTGTTGTATCGATACAGGAGCTGTTGCCGCTGACGCAGGCAGTGTGGGCTCCTGGCTGCGAGCATGAACCGTTGGGGATGGCGAAGTCGAGGACGATGGGGACGCCCCTGGGGTACCTTTTTGGTAGCACATCGTGGCCAGAAATGTCTTCCCTCGAGAAGTTGTAGAAGCTAGTCTCCACCAGCATGCCATAGGAGCACGGATAGTCCCTCCAGTAATCATTGGACCGTGGGGTCACATACGCTTCAAAACCTGGGGGAATGCCATTGCCGGAGTCCAAGGGAAACCTACAGCAGCCAAACCCCGAGCACGAGCCATCAGTGGCATACAGTGAAGTTCTCTGGTTTGTTTGGCACGTTGACCCGAGGCTGAAGCCGTGTCCGTATTTGTCGTAGAATCTGCCACCGGGCTTGGAGGCGTGCATCAGGACATCGACATCAAAGCCGACACCCACAAGAGCATTGAGCTTCCCCGACAAGGACAGCGGCCCCCTAGGGTCCAACATTGTAGATTGGCTTGTTTGGGACAAGAAGGTGGCATTCCAGCTGCACGAGGAGGTGACGGCGCTGTACGCCCATGCCACGCTCTCCGCAGCTGAAATCTTCAAGAGCTCCAGTTGCCCGGTGTACAAGCTGAGGTTGTATCTGTACATCGTCGACCATCCACTTCTGGTGAGGAAGGCGCGAGGCGGGTGGAAGGAGGAGTTGCAGGTGACCTGGAAGCCCTCGAGGAAGCAGCCGGGCGCCATCCCGAACGGGAAAGGAACACTGATGTTGCCGCACTTGTCGGGGCAACCTGGCCGTGTGATGGGCCGGGCAGCTCCCTCAGCAATTGCAACCTGCAGCAGCAGCAGCAGGACCATGGCAGTCACTGCAGCAAGGAGGAGAAGGAGTATCCTCATGCTGCTAGCTAGCTACTAGCTAGTCTCTATCTCCCTCTTGTTCACTGGACCTGGTACTCTCTACCTGGCATGCATTTCGTAAGTAAGAGGAATAGAATGAAAACGCTACTTCATCCAGAGCGCCTTAGCTAGTTAATACTAGTAGTACATCTAGATCTAGATCTAAATCAGCTTAATTAGATACTACTACTAATTGAGTAGTATGAACGCTTGGAAAGCCTGGACAACACTAACGACAATTTACATGCATGTGACTAGCAGGAACACACGAAGATATCGATGCACCGCCGGTCTCGTGGAGCAGGCACGTGAGTTCACACAACACTAACGACAATCTCTCTAGGACCCGACCTTATTGTCTTTGATTTAACAAATTATTCCTTCTCAAAACAGTTATGCGTCCAACTATAATAATATATAGCTAGCAAACACAATTGATGCTGTTGCTGAGAACACACAGCACAATGCCGAGAAAAAACCAACAAATTATTAAGTGCCACAATCAACAAGATTGTCGGTTAAAGCATTCGTTCCCCTCTTCCAAGGTTGTAAGTCCTTTTTTTCTTTCGATAAACCGACGGTATCCGGAGTACCATCTCAATCACCCTCAAAGAGCTCATTGTATGTATGTATGTAATTAGCCAATCTAATTGTACGGCTTGTACGTTGATATGGGAATTCATGGTCGGTGTGTTGCAGCATAATGGCACCATGTTTGTCCAGGGGCAATTGCTCGGCACGCACCTCTGCACAAGGATGACTGAGTAGGTCCGATTCGACAGACCAGGACTTTTTCCCGAGCAGCTCGCGTAGACGGCTTCTCACGTTGATGCAGACTTCAACCGACTGCAAAGGAGGCACTACACGAACGGCACGCTACGCCGAGGACAAAAAGTCGTCGGCATAGGTCAAAATGTCCTCGGCGTAGCCTCCTCAGCAAAGGTCTTTCTCGACGGAGGCACTTTTGCCTGTCACCGTAGCTCTAGCCCTCGGCGTAGCCCCGTCGGCATAATAACGACAGGATAAAAAAAATTAATTTTATTTTATTTTTTTCTCAACTTTTTTAAATTTTTGAATTGTTTGAATCGTTAATCTCGCACCTAAAACATTTTTAACACTAATTACATTTAATCTTTGATTAAATTGCAGTCTTTAACAAACTTTCCGCTCGGTCACCCATCCGAGCACAACTCCAGCTCCAGAACGCTTAACTTCTCAATTCCTTCTGCCGCAAAGCAATTTGTCCCTAATTGGCAATACTATAATATTAATCCTACTAATTCTTATATCATTATGTCATATGTTTTTATTTTTTGAAACTACAAACACTTATTTAAGTAACAACAATGATTCAAATAAAAATACTATTGAATTCAAATAAAAATATAATAATTTTACTTTTTGGTATTTTTCTACTTAGTATGGAATAATTAATATCTTTAAATCCGTAAATCGGAATTTGATAAATAATATGTCTAAATTGATCACAAAAATTAAAGGAATCTAAATATGATATCCATATCCAGTTATCACAAACCCCCTGTTTTTAAATTAGCCTTTTTGTTGGTTGCTTCACAAAATCCCCCTTTTTTGTGCTCGGAAAATGGAAAATGCCTTTTTGGTGGGACGAAAATGAAAACTTTCTCCTACAACATTGTTCACCATCCCATGATGCACATGTATGCATAATATGGGCACATTATCACAAACTATGCCTTTTGATTCTAGCTATAACATTGGTCATTTGACCCGAAAGGCAAGAAACCTCGAATGAGATAGGTCATTTTGTGAAGTTTTTTTAGACATAATCAATATAGCGGGTTTTATACTTTCCTTGTAACTATGTCACATAATATGACACCACGCGAAGGTTTCGCATTGTTTCGATCGTTTTTGAATTTTTTATGCCCGTTTTAAACTATCGTCAAACTTTATCGAACGGCGGGTATGAAGATTCTTAGCTCGGGGTCGAGCCTCGCTAAACTTGCATTGAATATTTGATAAAATAGCATATTGTGAACCTAAAAATGATTTTTAAAAAAACATGAGTATCAGATCATGTACATGTAGGTCATATCTGACTCATTTCCTATCGATTCTGCAGGAATTGTCTTTTTCACCAGAGATGGACGGAAAGGTTTCAGATTTCCCTATTGGGATATTGTCTATATAAGGTGGTCTAGTATTTTTGTAAAATGTGGTGGTAGAATTTTGAATTATTCATTTGGTGGTTGCTTCACAAAATCCCCCTTTTTTATGCTTGGAAAATGAATAATGCCTTTTTGGTGCGACGAAAATGAAAACTTCCTCCTGCAACATTGTTCGCCATCCCGTCATGCACATGTATGCACAATATGGGCATAATATCACAAACTATGTCTTGATTCTAGCCATAACATTGGTCATTTGATCCGAAAGCCCAGAAAACTCGAATGAGATAGGTCATTTTGTGAAGGTTTTTTTGAGACATAATCAATATAGCAGGTTTAATATTTTTCCTTGTAACTATGTCACATAATATAACACCATGTGAAGGATTCGCATTGTTTCAATCGTTTTTGAATTTTTATGCTTGTTTTAAACTATCGTCAAACTTTGTCGAACGACGGGCATGAAGATTCTTAGCTCGGGGCCAAGCCTCGCTAAACTTGCATTGGATATTTGATAAAATAGCATATTGTGAACCTAAAAATTATTTTTGTAAAAAAACATGAGCATCGGATCATGTACCGGTAGTTCATATCTGACCCATTTCCTACCGATTCAACAAGAATTTGTCCTTTTCACCAGCGGTGGACGGAAAGGTTTCAGACCCCCCTATTGAGACATTGTCCATATAAGGTGGTCAAGTGTTTTTTGTAAAATGTGGCGGTAGCATTTTGAATCAGCCATTTGGTGATTGCTTCACAAAACCGTCTGTTTTTATGCTCAGAAAATGGCTTTTTGTTGCGACGAAAAGGAAAACTTCCTCCTACAACATTGTTTGCCATCCCATGATGTACATGTATGCACAATATGGGCATATTATCACAAATTAGTTCCTTGATTCTAGCCATAACATTGGCCATTTGACCCGAAAGCCAAGAAACCTCGAATGAGATAGGTCATTTTGTGAAGTGTTTTTGAGACATAATCAATATAGCACGTTTGATATTTTTCCTTGTACCTATGTCACATAATATGACACCACGCGAAGGTTTCGCATTGTTTCGATCATTTTTTAATTTTTTATGCATGTTTTAAACTATCGTCAAACTTTGTCAAACGGCGAGCATGAAGATTCTTAGCTCAGGGCCGAGCCTCGCTAAACTTGCATTGGATATTTGATAAAATAGAATATTGTGAACCTAAAAATGTTTTTTGTAAAAAAATATGAGCATCGGATCATGTACCTGTAGTTCATATCTGACCCATTTCCTACCGATTCAGCAGGAATTTGTCCTTTCCACTAGCGGTGGACGAAAAGGTTTCAGATCCCCCTATTGAGACATTGTCCATATAAAGTCGTCTAGTATTTTTTTGTAAAATATGGTGGTAGCATTTTGAATTAGCCATTTGGTGGTTGCTTCACAAAACTGTCCGTTTTTTGTGCTCGGAAAACGGCTTTTTGATGCGACGAAAAGAAAAACTTTCTCTTACAACATTGTTCGTCATCCCATGATACATATGTATGCATAATATGGGCACATTATCACAAACTATGCCTTAATTCTAGCCATAACATTGGCCATTTGACCCGAAAGCCAAAAAACCTCGAATGATATAGGTCATTTTGTGAATGTTTTTTGAGACATAATCAATATAGCAGGTTTGATATTTTTCTTGTAACTATGTCACATAATATGATATCATTCGAAGGTTTCGCATCGTTTCGATCGTTTTTGAAATTTTTATGCCCTTTTAAAACTATATATAATGTTTTATGTTTCACTTAATTTTTATTTACAAATGTGTAATATCTGAGTGTAGATAGATAGATATTATTTTTCTGATATATTATTTGTATTTTTTCGAATTAGAGTAATTTAGTTATGATTTTTCAAAGTTTAATGAGATAAAAAAAATAGCTAAGCCGAGGGCAACCGTCGGCGTAGAATAGAATACGCCGATAGCAATTTATGCCGACAACTGCTTGATGGGGCCGTCTTGGTCACGGTCTATGCCGACGGTCCTAATGTTTGGCCCGGTCGACGTAGCTACAAGGCCGTGGCTATTCATCCAGTCCTGTAGTGAGGGATAAAAATAATGAAGGTGGCTTGCACGGTGGTGTGCAAAGAGCCAAGAGACTGGCGTGAAAAGCTAATGTGTCCGCGCTAAAGCCGAGGTCGACGACCGAATAGACACACACTCCGGCATTTCCCCCAATAGCACGCTCCCGGTCGCACTTTTCTTTGTCAGATTGGTCATATCTTCGCAAGCTCTATACTTTTTAGAGTCCTAGAGTCACAGCGGTAACAGAGCACCCGGTGTCGCTAATTCATGCGCTCCATGGACACATGAATAGTTTAGTAACAGAACAATATGGACTAGGTATACGGAAGGAGACGAACAAATGGCATGGTCGCATGGGCAGGGCTGTGGGGGTCGGAGGTCCAGGTTCGTAAAAAAAAAGGGTACAGAGTTCCTTCCGTCCGTCACGTACTCCCTCCCTTTTAAAATATAAGATGTTTTAGGTTTGTAAACAAAATAAATCTAGACTTCTTTTAGTGTGTAGATTAATCCTAAAGTTGAATGAACCTATATATTAAAATAAGTCTAGATTCATCTACTTACAAACCTAAAACATCTTATATTTTGAAACGGAGGAAGTACTACATATTGGATTGAAACAGTGGGCAAATGGAACCATGCACTGTTTAAAAACGGCTATACATGTTTGGCTATACTGACAAGCCCCCCAATCAGTCTCAGGTGAGCGGGTGCGAGTCCAAATGAATTTCCCTAGGGATATATACAACCATCTATATGTGTATGTTGCGTTATATTAGAATGTATATGTGTGGTCAAGGCTAAATATGTTTAGACCAGGTGTAACCTTTCTGTGTGTTTGTCTCCAACTAATATTAAAGTAGTAGTACATCTAGATCTAGATCTAGATCTAAATCAGCTTAATTAGATACTACTACTAATTGAGTAGTATGAACGCTTGGAAAGCCTGGACAACACTAACGACAATTTACATGCATGTGACTAGCAGGAACACACGAAGATATCGATGCACCGCCGGTCTCGTGGAGCAGGCACGTGAGTTCACACAACACTAACGACAATCTCTCTAGGACCCGACCTTATTGTCTTTGATTTAACAAATTATTCCTTCTCGAAACAGGTATGCGTCCAACTATATTAATATATAGCAAACACAAGACCCTTGCTTCAGTGTCTCCCTAGACAAGGAATTCAGCCGGTTAGCGGGTTTTGGGTGTGTACTTGGGGTGAAGACCGGGTGAAAGTTAGAGTCCGTAATAGCTATGTGTAGAAGATCGGGCATAGGAGACCAGGCGGGATCGTACAACCGGCCGTGGAGGTAGAGGCGGTTTGTACAGGGCCGGGTCATGATCGTGTATGAGACTAGTTGCGAATCGTACTACCGGGTGGGCCGGGTGGACGTAGAGGCGATCGTTTAAAATAAAAAAGAATTGCTTGGCGGACATGCGTGTGTAATTTTTCCAATTTAACATACTCCCTGAGATTCTAATTAATCTTGTCAAATTTGTCTAGATTCGGAGGTAGTTAGTCATGTTTTGCTACAATAACATAAATTTTTGCTACGAGGTTTCCCGCGATGTTTTTTCCAGCGAGAGTCTCTGGTGAAGTTGGTTTTGCTACATTAGAAGACTTTTTTGCTATAAGGTCATTGGTAAGGTCTCCGGCAAACTCTCTGGCGAGGTCTAGTCCGTCTTATGTTTTTTGAACCGAACCATTTTCTGCTACATGTAGCAAAAGCGATACTATTTGCGATAAAAACGAGACTATTTGTAACAAAAGAGGAATAAAGGGTTGAAAAAAGATCCGACCGTCGATCTGGTTCAATCGGACGACTGGGATGGCCCAGGGGATGGACACGTAGCACTGTCCGAAGCTAAGACTGTTTGTTCAAACATTGGAGTATGTTAAATTGGAAAAATTACATATGCATATCTACCAAGCATTTGTTAACAGATTATTTTTCTTTTTATTTCAAACAATCGTCTCTACGTTCATCCGGTCGTACGACTCGCAACAGGTCTTATACACGATCACGACCCAGCACGTACAAAACGCCTCTATCTCCACCGGTCGTACGATCCCGCCCGGTCTTGTATGCCCAATCTCCTATACGTTGCTAGTATCGGACTCTAACTTCCACCCGGTCTCCACCCCAAGCACGCACCCGAAACCCGCTAACCGGCGAATTCCTTGTCTTGGGGGGGGGGGACACTGAAGCAAGGGTCCAAACACAATTGATGCTGCTGCTGAGAACACACAACACAACGCCGAGAAAAAACCAACAAATTATTAAGTACCACAATCAACAAGATTGTCGGTTAAAGCATTCGTTCCTCTCTTCCAAGGTTGTAAGTCCTTTTTTTTCTTTCGATAAACCGACGGTATCCGGAGTACCATCTCAATCACCCTCAAAGAGCTCATTGTATGTATGTATGTATGTATGTATGTATGTATGTATGTATGTATGTATGTATGTGATGATAGCCAATCTAATTGTACGGCTTGCACGTTGATATGGGAATTCATGGTCGGTGGGTTGCAGCATAATGACACCATGTTTGTCCAGGGGCAATTGCTAAGAAGCTACAGTAAATACTATAAAATGTTCATACCAGGTGCAATGGGAACAGCAGGTGTCGCAGGCTCTATTGAAGCGGAAGGTGCAGGATCGACCAAAGTGGAAGGTGCTTCTTGAATACTCTCAGAGACAGTGATCACGGCATCAGAGGCAGCGGTCAGGGCAGAAGTTGGGGCATCACAAGAAGGTGGGAGAGACCGTGAAATGAAAAACTCTGCATACTCATCGGTCCCAGGATCGAAAAGATCAAACGAGGGTTTGTTCAAAGCATTGGCCCAAGCTTTATAAGAAATATCCTTCACGGGGCTGCGAATTGGAGACCTATCAGGGCTAACAACATTCGGCTGCTCAGTAGCATTAGCTCCCTTGCTCGCAGAATCAATGATTATTGCAGTTTGAGGAACATCGACATGTTTTGTTGTTACAGGAAGCTCCACGGCAGCATCTGCATCACCACCTTGCTCCTTAGCAGCAGCTGCAGCAACATCATGCTCCTTAGCAGCTGTTGCAGCAACACCATGGTCCTCGGGCTCCGATGTAGCATAAAGCTTCTCACCATCCTCAGTTTCTGAACCATCATCATCCTGCAACTGATCACCATCTGCTGTAGTTTTGGTTAGAAAAACAACACTTGGTCCAGCTTTTTCTTTACTTGATGATTCAACATCAACCAAAAAGGCAGCCATGCGTTGATCCTGCATGCACTTCAATCCAGCGGAAAGGTTCTCCATTGTCCCATCAACATCTGCTTTAGAAATTGCCTTGTGCTTCTCATACAATATTTTGAAACGAGCGGGAACCTGATAGCAAATATTAGAAGCATGTTAGTAAACCAAAAACAAGATAAATGATGAAATTCAAAGCATTGTTTTATAATAGTAGAAAGAATAAACTCTAGTCTAGCGGCTCGGATTTGTCGCGCGTCACTGCTATCGCGGCTTACGGGCGATGAATCCTCGAAAAATATGGTGTAATAAAATTCTATTAAGCTTCTTTTGCATACGGGTAGATAATTTGGGGTAACTTATCCACCATCCCCACCCTAAGTCGTCAACATACATAAAGAGTAAACTCTAGTCCAACGGCTCGGTTTCGTCGCCCGTCGCCGCTACCGCGTTGTACGGGCGACGAAACCTCGAAGGGTGTTAGGGTACCGAGGCATCGTCGCCCGTCGCCGCTATTGCGTTGACGACGACTCAGCCTCGGTACGCTAACACCGAGGCAAACACAGAAGGAGTAGAAAATTCATAAAGCTAATGTAGCAACAATTATGTACAAAAGTAGCAAAACATAATAACTAATATAGAAAAACAGTTCAGTTTAGAACTACACTAAAAAAATTCAGAGTGGTAGCAAAACAAATAAAATAAATTAGCAAAACTTTTAAGCTAAAGTAGCAAAACCTATAAGCTAATAAAGCTAATGTAGCAAAACCTATAAACTAAAGTAGCAAAACCTATAAACTAAAGTAGCAAAACCTATAAGCTAAAGTTAAAAGATTTCATAATGGTAGCAGACTAATTAAGCTAAAGTAGCAAAATCTATAAACTAAAAAAACAATAAAAATAGTAATGTAGCAAGTCAATTGTAATACATGTTAACAGAACTACATAAATCTGATTGCAAAAACAGGTAGCAGAGCAATGAAGCTAAAGTAGCAAAAGCCATGCACTGAAGTAGCAAAAAAGGGAACAGTACAGTAGCAAATTTATACCTGCAAATCCTGGCTGCTAGGAAAATTGAGCAATTCATTCAATGAAGCAGAAGGATTAACATCAACATCTTCCACAGGAGCAGATTGGTTCAAATCATCATAACTAGGAGCAGTACCATAAGGTGTTGCAGACAATGGGAGGAACTACACACAATAAAAATTAATGTTAACATTAAGAGGATCAATGAAAGAAGAAAATGTTTGTGGTGCTGGAAAGAACATTACATCTCGCCTTCCGAAAACAGTTTTGTTCGATAAAATCTTCCTATCCGAGTCATTTTGTACAACAAAAGTGAAGTCACTAGTCTTGACAGAGCATACTCTAGGCAATGACTTGTCAAACATGTGATCGCACGGTGCGAAATCCAAATGATCCATATAAGAAATCTAAAAAAAAAGCCAAATACAAAGTTAGGCAAGCAAAACAAACGGTACAAACCGCTACACACAAACATAAAAGAGGGGAGTATAAAAAATCCTACTTATAGGACACATGTAGCAAAGGGAAGCAATAAATCTATACTTATACTTACTATTAAAAGAGCAAACATTATTTTCTCTACATGCACCCCACAAAACATACACAGATCCTTTGCCACCACAGGATTACACCCACTAGATTAAATCTAACAGCTATAATTAGCCTAATATATTTTCTTGTGTGCATTTAGTAATTTAGAACGACTGAACCTACTCCACCGCAGAGGAAAAAAGCAAACTCCCCCGTCCGCCTCCACACATCCTGATTTCATGGATCAAATCCCTCCTGTACCATTATACCTGGTCAAAGTCAATAATTACTCAGAGTAATTTACTCTCTTTCTCTCTCAGTTCATACACGGCTCGGCGAACCCTCCTCAAGCCGCCACCTGAATCCCAGCCTCTATCCGGCCTCCCCATGCCACTGCTGGCCCTCTCGCCACGCCCCCATTCATCCTATCCCCTCTGCCTCCCCATTACATTCACATCTCCCACGGCCGGCTCCCTTCACCGCGGCACCCCGTCGTGAGGGGCGAGTAGGGAACATCGAGGCGTGAGCCCCGCGTGCCCTGGCGGTGTCGTGGAGAGTGGCCACCTCCTCGTGGACGTGCGCGACCAAGGCTTGGATGCCTTCCGCCACTTCGGTCATGGCGCCATCACGGGAGACATCGCCGCCTCCCACGCCGGCCTGTAGACAGATCAGAAGGAGCGCGCCCTTCAGTTTTTCGCTGTAGACACCGGTCTCGGTGCTTCCTGGAGGTGCTCCTCTCTCTACTTCGTGTTGCCGACTGTCTTGTCTTGCCAATTATTTCTGATCTGTTTTTTGTTTCTCGCTAAGAACATTTGTGACTGCTATGAATGTCCATGTTCGTAAAGATGTCAAAATATTCTGACTGATACTTCAGGATGATAATCTGTAGGTGCTTCAATGCCGGCCTCCACTAATAATGATGAGCGGTATTCTAAAACTGCCTAATGAGACACCTTTCCAAGGACGTTGTGTGCATTCTGACTACACCAACCACTATGGATGTGTCCTATAATCATGGAGAGGTTGCGGCCTCATAAGAAGGAAATTATTCTCTTTGTTTGGTTAATATTCTCTAGCATAAGCCAACATGAGCGATCTTGTGGAGGGCCAAGACATTCTAGATGATGATAGATCGCTACTTGATACAGGGATACAGAGGGGTAAAGCATGGAAAGAGCCATGCCAAGATTAAGGAGATCATCACTAACATAGAACATGGCATTGTTTCCGGCATTGATAGGTGAGCTATAGCATTTTATAAACATATATTTCCCTCTTGGTATCTTTCTAAATCACTATTGTGTGCCACACATTTTTCTAAACCACTTTTGTGTGCCGCACAATAGCAGCATATGTTAGTGCGATTATTCTGCACAAATACTTGATACAGTTATGTACATTTTATGGTCCCTGAAAATACCAAAGTTTACCATGTCATTTTAAATATACTTCTTTGCTATAACTAGGCATTAGACTCTGTTATATCTGGTATCTTTTCTGTTGCTACTATGTTATTTCTTTTTTTTGCTAACGCAGATTTCCTTTCTTCTTCGTTTTTTTTGTGCTAATGCAGATTCCTTGAACAAATATCACTTTCAGCTTGTTCTAGGCATAACATGACACTTTGTAAATACTCTAAGCATAGTTATGTTTGACTTGAGGTGTTGAGAAATTCCATGCACTTACATATGTGAGTCACTGCTATACTTCTCTAGAAGAGTTAGATATACACTTTTAGGGGCCTTGGTTATTTGGTATACTTCTTTTAGTCATTATTTTGTTAACTATTGTTGTTAGTGCTGTTTGGATGAAATTTGTTGGCACTGGCGATTTACCCAGGCGTGCACCAACTCAACAAGGGTCACAAATTGATCACTCCTTGCCTTTCCTCAAATCATTAATGATGTACTTTATGATTTTCAGGGCCTAACTTCATAATTCTTTGTATAATTTGACTATTATAATTTTCTGCCAAGTACAAGCCGCTTATTCAATAGATCTAGCACATGAGATTCTATATTTCCATTTACATGGAAAATGTTGGTTAAAAATTTAACTTGAGGAAAACATTAAGTTGTTTGTAGTGCTCTATGGTTCTGGCGTTGTGGTGAGACTATCTGAAACATCTCCATTGTCGCTTTGCATTCCCCTTCTCCAGGTTTTGTTGGGTATCCCATTCTTGTTCACATCCTATTGAGTACATCTCAGGAGCTACACTTTGTTTGAGCCCAAGTCTTAGCATGGCAACACATTCTGAAAGGATGTAATTTCACACACTCTACTCTTAGTCCTTTGGCACGGCCAATTGTGAGCCGAAGTTTTTCGAGCCTTATCATCTAGCAGGAATTGTCTCTTACAGGTATTGTATATTGTTTGACATGATTCCGAAATGCTACTTTTCAGTCAAGTTGAGTGAGATGATATTCACATGTACCTTCTAGAAGAAAAAGATTTTGTCATTCTGAATTCTGATTGTATACATTTGACAATGTCATTTTCTGATCATGCATGAGCTATGCTCACGAATCAAACCTCACCAGCATGTCAGTTGCATGCTTTCCTCAAGCAGGATCGCATCTCTGGATGCAAGATTACAGACTAATATAAATCTTATAGTTTAAACATTTTGTATACAAATTTTATGACTGGAATATGTATTAGTTGACGTGCGTTGCACGGGCACACTTACTAGTGTAGCAAATAATAGAAGTAGCAAAAACCTGCTGAAACTGCATAAGTAACAAATCCTACTACTGAAAAGAACAAACTAGAAAAATGCTACCACTAAACTACTGAATATTGCTACATGTGCTACTACTAAAGTAGCAAAATGTTACTAAATTAGCAAAATGCTGCTACTGAATATTGCTAACATAACTGGTAGTTAGTAGAAACTTTGGTGGTTGTACCTAGTAGCAAAATGCTAGTACTAAACTATCAAAATCATAGTACTAAAGTAGAACAATGCTACTACCAAACTAGCAAAATCATAGTACTAAAGTAGCAAAATGATACTGCTAAACTAGCAAAATCATAGTACATGTACATATTGATCATGAAGAACAACAACAAGAGATCCCCACTGGTACAAGCAACAACAAGCAACATCATCATATATGCAAGTATAGCAAGCAACATCATCTATTTCCCAGGACTCCCACGGCACCGAAGCAAACATAACGAACTACTAGGTACAACCACCAAAAATTGGAAGGGGAAAATGATCACCTCAACATTTCCGTCGCCGGAGGTGCTCCCTCCTGCCGCATCAGTCGTCGGCGGTGGTCCCATGACCGTGCCGCCTAGGGTTTATGCGGGAAATCAGAGCCAGGGGAGTTTAGAGAGGGGAGAGATCAGAGAGGGGAGGTTAGAGCGGGGGAGCACGAACCGATGACGAAGGGGTCGGCGGCGGCGCTCGGCAGCGGTCGTCGGCGGTCAAGGAAGAAGGGGTCGGCGGTGGCTGCGGGAAATCAGAGCTGGGGGAGGCTAGAGAGGGGAGAGATCAGAGAGATAAGAGAGGGGGTTAGAGAGGGGGAGCATGTACCGAGAACGAAGGGGTCGGCGGCGGCGTTCGGCAGCGGTCGCCGGCGGTCGAGGATGAAGGGGCCGGCGGCGGAGTGGGCGTCGCACCGTGGTCGCCTCTCCTTTGCTGAATCCCCTGGGACGAAGCGAGCAACGTTGAACTGCTCTCGTGCGACGCGGAAGGAACTGCCCAACCCGTATGACGCGGAGGCGTGTAGAAACTTCATGGAAGAGGCCACGTGGCGTGAAATAAACAGACCGATCAAGCTCGATCCAACGACTCGCGACCGGGAGGACGCGACGATCTGATCCCCCGGGGGTATAGTATCATTTTCCATGCGGTCTTTGGTTCAGAAGCTTAGCCCCATGGATCGTCTCTCCGTCATCACATCCTCCAATGCTGACCGAGTGGTCCACGCTGGTCAAGTCGCTGCTATCATGCTCGTGACTAATAGCGAGCCGCCATATGACTACCCTGGTCCGGTTGATTTGGGTGACGTGTCTGTCTACACGTACGTTTTATTTTGATAGCCAATACAACGGCCCTACGTTGCTCACCGACATCGCGGCCAAGAGCTTGGGGGGGGGGGGGCAAATTCTCCCATGTCATGGAAAAAGACACGGGAGACCTACCCATGACCTTCCCCCTATGCCTCACCGGCCTTCTTAGTGTCGCTGTTCAGAACCTCGAGCTGATGGTGGTAGCCGTGGGTGGTGATACGTTGGAAACGTATCTATAATTTTTTATGCTCTATGCTTGTTTTGTATCAACTTTGCTTTACTTGTCCACACTTTGAGGTGTTTTTTACACGTTTTCTGGTACTAACCTATTAACAAGTTGCAACAGTGTCAGATGCCTGTTTTCTGCTGTTTTTGGTTTCAGAAAAGTTAGTAAAGAAATATTCTCGGAATTGGACGTGACAAAGGACAAAGTCAATTACTTTTCGTGGAGAACAAGAAGTCCAGAGGAGAGCCGGAGGGGCCAGCCAAGGGGGCCAGACCCACCCCAGGCACGGGGGCAGGTGGGCCCGCGCCTGGCTAGGGTTTGGTGGCCCTGGCCGCCTCTCGGTCTCGCCCCTTCACCTATAAGAAGCCCACGATGCAGAAACCCTGGGTACCCGATCAAAAATCGACGAAACCGTCTGTAGCCGCCGCCACCATCGTCCCTAGATCGGGGGGATCTGAAGTTTTTCCCAGCACCCTGTCGGAGGGGAGATCATCCCGGAGGCCTTCTCTCCGGTATGATGCGTTAGTAGTTCCACCTTGGACCATGGGTCCATGTAGTAGCTAGATGGTTGTATCTCCTTCTTTGTGCTTTCATGTATAGATCTTGTGAGCTCCGTTCATGATCAAGGTCTAATCTATTTGTAATCATGCATGTTGTGTTTGCGGGGATCCGATGGATATTGAGATTATTATGTTGGTTTGATTAATGGTTTTATCATTATTATTCTATCATGTTTGTGTTGTTTGTGATCTTGCATGCTCTCCGTTGCTAGTGGTTATCTTGGCCAAGTAGTTGCTAGTGACTCCAAGAGAGGGTATTTATGCTCGATAGTGGGTTCATGCCTCTAGTTTCCAAGGAGTGACAGAAACCTCTTAGGTTGTAGATGTGTTGTTGCTACTAGGGAGAAAACAACGTCTCTTGTTCATGAAACATGTGGACTGTTTACCTTACACACTTTGCTTAAAGCAGTTGTCTGTTACTTGCAAGTTAATACTGGAGGGGGTTCGGATGATAATCTGAAGGTGGACTTCTAGTCATATATGCAGTTGGATGGCGGTCTATGTATGTTGTTGTATTGCCCAATCAACCTCATACGATCTTTCTGCCTAGTAATTTCATTGTTATGCCTTGCTCAGTTCCTGTCAATTGCTCCGCTGTAATTAGTTTACCCTTTATGCCATGTTGTTTATATAAGGAGAGCACCTCTAGTGAACTATGGACCCCGGTCCAATCTTTACCATTGATACATCTTCCACTGTTACCTGTTTACTTGTTGCAAACCATTATCTTCCACACCATACGTTTAATCCTTTGTTACAGCAAACCGGTGAGCTTGACAACCTCACTGATTCGTTGGGACAAAGTCTTGAGTTTGTGTTGTGCAGGTCTCCGTGTTGCTTGCAACACCTGTGTGACATTTCCTTCCTCCTACTGGTTCGATAACCTCGGTTTCTTACTGAAGGAAACTTGCTTCTCGGCTGCTTCATACCTTGCTCTTGGGGTTTCCAACGAAGCGTTCCACGACAAGTACTGGTCGCCATCAGGTGGAGAGTCGAAGATAGTGAAGGTGACCATTGGCAGCTACACGCAGGAGGAGAAGAAGAAGGACGGCTCAGTCATAGTCAAGTTTGGCATTCTATACAGCAGAGAAGTGCGCAAGGTGATTGTGGAACTCCTCTTCCCCACATCCACAGCGAGCCGCAGGGCGGAGATCCTCCATGTCACTTACTCGTACAACAGGTATATATGAACTTTCATCACATACTCCCACATATTATGGTGAGGATCGGAGGCTATAATTTGTTCACCTAGCATGTTATCTATCTTAAGAAAAACACCTCTAGTGAACTGTGGACCCTGGTCCAATCTTTATCATTGATACATCATTTACTGTTACCATTTACTTTCTACAAGCAACTACTATCTTCCACACTATACGTTTAATCCTTTGCGTTGGAGAATATTCCATGATCGGAGGATAGCCATGGCTCGATAAATAACATGTAGAGGAGAAGACACAATGTTATTAAAAATCTTGTCATTTCTACAAAGCCATAGCGACCATATAATGGCAAGCACTCCCACCCTAAACAAAGTTCTGTACTTATCAACAATTCCATGCAACCAATTACCAAAAACATTGGTTACAGAACATGGAGGAGATAAACCAGAAGCTATTTGGATGAATGACCATATAGAGCGAGCAAATTTTCAATGGAAGAATAAATGGCGAATTGTCTCATCTTGATGATAAAAAACACATTGTGTACTTCCATGCCAATTCCTCTTTGCAAGATTATCTTTTGTTAGAATTACCCCTTTTCGTAGATACCATGCAAATATCTTCGTCTTAAGGGGTATTTTCATTTTCCAAATTTCAATATTATCATCTGCCGGGATATCAGGTTGGACCAAAACTTTATATAGTGCCAACAGAAAATTTACCACTTTCTAGTAATTTCCATTTGAACACGTCAACACCGTCCGACAATTGTATCATGGGTAATTGTAATAATAGATTGTTCCAAGATAACAGTCTAGGTCCGATGAGACTTCTTCTGAAAGACACGTTAGGAGGATAGTCTTCCATAACTGTGGAAATTGTATCCCCTTTGTGTCTAACAATCGAATATAGAGCTGTATATTGTTCGCGAAGAGTAGTTTGGCCAAGCCACTTATCTTCCCAAAACCTAATCTGTGATCCATCCTTAATCTCGAAAGCACCAAAATGAAAGAAATGTTTCTTAGTGTCCATAAGACCCGCCCAAAAATGTGAATCTTCGAGTTTCCAAACCACTTGAGACACAGCTTTGGACCCCACGTATTTCCTCCATAACATGGTTTGCCAAACACCATCTTGTGTAAGTAGTTTAAAAAGCCATTTGCCCAGAAGATCGGTGTTTTTGACTTGCAAATCGTGTATGCCCAGTCCACCAAACTCCTTCGGGCGGCAAACCACATTCCATCTGGCCAGTCGATATTTCCTTTTCTCACTATCCCCTTGCCAAAAGAATCTTGAATGGAAATAATCCACTTTGTTCAAGACCCCTTTTGGTAATTGGAAAAACAAGATCATATACAGAACCAGATTAGTAAGTACTGAATTTATGAGTACTAGTCTTCCACCAAGGGATAACAATTTACCTTTCCAACTATTAAGATGTTTTTGTAGCCTTTCCTCAATAAGTTTCCATTCAGCAATTGTGAGACACCGATAATGAATTGGTATCCCCAAATAATTGATTGGAAACTGACCCTGACCACAGCCGAAAAGTTCAGCATATAGGTGGGTTTCGTTTTGGGCCTCACCAAAACAATACAAATCACTCTTATGGAAGTTTATTTTAAGCCCAGATAGCTGCTCGAATGCTGATAATATTAATTTTAGATTCTTAGCCTTCTCCAGATCATGTTCCATAAAAATAATTGTGTCATCGGCGTATTGAAGAATAGAAAGTCCACCATCAATAAGATGTGAAACTACTCCTTCAAGACCATCAGCCTTTGCTCTCTTAATAAGGATAGCAAACATATCAGCCACTATATTAAATAGTAAAGACGATAATGGATCCCCTTGTCCTAGTCCTTTCTTGGTCTAGAAGTATTTGCCAGTATCTTCATTTACTTTAATGGCAACACTACCCCAGACACAAACGACTGAATAAGAGCACGCCACTCCTCAGAAAAACCTTTCATGCAGAGTGTTTGCTGGAGGAAAGACCAATTAACTTTGTCATATGCCTTCTCAAATTCAATCTTGAACAGTACAACATTTAATTTTTTTGAGTGTAGTTCATGGATTGTTTCATGCAGAATTACAACAGCATCACTACAAAGAATGTGTTAACTAGTGACGTTTTGGTAGTGACCATGGAAGAAACCATCATAGATTTATGACGATTCTGCACCAGATGGTGGTAAGTTGTTTAGAAGAGCCAAGACCTTATTAAATTACGACGATTTGATTCAAAAACATCATAATTTCTATAGATAAAATCGTCATAATTGTTAGGCGGGTCGAGATATAAGTGGCAGACAATAGACATCGTTGGATCCTAATAGAATGAACGGATGGGATGGTGATCCGTGGGAAATTGACGTGGATAGATGACCTAGCACATAGAATATTTCTATATAGCGCGCTAGCTAAACCTAGCGACAAGACCCCAAACCCCACGATCCCATCCTCCCAGCGCTGCATTCTCTCTGGCGTTCCCCTTTCCTCCCACCTCCGCCGCCGGCCCGGCCATTCCCGGCCGATTCCAGCCACTCCGTGCCATGTAGACCACCTCCCATGAACCCCCTCCTCCACCCTCTTTACCTCCAATCGAAACCCTAGACCCAGACCCCGGATATACAGATCATGGAGTCGAAGCACCGCCATCGCCACCTGGTAGAGCACGTCGGCAGCAACTCGTGGGCGGAGCCATGGATCTCTGGATATCTGGCTAGGGTTCGCGTGGACGCTATGGAGGACCTGCACAGCATCCGCCATGTCAATCAGCCCAAGACCTGCAGCCCTCTGCCCGCACACGTAAATTTCTTCCTCACCCCCTTCTCTCTGAATCCCCATACCCATATCTCCCTCTAACTCCTGTATCTTTCCACCATAGGGACGGCCACCAACGAAACGTCCACAACCAGGGCACCGCTAGATCCCCTCGTCCTGGTCATGCATCAACCAGATCCGCTCATCCCCAACAAGCCCACGCCAGATGAGATCCTCCCTGACAACACAACGTGTGTGTGGTGGCCGACAAGGAAGCGCCAGATCCAGGTATGATAGTGTCCTGGACTCTTAGGCGTGCTTCACTTTCTGTTGGATCTTGGTTGACCTGTGCTTTCTTGTATATGTTTTCTTGCTTCTATATGCAACAGCCAGAGCTTGAATGCACCACGGAGCGAGAGCTATGAGCGGCATGGTCGGGGGAGACCAACCTCGTCTAGCCTAGAGGACAGGGCATGCTGCCGTTCAGCATGGCCCTAGTGGACGAGCTTGAGTTTCTGTTTGTGCAGAGTGCACACACATGTTCCATCACTGTTATTCATGCCCCAAGAAAGCTGGTAATACTATGCTAGATTAGTTGTCTATAATGTTGATTGTGTCTTACTTCCTCTTATCTAATTTTGATTGTGCTTTAGTCCGTCTTTGATCATCTCTCAACATCATATTAATTTGTGCCTTGCATGTTAATTAAGAAACTTCTGATTGCCAACATGTGATTGTGCAGACATGAAGAGTAGTAGAGTTTTTTCGAAATGTAAAGAGGAATAGAGTTGAATCAATTTACAAATTAATTTTGAATCTTCATTTACTTAAGGCAAGCAATAATTGATAGATTGGAAAAGAAATTGGAATAAAGGTCACCTACAATGATGTTATTAAATCAGAAGAAAGTCTAATTTTGAAAATTAAGCTAATATATGACACTTCTTATATTATGATGTTTTATCTGCGCATTGTTTCTACTACAAAACAACAAGCATTCATTTAGGTGTGTGTTGGGAAAAAAATAACTCATGTGCAATCGCTATCCTCTTCACCACCATCATGGTGAAATCCTAGCTCCGTCCCTGATAGTACTAGCTAGTACAATATCAATCTTATGATATGCAAGAAGATAAAAATTTACACTCATCCTAGAGACTGCACACTCATTTTTATTCACAGTACATTATTTAATTAACATGTGACATTCACTAGATACAGGCAGCACCTTTCAGCACAGTAGTACATAGCATGCCATGGTTGTTTTGTCCGCACACATCAGTGTCTATAATCTTTTGCACTTACTTCTTAGAGGTGTGTCTGGTCACATATTTTTGTGTCGAGTCACTAATTTTTTTCAGCTTATCTTCCGTTAGCTTTAACTTCACATAGTCAATGTTGGAGTCTAGGTTCTTGATCTTAGTTTTGCCTGAGAAATCGTAGAGAATATTTGTTAGTGATCAGATGTGTTAGTGATCAGATGCTAGTGTACTGAAACAAACATTTGTGTGTCCATCTTATGTTTAGTAAACATAGTCCAGGCAGATTTCTGTTACTAAATAGTTGTCTCACCTATCTTATTACTATGTTTCATGTATTGCTTGTTCTTTTTGACTGTTCTACTGTGATCACTGAAGTAGTTTAATTCATAGAGTTTGTGTTCACTTCTTGAAATTGACTGCTTAAATGATATCACACAAAGATACGGTAGTAGTTTACTTCATAGAGTTTGTGTTCACTTCTTGAAATTGACTGCTTAAATGATATCACACAAAGATAAGGTAGTAGTTTACTTCATAGAGTTTGTTTAATATGACATCTTATTTTTGCTAATGTATTTCGAACAGCCTGGACACATGTCTCTGGCTAGGTCTTCAGATCTTACTGACCTCACCCCCTACTGCTCCTCTTCTTCACGAGCTCCATGGTGTATGTAAGTTCCCTGGTTCATCCCTTTTCTCCTCCACTTGTTATATGAGACATGGATGTGAGAGAAGAAGTGTTTATCTACTCTTGTGTCATCGGGATAACTGTGATACTCGTGAGCTAAATGTCCCCATGTCTCTAGATCTGCCGGCTAGGTCTTCAAGTCTTCAATGTTTAATCATCTTCATGATCTCCATGGTCCAGATAAGCCCTCGGTTCCTCCCTTTTATCCTCTTCAAATGTTCATGATCTAATCATGTTCTGTTTACTTGCATTATGTGTTATCTTCATAGAACTTGTTAAGAAAGCTACTAACATAAAACTAATGGAGTCACATGGTTGCTACTGAACAGAATGAATAAGAAATGGAGTCACAGAAAACTTACCTTTAATTCATACCATACTTAGTAAACATAGCACATATTATTCTTTCTTACTGTTGCTCATATGTTTATATGTTAACAGTGGCTCAAGTATGTAAAGTTGTAAACATATCTTAATAAATCTGGCTACCGTAGTTTATAGTGGTTATGAATCTGAAATTTCTTAAGGTCATTCTACTTGACTATCCAAAAGCACACAGTTTTGTACACCTACTTGTTAGACTTTTTTGCTTTATTATTAATGGTTAATTCTGCTTCATAATTTGGTACTACTTTCTTTGACGACTTAGATTTATCTAAATACGAATGTATTTAGTCAAGTTTTAGTGATAGACAAATTTAAGTCAACTAATATGGGTTGGAGGAAGTACCAAATTCAGCTTCCAAACCCAGTGTTGTTTGGCAAATTGCTTTGTATCCACTGGCTTTTAATAACTTCTACGAGACTAAATAGGTTAGTACCAGTTTCCTGTTGTACATTAAATTTAAAAATCACTTATTATTAGGTTTCATTAGCTTTGCTGTAACCGAACCTTGGTTTGTGTCCTCACCAGCATATATTTTAAATGCTTTGATCTTGCAAAATAAATCAGGTTGGATTCATCTAGGAGCCTAGCATGTCGCCCCAACAAGGAGTCATTGCAATGATAACGGGAGCCGTAGCTAGATAGGTTTTACCATCTCTTATCAGTGCTCTTACTGATTCTGAGCTAATGCTTTTGTCTCAGAAATATAGAATCTGACAAGCATTACACCAGAAATCCATCTCTGATTCTCTCAGCCAAACTTAAGTTGGAGGTTTGCAATCTACGGAGGTTGCACTTGCTTTCATAAGAAGTCTTAGATTGACAAATTCTGTTTGCGTGTCTCTTAGACTAAGCTTAGCGTAAATTGAACCCCTATTTCAGTTGCATGTGATTTTTCTGCTACACCATGAGAGGATAAGAAACTTGTTGCTGCGAGGTCACAGATGAACTCCATATCAGAAAGAGAGCTTAGATTTTCCTGGTTCCATATGTAAGCACGATTTAATAAGCCTCCTTTGGTCTTACATAGCTGGTTCCATTGATAAATTTAAGTGTATTGGTATAATTCATAAAAAGCCATGGATGGTGGATATTAGTTTTTTTGCATAATAGCAATACGTTGTGTATTGCTATTTCTCTGGTGGTGGTTCCGATTCTTGCATATTATTGAGAATTTCAGATGATGGTTTATTCTTGGCTCTAGGCATTTGTTGATGCAGTGTTGCGCTTCATATTTTCCTGTACTTTATATTGACAGGTTAGCCATCGAAATAATTGCATTAGTGCTCAGAAATGCAAGACTGGATTCATGGATAACGTGACCTTTGTTTTAAAGGTTGAACTATGTGCACCACTACAAGATGCTAGCTTCTAGAGGATACAATGCTGTAATGTTTTGCTTTGATCTTTATGCATTTTCTTATGAATACCGTATGGAAAAACTGTAAAGGGAAATTAGTTATGTGAATGTATTAGTACTCACTTATAAATATGTCCAACCCTATGTTGTCGCGCTTACTGTAATTTTTTAAGCAGTTCTATACATGTTTCTCCACACGGACGGGCGTGGCAAAGCGCGCTATTATGGTCTAGTACTCCATTATTAGTCATGTATGATCCTCGATTAATTGTTTACTAAGCCTTGTCCTTCTATATTTAGCCTTATACTACTATATATCCTGATTAATTCCTTAGTCAATTAGCTGAAACCTGGAACCATAAGTCCTTAACTAGCATGTTGCCATGTATGCTGCAGGTTCATGGCTGCACTGCAGGTACCACCTGACGATGTCCATAGTGGCCTTGCTACTGCTGAGCCTGCCATTCATGTTCGCTGGTGTGGTCGGCCGGGATGATCTGCCTTGTCGTGGGGGCCGTGGTCACCTTTTACTCTCACAATCCCATCTGTCGTGTCCTGGAGCACCAAGTGCAGCAAGGCCGTCGCCAGCTCCGCTTCAGGGACATGGCCACTGACATACTAGGTCGGTACTACCATACTAACTGAACAAATTCATCCCGCTAAATTACACAAGTTCTAGTTTACATTAGGCATAGTGTTCAAAAGATTGTTGCATCATTTCTGTTAACTTGCTTGATTTTTTGCTCTGAAGTAATAAATACAATTGAACCTTGTAAAACAATTACTAGCTATTTCTGAATTCTGATCATATTGTGCTGCTATGTAATCTGCCACCTTCCTTGTAGAACTATGGACAATCCTGAGCTTCCTGTTCATAGAAAATGGCTTCTGGGATCTCACCAAAGTACAAGGTTTCATTAGAAAAATCTAAAGGCGATGTTTCATAAAGTCTAGTATGGTTTTAACGCCTGTAGGCATTTGTAGTTGTCTTGTTTTCTAGGTTTTTGGTAGTGGTGCATGATTTATCACAAGATTTATGGTTTAGGATGGCCACTGAAAGTTTTGTTAGTTAATTAATTGCATATGCCAGGTATTGGCGGGAGCTTGTAACATAAACATTAGCACTTGTAATTTTGATGACAGATTTATGGAATCTATAGGTTCTGTTTGTTGGCATTTGTATTGCCTTTTTTCCATTTGTTAAAAGTACCCACTTCCTTAATTTTCTATGTTTTGTGTTTTACACTTTGAGATGACCTGTAGGTACAACGGGAGGAACTTTTGGGCCAACAGATATTGACTTCATCTATTTTTATAATGTTCATCTGAAGTGTAAAGGCCTAACAGGAAGAAAGCCATAGTATATTGTTGTAACCATGGAACTATTGTAATCAACTATTGTGATTTGTAGTGTGTGAGCACTAGGATATTATTGTACAGATTGTGATTTGAAGTTTGTGAGCGCTGGAATATTTATTGTATATAATATGTGATTTGAACCATGGAACTATTGTAATAACTTAATTATGGCTACTGTGAAAAGAATTTTGTGTATTCTTGCCTTTCTGAATAAATTATTAGCTGATCAATTACTGTCAAATTGTGGAAGATTAACGAGTGTGACCTGTTAAAATGAGACTGACAAGTGGGACCTGCTAAAAATAAAAGGTCAAATAAAAAGTTATTCCTATAAAAGGCCAATACCAAAAAATAAAAAGGCCTACATGTTGGGGTTGACCCATGTAGTACGTTGAAGAGGACTGATATGAAAAAACAAAAAACAGATTGAATTATTGGGCTCGGCCCATATAAATAGCTGAAGTGGATTGGGCTGATTTTTTGCCACGTTGGATCGACCACGTAGGATCTGACCTGGCCAGGCCAGTTTGCCCGTGACGATATTGGATCGTCATAGATTTTATGACGATGCAGTATCGTCACAGACGGTTATGACGATCTCATGGAAAACATCGTTGTGCGCAATTACTGACGCTCAGTTTTTGACGATTTGTTTTTCGTCATAAGATCGTCATATATTGTACACAATGACGATTCAGTGACGAAAATGGAGGGTCATGTATCAGCAAATTTCTTGTAGTGCATTTAGGATATTTCTTCCTTGCATGAACGCAGTTTGAGACAGGCTACCAACATTGTCAGCAACTGAGTTTAGTATAATCGTGGCAACTTTAGTAAAAATCTTAAAGCTAAGGTAAGCAAGCAGATTGGACGATAGTGTTTGTATAAGTTCTGCATTGTTAACCTTAGGCAGTAAAATTATATTGCCAAAGTTAAGTCTAAAGAGATCTAATTGACCGACTTGTAAAACCCCAAACAAATTCATCAGGTCCACCTTGATAACATCCTAGAATTTTTGGTAAAATTCCGTTGGAAAGCCATCAGGTCCTGGTGCTTTGTTATGTTACATTTGAAAAACCGCTTTCTTGACCTCTTCCTCGGTATATGAGACCGTTAGAAAGCTATTTTCTTCATTAGAAACCTAGGGGATATCGAACGTTTGGGACTCATCCATAGAGAAAGACTTTTCCGCTGGGGCCCCAAACAAGGATTTATAATAGGTAGTGATATATAACTTCAGATGGTCCTGTCCCTCAATCATACCTTCATCCTGAATCAGAGAGTGAATAAGTTTCTTCTTATGCTTGCCATTGGCAACAGCATGGAAGTACCTAGTATTCGCATCTCCTTCCAGAATGAATTTTGCTTTAGAGCGTTGGTACCATTTGAGTTCCTCCTCGCGCAGAAGTCAGGCTATGTCCGCATTCGATTGGCTTTTAAGCTCAATTTCTTATGCAGTTAATTGACTGATCTCCGCGGAATCCTCTAAGTCATCAATTATAGATGTTAGGCGTATTTTTTCATTTTTAAGGATACCAGATGTGTGCCTGGCCCAGCCCCGAAGGAACTTGCATAAAGTACACATTTTGTTATTCCATCGTAGGATAGGCGTTTGGCCACCGACCGGTTTCTCCCAAATAGCCTTAACCATCTCGTAAAAACCATCACGGATCATCCATTCGAGTTCAAATTTAAACTCATTCGTAGACTTCCGTGGCGGTGATCAAATAGTTAAAAGTAAATGAGCATGATCCGACAAAGCCTCAATACGCTCTAGAGCGCGAACAGTTACCATAGGAAACTTTTGTTTCCAGTCAGTATCCATAAGCACTCTATCTAGTTTTTCGCATGTTGGCTCCGGAAGACTATTAGCCCATGTAAATTGCCTTCCTAACTTTGTAAACTCTCTCAAGTCCAGACTGTCGATAACAACATTGAACAAAAAAGGCCAATATTCATCGAACCGGCCCCGACTTTTCTCGTGAGGAAATCTGAGCAAATTAAAATCCACTCCTATAATAATAGAATATGGATTGTGCTTTGCAAAATTCACAGGATCACGTAAAAAGTCATCCCTATAAACATCCTGGGCGGCCCCATATACGGTGACTAAAGACCATGTGAAATTGTCAGCCTTGTTACGGATATGGAGTTTTATAAAAAAATCTCCCACCAAACTTGCTAAAACTTCCATAGTCTCATCTCGAACGCCTAACAGGATCCCCCCAGATCGACCACGCAGCGGACCTGATATCCACGTAAAGTCCACTCCACCAGAAAGACGATTGAGTAGAGCTTGTGAAAAATCCCGTCTACCAGTCTCAGAAATGCCCAGAAAATCCAAATTATGGTCTCTCACACAATCAGCAAAGAATACATGTTTAGCCAAGTCCTGAAGACCTCTGCTATTTGAAAACATTCCATTTATTGAGAAACTATAGGAGATTTGGATACACGCGATCTCTTTCACGACCGCTGGCTCTTTGATTTTCGACCAGAAGTTTTCATCTCATACATAGAGGCTAGACTAGTCTCATCAAAGTCCACCTCCGACACTTCACCGACTAAGTGAGAAAGGAGTTGACCATCTACTGTGGCATGCAACTCCTCCTCCTCAGTTAATGAAGCATCAGGAAATACACCGAACTTAGGAGTAACCGTTAGACGGTCAACCTCCATGTGTCGCAAAACATTAGAAGAAAAATATACTTCCTGTACAGAGCTACCCAAACTAATGCCAACATTGGATAGTTTAGAAGAAATAACATGAGTAGAAAAAGACAAAAAGGATTTCGAAGAACTCATTATACCTGGCGAATCTAAGTTCCTCTCTGCCTTACGCCGCATGGCCTTGAGCATGGAGTCCTAATCAATCGTGGACGCCCTAGAGGCATCGACTCCATGGCACGCGCTCCACCTGAAGGGAGTACCACTCCCCTGCACAGCAATTGGCGAAGCGTCACCTAGAGAAGAAAGCCGTGCTGGAGACCAAGACAACCCAGACCCCTCCTGGGTCCGGTCGCCCCCATCGACCACCGAAGTCTCCTGACCCACCAACGAAGGCGAGATGTCCCTAAGAGTCCCTAGGTCCTCCCTGACCTAGGTCATCCACCGTGTCATGGTTGGCCAACCCCGCCTAGGTCGGACCAAGCACAACAACATCCTGAAGCTGGTCACGAACATCGCGGTCAGCCTACCCCTCCTGGGTCAGCTTCCGCGAACACACCGAAGAAACAACCTCCTCAAGTACATGAGTGGAAACAGGAATAGATCTGCTCAAAATATGCGTTCTGGACTGCGCTGGCGAAGCTGACCAAGATCGCAGCATAGGAATGGAAACAGAACAAAGAGCCTCCTGTAACTGAGCAGGAGAAATGCGAGACGCCGAAGTAGAACCCTTACTGCGAAGAGGGGGATCCAAAGGAAGAGCATCCAGAAGTTGTCGTCCCTGCGGATTAACCGGATTAGCATTAAAAGGGGTGACAGCAAACACCCTCTGCACCCCCTGACTAGAAGATGCAGGCGCAAAAGTACCCTGCACAGCCGAGGATGAGGCAGAACCCACCCCCTGAGTGGCATCAGCAGCCTCAGAAGTATCCATAGCATCCTCAAAATGCTTCCCATTGGCATCATCATCTGCGTCATAATCTCCTTTTCTCCACAAGAAAGGAACAAAATCTAGTTTCGGAATATAACACTCAGGTTCAATCCGGAAACGAAACTCAAATACCTTAAGATTGACCACGGCATCTGACACAATAAAGTGGCCAAGTGAATCCTTCGCCTTGAGAAAAACCTTCGTATCAAACATCTCCACGAGAATACGGACGCCCCCCCGCTTCCGCAGACTAAACAAATCCACATCAATAGTGTTCCCCATGAGTCCTCCAACAGCCCACAAGCCCTGAAAGGAGCGCAAAATATGGGGTACCCCCTCCACATGTAGCCAAACCTGCTGCATCTCAAACTTATGTGGCACCTCCTCCATCCTGTAAACCGAGAAGGTCAGCTGAGCGGTACTGAGCGGAACGGTCATCAGGATTCCATCCACCCTGTCTAAATCCTCAAACGTCGGGAAGCCCACTAAGAAGGCAGAATCTCCATGAGGCACTGCCTCCCACTTCCATTGAACATGCACCTGGCACGACCTGGCAATCTACCTCTGAACGACCTCCGCTGAAACCATCTGGCTAGAAACTCGTACCGGAGCAATAGGGGTCTGAATGCGCGCAAGATGATCCCGATTCACTGCATCCGGAATCTGGGTGAACAGAGTCTGGTCGCTGCCAATACCAGCCATATACGGAGTCAAGCGTGGCTGCTTCAGCATCGGACACCTCAATGTGGGATGTGCAGTGCAATCACAATGTAGCAATAGTGGATCACGTTACAATCCTTGGTCGCATGAGTATTGACCGCACACTTCCAACAACGAACAAACTTCTTATTCTTCTTACCGACGTTGGCCACAGTCGGTAACTCCAAAACCTGTGAAGTGACAACTGGCGGCTGGTTCAGCTGCTGCTCCTACGGGGTGTATTGCTGCGAGAAAGGAGGTACATAAGACACGGGCACTTGCATATGTGGAACACCATACTGCTGGAAACTCTGCTGCTAAGGATGAAGCTGCTGATCCGACTGGGCTTGAATGACCTGTGGCTGAACCCCTCGATTCTGAGGCTGCTTGTTATTCTTTTTCCTCTTCAAAACAGCAGACGCCGCAGCCCCCACTCCGACGGAAAACGGCTGCGCTGGCTACGACGGAACCACACCCATCTGATCTCCGGTGTAACCTCCATGGAACATAGGGCCAGGTGCTGTCCTCGGCAAGTAAAACGCGGTCGGATGACCGGCGAACGGAGGCGGCTTCCCGCGATACGGTTGTTCAGGGGTTGAGGCGGAACAACATGCAGCGCATTAAAGTAGGCCGCGGGTGGTATGAACTGTACCCCCGGCGGAAAGTGTGGGGGGCCCGAAGCCAGCTGGTACATGTTCAACATGGCAGGAGCATGCATCGAACCATGCCCGAGCGCAGTAGCCTGTGCCGGAGAGGCCGACGTCGACACGGGAGGCCTCATGGCGGCAGGAGGAACAGCCCCGGCGGCAGACACAAGAGCCCCGCGCGGTCCAGGAGTAGAGGCCGGACCCCTAGGGTTAGCACCCAGACCCTGCCCTGCCATCGCAGAAGAGACGATTGGTGACTTCTTGACGGCGCCAGAAAACTTGGTGCTTGATGTGGAGTCTTGTTGGGAACCCCAAGAGCAAGGTGTCCTCAGTACAAAACAAAAAATCTTTTTCAGCCACAACATCCAAAGCATATATATAACGAAGAGCAATACCGCGGTAGAAACTATCAATAACCAAGATGAGGCTTACCTCAGGCTCAGTTTCCCTCTGGCAAGCAGATTTTCTAGACCAAGCTTCCTTAAAACTTTCTTTACTTTTTTGCTTAAAAGTGGAGATTTCTACCATAGGGGAAATAAAGGCAGACCCCGACATGGCAGCAACTAGAGCAGAAACTAATTTTTTGTGTGTGTTTTTGAATAAGGCAAGCAAACCAAACTAGACTAATTTTTTTTTTGGTTTTTTGGAAAGAGGAAAACAAAACCAAAGAAACAAAGCAAACTAAAAACAAAGTAAAGAGAAAGGAAGTGAAGGACTCCCCTAGTGAAGACGTCCTTAGCCTCCCCGGAAATGGCGCCAGAAACTTGTTGGTGACTCCTTGACGGCGCCAGAAAAATTGGTGCTTGATGTGGAGTCTAGTTGGGAACCCCAAAAGCAAGGTGTGAAGAGCATAGCAGCAAGTCTTCCCTTAGTTGAGACCGAGGTTATCGAACCAGTAGGAGGAAGTAAACGTCACACGGGTGTTGCAAGCAACGCGGAGACCTGCACAACACACACTCAAGACTTTGCCCCAACGAATCAGTGAGGTTGTCAAGATCACCGGTTTGCTGTAACAAAGGATTAAACGTATGGTGTGGAAAGTAATGGTTTGCAGCAAGTAAACAAGTAACAGTGATGATGTATCAATGGTAAAGATTGGACCAGGGTCCATAGTTCACTAGAGGTGCTCTCCTTAGAAACAACATGGCATGAAGGGTAAACAAATTACAGCGAGGCAATTGATAGGAACTGAGCAAGGCATAACAATGCAATTACTAGCCAGAAAGATCCTATGAGGTTGATTGGGCAATACAACAATATACATAGAGCGCAATCCAGCTGCATCTATGACTAGAAGTCCACCTTCAGGTTATCATCCGAACCCCCTCCAGTATTAAGTTGCAAGCAACAAACAACTCCTTTAAGCAAAGTGTGTAAGGTAAATAGTCCACATGTTCCATGAACAAGAGACCGTTGTTTTATCCCTAGTATCAACAACACATCTACAACCGAAGAGATTATTGTCACTTCCCTTGTAAACTAGAGGCATGAACCCACTATCGAGCATAAATACCCCCCTTGGAGTCACTAGAAACTACTTGGCCAAGATAACCACTAGCAACAGAGAGCATGCAAGATCACAAACAACACAAACATGATAGAATCATAAAGACAAAACCATTAATCAAACCAACCTAATAATCACAATATCCATCGTATCCCCACAAACACAACATATGCATGATTAAAAATATATTAGATCTTGATCATGAACGGAGCTCACAAGATCTATACATGAAAGCACAAAGGAGGAGATACAACCATCTAGCTACTACATGGACCCATAGTCCAAGGTTGAACTACTCACGCATCATATCGGAGAGAAGGCCTCCGGGATGATCTCCCCTTCGGCAGGGTGCCGGGAAGAACTTCAGACCCCCCGATCTAGGGACGATGGTGGCAGCGGCTATAGACGGTTTCATAGATATTTGATCGGGTCCTCAGGGTTTCTGCATCGGGGGCTTCTTATAGGCGAAGGAGCGAGACCGGGAGGCGGCCAGGGCCACCAAACTCTAGCCTGGCGCGGGCCCACCTGCCCCCGCGCCTGGGGTGGGTCTGGCCCCCCTGGCTGCCCCCTCCGGCTCTCCTCTGGACTTCTTGTTCTCCACGGAAAGTAATTGACTTTGTCCTTTGTCCCGTCCAATTTTGAGAATATTTCTTTACTAACTTTTCTGAAACCAAAAACAACAGAAAACAGGCATCTGGCACTGTTGCAACTTGTTAATAGGTTAGTACTAGAAAACATGTAAAAAGCACCTCAAAGTTCGGACAAGTAAAGCAAAGTAGATACTAAACAAGCATGGAGCATAAAAAAATATAGATACATTTCCAACGTATCAGCGATCACAGCAAAGGAGACTCAGGGCGAACGCAGAGGGCGAGGAGGCAGCAATGGTGAACCAGGGCGATCTGAGATGGAGCAGCGGGGCGAAGGAGGTGGCGGCTCGGTCGAACACTCCCGACGCCAGGAACGCTTGAGCCTACTAGCGATGCCCGTCCAGGAGAAACACAAAAACAACTCCGCATCCGAGCCACCCCTGGTGGGACCTCCTTTCGGACCCACCACGTCACCCACTGAAACCGACTTGTCCACACGCGGTGAAAACGGATCGCGATGCTCCTGGATTGCGCAATCGACGGCGGCATCCAGGAAGATCCCAAGCATCGGCGGCGCCGACACTCTCCTCGGCGGAAGGGCCCCCCTCCAAGGTTGAATCCGAGGTGCCCGACGCAGAAGCAGCCCCACGGGCGATGCCACCGACCCACCTCGACCCGTCGGAGGAAAGGCAGAACGATCGAGAAGAGATGAACTCCGCGGCGGCGACGAAGGGGATCCTCGCTCCCAGAACCGAGACGTCGGCGTCGGGTAGCCAATATCCTACCAGAACACCTGTTTGATCTCCTCATCAGACTTCCTCCGACGACGGCAGACCGTGGTCCATCCCAACTCGCCAGAAGGATCCTTCAGCGTCTCTAACGCCACTTGCTCCGCCATGGATTCCTTGCCATCGGAGCCGGAGTCCGAGCCCAGGCATCGAAACCTAGACCTCGAACCAACATCCGGTGAAGAGGCAGCTGCACGCGATCCCATCGTCTTGGGTGCGAGGGTGAGCCGCCGCCCACCTCAAGCCATCAGATTGGCATTGTTAGATCTTCCTCGATTTTAGCACCTGGCGGCAGCGCCGGGAGGATCCCGATTTGGACATCGAGCTGTAGCGCTGGGAGCAGCCAGATTCGTACTCCGCCGAGGCTCCTTGAGAACGCGTGTTCAGCCCCCTCTCGAACTTAGCGATCGTTGGACCCTAGTTCTTTCACGTGACAAATCTCCGACAATCTATGTGTTAGTCTACTGAGATTTTCGTAAGTCTCAATCAACCGAGAAAAGTGTCACTGTAGTTAAAAAAAATTGTGCAACTCGTTCCGGTTGCACTTTTCTAATATGTATTTACCAGAAAAGTGCAACTGGTTTTTTTAAATAGACGGTTGCAATTCTTTTAGATGAGTGAGACTTAAAAAAATATCAGTGGACTGAGAAATATAAAAACCGATAAAAAATTCCATTTATTCATAAGCAAACCAACAAGCTTAAGATACACGGCAGAATCCCACTCGCTCCATCCCACGACTGGGCATCTTGCCTCACAAGCAAGCATTCCCACAACATCCATACAACTGACACGCAAACATGTGAAACGATATCAAAAGTGACTGACCGACCAAGTGACACGCGCCTCCACCTTCCCATACCGGCCGGTGATCTCCTGCGCGTAGAAGCCTTCGAATTGCGGGTCGAAGTCCAGTGAGCCAACTGCGATTTGGTCGTCGGGGGAGATATCTGGGGCTGAGTCTTTGTCCCACAGGTTGAACTTCAATGTGAGCGGCGAACCGAGCACCGCGGTGATGACCCTTCTCTGCAGTGGTATGTTGGTGTTGGCAGGCACAGAGATCTGGTCGCTCCGTGCATGCCTAAATAGATCGTACTTGAGCGATCTACCATGTGCCATCTTTGTCTTGGCGGTGATGATGCCATAGACGTCTGGGACTTTCTCGCCATCGCCGTCGATGAGTAGCACCTCCACGATGGCCACCACCGCATTGGTGAGCACCGTGTAGAAAACCTCCGCCGAGCCGTACTTTCCTGGGACAACGACGCTCATTTCGACGTTGGTGCGTTCGGCTTGGCGGGAGATCCACACCACCTCCCCAAGGCTCACCTTGTCGTCCCACGACATGTCCCTGTCTCGGTCCATGAGATCGAGGTCGATGACCAAGTCATCAACGGCCGAGATGGCTCGATCCGGCCAGACAAGCTCGGCTTTGTCCCCGGGCCGGACAGACTGGATATGGGACCGTTCACGGTGGAATAACGTCTTGGTGCCGAAGGAGTCGTGGACCTGGACAGTCCCGTATAGATCGCCTGGGTCTTCGCCGTCGATGTCGAGGATTACCACCGAGAGGACCTCGAGAACCGTGGTCCCGAGGGCAACATCCTGGTAATCCCCAGCGTTCGACATGGCAATGGCCATCGTGATGAGTACCAATCCAAGCGCCGCGGCTGCTTCATAGGCGGTGCTTATGCCACAGGCGATGGCGTGGGCCAGGAAGAGATTCTCCTGTTGGACTACGTCGTTGGCGGTCTCAACCAAGTCCGTTGAGAGGCTGCCCCAGTTTCGGATCTGGCCGATGTTGTGGCCTCCAAGAACTTCCTCTCTACCGCGCATTACCGCGGCGACGATTCCAGCGATCTGGGTGAACCTGCTAGCCTCGATGAAGCTAACGATTAGCGTGCGCAGCCACCTGCTGAGGTGCACCTGATGGCCACCGCCGTAGCGAGCCAGGCCGTGTATTGCAGTCTCGATAGCATGGGTCGACAAGTTTACGTCTTCGAGCTGCACATGTGTTTTGTTAATCGATGGTCCGTTATGTTTAACCAAAAAAAAAAATGTGTGCAGTACTGTACATGTATACTTACAGGTCCTATGCCGTTGCCGCCCACGTAGCTTCCATTAACGGGAAGTTCAACTGAGTCAATCCCAGGTATGGCGTCTCCTCCGGCGAAACGGAACCACCGGCCGTGTGTGTTGCGGAAGCCAACGACGTAGAGGTTGTCGGTCCGCAGCCGCAGGGTGACGAGGACGTGCTCGCCCGCGTACAACTCGAGGTCCTGGAACGAGGGGTTGCCGTCAGGATCCTGTGGGGGGAGCCTGCGGGCACGCTGCATCACGATCCTGCTACCATCCCCGAGTTCGTTTCGAACAAACTCGATGAACTGCGAGAAGCTCCGCAGATGAGACTCATTGCACACGTCGAACTTCCATCCGTTCGTCCAACCCATCCTGTCCGAACACAATCAATAATTCATGTAAGGAAAACACGTGAGAGAGAGAGAGAGAGAGAGAGAGAGAGAGAGAGAGAGAGAGAGAGAGAGAGAGAGAGAGAGAGATTAGTTATTCAAGAAGAAATTGGGATCGAGAAAGCTTTGTTACTTGAGGATGGCAGCGCTGCCTTGCAGCTCTTGGTTATCTAAGCAAGTTAGGCAGTGCTGCCTTATATAGACATGTCCGGAGCTAGCTAGCTAGCTAGCTAGCGCTGGATGGCCGACAGGCAGTATCATTGATGCAATGCATTAATTATATCCTAATTATTTACATAAAGGAAGATGACGAACATGTAAAATATTGTTACATAGAAACATATATACCTCTCAGTAGTCTAATTAAAGAAAGTTCTGGTCTTCATATTTGTCACTTTTGTGAGGTCCCGTATGGAAATTAAACTGAATACAATAATTTACCTACATACTTGACATGTATAGGTATTTCTATATTTTCTTCGGAATTACTTTAAAACAATGTGTAGATTTTAAATTTTGAAAAACTAGCAAGATGGCCCTCGCAAATGCGAGGGTGTCATATCTAGTTTACAGAAAATGTCTAGCAAAAAATTATATATATACATGCTTATTATACCATTTTAAGAAATGATAAAAATCAGAAAGCAAAACATATATTATGTTAAAATAATATCTTCTGGTGGAAAATATCTTTGCAAGCGAGTGGTTATTATCCCCTTATCGAAAAGATCATATTAATAAACACATATTTCATTTAAAGTTTGGTCCAAAAGTTATAAAATAATTATTATGTGATGCTAGACTATTAAGAAATTTTCTTTATGATGCCGAAAATAATTACCCTCCTCAATATGTAGCCCTTGCAAACTATAAGAATTTTCTATACCACTTGCTTCTGACAAATTTTTATCATATTTAATTCCTTTATAACATTATGCCTGTTTCTTAAAATATGTGACCTTTTGGCAATCAAATAAATAGGAATTTGACTACAAGTTTTTCTGAATTAAATATGCGATGTTAACATCAATTATCTAGACATTCCTTAGATTCTTGGACAAAGAAGTTTCTTTGGTTTTGAAAATGTGTTCTCTTAATTCGTGGAAGGTGTAGTGTATACTTTAACATCAAAGACATTTAGATTTGAATTTTTAATTCGATATTTTTCGCTTGTGTAAGGATAAAAATCTCGTGCACACAAAGTTTAAGTATTATTTTGAGAATGTCATAAATAGTGATAGTTTTATATGAAATTATTTATGTATGTATGTCATAGTGTGCAATGTGGTCACAACAAAATAAGAGTGTGCGCTCTTATGAGTAAGTTTTTTACCAACAGGGTAAATGACTCGCTCGTACTCGGTTGTATGTTGCCAAAGCGACTTATATTGTTGGGCACATGGAGTATTTCTTATGATCTCTCATTGGTGATCATATTTCTTGGGAGTGCATCCTGGCAGGGCACAACTGCGTCATATGTTTTTTTCTTCAAAATAGGTTTAGTCGAAGTATTAGTAGCCACTGATATTAGGTTGTATTGTACATAGGCTCTGTCAATGGGATGGTGTAATTTATATCTTCATGATATTAAAATAATACCATTATAAAAAAAACCCTATGGTTTTCCAATGAAATAATAAATTTTAGTTATACTTCATTTAATAATTATACGAAAATATCTATATATGCAGAAACCATTGTATCTACCATGTGTCTTATTTGTATTTGCTATCACCTCAAGGTTTCAAATTAAAATTTTAATTATGAGTTTTCATTAGATGTAAAGGTACAATAGTATATATATGTTGTGGTCGAAATATTATATAAGACCATCTAATTAATCATATATGATGTTTTAATGATACATGTGATAGAGTAGAAAAATCTATATTCGTAATGAAGTGAAACCAAAAATAACTCATACTTCATATTATCTATTAATTACATATCTAACTACAAAAATAATTTGGATGATGTGGTTGAATGTGGTGTGTTATCATCTCTAGTGTTCCCTTAAAAGTATTGATAGCTTCATACTAAGTTGACAATTTTCCTTTTGCATTCATAAAATTATTAATTGTAAAAGACATGTGTTACTCATGGTTATAACTTTCTCCTTTATTTTTACATGTTTCTATGAAATAACATAAAACAATTATGAAATTGTTGATTCATTTTTTCTTACTAATATATTTGTATAGGTAGACATTTAGTATTGAGGATACACACCGAACTAACCATCAAATCTCACAAAGCTTGATTGGTTGTTATGTGCTTACTAACTTAGCTATGTACCTAAGCGCCTCTATAGCATTTTTTGCATGGCCATACATACGAATATTTTGTAGTCCTAGTTATCCACACAAATGGGAGGTCATCGTATTTATCGTCTCATAAGTAGTAATTCCTCATGTTGGAGCATGTGTAATAAAATGCATAAGACAGTCGTCTCATAAGACAGTAGGTCTAGCTGAGTCAATCCATATAAAACACAGGCACAGCTTGACTCAGCTAGACCTATTGTCTTACACATGTATGAAACATGTGTAATTTCTTCCTCCATCTATATGCAACTTCTTTGTCATACGTTTTGGTTTCATATGGCTTGACCGTTGTGTGCCCTAGGAAGCGACACACATTAGCCGGTAAAGATTATTTAATAAATCGAATATCTTCATGACACATGTGGGAGAAGTGAGACGTTTCCGGCCACTGAAAATTTATATATAGTCTATTTTTTGCTGTTATAAATCCGTGTTCGGTTCGGCAGGCTGATATTTCGCGTAGCATAAACGTTATAAACTGGCTGCCGTCAAAAACTGTAGGTTGTCTCGAGTCCTATGAAGATACGTGTCTTGACCATATAGATCTTGTTAGTTCTTTTTTCACGTTTGATCGGGTACAACCCCAGAGCGTGTCAAATAGGTGTCAAGCCGGACTATGTACATAGATAAGTAACTATTAGTCTTTGATAAATCCTAGCCCTATATTATAGATCCAACTATCAAAATAAATTTGGATGATGTGGGTTAACGTGATGCCTTGAAAAACATACTTATATTGCTTTTAGTATATAATAGATAGATTCACTGAGCTCCATTTGAGGTTACCGTGTTTTTCCTCATGAAAAAGAAATCATGTGGTACTCCTTGGCTCGACCTTACCTTTAAAGCTATATATAGTGCCAGCACATTTGTCTGTTGTTAATTAATCCAAGGTCTGAAAAGAACATTGAGCACTCCGTAATCCGATCAGCTACAAGATGAACGCCTCGGCTTTAGCACTGACACAGCCGGCACCTTTCGGCTCTCTTTTCACGGCACAGTCCATGCCACCTTCATCATTATCATTCCCAAGTTCAGAACTCGACTTTGTAGACTGTCTCAGCGTTGGTCGTTTAACTGGAAAATGCAGAGAAGCCGCATGAGCAAGAATATTTAGTGTGCCTAGCGCGTTGTTGACTCGATGTTCCAATCAGTCGTCCGCTTGGCCTGATCAACAACACGGTACCTTGTGCCATGCAATTTCAACTGGTCACTTTGTGATACAATCCACCAACCATGGATACTCTTTACAACATGCAAGCCACGATCGGATTGGCTAATTATGTTCATAATACTAATTAGCAGAGTACAAATTAATCTGCAATAAACACCGTATGATCTTGTTTTGATGAACCATAGTAGCCTCGCTACTGCATATTTTTATATATTTTTTGGTTAAGGAAGAGGTTCCAAAGCATGTACAAGAGGGTTGTACAAAACAAGAAAAAACATGAGACTATGCTACTCTTAGACTACAAGAAATGTACATATTCACAGAAAGTTATCTAACCAATTAGCAAAAGAAGCATAAGACTTCATCTTTATCCTAAACTTGGTCCATTTCAACTCAGTCTTGAACAAAGCTTTGGTATGATATAAACTGGGGACAACATTTTGAAATACGAATGCATTTCTTGTCTTCCAGATTGCCCAGGTCGTTAGAGTGACAATTTCCATGAAGAAAGGTTGAGATTGCTGGAAATGTTGCTTGAACATGTCTAGGCATTGTAGATGTGAGTCCGTGTTTGCAAAATTCCCTTGTGGGCAGACATATTGCTAGCAGTCTCTGCAAAATTCCCTTGTGGGCATTGATCCTTTGTTTCTCTCACTTGATCATTACACATGATGCAAGAATAGTCTGGTAGGAAAAAGTTCCTTCGTTGCAAAAGGTCTCTTAAATTTAGTCTATCATACAATAGTAGCCAGAAGAATACTTTGTGTTTTTTTACAGCAGTTTTTCCATAGCCATTTGAAGGCAGTGGGGGAATGATCTGAGGCTTTGAGAGCAGCATATGCTTTTGCCACAAAGTAATGTTCTCCCCACATATAAGACCAAACATCCTTCTCTTTAGTTCCATGTATGCTGATTAAGAGTTGTTCAAGATTTTGGAACTCCTCAAATGCTACCACTGACAAGGGAAGTTGAAATAATTCAATCAAGGTCTCCTTCTATAGAGCTTGTTTGCAAGTTATACTAATGTTGATTGCAAAGGAGGCAAAATGGGGCAAGTAGTGTTGTAGATTTTGATGTGTCCAAGTGTCATGCCAAAGCAGAATGGAGGATCCATTATTCATATGGCATGAGGATAACTGCTTAAAAAGTAGGGAGAAGCATAAGGCAGTCCCTCCACCTGAAGGAACATTCAGTGATTTTTGCAGGTGGCAAAGCAGAATCGTGATACTTTTCCCAAATCAACTGCACCCAGGGAAGATCAGCATGATTGAAGAATTTATCAAGGTGTTTCATGACTAAACATTCATTATATACCTGGACCAAGCTGCCAGAGGAGGATTATGCTTTGTGAGGTCACCTCCCACTACAGGAATGGGAAGCTACGCCGACGGCCGGTCGCTACGCCGACGGCCAAACGTCGGGGCCGTCGGCGTAGCCATCGTCTAGGCCAGCTCCGCCAAGCAGCCGTCGGCGTAGAATTGCCCTCGGCATATCCTATGCTACGCCGACGGCTGCCCTCGGCGTAGCTATTTTTTATTTTATCTCATTAAACTTTGAAAAATCATAACTAAATCATTCTAATTCGGAAAAATACAAATAATATATCAAAATTTTCAGAAAAATAAGACCTATCTATCTACACTCAAATAATACACATATGTAAATAAAAATTAAGTAAAACATAAAACATTATATATAGTTTAAAACGGGCATAAAAAATCAAAAATGATCGAAACAATGTGAAACCTTCGCGTCATGTTATATTATGTGACATAGTTAGAAGGAAAAATATAAAACTTGGTATATTGATTATGTCTCAAAGAAACCTTCACAAAATGACCTATCTCATTCGAGGTTTATTCTTGGCTTTCTGGTCAAATGACCAATGTTATGGCTAGAATCAAGGCATAGTTTGTGATAATGTGCCCATATTGTGCATACACATGTATCATGGGATAGCGAACAATGTTGCAGGAGGAAACTTTCCTTTTTGTCGCACCAAAAAGGCATTTTCCATTTTCCGAGCATAAAAAACAGACGGTTTTGTGAAGCAACCACCAAATGGCTAATTCAAAATGGTACCACCACATTTTACAAAAAATACTATACCACCTTATATGGACAATGTCCCAATAAGGGGATCCGAAACCTTTTCGTCCACCTCTGGTGAAAAAGACAAATTCCTGCCGAATCGGCAGGAAGTGGGTCAGATATGAACTACAGGTACAAGATCCGATGCTCATGTTTTTTTACAAAAATCATTTTTAGGTTCACAATATGCTATTTTATCAAAGATCCAATGCAAGTTTAGCAAGGCTCGGCCCCGAGCTAAGAATCTTCATGCCCGCCGTTTGACAAAGTTTGACGATAGTTTAAAATGGGCATAAAAAATTCAAAAACGATCGAAACAATGCGAAACCTTCGCGTGGTGTCATATTATGTGACATAGTTATAAGTAAAAATATCAAACTTGATATATTAATTATGTCTCAAAAAAACCTTCACAAAATGACCTATCTCGTTCGAGGTTTCTTGGCTTTCGGGTCAAATGACCAATGTTATGGCTAAAATCAAGGCATAGTTTGTGATAATGTGCCCATATTGTGCATACACATGCATCATGGGATGGCGAACAATATTGCAGGAGGAAGTTTTCCTTTTCGTCGCACCAAAAAGCCATTTCTCATTTTCCGACACAAAAAACGGACGATTTTGTGAAGCAACCACCAAATGGCTAATTCAAAATGCTACCACCAAATTTTACAAAAATACTATACCACCTTATATGGACAATGTCCCAACAGGGGTATCCGAAAACTTTCCGTCGACCTCTGGTGAAAAAGACAAATTCCTGCCGAATCGGCAGGAAGTGGGTCAGATATGAACTACAGGTACAAGATCCGATGCTTATGTTTTTTTATAAAAATCATTTTTAGGTTCACAATATGCTATTTTATCAAAGATTCAATGCAAGTTTAGCAAGGCTCGGCCCCGAGCTAAGAATCTTCATGCCCGCCGTTTGACAAAGTTTGACGATAGTTTAAAATGGGCATAAAAAATTCAAAAACGATCGAAACAATGCGAAAACTTCGCGTGGTGTCATATTATGTGATATAGTTATAAGTAAAAATATCAAACTTGATATATTGATTATGTCTCAAAAAAACCTTCACAAAATGACCTATCTCGTTCGAGGTTTCTTGGCTTTCGGGTCAAATGATCAATGTTATGGCTAGAATTAAGGCATAGTTTGTGATAATGTGCCCATATTATGCATACACATGCATCATGGGATGGCGAACAATGTTGCAGGAGGAAGTTTTCCTTTTCGTCGCACCAAAAAGCCATTTCCCATTTTCCGAGCACAAAAAACGGACGATTTTGTGAAGCAACCACCAAATGGCTAATTCAAAATGCTACCATCACATTTTACAAAAATACTATACCACCTTATATGGACAATGTCCCAACAGGGGTATCCGAAACCTTTCCGTCCACCTCTGGTGAAAAAGACAAATTCCTGCCGAATCGGCAGGAAGTGTGTCAGATATGAACTACATGTACATGATCCGATGCTCATGTTTTTTTACAAAAATAATTTTTAGGTTCACAATATGCTATTTTATTAAAGATTCAATGCAAGTTTTTCTTTTCATCGCACCAAAAAGCCATTTTTCATTATCCGAGCGCAAAAAGGGAATTTTCTAAAGCAACCACCAAATAGATAATTCAAAACACGGAGGGTCTATGATTAGTTGATATGGATATCATATTTGGATTCCTCTCATTTTTCTGATCAATTTAGACATATTATTTGTTAAATTCCGATTTTCAGATTTAAAGATATTAATTATTCCATATTAAATAGAAAAATAGAAAAAAGTAAAATTATTATATTTTTATTTGAATTCAATAATATTTTTTACTTATTTATTTGTTTACTTAGATAATTGTTTTTAATTTCAAAAAATACAAACATGTGACATGTTGATATAAGGTTAATATGATTGATATCATAGTATTGACAACAATGTACGAATTACTTTGTGGAAACAGATTCTAAACGAACGAGGAAGTTAAGCGTGCTGGAGCTGGAGTAGTATTAGGATGGGTGACCGGCCGGGAAGTTTGACCAAGACCGCAATTTAATTAAATATTAAGTGTAATTAGTGTTAAAAATGCTCAAAGTGAGAGATTAACGAGTCAAACAATTCAAAGATTCAAAAATTGAGAAAAAAATAAAAATAAAAAATTATCTTTTAAAAAAAAAAATATTTTGCAACCTGTCGACAAGCTATGCCGACGGCCGCTACGCCGACGGCATTGCCCTCGGCGTAGCATACGCCGACGGCATTTTGATACGCCGACGGCCTCTACGTGCTCCGCCGAGGGAGACCTTTGCCGAGGGCAGCCGTCGGCGTACCATATGCCGAGGGCATTTTAGCCTACGCCGACGGCTTTTTGCCCTCGGCATAGCGCGCGCGTCCTGTAGTGTCCTCTTCACAAGCTGTGTCTCCTGTATTTATCTAGTTGATCAACTATCCCTTTGGAAATCTTCAAGGTGCACATTTAAAATGTTGGTAAAGAGGAGAATACTGAATTGACCATCTCAAGTTTTCCTCCATAAGTCAGGAAATCAGAACGTGTCTGTAATCTTCTTTCAATTCTTGTCATAATGGGGAGTAGCTGCTCCATTTTTGTATTGGTTGTTCCTAGAGGGAGTCCCAAATAGGTGAAACTGAATGTCCCAAGTTGACACTTCATATCTTCAGTGAGTTCGTGCAGTTTTTCCCGAGGGATATTGATTGCATAAAAAGAGGATTTTTGAAAATTCACTTTTAATCCACTTGAGATAGAAAATTCATCCAAGATGGATCTCAGGCATTGCATCTGGGTCATGTCTACAGGCACGATGATAATAGTGTTTCCATAATATTGGATAACTGGGAAATCATTTGTATATCCAACAGGGATGGGAACTCTGATAAGACCATGTTGCCAAGCTTCATTAATTACTGATTGAAGCAGCTCTGCAGCCAAGACAAATAGTAAGGGGGAGAGAGGGTCTCCTTGCCAGACTCCTCTCCTACATTTAAAGATATTACTAGGGGCACCATTTAGAACTGAAGATAAACCACTGTCCAACAAGTTTCTTATCCAATTAAAGAATTTTGGCCCAAAGCCTTTTTACTGCGGAATTTGCAAAATTACTGAATGCTCAATCTTATCGAAGGATTTTTAAAAATCTAGTTTTAAGAGGAAAATTTCTTTTTTGGATTTACTACAGAGATGAATGTATTCATATGCCCAAGCTAGACAATCTTGTATTGTCATCAATTTGATGAAACCATATTGCTTATGGTGAATCAAAGTTAAGATTACTTTTAGTAACACTAGAGGAAAAAGGGCCATCCGTTCGCCACCCCTGGGAGCATTAGTCCCGGTTGCGCCAGCAACCGGGACTAATGCTGGCACACGTCCCGGTTGGAGCGGGCACGGGGCCAGGGGGCATGGGTCCCGGTTGGTAAGGGGGCATGCGTCCCGGTTGGAGCCACCAACCGGGACTAAAGGTTTGGCCACAGCCACGTGGCCTGGCACGCACCTTTAGTCCCGGTTGCTGGCTCCAACCGGGACTAAAGACCCCTGCCCTCTATAAATGCAACGCCCCAGCCCCCTCCTCTGCCTCCACTCTGTTTTTTCGAATGGTGTAAGCTGTGAGGGTGTGTGCTAGTTTTTTCTCATGCATGCATTGAAGGTGTTTGTTGAAATGTTTGAGTGAAAAATCCCGTTGAATTTCTCATAGAACAAAAATATAGAAGGTGTCCGAGACGCGCTTGAGCTTATTTCCCTCGATCGAGGTTAGCAATCTTATCTTTTCTAGGTCATTGATACAATTCATGTGTCGGTGTGAATTGGTTATTTCACTATTTATGATGTCCTGTTTTTTGATAAACTTACTTATATGATGCAGATGAACGGTCGGGAATGGATGTACGGTGACCGGCGGGTAGCCGGGTATATCAAAGGCGTGGATAAATTTATCGATGTGGCTACGGCAAACAAAGAGAATGGATTTATACGTTGTCCATGTGTTCAATGTCGGAACAACAAGGAGTACTCTTCCTCGAAAATCATTCGCGGCCACCTGATTATGAAAGGTTTCATGCCCAACTATAATTGCTGGACCAAGCACGGGGAAAGAGGGGTTATGATGGAAGATGGTGAAGAAGAAGATGATGATAACAACTATCATCATATGTTTCCTGAATACAGCGATACTGCAATGGAAGACAATGGAGAGGAAAAAGGTGAAGAACGGGCATCAGATGAGCCGGCTGATGAACTTGGTAGGGTCATTTCTGATGCAAAGCGAGACTGTGAAACAGAAAATGAGAAGTTGAAGTTAGAGGGCATGTTAGAAGATCACAAGAAATTGTTGTACCCAAATTGTGAAGATGGCAGCACAAAGCTCGGTACGACACTGGAATTGTTGCGATGGAAGGCAGAGTGTGGTCTAACTGACTCCTCATTTGAAAAGATGCTGAAAATAATGAAGCCGAAGTTTCCAAAACATAACGAACTTCCCGATAGTACCTACGAAGCAAAGAAGACTCTCTGTCCTCTGGGATTAGATGTGCAAAAGATACATGCATGCATTAATGACTGCATCCTCTACCGCGGTAAGGAGTATGAGAATTTAGATAAATGCCCGGTATGCAACGCGTTGCGGTATAAGATCAGACGAGATGACCCTGGTGATGTTGAGGGAGAGCCCCTCCGGAAGAGGGTTCCTGCTAAGGTTATGTGGTATGCTCCTATAATACCAAGGTTGAAACGCATGTTCAGAAACAAAGAGCATGCTAGGTTGTTGCGATGGCACAAAGAAGACCGTAAGAAAGACGGGGAGTTGAGACACCCTGCTGATGGGTCACAGTGGAGAAAAATCGAGAGAGACTTCCCAGACTTTGCAGGTGACGCAAGGAACTTATGGTTTGGTCTAAGTACGGATGGCATGAATCCTTTTGGGGAGCAGAGCTGCAGTCACAGCACCTGGCCCGTGACTCTATGTATCTACAACCTGCCTCCTTGGTTGTGCATGAAGCGTAAGTTCATTATGATGCCAGTGCTCATCCAAGGCCCGAAGCAACCGGGCAACGACATTGATGTGTACCTTAGGCCATTAGTTGAAGAACTCTTACAGTTGTGGGGCAAACCAGGTGTACGTGCGTGGGATGAGAACAAACAGGAGGCATTTAATCTACGAGGGTTGTTATTCGTAACCATCAATGATTGGCCTGCTCTTAGTAACCTTTCAGGACAGACAAACAAAGGATATAAGGCATGCACCCACTGTTTAGATAAGACCGAAGGTACATATTTGCATAAATGCAAGAAGGTTGTGTACCTAGCGAATCGACGATTTCTTCCGACCAATCATCCCGTAAGAAAGAAAGGCAAGCATTTCAAAGGTGAGGCAGATCACCGGAAGAAGCCTGAACTCCCAGCTGGTGATGATGTATTTGGTATGGTCAAGGACATAGAAGTAATCTTTGGAAAGGGTCCCGACGGTCAATCAGTTCCGAACGACGTCGCTACAGGACACGCACCCATGTGGAAGAAGAAATCTATATTTTGGGAGCTGCCATATTGGAAAGTCCTGCGTGTCCGCTCTTCAATCGACGTGATGCACGTGACGAAGAATCTCTGCGTGAACCTGCTAGGATTCCTAGGCGTGTATGGGAAGACAAAAGATACACCTGAAGCACGGGAGGACCAACAAATTATGAAAGACCCAAAGAACATGCATACAGATAACAAGACGGATAAATGGCGTCACTTAAGTCGTGCCAGCTATGCTCTTACCAAAGCAGAGAAGGAAATCTTTTTTGAAGTCCTTTACAGTATCAAGGTGCCGTCGGGCTTCTCATCTAATATAAAGGGGATAATAAATATGGCAGAGAAAAAGTTCCAAAACCTGAAGTCTCATGACTGTCACGTGATTATGACGCAGTTGCTTCCGATTGCATTGAGGGGGCTTCTACCAGAAAATGTTCGAGTACCCATTGTGAAGCTGTGTGCATTCCTCAATGCAATATCTCAGAAGGTAATCAATCCAGATATTCTGCCAAGGTTACAGAAGGATGTGGTACAATGTCTTGTTAGTTTTGAATTGGTGTTCCCACCATCCTTCTTCAATATTATGACGCATCTCCTGGTTCATCTAGTGGAAGAGATTGCCATTCTTGGTCCGGTATTTCTGCACAATATGTTCCCCTTTGAGAGGTTCATGGGAGTCTTAAAGAAATATGTTCATAACCGTGCTAGACCAGAAGGAAGCATCTCCAAGGGATATGGAACAGAGGAGGTCATTGAGTTTTGTGTTGACTTTATTCCTGACCTTAAGCCGATTGGTGTTTCTGACTCGCGGCATGAGGGAAGACTAAGTGGAAAAGGCACGCTGGGAAAGAAAGCACTGATATGTAGGGACGGGGATTCTTTCACTAAAGCACACTACACAGTTCTACATAATTCCACCTTGGCAGCTCCGTATATGGAGGAACACAAGAATATTGTACGCTCCAAAAACCCGGGGAAGCCTGAATCATGGATTACAGATGAACACATGAAGTCTGTCGGTGGTTGGATGCGGACACATCTCTTGAATGACACCACTGTTGGAGATCAGCTATACTTGTTGGCCGCGTCACCATCTTCTACTGTATTGAATTTCCAAGGGTACGAAATAAATGGGAATACATTCTACACGATCGCCCAAGATAAAAAGAGCACCAACCAAAATAGTGGTGTCCGCTTTGATGCAATAGACGAGAATGGACAAAAGGACACATATTATGGTTACATAGAGGAGATATGGGAACTAGACTATGGAGTCTCTTTTAAGGTCCCTTTGTTTCGCTGCAAATGGGTCAACCTGAATGGGGAAGGGGTAAAGATAGACCAGTTGTACGGAATGACAACAGTGGATCTCAACAATCTTGGTTATAGAGATGAACCATTCGTCCTAGCCAATGATGTGTCTCAGGTTTTCTATGTGAAGGACATGTCCTCCAGACCGAAAAAAAGAAAAAATATGCAAACGAATACATCATATGGTGATCCAAAGCGTCACATAGTTCTTTCAGGGAAAAGAAACATCGTGGGAATCGAGGACAAGACAGACATGTCAGAAGATTATAATAAGTTTGATGAAATTCCGCCCTTCACAGTGAAAACTGACCCAAGCATTCCGTTAAGTAAAGAAGATGCTCCATGGTTACGTCTGAAGCGGTCATAAGGAATGACATATGCCAAGAAGTTCATGCTCATATTATGTAACTCTAGTTCATGTCTTTCGCGGTTTGTGGCTTGACCGAAGGATATCTTTCGCGGTTTGTGGCCTTTAGTCCCGGTTTTGTAGTCTCAGTTTTTAATATTAATAAATGTCTTGAGTGTTAGTCCCATTTTGTGGCTGGACCGGGAGTGCCTCTATGACCAGTTTCTCGGAGATGCCGGAGGACTGGGCTCCGTCGGCATCTCCCTGAAACTGGCCGCAGTGGTGTCCCTGCTCTCGAAAACCATCTTGCAGCTTGTAACTTCACTAACTAGATCAATACGCCTCGGAGCTAACTAATTTCACATATTAGGGAGTGCCTCTATGACCAGTTTCTCGGAGATGCCGGAGGACTGGGCTCCGTCGGCATCTCCCTGAAACTGGCCGCAGTGGTGTCCCTGCTCTCGAAAACCATCTTGCAGCTTGTAACTTCACTAACTAGATCAATACTCCTCGGAGCTAACTAATTTCACATATTAGGGAGTGCCTCTATGACCAGTTTCTCGGAGATGCCGGAGGACTGAGCTCCGTCGGCATCTCCCTGAAACTGGCCGCAGTGGTGTCCCTGCTCTCGAAAACCATCTTGCAGCTTGTAACTTCACTAACTAGATCAATACTCCTCGGAGCTAACTAATTTCACATATTAGGGAGTGCCTCTATGACCAGTTTCTCGGAGATGCCGGAGGACTGGGCTCCGTCGGCATCTCCCTGAAACTGGCCGCAGTGGTGTCCCTGCTCTCGAAAACCATCTTGCAGCTTGTAACTTCACTAACTAGATCAATACGCCTCGGAGCTAACTAATTTCACATATTAGGGAGTGCCTCTATGACCAGTTTCTCGGAGATGCCGGAGGACTGGGCTCCGTCGGCATCTCCCTGAAACTGGCCGTAGTGGTGTCCCTGCTCTCTAAAACCATCTTGGAGATGCCTCAAACTGGCTGGAGGACTGGACTCACAAGGATGCATATTTATAGTACAAGCAGCTCGGCATAATGTCGACACTCACGACATAATGTCGACACTCACCCCTATTATTAGTGCTGACACATCTTTAGTCCCGGTTGGTGTCTCCAACCGGGACTAAAGGTTCATCTTTAGTCCCGGTTGGTGACACCATCCGGGACAAGGTACAAGACGCACGACATAATGTCGACACTCACCCCTATTATTAGTGTTGTCTGGCCCACTCTGCCGCAATCCCTTCAGGGCGGGAAAACTTGGCGTGAAGCTTTGGGAAATGGCGGGAAATATCTTTAGTCCCGGTTAGTGACTACATCCGGGACTAAAAGCTCTAGTAGAAAGGAAAGGGCGGGAAAACTTGGCGGGAAGAGGTGGGAAATGGCGGAAAATATTTTTAGTCCCGGTTTGTGACTACATCCGGGACTAAATGTGTGCCGAACAATCCGAACAATGAAAATCCTTCGCGTGGTGTCATATTATGTTACATAGTTGAAAGGAAAAATACCAGACTTGGTATATTGATCATGTTTCGAAAAAACCTTCACAAAATGACCTATCATGTTCGAGGTTTCATGGCTTTCGGTCCAAATAACCGATGTTATGTGCTGAATCACGGCATAGTTTGTGATGTTGTGCCCATATTATGCATGTGTGTGGACATTGGTATGGAGAACAATGTTGCAGGAGGAAGTTTTCCTTTTTGTCGCACGGAAAAACCCTTTTCCATTTTCCGAGCGCAAAAAACGGGTCGTTTTGTGAAGTAACCACCAAAATGCCGTTTCAGAATGCTACCGTCCTATTTTTCTAAAATACTAGACCACCTTACATGGACTATATCCCAACCGGTACATCTCAAACCTTTTCGTCCATCCCTGGTAAAAAGGACAAATGTCTGCCGAATCGGCAGGAAGTGGGTCCGGTTTGTACTACAGGTACATGATCTACCGCCCGTGATTTTTTGAAAAAATCATTTTTAGACCCGCAATATGTGGTTTCTTCAGAGATCCAATGCAAGTTCTAACAATGCCCGTCCCCTATCTTCATGCACACCGGTTCGACCATAGTTAGAAATTCAAATAATTCAAAACGGGCATAATAAATTCAAAAAAAATCCGAACAATGAAAATCCTTCGCGTGGTGTCATATTATGTTACATAGTTGAAAGGAAAAATACCAGACTTGGTATATTGATCATGTTTCGAAAAAACCTTCACAAAATGACCTATCATGTTCGAGGTTTCATGGCTTTCGGTCCAAATGACCGATGTTATGTGCTGAATCACGGCATAGTTTGTGATGTTGTGCCCATATTATGCATGTGTGTGGACATTGGTATGGAGAACAATGTTGCAGGAGGAAGTTTTCCTTTTTGTCGCACGGAAAAGCCCTTTTCCATTTTCCGAGCGCAAAAAACGGGTCGTTTTGTGAAGTAACCACTAAAATGCCGTTTCAGAATGCTACCGTCCTATTTTCCTAAAATACTAGACCACCTTACATGGACTATATCCCAACCGGTACATCTCAAACCTTTTCGTCCATCCCTGGTAAAAAGGATAAATGTCTGCCGAATCGGCAGGAAGTGGGTCCGGTTTGTACTACAGGTACATGATCTATCGCCCGTGATTTTTTGAAAAAATCATTTTTAGACTCGCAATATGTGGTTTCTTCAGAGATCCAATGCAAGTTCTAACGATGCCCGTCCCCTATCTTCATGCACACCGGTTCGACCATAGTTAGAAATTCAGATAATTCAAAACGGGCATAATAAATTCAAAAAAAATCCGAACAATGAAAATCCTTCGCGTGGTGTCATATTATGTTACATAGTTGAAAGGAAAAATACCAGACTTGGTATATTGATCATGTTTCGAAAAAACCTTCACAAAATGACCTATCATGTTCGAGGTTTCATGGCTTTCGGTCCAAATGACCGATGTTATGTGCTGAATCACGGCATAGTTTGTGATGTTGTGCCCATATTATGCATGTGTGTGGACATTGGTATGGAGAACAATGTTGCAGGAGGAAGTTTTCCTTTTTGTCGCACGGAAAAGCCCTTTTCCATTTTCCGAGCGCAAAAAACGGGTCGTTTTGTGAAGTAACCACCAAAATGCCGTTTCAGAATGCTACCGTCCTATTTTCCTAAAATACTAGACCACCTTACATGGACTATATCCCAACCGGTACATCTCAAACCTTTTCGTCCATCCCTGGTAAAAAGGACAAATGTCTGCCGAATCGGTAGGAAGTGGGTCCGGTTTGTACTACAGGTACATGATCTACCGCCCGTGATTTTTTGAAAAAATCATTTTTAGACTCGCAATATGTGGTTTCTTCAGAGATCCAATGCAAGTTCTAACAATGCCCGTCCCCTATCTTCATGCACACCGGTTCGACCATAGTTAGAAATTCAGATAATTCAAAACGGGCATAATAAATTCAACAAAAATCCGAACAATGAAAATCCTTCGCGTGGTGTCATATTATGTTACATAGTTGAAAGGAAAAATACCAGACTTGGTATATTGATCATGTTTCGAAAAAACCTTCACAAAATGACCTATCATGTTCGAGGTTTCATGGCTTTCGGTCCAAATGACCGATGTTATGTGCTGAATCACGGCATAGTTTGTGATGTTGTGCCCATATTATGCATGTGTGTGGACATTGGTATGGAGAACAATGTTGCAGGAGGAAGTTTTCCTTTTTGTCGCACGGAAAAGCCCTTTTCCATTTTCCGAGCGCAAAAAACGGGTCGTTTTAAAAATTAATATTCAAAAATAGAATATAAGTTAATTCATTTTAAAAGGTTACATTAATTATTTTTTAAAAATAGAATATGTTTTTGAATTATTTATTCAAATCCATACACTTCTTATGTTTAAAGTTTTTCTAAATTCCAAATTGATACTAAAAAAATATAAGTTAATTCATTTTTAATTGTAAATGGTTCATATTTTAAATGGTTACATTAATTATTTTTTAAACAGAAAATGTTTTTGAATTATTTATTTAAATCCAAACACTTTTTATGTTTAAAGTTTTTCTAAATTCCAAATTGATATTAAAAAAATATAAGTTAATTCATTTTTAATTGTAAATGGTTCATATTTTAAATGGTTACATTAATTATTTTTTAAAACAGAAAATGTTTTTGAATTATTTATTCAAATCTAAACACTTTTTATGTTTAAAGTTTTTCTAAATTCCAAATTAATATTCAAAAATATAAGTTAATTCATTTTAAAAGGTTACATTAATTATTTTTTAAAAATAGAATATGTTTTTGAATTATTTATTCAAATCCAAACACTTCTTATGTTTAAAGTTTTTCTAAATTCCAAATTGATATTAAAAAAATATAAGTTAATTCATTTTTATTGTAAATGGTTCATATTTTAAATGGTTACATTAATTATTTTTTAAAACAGAAAATGTTTTTGAATTATTTATTCAAATCCAAACACTTCTTATGTTTAAAGTTTTTCTAAATTCCAAATTAATTATCATTTAAAAAACAATACAAATTTAAACCCCAAAATAAAAAATAAGGCGGGAACAGAGAGAAAATACCTGAAAAAATTTGAAATCAGGGGAATATGTCCCGGTTGGAGCCACCAGCCGGGACTAAAGACCCCCTGCGCGCCAACGCTTGGGCTGCTGAAAATATTGGAGTATAGGTCCCGGTTGGTGGCTCCAACCGGGACGTATACCCCTTTAGTCCCGGTTGGAGCCACCAACCGGGACTAAAGGTCCTTTGGTTATAACTGGTTGCCCCTCCTCTTCTTCTTCCTCCATCTCACCTCCTCTTCTCTTCTCGCGCACGACGCCGTCAGGCTGCCCCGCCGCCGTGCACGCCCTACCGGCCGCCCCTCGCCCAGCCAAGCGTGCAGGAAGCTTCGCCTCGTCGCCCCGAGGCTTCTCCCTGAAGGAATCGGCCCCGCTCGCTCCCAATCGTCGCCAACGACCCTCGAGCCCGACGATCGCCGCCGTCGATTCGTCGGATCCTGACCTCGCCTCGTCTCCCCGACACCACCACCGCACACCTGGTATGCTGCTGGTCCTCGTGGACCCTCTCTCTCGCCCCCTCTCGCTCTGGTTCATCCTCCCCGTCGACTCCCTGCCACCACCGCCGCTCACCGTCGTTGTTGTCGAGAAGAGGTCGATGGCGACGATTCGAAGAACGCGGGGCTGATTCCTCCGATGGAGATGATCTTCGCGATGAGGCGGTTCCAACGACGGCCTCGACTGGCCGTGAGGTGGCCAGAGACGGCGGGGCGACGCAACACCTACGCAGCTAGGGTTCGGGCAAAGGGGGAAAACAGGGAAGAAGAGAAGCTAGGGTTGTTGATGGCGGCGCTGGAGCTCTTATAGGCTCGCGGGGGCGGCGACGATGATCTTGGCATGCGGCGGCGCATCGGGTGGCCGGCGGTGAGCCACCGTGAGCTGCTTGCGTCGGGGAGGAAGAAGATAGAAACAGAAAGGCCGAAGGGGTACGGGCCTGGCTGGGCTGCTCTTGGGCCCCGGGTGGGCTTCCTGCGAGCGCCAGAGAGAGAGAAGGAGAGATGGGCTCGGCCCAGTAGCTAGGTTGGATACATTTTTTATTTCCAGAAATTTTTTTCTATTTCTATTTCTGATTTCCCTTTTGTAATTTGAATTTCAAATCTGTTTTGAATCTTTTCAACTTACAGAAACTTTTATAAAGTATATGAAATAGTGTGAGACCCTTTTATACACTTTGGGCTCAACTCATGTAGTTAGTTGTTTAAATAAAAAACTCATTTGAATGGTTTTCAAATGGAGGGGGAAGTTAGGGTTTAGGGTTTGATTTGTTCTTTCTTTATTAAACCAAAATGCAAGTTCAACAATTTAAATGACTAAAGGTCCCCTACTAGTTAGGTTCGCCTCGACACCCTCTTTCGAACAAACCCACGCACGCCCCCTCCCGAGCCCTCTAGCAACGTCGCCGGCCACCGCACAGTGCTCACCGGCGATGTGACTGTGCTGGGTGGGGCCTGCTTGCTTGCGTGGAGGCTGAGTTGGCACTAGGGCCCATCTGTCAGTCTCACTGGCTAGGGGTCGCCCCGGTGTAAAAACTATTTGCCTTTTTGTTTTTAATTCCAGAAAATGATTTAATATTGTAAAATCAATAACTTATTGTTTATAAGTCAGAAAAATACAAATAATATATCAAATTGTTCAGAAAAATGAAACCTATCTATCTAAACTATAATCATGCATTGTTCAACAACTTAAATGACAAGTATAATTAGAAGAACAAATGCACCCCTCTCATATGTTCCGGAGTTTCCCCGAGTTAGGATTTTCACCCCTCGGAACCCCGATGAAATCGTCGAGCATGTCTTAGGGTTACATTCAATGCAAATTAACTTGTCATGTGGGTTCGACGATGTGCCTATCTACTACACGGTTTCCCTTTCTCTTCATTTTTATTATTGTGTATGTATATATTAGGGTTTCTCTGAATTAGGGTTTATATCTCTCAACACCGTACTTAACTTTCTCCTTTAGCCGCTTTGACTTATTCGTTTTTCCACCTATGCAGAAAATATGGACCCACACGTCAGAGACGAAGAAAAGGAAGAGTTGATCCAAGGTGTGATCCGTGGGGAAGATAATTTAGACGTATCAACGTTTCTGAACAACTCCGGTGAGGGTGATCCTCTTTTTACCGGAGTAGACAACTTGTTTGAGGTTGAAGGTGTTGCCTTCCGCGAGGGAGAAGGCGATGCCTTGTGTAATCGAGAAGACGACCGCTCCGGCAAGGTGCATGTAATATAAATCAATTCATTAATTAATCATCTGCTATCTATATAGAAATAGTAACGACGATCTTTCTTCTTTTAGCCCTCCGAATCGAAGGAATCTACTGAAAAGAGCGGACGAGGCCCAACCAAAAAGTTGGAAGACCATGAGAGGTTCAGGATCGAAGATGTCGCTGCAGACGGCAGACCGACAGCTCCCGAAGTTGTCGCAACCAAATTTGTGGCACAATGCGGAGTAATCGTTAGGGACTTAATCCCGATCACCATTAGAAATTGGAATAGGCCTGCTAATGCGGATGAAGAGGGAACATGTTTATTTGTCCCTAACCACGCCAAAGATTTACTGTGGAAGAGGCTCATGGTTAATTTCAAACTACCGAAGATAGAGCTGGATCCAAATGCGGAGGATCCAGTTGAGGACGCCTTACAACATGGGAGAGCCATGGAGGCTAAGGTCAGGGAGTGGGCTTTGAAGAAGATGGCCCAGTGTTTCACCAACTGGAAGAAAAGATTGCACCTTGACTATGTCGTGAAAAAGAAGACTCCCGATTTCAAGAATATTCGGTTTGAGAAGATAAAACCATTCTGGGATGAGTTTGTGGAATACAATAAATCAGAAAAAGCTAAGAAAATGTCTGAAACGAATAAGCTGAATGCTGCTAACAAGAAGTATCACCATACTATGGGGCAAGGTGGCTACAGGGCTGGCATTCCTAAGTGGGAGAAACTTGAGCAGGAACTGCGTGATAAAAATATCACCCCAGAGACAGACGATTGGGTAGAACGTGCAAGGAATTGGTTTTACGGGCATGGGGGCACGTTGGACTCGGAAGGGAGGTGTATATATACCATACGACATAAAGAAGACCCCTTGCCAATCGAGAGGATGAGAAAAGCAGTAAAGGCTGTTAAAGATGGGGACTTCATTCCCGATAGAGAGAATGATGAGCTCACACTCGCCCTTGGAAATAAGGAACATGATGGACGAACACGAGGCACAATAGGCTCCCAATCATGGAGGACTGGGTTTCCCGAAGAGAGGAAGAAATATCCTGATAGAAGCCGTCAGAGGAGTAAGGACAGGGCGGCAGTTGAAGCAGAAAGTCAGAAAGAGCGAATGCGTTTAATTGAAGAACGATTAAAGCAACAACAAGATGAAATTAACTCACTTAAAGAGCAAAGTACTACCGGCGCCCCATCTCAGCAGCACACTGCATTCGATGCTACCGGCCTATCGAATAATCGAAAAAGCAGTGTGGCTTCCACCGAGGTCCCGGGTGATGACAATGGCGATGCCGATGATGCACCGACGATGGCTCCTGTTGGCTACCCAGTGGATGATATCACAGAGATGACACACTGCGAGCTACATGTCAAAGTTGTGAACATATCAATGAAGGTGGCGGTCGGCTATGCCTTACCAATTGGACCCACACCAACTTACCACAGTCGTCCGGTTCCAGAGGGCTACGCTGTTGTCGGCGTGGATGAAATCATGCCCACCTTTGAGGTTTTGGATCTTCACTACCCTGCTGGTGAAGGGGATGTGACTGTGCTGGGTGACGCAAAAAACGTCACCATTCTATGGCCGAAGGATTGTATCGTGCTTCGAAATCACACGCCAAGGCCATCTTCGCCGCCGCCTCACCCGTCTCCAGCGAGGTCGTCGCCGCCGCGGCAGCCGTCTTCGTCGCCTCACCCGGATCCGTCGCCTCACCAATCTCCGGTGCAGCCATCGCCGCGGGAGCCATCGCCGGCGCCTCAGGATAAAAAGCGTAAGCGTACCGCTACTGTGCGTCGTAAGCGATCGCCGAAACGTAAACAAGAGCCTCTTCCAAAAGTACCAACGGTTCCTCCCAAGAGAGCTTATGACTGTACTGAAGAGGAGACTGCGGCGATCGTTGATGCGGAAACGACAGCGTTTTTCGCTAAGCTGAGGCGGCCGAAAGAGCCAGAGTTCCCCAGCACCAAAGAAGAAAAAGCCAAAGTGTTGAAAATGCTAAAGACTCTTCATCAACCCGAGCCAAAGCTGTCATCAGACTATGAGCGTTCTATTCTCAAGTCACATGCAGCACAAAAAGCCTCGAAGAGCAGTACTGATGCAAGCGGGAAATCTGTTGCCCAGCTCGGAGAACAAGCAAAACAGACTTGCGCCCCTCTCAAGGTGATTTCTCAAACCAATGTGGGGTCGAGCAAATATGGGGCCGAAGAGCAGTATGATCCAGAGGTAGTTGCACAATACGGAGAAGCTGCCGCTGCTCAAGGTATGAGTATTGCCCAGTACTTATCCCAGTTAGAGTTCTTCCCCGTGAGTGAAGTAGCATACAAATACCAGTACGGCAAACCTCTCGTCAAACCTGAGGAGGTAAATAATCTTTCAACAAAAATGCGAAGATTGCATAACTGGTACATGCACGCCACAAGGGCCGGGGCTAACTGGATAGTGCTGAGGGTTACAAAAAAGCATCATGGGAAAGAAAGTGATGACATGATATCCATTGAATTTAATGAGCTATTTCAATTATTCAATCAAGACGCCTTGGACAAATCGCTCATCAGTGCCTATTGTCTGTAAGTACTAATTCTGTAATTAACTTAGTCTCCAGCTATCTCACTTTGTTTATTGCATGTATATAATCATACTGTAATATGCAGAATGAAGATTCTCGAATGCAGCAGAGGACAAATCTATGATATTGGCTTCATTGACCCATATTGGGTTCATGAAGCTAATCTCAAAATAAGCCCCCAGGATACGGAGGATAATATAGTACACGCGTTAAGGTTTCAAGAAACCAAAAGGGAAATACTTTTTCCTTATAACTTCCAGTGAGTGTTATTGTCTTGTATACACTTTCTATTTCGCTAACTCGATGTTAAGTATATAATTGATTAGTTATGCATTCGCAGCTTCCACTATATTCTGTTAATCATTCAACTTGACAAAGGGCGTGTACTAGTCATGGACTCGAAACATAAACCCCTTGAGACGTGGAAGGACATGCAGATACTTCTCCAGCGGTAATTCTAATCATTACGACACTATATCGGCAATGTTCGTGAATTTTATGATATCAAGTACTTAAGAACTTATTTTATTCGTTTTCTACGCCGGGCAGCGCTTGGAAACGGTTCACCAACAAGGCTAGGGGTGTTTGGAAAGAGGAGCTTACATTTCAACCACTAAATGTAAGCACCACTAGCTATATCCGCGCATATCTTTGATTCTAGTTTTGATACAGTTATTATCATGCTTGATTATTATTTTGATTGAACTATGTTCTTGTGAAGTGCCTGACACAGGGACCAGGTAACAATCTCTGTGGATACTATGTTTGCGAGTTCATCCGGCAGACGTGCGATGAGAAGGGCAGAAATTTAGAGCAACTCCACGTATGTAAACAATTTCTATAGTTTTATTTTCAAACAAATTGTGTTTAGTTTCATTCATATAGACTGACTCCTTTTTTAAATTAGATCGAACGTCTACGGGACGGTCTTCTGCCAAAGGATCGCGTACGAGCAATTCAGGAGGAATTGGCGGGATTCTTGGATGCAGAAGTCCTAGACCCGAAAGGGGAGTACTATTCTGCTGTGTATAGACAATAGGGATTGTAAAAATAGCAACTCGATCCGTGTATAGACAAGGGGAATACTTTTGTATGTAGTGCATGAACTCGATCCGTGTATTGAATGTAATATTGTCATGATGATCTTGTGTAATATAAGGTTCCTTCATTGATAAGTGCAAAACACTAAATAAACAATAAAACAACCTAAATGAATTCTCTGCCGCGGCACAAAAAGTGGCGAAAATGCTGCCGCGGCAACAAAATGTGCAAAAATGAATTCTCTGCCGCGGCAGAGAAATGGGCCAAATCTCTGCCGCGGCAGAAGGTTATTAGTCCCGGTTCGTATTACGAACCGGGACTAAAGCCCCCCCTCCTCGCACGGTGCAGCTGCCACGTGTATGATCTTTTGTCCCGGTTGCTGGGGCAACCGGGACTAAAGGTTCGGGCTTTAGTCCCGATTGCCCCGTCCCGGTTGGGCAACCGGGACTAATGCCCCTTACCAACCGGGATCAATGGGGTGTTTTTCTACCAGTGTAATCTGTTAGCTAGCAACTTAGTCAAAATATTGAGAATGCAATTCAATAAGGATATTGGTTTGTAGTCATTAATAGTTTCTGGAGCAGTTTTCTTGGCAATGAGCGTGATGAAGGAATTGTTGATGCATTGCACATTTAGGGAGCCATGATAGAACGGATCACATAAATCATAAACATCACCCTTTATTTTATGGCATCATTTCTTAAAAAATTCCCCATTGAAACCATCAGGTCCATGAGTTTTGTTAGGTGGTAATTCATTAACAATTTCATCAATTTCGGCATGGGAGAATGGTTCATCCAGGACTAATAGGTCATTATGTTGATCCGTCAAATTATGTAGATCGAAGATCATTTCATGTGGATTTGATTGCCCAAGCCTTTCTTTATAGGCCTCCCAAAGCAAGGTGGACTTTTCCTCTTGTTTAGAAACATGTTCTCCATCTGTTTTTAGAAGAGAAGCAATTTGAGTCCTTCAAGTCTGAATCCTGCTGGATTCCTGGCTCAAGGAACGCCCCCTACGGGTGGTGTACCCGCGCCTCTTCGCCATTTGTTCCGATCCATCGCTGCGAGTATCCGACGCGGTGCTAGAGGGAACATGGAACATCTCGTTCCGTCGCACCTTTGGCCCGGAGGAAACTGAAGCATGGAGAGAACTTAGGGCGGAACTCCCGGTTTCCCTGGCAGCCGCTCCGGATGTGGTGTCTTGGAGCCTTTCTCAGTCCGGAGCTTTTTCGGTTGGATCGGCCTACCGGGACCTCTTTGGTCGTGTAGCCCTTCCCTGGACTAAGGCCCTCTGGAAGGCTCCCCTTCCGCTGAAGACTAAGATTTTTGTTTGGCAGTTACTTCGCGATAGGCTACCCTCAGGGGTAGAGGTGTCCAAGCGACATGGGCCGGGGGATGGTTTGTGCCCATTATGTGGGATTCCCGAAACGGGCGCCCACATAATGTTCGCCTGTCCCGCTGCCCGGTTTCTGTGGAATTTCACGCGAGAGGCATTGGTCCCAGACTGGCAGGCCCATGATCTCGGTGAATTCCTAGAAGCCCAAGCGAACCGGGCCGGAAAAGTCCGCCGCCTATTCTGGCTAGTGTTTGCAGCGATGTCCTGGTCACTTTGGAACATCAGGAATAAGATGGTGATCGAGAAGATTCTCCCTAGGCGTGCATCTGACTCGGTTTTTCGCTTCCTGGCCCCTCTGCAGCTCTGGTACCCGTTGTGTAGGCAGCGGGACAAGGCGAGGCTGGACGCTACTCTTCAGCGACTCTTGGAGGCGGCTCGGCGGCTCCCCCCTAGTCCATCTTAGCATGCTTTTATTTTCGGTGTGGCTCTCGCTTGGCGAGTTGGTCGTTCCTGTTTGGGCTATCTCGTGCTGTGGCCCCAGCTTATGTGATGTTTGGGATTTCGTACTTTGCTACTTGTGTGGACGGTTGCTTTATTTATAAAGCGGGGCGAAAGCCCTATTTCGAGAGAAGTCTGAGTGGTAGCTAAAGCATGAAAGAAGCTACTATTTTCATCTCCAAGATTCACCCATTTAATTTTCCCTCTCTACTACCAAATTTTTTTTTGTTGCTTCAAAAGTTTGGCCTAAAAATCTTTTAATCTAGCTATGAAACGCCATTCTCTGTTGGTGAGGTCTCTGCTATTTTCAGCCATGTCCATCAGGCAGATTAAGTTATTCACACCCTCAATAGTGCCTTTTAGATTCTGATGTCGTTGCCCATTTCTTGATTGCAACTCTCAAGGTTTTATGTTCACAGCACAGTGCATGCCACCTTCATCATTATCATTCCCAAGTTCAGAACTCAACTTTTTAGACTGCCTCAGCGTTAGTCGTCTAACATGAAAATGGAGAGAAGCCGCATGAGCGAGCTGGTCAGGAGAATGTCGGTCTTCCAGCGTTCGGTTGACTCGGTGGTCTAATCCGTCGGCCTTTTGGTCTGATCAACAACATGGTACCTTGTGCAAAGCAATTTCCCCTAGTCACTTTGTGCTACAATCCACCAACCATGGATACTCTTTACAACATGCAAGACACGATTGGATTGGCTAATTATGTTCATAATAATAATTAACAGAGTACAAATTAATCTGCAATAAATGCCGGATTATCATGAGCGGGGGGATACATAATCAAAAAAGAATTAAGAAAACACTCCTAGTGCATGGGAGGAACCACTCTATGGGCCAAAACATGAGAACTTATAGCACAAATGCGACGTGCCTTGCACCGGGATAAAAATCCCTTTGCACTCTATGCATGCCATGTACATTAGATCCTGGCCATTCTTATCTCTGAATTAATTTCTCTAGGTTGCATGGTTCTCCATCGCTTTCTTATCTACCACGTCGTGTGGATGTACCATCATGTCGATGTGGCCTTTTCGTCGTCCAAGCCACTTGAGGCCGTTGAGCTCGAGCTAGGACATTCATGCACCACTCTCCTTATTGCAATAGTCGGTGACACTGCTGCTCCTTGGACTGTCATGGCCCTAGCTAGTGTAGCCCTCAATGTGTAGATAGAAGGGACTTGGCCGCCAATATAGAACAGTTTGTTGTTGGCATTGCCAAAACCTCCATTGGTGGAAAAGCTTCTTGAGTGGAACCAGCATCCCTCTAGTTCCTATTTTTATGAGCAATGAGGAGCAAGAAGGAGGGGCTAGTAGGAGGAAAGGAAGAAAACCAGTTCTGTCACAAGCTCTCTTCAAAATTGAAGTAAGGAATAAGAGAACAAGTGGTATGGCGGACATGTCAAGTATCAGTCCAGTCATACCCATATGACTATCACCATGTCTCCTTATAAATAGTTTGATCACCCATTCAAATGGTTAGTTACAACAATGTCAATATCTTGGAAAAGTATACAAATGAATTATGATCCATCCCCAATTTGGACTTAGTAGAAACCATGTATGAAGGAGAAACAGGGCATGCCCCAACGGTAATTGAGATTGCAGTTGGTAAGGCCATATCTTCTATTAGAGAACACAAAGATATAGAACTATTAGCTAACCTTTTATCTCAATGTTGTATGATGGCTTCAAAAGAAGACACATAGGTGGAACTTCTGTCCTTCCTAAAGTTAAACCCCGTGGAGGTGGCAAAGAACCTTGAAAAATGTGTGGAGTTACTCTATGCATTTATGATGACACACTAATATGAATAACTTGGCAAACTAGTTTCATTTTCAATATTGCTAAATCTTAGCTGGACCAACAAATATGTATCTTAGCCTTGAACCTAAAGTCTTTGCACATCTTGTATTCACACAACTCGACATGAACTTTGCAATACACGATATAACCACATATACATGCATGTATTTCCATACTGACATTCCATCTAGCACACATCTAGTAAGATATGTAGATTTTTTTGGCATATAGTTACCCATGGGAAACAAGTCAATGAGAGTACTTTTACGTTGTTTTATCTATACAAATGAAGCTCATTTCTACGGACGTGTAAGATATTGTTGTAAAGTACATTGTATTTTGTGCTACACAAAGAAAGAAGCTCTGAGTTTCCATTAAAAATATAAGTTTTTGGTCTTCACATTTGTCACTTTTGTTAGGTCCCGGATGAGTACAATATTTTACCTACATTCGAGACATGTATATGGACTTGTATATTTTCTTCCGATATGTTTTGAAACAATGTGTAAATTTTGAATTAATTTTTTTTATGAGCTCCTTCTGACGTTGCCGTGTTTTTCCTCGTGAAAAGGAAAATGCATGGTAGCGCGAACTGTGACGTTAGTGCTGGCACATGAGCTATAAAGATTTAGTGCTGGCACACTGGTCTGTTGTTAATTAACCAAAGGTCTGAAAAGAAGGAACTTTGAAGACAATGTGTCCTCTCGGGTTTCACACATTGGCCGGCTTTCGCACTGACATAGTCGATGTGTCCTCTCGGCTTTTTTCACAGCCTGGTGCGCAGGCCACCTTCCCCATCATTAGTCCCAAGTTCTGAACTCAACTTTGAAGACCGCGTCAATGTTGGTAGTCTAACAGGAAGGGAAGCCGCCTGAGCGAGCTGGTCGAGAGAATGTCGGTCGTCCAGTGCGCGGTTCACTCGGTGGTCTAATCAGTCGTCCGTTTGCTCTGATCAACAACATGATACCTTGTGCCAAGCAATTGCTCCTGGACACTTTGTTCTCCAATCCACCAACCATGGATGATACTCTTTACAACGTGCAAGCCACTATTAGATTGGCTAATTACGTTCATACGGTACTAATTAACAAAGCACCAATTAGTCAGTATGCAAATTGTACAGGATTAGGTGACCAACTCCCCTATGCCTCTGCATCTAAGCATCTCCACTCGGCTACCACGAGGCCGATCCGGACGCCGAATTTCGGTCCGGACGCCGGAAATTGGCCCAGTCGCGTATTCAAGGACCTGTTTTCATCCGGATTTCGGCGTGTTTTGGTCCGGCCTACCCAGGCCGAACCCAGGATCCTGGGTATGTCCAGGGAACGTCGGACGAAGCGAATTCGGCGAGTGGACCCGCCTAGTCAGCATATATTCCCCTTATTCATCCAAAGTTCGCCCATATATATCTGCCCAAATTTCGCTCATATTCGCCTAAAATTCGCCCATATAGACCATATTCGTCCAAAGTTCGTCCATGTAGACCATATTCGCCCAAAGTTCGCCCAAAATTCGGGCATATTCGCCCAAAGTTCGTTCATATCGCCCATATTCGTCCAAATTTCGCCCAAAGTTATCCATATAGACCAGATTTGCCCAAAATTTGGGCATATTCGCCCAAAGTTGGTTCGTATCGACCATATTCGCCCAAATTTCGCCCACATAGACCAGATTCGCCCAAAGTTCACCCAAAATTCGGGCATATTTGCTCAAAGTTCGTCTGTATCGCTCATATTCGCCCAAAGTTCGCCCATAGTTCGTTCATATCGCCCATATTCTCCTAAAGTTCGTCCGTATCGCCCATATTCGCCCAAAGTTCGCCCATATTCGCCCAAAACCGCTTATATTCGCCCAAAGTTTGCCCAAAGTTTGCAGAAATTTGTTAAATTTTAGCCAAACGCGAGAACTCGTCTGGGTACGTGAGTGGGAAACTGGGCGTACCCAGGCCGAAATCAAGCTCCGTCCGGCCAAAAAAAGGTCCGAATTTCGGCCTGGGTTCGCCCAACGAGTGGAGATGTCTCTACGTGTCGAGAGCGTGTGGCATGTATGCCATATTTGTTAGAAATAATGGGCTAAATCATTAGACCTACGTGTGATTTCAGATTTTCTCTAAATCTCAAAGCCCATGTATGTGGAAGTCTATATGTGATTTGTCCCAAGTTGGTGGCAACTCACATGTGTGTGGCAAAAGTAGTAGGAGCTAAAGTTTAGTCCCACATGGTAAGTTGAAGGAGAGTTGCGCCACCTTATAATGTGGAGTGTTGCACCACTTTGTAAGCGAGTGAAATTAAGAGATCTACACGCACGCTGCTCCTCCAACGCCGCTCGCACGCAAGTCTCGTCCCGACGCGCGCGCGCCGCGGGTTGCGCGTTGTGGGAATCTCGCCGAGATGAGCTTTATTTTACTACTCAGGAAAACGTGTGCGGTTAGAACCGACCCGAACGCACGAGACATGGGCTTGGTCCACTTCGTGTCATGTACGGTATTTCTGAGCTGCTCTATATAAACGTTTGTGCGGCTTCCACAATGTACGACACCAAACCAATCTAGGTTTTGCCAGACTTCTTCGACAGACTACTGCACCAACGGCGACTACATCGACAACCGATCAGTACATACACCGTCATCAGATCTGTTGTTTTACTATGGATGTTAGTGCATATACTCTGCTACTGTTCATGTTGATCAATACATCTAGTATGTTAGAGGTTCACCTGATTGTAGCTGTTACCGTCATGATTTATATTCTGAAATGAATTGTGGAAATTATGCCTAATAATCCAACAATCCAAAAACCTTATTTTAGGCAATATCCTGAATTAAACATGGTACACTTGGCCGATGCTATGAAGCCAAAAAAGTTTACCAGTGTTCATTTTAAGAGGTGACAGTATAAGACCACTTTATGTCTGCAAGCTCTGAAAGTATTCGAGGCTAGTGGGGGTTTACCTGAAGGAATTACATCTGACGAGGTTCAGAACAAGTTCAAGGAAACCAATCTTGCCTTTGTGGGATGCATTCTGAGTGTTCTTGACAACAAGCTGTTTGATGTGTATATGCACATCAAAGATGGAAAAGAGCTCCGGGAGGCACTGAACTCTAAGTTTGGTGTAGCAGATGCTGACAGTGAGATGTACATCATGGAGAACTTTCATGATTACAGGATGGTTAACAACCATTCTGTAGTTGAGCAAGATCATGAGATACAGTACTTTGGCAAGGAGCTTGAAATCCTCAAGTGTATCTTACCCGACAAGTTTGTGGCTAGGTGCATTATTTCAAAGTTGTCTTATTCGTGGAGGAATTTTGCCACAGCTCTAAAAAACAAGAGACATGAGATATCGGTTGAAAACCTGATAGCGTTTCTTGATGTTGAGGAGAAGGCTCGGGCTAATGACACTGTTGAGAGAGGAGGTGAGGGTCAGTCTAGAACCTACATGGCACAGAAGAAGACCTTCGACAAGAACAAAGGAAATTATAAGCCCTCGTTCAACAAGCCTGAGAAGACTACAACCTTCAAGAAGAAGAAGAAGCCAAACAAGGCCGAGCTATGTTGTTATTCATGTGGAGAGCTCGGCCACTGTTCCAAGGACTGCCCAGAACGGGTAGATCGCAGAGAGAAAGGTGTGAAGACTGTCAATCTCGTGACTGCTAGCAACACTGATGGATATGGTAATTTATTTACTGTCCTTTCAGTATTTCAATCACCATGTTGATGGATTGATATGGGTGCTATTGTTCATGTGTGTGCTGACATCTCTATGTTCACTTCTTATCAGGTCGCTCGGGATTCATCCGTCCTAATGGGGAATGGATCATATGCTTCTGTTTGTGGTGTTGGCATGGTGGATCAGAAGTTTACTTTTGGAAAGATCGTTCAGCTGAGGAGCATGAAACATGTCCGTACTATGAACAAGAATCTCGTTAGTGGCTCTCTTCTATGCAGAGATGGGTTTAAGGTTGTGTTAGAGTCCAATAAAGTCGTTGTTTCAAAACATAGACAATTTATTCGTAAAGGTATGAGTTCGGAGGCTTGTTTCGGTTTTCACTTTCAGAGTTTTGTAATAAATCAGTGAATCATATTTGTGGTGATGTTAATGATGATACAAGTGTTTGGCATTCTCGTTTATGGCACATTAATTTTGGTTTGATGTCTCGGATGTCCAGTATGAGTTTAATTCCGAATTTCACTATTGCCAAAGGTTCTAAGTTCCATAGTTGTGTCCAATCAAAGCAACCTCGAAAGCCTCATAAGGCTGCCGAGGAGAGAAACTTGGCACCTCTAGAACTCATACATTCTGATCTATGCGAGATGAATAGTGTTTTGACAAAAGGTGGAAAGAGATATTTCATGACATTGATAGATGATGCTACTAAATTCTGCTATGTTTACTTGTTTCAAACTAAAGATGAGGCTTTAAACTACTTTAAAATTTATAAGGCTGAAGTTGAAAATCAACTATAGAGAAAGATAAAGCGTCTTAGGTCGGATCGTGGTGGTGAGTATTTTTCCAAAATATTTGACGAATTCTGTGAGGAACACAAAATTATTCATGAGAGGACACCTTCCTACTCTCCCCAATCAAACAGGGTTGTCGAGAGGAAAAACCGCACGCTGACTGACTTGGTGAATTCCATGTTAGCCACTGCTGGTTTATCAAAGGCATGGTGGGGGAGGCTTTGCTGACTTCATGTCATGTCCTGAATAGAGTTCCTAACAAGAATAAAGAAAATACCCCTTATGAGGAGTGGGCTGGGAGAAAACCATCACTTCCGTATTTGCGCACTTGGGGGTGTTTGGCGAAGGTCAACATATAGATTCCCAAGAAACGCAAGCTCGGTCCTAAGACAGTGGATTGTATCTTTCTAGGATATGCTCCACGGAATGTTGGCTATACATTTTTAGTGGTTAAATCTGAGGTACCTGATATGCATGTTGATACTATAATGGAATCTCGTGATGCAATATTCTTTGAGAATATATTTCCTATGAAAGATATGCATAGCTTTGGTAGAATTTCTTCTGAAATACTTCTTGAATCTAGTGCATTTATTGAGAATTCTGAACAATCACATGAGGAAGTCCTTGAGAAGGATGACGATGAACCTCTCACAAGGAGTAAGATACAGAGGATTGCAAAATCCTTTGGTAATGATTTCATCGTGTACCTTGTGGACGATACTCCTAGATCCATTGCAGAGGCATATGCATCTCCTGATGCAGATGATTGGAAAGAAGCTGTCCAAAATGTGATGGACTCGATTCTTTATAATGCAACTTGGGAATTATCAGAACGACCCTATGGTTGCAAACATGTGGGCTGTAAGTGGGTGTTCAAGAAGAAGCTAAGGACTGATGGTACTATTGAGAAGTACAAGGTGCGACTTGTAACTAAGGGCTACACATAGAAAGAAGGCGAAGATTACTTTGACACATATTCACCTATTGCCATGGTTATACCCAACGGGTGCACGACATTAGCATATATGGTCCAGCCCAAGGAAGGCCCACTACAAACAACGCAGCCCATGGAGCTTTCGGGTGGACCAAGCCCGTTACGACTCCGAATCCTTGGAGAGCAAGACTAAAGTAGATAGAATATTCAAAGGGGCAAAACCCTAACTTGTAACCGACTCGATCTGTGCCCGAGACCTGCCTATATCTATATAAAGGCTAGGAGGGCATGGCGAGGAGGCTCTCTCACCTCATCGCATACACACCTCACGCCAGATTGCATCTGCGCACCCCTGTACTTTTCGGTTCCACCGTAATCAAGAGCAGACAAGCAGGAGTAGGGTTTTCCCTCCGGGGGCCTGAACCTGGGTAAATCTTGTGTCCCCTGGTTGCTTGTCTGTTAACCGTTACGCGATCTCCAGCATCCCCATCTTCTCCAAATCCCAAGATCATAACAATGGGCATTGACGAGATCGAACCTTGTCAATTGGCACCGTCTGTGGGAATCGGGGGTGCTGGTTGTGCGATCATGACGGTCCCAACCAAAGCGATCTACAACTCTTCGGCGACGGAGAGCCATCTCCTCTTTGGCGCTTTCGACTTCACCGCCCACTCGCTGGCCACCATGAAGGATTTCGAGCCCGTTGGCGACGGGCTCGAGATTCTGTTCGAGAGCTTCTGCTTCCAGGTAGGACAGACGACAATCTCCGCCTCCCAGAGCGGGTGCCATTGCCATCCATCAAGCCCGCCTCGTGGGCCCCGCATCCCACCGTGCTACGCAAGTCAACGCTGACAGACGAGTCGTACGACAACAGCAGCTGCAACTCAGATCTGTGCGGCCCCCCTTCGGATGAGGGAACCTACGGTTCCAGATACGAAAGCTGCTGCAACAGCGATCCAATCCGCGGGCGCTACCAGTGCGCCGTGGTCATCCAAAGCGACGTGGAACAACAACCACTAGGTTCGAGTGCCCATGTATCACCACCCAACCCACAGGGTGAAAACGGAGGAAACAGGAGGCAACCATCCCTCCCCCAATGAAGGCGATGCTGCCGCCTATCAGAAAATCAACCTCGACAATACTGGATGGCGCCAGACACGCGAAGCCGTGGAGGGCAACAAGATCTTACCCGTGAATTCTTCATGGGACCTGCTGATGGCATACCACCTCCTTCTCATCGGCGAGCACAACAGGCAGGTGAAGCTGCAGGAGGAGCTTGACAAACACAAGCAAGAAGCTTCGGAGTCTAGCACGCGGCAAGCTGCGCTCTCCGCCACTGGTGTCTCCAGTTCGCACGACAACAATGCGAACAAGCATCGCTCTCAAACGGATAACATGGACCCCGCTGCATGTCGCGAGGTCACTCGAACCCTCAACACGTCCTTCATGGAGATGGACGTCAACGGCAACGTCATACCGAAGACGCCGCAAGCTGTGATCATGGTAGCCACCACATATCTCGCATCCCATCCACCTCCGGTGGGGGACCCGAAGAGATTTATGCACAAGTCCGCACTAGCCGGAGTTGGACTCGTCGGAGCTGCGCTCCACGATGAAGCTCCCGCGGAGCTGAAAAAGAAAGCTATGGTTAGATTCAACCGCAGCCCCACGCCCTCATCCGAAGAGGAGGAAGACGAGCCATATGCTGAGGGATTGCCACGAGTTCCAAAAATTCAGCGAGGGCTTCACCCAGATGCGACGACAGACCCTGAACCCCGGGTTCGGGCCCGCACCCGCACCAGGCGACATCGCCCACGGAGCTCCTCCACCACCACCCATGGGACCTCCGAATCAAGAAATCACACCCGTGCAAAACAACGGCGTAAACAGGTACCCCGTTCCAAAAGGATCCCTGATGATCCAAAAAGGGCGCCCAACAAATAGGGTGCAAAAGAAGATCACCTGCCAAGTTAGCCTTGCTATGACGGATCCGCCTGCCATCCCTGAGTACCTCAGCGGCTCGGAGTCTTGCATCACATTCAGTCGTTCGGATCACCCCTGCCAGATCCCTCACCCAGGTCATGCTGCCCTGGTGCTTGAGGCACAAATTAGAGGGTTCGAGAAGAGCCGCATCTTCATGGATGGCGGCAGCGGCATCAACCTGATGTTCGCCAGCTCCCTAGAAGAGATGCGGATCCCACTGTGCAGCCTGGAACAATCTGACACAACGTTCCACGGCATCGTCCCAGGGAAGGGCATACACCCCCTGGGAAAGATATGGCTCGACGTCATCTTCGGCAAACCCGACAACTTCCGGTGCGAGCGGCTGGAGTTTGAAGTGGTGGACTGGCCATCACCGTACCACGCCATCCTCGGGAGCATGACATTTTCAAGATTCCTGGCAGTACCGCACTATGTATACCTACTACTCAAGATGCCAAGACCTAGGTGCGTCATCACGGTCCAGGGCAGCTTCACCCGATCGGACCACTATGATAGAGACTTCAACAGAATCTCCCAGTCGTTCGGCATGCAGGAGGAGCTCATGCGGCTTCAAGAAGTGACAGACAATGGGGCAGCCCCAATCTCTAGGCAAAACGCACCCGACATTTCATTCGACTCAACAGTCAACACGAAAAAGGTTTAGGTCCACCTGACAGACGCCTCGAAGACGGCGTTGATCGCCAATGACCTCAGCCCCGCATAGGAAAACACGCTCGTCGAATTCCTCCGTGACCGCTGGGAAATCTTCGCCTGGTGTTCTGCGGACATGCCAGGAGTTCCTAGGGAATTCACCGAGCATGCACTCAATGTGTTTCCGGATGCCAAGCCCGTCAAACAATCCATCCGACGATTGTCCGAGCCACGGGCCAAAGACGTCAGATTCGAAATCAACAAACTGCTCGATGCCGACTTCATCCGGGAGATCAAGGAGAGCGAGTGGCTAGCCAACACTATGCTGGTCCCCAAAAAAAACACGGACATCCTGCGGATGTGCGTGGACTTCACGTCGCTCAACAAGCACTACCAAAAGACCACTTCCCTCTCCCTCGGATCGATCAGATCATCGATTCGACTGTAGGATGCGTGAAACTCTTCTTCCTTGATGCCTACTCAGGCTACAACTAGATTCGACTAAAGGTCGAAGATCAGGAGAAAACGGCGTTCATCATGCCGTTCGGAGTGTTCTGGTACAACACAATGACCTTCGGGCTGAAGAACACAGGTGCCACGTACCAGCGGTGCATGCAGGCGTGCCTGAAGAGCCAGATCGGCCGCAACATATAAGTCTATGTCGACGACATAGTCATCAAGACAAGGGAAGCCAAGACATTGATTGACGATCTCCGTGAGACGTTCGACAACCTCGATCACTACAAGATCAAGTTGAACCTAGAAAAGTGCGCCTTCGGCGTCCCCTCTGTCCAGCTACTTGGCTACTTCATCTCCCAGTGAGGGATCGAGGCGAACCCGAAGAAAATCCGGGCCATACTGACCATGGAGAAGCCAAAGAACATCAAAGGCGTCCAACAGCTAGTTGGGCGCATCGCGGCGCTGAGCAGATTCATCAGCCGCATGGGGGAGAAGTCTCTGCCTTTCTACCATCTCCTACACAAGGCAGACAAATTCGAGTGGACAACCGAAGCAGACGACACATTCGAAGATCTGAAGCGACTGCTCTCCACCTCGCCTGTCATGGTCACGCCAAATGAACGCGAGCCTCTGCTGCTATACATAGCAGCCAGGCATCAGGTGGTAAGCATAGTACTCGTGGTCGAACTACCCGAAGAAGGCAAGACCCATGGGGTCCAATACCCAATTTACTACCTCAATGTGGCATCCTGCAAAACCACTACTAGAAAATCGCGTTGAATTTGTGCATTGCATCGTCATCATCATGTGTTGTTTGCCTAAAACTATTTTCGCAAAGCCCGTTTCATTTTCTAATACGCCCCGTCTTAATTCAAACACCAAAACCGGGTCCCCGGAATATTTTATTTTGGCCGCTATCGGTTTACTTTCGGCCCGTTTAAAACAAATAAAAAGTTCAATTATTTTCAGTAGGGGCAGACGAACGGGCCGAATAGACCCGAACGACTACCCCTAGAAATTAAATCGGTCCACCCCTTTTTCCTACAGCTACCAAACTACCTACCCAGCGCAACCCTCCACCTCACCCTGCCCAATAACCTCTCGCCACCTCAGCTACCCTCTCCCCCCACCCAATCCTAGCCCTCCACCTAGACCCTCTCTCTCTCACCCTCCCCACCCACCAAACACACACTCCCACCCACGCGCCAGCACACGCAGGCCACACACGCCGCACGCACTCCCCACAGCAGATCCCCCCCCCCCGCCTGGGTCCCACCGTCTCCTGGCCCCACCCCTCCCTCGCACGCGCCCCACGCCCCGCTCCCGCACCTGCCTGGCCCGTGGGACCCGCCTCCCCACCAACCTCCTCTTCCCCCAGCGACCGCTCCCGCAACCTCCCTCCCCCGTGTCGTCCGTCTCTCTCTTCTACCTCCGGCGCCGGCGGCGGCCCTCCCCGCCGCGCCTCCGCACCTCCCCCACCGACCCTCCTCCCTCTCCTCCCCTCGCCCCGTCGCCGCCAGGTTTTCCCCGCCTCCGCCCGCGCTCGCCGCGGCCGCCCCTCCAACCTCCGCTGCGAGCTCCGCCCAGCGCCGCTCCGCCGCGCCGTCTCCTCCCCGGCCCGAGCTCGCCCCGCCGCTCGCGCGCAGCTCCTCCGCCGGCGCTCCGACGCGAGCCCGCTCCGCCGCGCCTCTCCCACCTCCGGCGTCGCCCAGTGCCCCCCCGAGCCGCTGTGCCCGGCCCGCGTCCGTCGCCGGGCGAGCTTCTCCCCTCCGCCTCCGGCCCCCGTCGCCCCGCTGCTGCCTGCCCCCGTCCCCAGGACGCCGCCCGTCGCCATCAACCTCCGCCGCGCCGGCGCGCCCCAGCGGCCCCCTCCGTCGCCCAGCGTCGCCTGCCCCGCGTCCCTGCCGCCGGCGAGCGTCCTCCAGCGCGCCGCCGCTCGCCAGGACCCCGCCCCGCTCGCCTCGCTGTCGGGCCCCCTCGTCCCTGCCGCTGCTGGCTTCTTCCTCTTCGGCCGCAGGCAGCCAGCGCCTCCTCGGGCCCCGCTTCCTCGCCGGCCGCGGGCCCCACGTCGAGCGCGCCGCCAGGCCCCGCCGGACCTCGCCGTCCCGCAGAGCCCCGCGCCCCTCTCAAGCCCCTCGCGTCGCCGTCCTGCCCCTCACCTCCGCGGGCACCACACCAGCGTCATGTTGCAGAGGATGTGTTCCGTGTTGCTAGCCCAAGTACCACAATATCCTTTTGGAGATGTACCCGAGAGTTTCAAGAAAAACCGACGATGACTCCACATAGTTTTCGGATGCGACAAGAATCCCTCGGAACCGCCAACATCGTCATCGGAACCACAAGACCGTTGCAGTGGACTCGACAAGATCTACACATGTAGACCGTACCGAACCGGTGACCTTCGACGGATCTCCGGCAAGAACTTCGACACGGAGCACCAAGATCGCCTCCACGGAACCCCGAGAATTTCCCTGAACGCCAAGTTCGCCGACACAGATGCGACAAGTGCTCCTCGAGGATGCCAAGCACTTCACCCCGGATGCCGAGACCGACACGATGGCGCGGACCCAACAAGACCCTCGCAACGGCAAGGTCGACCCCGCGGAACCCGACAAGATCTGCATGCGACAAGAACGACACCGTACAGGACGAGACCGATGCGTCCCGACACCGACCCAAGTTCTGCTCCCCGGACGCCGAACCAGGGTCCCCTCCGCGAATGCGCCAAGATCTACCCCGTTACCGAGAACGATCCCGAAGTCCGAGAATGCAACCGTCGAACCCTGGGCCCCGAGACCGAACCCGAACCCCATCGAGCCCCAAGATCGCCGAACCCCTCAATGTGTGAACCCCTTCCCGAAAACCCTATTTTGGTAATATATACAAATTGTCGCATATTAAATGTTCTTGCATGCATCTCGTCATGTGGTTTGGGGGCCTTATGCCGATTCACCTAATAATTAAATATGGGGCCATATGCGGGCAAATCTAGTCTCATATCGGCCTCATTTAAACTTGTGTAGCGAACCGGTATCTTATCTTGCCTTGTTAATACAACATTTAAATTGCAGGGGTTCTAAACAACTTGAACCATTTAATAATTGTCGGGACCCCGGTTCCGCTTAATATGACCTAATTGCATCGCACCTTTGCCATGTCATCCATCATGCATGCATCATGCCGATCTTGTGCCGTCGTATTAAATATTGCATCCGGTGTTTCTTCTAGTGTTTTGCTTCTTCGCGGATAAGGCCGTTGAGTTGATGTGAGCTTCGCCCCGATCTTCGGATGAACCCTTCGACAATGTTTTCAGGCGAGCATCTCCCCTTTTTCTACCTATCTTACTTTAATAGTATTTATTCCCCTCCTGTTGATCTATTGCTATCTGTGTTGCGATGCTCTAGTTTTCGTTCCCTGTGACATCCCTTGCAGCCATCTATAGCCTTGGACACATCCTATTACCTGTTGTTTGGTATATAGTTGGGCCCGCGTGTCGTAGTCGCTTGCTCAAGTGTTTGTGTGTCGACAAGTACCACAATTGTTGGAGGATTGCCGCATGTTGACGTAGGAGATGATCATGGCTTTAATTATTGTTTCACTTTAATCCCTGTTTAACAACTAAAATTGAATTAAGCAGAGGCATCGGTGGGTGATAGGTAAGATTTGGTTTCCGAACGCCCACTTGTGTCCCGTAGGACCCGAGTTCTTGACACCTGTTCCGAGATCGAGCGCGCTAACCACAGGTGGGGAGATATGGGCCCCCCATTGATTATTACCTGATTTCGAAGTATTGTACTGGGGGCCACAACTAGTTTGAGGATTTATTTACTATCCTGTACCTATGCCATGCTTTACTGCTTTATTTACGATTGTGCGAGGAGCACACTGTACTGTTTAGGATCGGGACACGTTTTCGCGGTGTCGACAGTCCCCGTTTGGGGATTTGCTGTCGCTCACTGCCGTCCACCCAAACCCTAAGTCCGTCTCGGAGACCGGCCGACTCCGTTGCGGGTGTCGACTTGGTGGGGTGGCCCCCATGTACTTGCTTTGGGTCTGGGAACGTCGTGACTTAGGCCCCGCCGACATACCGATGGGTGTATGTTAACTAATCTGGCAAAAAGGGTCGAAGTGCCTGTGGATACTTTGGTGCACCCCTGCAGGGTTTAATCTTTTCGAGAAGCCGTGTCCGCGGTTATGGACGACTTGGAGCACAATGCTTGATCATAGACAACTATAACTAAAGTTTACTGTTATAAATGACTTGTATCCGATTTGATTCGTAATCCGCTTCACCACAACGGAATGGCTAAATAAAAGAACCAACAACTGCTGGGTTTTGGGGTTATCTCATGATAATTGTATCTGACTAGTAATTGTTGCCACTATAACGGAATGTTTAACTAAAAGTGCCCACTGCTTACTTTATCAGGACGATTATCTAAACCTGACTAGTAAAGTGCCGCAACCATAACTGAATAAATAAAACTGCCAACTGTGTGAGTTCCTCGGTTGACTTCCTCGTTTGGTCTCGAGGGGAAAACGCCAGGATGGGTTTGTTTGATGATAGAATCAGGTTGGTTCCAAATAGGTCTTTCTCATCCCTCTCTGATAGCCGCCCGTTGTATCGAGTCTCTATATGTTGTTTAGTGCATGCTGCCGCTGCCGCTCAGTCCACCATACCTATGTAGGCGAGGACCGCCGAATTCTAGCCTCGCCGTGTACTGGCCTCAGTACTGACGCTCCTCTTTTTCCTTTGCCCTTTGTCGGCACCCCTTTTGTTTAAGCATGTTTCGAGATCGACGTCGTTAGCAGGGTTACCCTTCCGTCTTGGCCTGGGAAGGGTTATGGACGCCATTGGTTATTCTTCAGGGCTCTTAGCCCCATTTGCATCTTGTCCGTAGTCGTACGCCCCATCGTTTTCAAGGTGATTTGGATCTTTGTACCGTATATTTGTATTCTTGACTCTTTGAGTCGCTGTTGTATATATATCTGTTCTATGGGTCCCATCGAGGACTGTTGTGTAATGTTATTACTTTGCTTTCCACCCGCACGAAAGTGCCTGGTGGGCATCTTCGAATCGTTTCTATGCGGGTTTGGCGAGTTTCGCTAAAACTTGCATAGTGCCGATTCTGAGGGTGTTATAGAGTGGTATCAGAGCTCAGCAGTTGCGATACCCCACAAGTCCAGCCTGTAGGATAACCTAGCTAACGGCCGAAGTAGAGTGTAAAAACTATTTTCGAAAAACAGGTTGGATAGCTCTGGTTAGGTCTGCTTTTACTCCTTACCCCTCTGCTATTCTCCTCTTATCCCTACGTGCTTTGAATCCGCTCTCGTCTCTTTCTTCGAGTCCAGGAATTCTCGTGGTTGGGTTTCCGTCGTACCTTCAGGGTTTCGCTTCCTTCTTTGATAACGGTGTTGCTACATCTGGTCTTCGTGCTATCCGAGGGATCCTTCGTCGGGTGGACTTCTCTTTGTTCTTTGTTCGTGCCTTCCGGTGTTTTCCGACGCGACGACATCATCTACGCCAGATCTGATGCAGAGTCTGCATCACTCCTTTGTTTCCGAACCTCGCTTGTCGAGATCTTCAGTCTAATTCTGAGAGTTGGTTGCATAGTCTGTTATTCGAGTACATAGTAATGCTTTGAGTGCGGGATGGAGTCGCGACCATACCACTACTCTTATCATTTGCTTTGTATATTGAATGGGGGATCGATGCAATTTACTCCTTCCATGAAAGTTAGAGGTGGCTTTACCTTTAACTTCGTCCGTTGTTTATCCGGAGTGTTCTCTTGACGAACAGGAACAACGACCTCTTGTTAGTGGTGTCGCGAGGATCTACACGAAGCGAAAAGACGCAGATCGCCGACCTCCCTTCTGGTACCATGAGGTGGATCTCGAGGGCGAGATCCCTTGTTAGTGGTGTCGAATTGTGGCATCCCGCAAAACCACTACTAGAAAATCGCGTTGAATTTGTGCATTGCATTGTCATCATCATGTGTTGTTTGCCTAAAACTATTTTCGCAAAGCCCGTTTCATTTTCTAATACGCCCCGTCTTAATTCAAACACCAAAACCGGGTCCCCGGAATATTTTATTTTGGCCGCTATCGGTTTGCTTTCGGCCCGTTTAAAACAAATAAAAAGTTCAATTATTTTCAGTAGGGGCAGACGAACGGGCCGAATAGACCCGAACGACTACCCCCAGAAATTAAATCGGTCCACCCCTTTTTCCTACAGCTACCAAACTACCTACCCAGCGCAACCCTCCACCTCACCCTGCCCAATAACCTCTCGCCACCTCAGCTACCCTCTACCCCCACCCAATCCTAGCCCTCCACCTAGACCCTCTCTCTCTCAACCTCCGCAACCACCAAACACACACTCCCACCCACGCGCCAGCACACGCAGGCCACACACGCCGCACGCACTCCCCACAGCAGATCCCCCCCCCGCCTGGGTCCCACCGTCTCCTGGCCCCACCCCTCCCTCGCACACGCCCCACGCCCCGCTCCCGCACCTGCCTGGCCCGTGGGACCCGCCTCCCCACCAACCTCCTCTTCCCCCAGCGACCTCTCCCGCAACCTCCCTCCCCCGTGCCGTCCCGTCTCTCTCTTCTACCTCCGGCGCCGGCGGCGGCCCTCCCCGCCGCGCCTCCGCACCTCCCCCACCGACCCTCCTCCCTCTCCTCCCCTCGCCCCGTCGCCGCCAGGTTTTCCCCGCCTCCGCCCGCGCTCGCCGCGGCCGCCCCTCCAACCTCCGCTGCGAGCTCCGCCCAGCGCCGCTCCGTCGCACCGTCTCCTCCCCGGCCCGAGCTCGCCCCGCCGCTCGCGCGCAGCTCCTCCGCCGGCGCTCCGACGCGAGCCCGCTCCGCCGCGCCTCTCCCACCTCCGGCGTCGCCCAGTGCCCCCCCGAGCCGCTGCGCCCGGCCCGCGTCCGCCACCGGGCGAGCTTCTCCCCTCCGCCTCCGGCCCCCGTCGCCCCGCTGCTGCCTGCCCCCGTCCCCAGGACGCCGCCCGTCGCCATCAACCTCCGCCGCGCCGGCGCGCCCCAGCGGCCCCCTCCGTCGCCCAGCGTCGCCTGCCCCGCGTCCCCGCCGCCGGCGAGCGTCCTCCAGCGCGCCGCCGCTCGCCAGGACCCCGCCCCGCTCGCCTCGCTGTCGGGCCCCCTCGTCCCTGCCGCTGCTGGCTTCTTCCTCTTCGGCCGCAGGCAGCCAGCGCCTCCTCGGCCCCCGCTTCCTCGCCGGCCGCGGGCCCCACGTCGAGCGCGCCGCCAGGCCCCGCCGGACCTCGCCGTCCCGCAGAGCCCCGCGCCCCTCTCAAGCCCCTCGCGTCGCCGTCCTGCCCCTCACCTCCGCGGGCACCACACCAGCGTCATGTTGCAGAGGATGTGTTCCGTGTTGCTAGCCCAAGTACCACAATATCCTTTTGGAGATGTACCCGAGAGTTTCAAGAAAAACCGACGATGACTCCACATAGTTTTCGGATGCGACAAGAATCCCTCGGAACCGCCAACATCGTCATCGGAACCACAAGACCGTTGCAGTGGACTCGACAAGATCTACACATGTAGACCGTACCGAACCGGTGACCTTCGACGGATCTCCGGCAAGAACTTCGACACGGAGCACCAAGATCGCCTCCACGGAACCCCGAGAATTTCCCTGAACGCCAAGTTCGCCGACACGGATGCGACAAGTGCTCCTCGAGGATGCCAAGCACTTCACCCCGGATGCCGATACCGACACGATGGCGCGGACCCAACAAGACCCTCGCAACGGCAAGGTCGACCCCGCGGAACCCGACAAGATCTGCATGCGACAAGAACGACACCGTACAGGACGAGACCGATGCGTCCCGACACCGACCCAAGTTCTGCTCCCCGGACGCCGAACCAGGGTCCCCTCCGCGAATGCGCCAAGATCTACCCCGTTACCGAGAACGATCCCGAAGTCCGAGAATGCAACCGTCGAACCCTGGGCCCCGAGACCGAACCCGAACCCCATCGAGCCCCAAGATCGCCGAACCCCTCAATGTGTGAACCCCTTCCCGAAAACCCTATTTTGGTAATATATACAAATTGTCGCATATTAAATGTTCTTGCATGCATCTCGTCATGTGGTTTGGGGGCCTTATGCCGATTCACCTAATAATTAAATATGGGGCCATATGCGGGCAAATCTAGTCTCATATCGGCCTCATTTAAACTTGTGTAGCTAACCGGTATCTTATCTTGCCTTGTTAATACAACATTTAAATTGCGGGGGTTCTAAACAACTTGAACCGTTTAATAATTGTCGGGACCCCGGTTCCGCTTAATATGACCTAATTGCATCGCACCTTTGCCATGTCATCCATCATGCATGCATCATGCCGATCTTCTGCCGTCGTATTAAATATTGCATCCGGTGTTTCTTCTAGTGTTTTGCTTGTTCGCAGATAAGGCCGTTGAGTTGATGTGAGCTTCGCCCCGATCTTCGGATGAACCCTTCGACAATGTTTTCAGGCGAGCATCTCCCCTTTTTCTACCTATCTTACTTTAATAGTATTTATTCCCCTCCTGTTGATCTATTGCTATCTGTGTTGCGATGCTCTAGTTTTCGTTCCCTGTGACATCCCTTGCAGCCATCTATAGCCTTGGACACATCCTATTACCTGTTGTTTGGTATATAGTTGGGCCCGCGTGTCGTAGTCGCTTGCTCAAGTGTTTGTGTGTCGACAAGTACCACAATTGTTGGAGGATTGCCGCATGTTGACGTAGGAGATGATCATGGCTTTAATTATTGTTTCACTTTAATCCCTGTTTAACAACTAAAATTGAATTAAGCAGAGGCATCGGTGGGTGATAGGTAAGATTTGGTTTCCGAACGCCCACTTGTGTCCCGTAGGACCCGAGTTCTTGACACCTGTTCCGAGATCGAGCGCGCTAACCACAGGTGGGGAGATATGGGCCCCCCATTGATTATTACCTGATTTCAAAGTATTGTACTGGGGGCCACAACTAGTTTGAGGATTTATTTACTATCCTGTACCTATGCCATGCTTTACTGCTTTATTTACGATTGTGCGAGGAGCACACTGTACTGTTTAGGATCGGGACACGTTTTCGCGGTGTCGACAGTCCCCGTTTGGGGATTTGCTGTCGCTCACTGCCGTCCACCCAAACCCTAAGTCCGTCTCGGAGACCGGCCGACTCCGTTGCGGGTGTCGAATTGGTGGGGTGGCCCCCATGTACTTGCTTTGGGTCTGGGAACGTCGTGACTTAGGCCCCGCCGACATACCGATGGGTGTATGTTAACTGATCTGGCAAAAAGGGTCGAAGTGCCTGTGGATACTTTGGTGCACCCCTGCAGGGTTTAATCTTTTCGAGAAGCCGTGTCCGCGGTTATGGACGACTTGGAGCACAGTGCTTGATCATAGACAACTTTAACTAAAGTTTACTGTTATAAATGACTTGTATTCGATTTGATTAGTAATCCGCTTCACCACAACGGAATGGCTAAATAAAAGTACCAACAACTGCTGGGTTTTGGGGTTATCTCATGATAATTGTATCTGACTAGTAATTGTTGCCACTATAACGGAATGTTTAACTAAAAGTGCCCACTGCTTACTTTATCAGGACGATTATCTAAACCTGACTAGTAAAGTGCCGCAACCATAACTGAATAAATAAAACTGCCAACTGTGTGAGTTCCTCAGTTGACTTCCTCGTTTGGTCTCGAGGGGAAAACGCCAGGATGGGTTTGTTTGATGATAGAATCAGGTTGGTTCCGAATAGGTCTTTCTCATCCCTCTCTGATAGCCGCCCGTTGTATCGAGTCTCTATAGGTTGTTTAGTGCATGCTGCCGCTGCCGCTCAGTCCACCATACCTATGTAGGCGAGGACCGCCGAATTCTAGCCTCGCCGTGTACTGGCCTCAGTACTGACGCTCCTCTTTTTCCTTTGCCCTTTGTCGGCACCCCTTTTGTTTAAGCAGGTTTCGAGATCGACGTCGTTAGCAGGGTTACCCTTCCGGCTTGGCCTGGGCAGGGTTATGGACGCCATTGGTTATTCTTCAGGGCTCTTAGCCCCATTTGCATCTTGTCCGTAGTCGGACGCCCCATCGTTTTCAAGGTGATTTGGATCTTTGTACCGTATATTTATATTCTTGACTCTTTGAGTCGCTGTTGTATATATATCTGTTCTGTGGGTCCCATCGAGGACTGTTGTGTAATGTTATTACTTTGCTTTCCACCCGCACGAAAGTGCTTGGTGGGCATCTTCGAATCGTTTCTATGCGGGTTTGGCGAGTTTCGCTAAAACTTGCATAGTGCCAATTCTGAGGGTGTTACAGAGTGGTATCAGAGCTCAGCAGTTGCGATACCCCACAAGTCCAGCCTGTAGGATAACCTAGCTAACGGCCGAAGTAGAGTGTCAAAACTATTTTCGAAAAACCGGTTGGATAGCTCTGGTTAGGTCTGCTTTTACTCCTTACCCCTCTGCTATTCTCCTCTTATCCCTACGTGCTTTGAATCCGCTCTCGTCTCTTTCTTCGAGTCCAGGAATTCTCGTGGTTGGGTTTCCGTCGTACCTTCAGGGTTTCGCTTCCTTCTTTGATAACGGTGTTGCTACATCTGGTCTTCGTGCTATCCGAGGGATCCTTCGTCGGGTGGACTTCTCTTTGTTCTTTGTTCGTGCCTTCCGGTGTTTTCCGACGCGACGACATCATCTACGCCAGATCTGATGCAGAGTCTGCATCACTCCTTTGTTTCCGAACCTCGCTTGTCGAGATCTTCAGTCTAATTCTGAGAGTTGGTTGCATAGTCTGTTATTCGAGTACATAGTAATGCTTTGAGTGCGGGATGGAGTCGCGACCATACCACTACTCTTATCATTTGCTTTGTATATTGTATGGGGGATCGATGCAATTTACTCCTTCCATGAAAGTTAGAGGTGGCTTTACCTTTAACTTCATCCGTTGTTTATCCGGAGTGTTCTCTTGACGAACAGGAACAACGACCTCTTGTTAGTGGTGTCGCGAGGATCTACACGAAGCGAAAAGACGCAGATCGCCGACCTCCCTTCTGGTACCATGAGGCGGATCTCGAGGGCGAGATCCCTTGTTAGTGGTGTCGAATTGTGGCATCCCGCAAAACCACTACTAGAAAATCGCGTTGAATTTGTGCATTGCATCGTCATCATCATGTGTTGTTTGCCTAAAACTATTTTCGCAAAGCCCGTTTCATTTTCTAATACGCCCCGTCTTAATTCAAGCACCAAAACCGGGTCCCAGGAATATTTTATTTTGGCCGCTATCGGTTTGCTTTCGGCCCGTTTAAAACAAATAAAAAGTTCAATTATTTTCAGTAGGGACAGACGAACGGGCCGAATAGACCCGAACGACTACCCCCAGAAATTAAATCGGTCCACCCCTTTTTCCTACAGCTACCAAACTACCTACCCAGCGCAACCCTCCACCTCACCCTGCCCAATAACCTCTCGCCACCTCAGCTACCCTCTCCCCCCACCCAATCCTAGCCCTCCACCTAGACCCTCTCTCTCTCACCCTCCCCACCCACCAAACACACACTCCCACCCACGCGCCAGCACACGCAGGCCACACACGCCGCACGCACTCCCCACAGCAGATCCCCCCCGCCTGGGTCCCACCGTCTCCTGGCCCCACCCCTCCCTCGCACGCGCCCCACGCCCCGCTCCCGCACCTGCCTGGCCCGTGGGACCCGCCTCCCCACCAACCTCCTCTTCCCCCAGCGACCTCTCCCGCAACCTCCCTCCCCCGTGCCGTCCCGTCTCTCTCTTCTACCTCCGGCGCCGGCGGCGGCCCTCCCCGCCGCGCCTCCGCACCTCCCCCACCGACCCTCCTCCCTCTCCTCCCCTCGCCCCGTCGCCGCCAGGTTTTCCCCGCCTCCGCCCGCGCTCGCCGCGGCCGCCCCTCCAACCTCCGCTGCGAGCTCCGCCCAGCGCCGCTCCGCCGCGCCGTCTCCTCCCCGGCCCGAGCTCGCCCGCCGCTCGAGCGCAGCTCCTCCGCCGGCGCTCCGACGCGAGCCCGCTCCGCCGCGCCTCTCCCACCTGCGGCGTCGCCCAGTGCCCCCCCGAGCCGCTGCGCCCGGCCCGCGTCCGCCGCCGGGCGAGCTTCTCCCCTCCGCCTCCGGCCCCCGTCGCCCCGCTGCTGCCTGCCCCCGTCCCCAGGACGCCGCCCGTCGCCATCAACCTCCACCGCGCCGGCGCTCCCCAGCGGCCCCCTCCGTCGCCCAGCGTCGCCTGCCCCGCGTCCCAGCCGCCGGCGAGCGTCCTCCAGCGCGCCGCCGCTCGCCAGGACCCCGCCCCGCTCGCCTCGCTGTCGGGCCCCCTCGTCCCTGCCGCTGCTGGCTTCTTCCTCTTCGGCCGCAGGCAGCCAGCGCCTCCTCGGGCCCCGCTTCCTCGCCGGCCGCGGGCCCCATGTCGAGCGCGCCGCCAGGCCCCGCCGGACCTCGCCGTCCCGCAGAGCCCCGCGCCCCTCTCAAGCCCCTCGCGTCGCCGTCCTGCCCCTCACCTCCGCGGGCACCACACCAGCGTCATGTTGCAGAGGATGTGTTCCGTGTTGCTAGCCCAAGTACCACAATATCCTTTTGGAGATGTACCCGAGAGTTTCAAGAAAAACCGACGATGACTCCACATAGTTTTCGGATGCGACAAGAATCCCTCGGAACCGCCAACATCGTCATCGGAACCACAAGACCGTTGCAGTGGACTCGACAAGATCTACACATGTAGACCGTACCGAACCGGTGACCTTCGACGGATCTCCGGCAAGAACTTCGACACGGAGCACCAAGATCGCCTCCACGGAACCCCGAGAATTTCCCTGAACGCCAAGTTCGCCGACACGGATGCGACAAGTGCTCCTCGAGGATGCCAAGCACTTCACCCCGGATGCCGAGACCGACACGATTGCGCGGACCCAACAAGACCCTCGCAACGGCAAGGTCGACCCCGCGGAACCCGACAAGATCTGCATGCGACAAGAACGACACCGTACAGGACGAGACCGATGCGTCCCGACACCGACCCAAGTTCTGCTCCCCGGACGCCGAACCAGGGTCCCCTCCGCGAATGCGCCAAGATCTACCCCGTTACCGAGAACGATCCCGGAGTCCGAGAATGCAACCGTCGAACCCTGGGCCCCGAGACCGAACCCGAACCCCATCGAGCCCCAAGATCGCCGAACCCCTCAATGTGTGAACCCCTTCCCGAAAACCCTATTTTGGTAATATATACAAATTGTCGCATATTAAATGTTCTTGCATGCATCTCGTCATGTGGTTTGGGGGCCTTATGCCGATTCACCTAATAATTAAATATGGGGCCATATGCGGGCAAATCTAGTCTCATATCGGCCTCATTTAAACTTGTGTAGCGAACCGGTATCTTATCTTGCCTTGTTAATACAACATTTAAATTGCGGGGGTTCTAAACAACTTGAACCGTTTAATAATTGTCGGGACCCCGGTTCCGCTTAATATGACCTAATTGCATCGCACCTTTGCCATGTCATCCATCATGCATGCATCATGCCGATCTTCTGCCGTCGTATTAAATATTGCATCCGGTGTTTCTTCTAGTGTTTTGCTTCTTCGCGGATAAGGCCATTGAGTTGATGTGAGATTCGCCCCGATCTTCGGATGAACCCTTCGACAATGTTTTCAGGCGAGCATCTCCCCTTTTTCTACCTATCTTACTTTAATAGTATTTATTCCCCTCCTGTTGATCTATTGCTATCTGTGTTGCGATGCTCTAGTTTTCGTTCCCTGTGACATCCCTTGCAGCCATCTATAGCCTTGGACACATCCTATTACCTGTTGTTTGGTATATAGTTGGGCCCGCGTGTCGTAGTCGCTTGCTCAAGTGTTTGTGTGTCGACAAGTACCACAATTGTTGGAGGATTGCCGCATGTTGACGTAGGAGATGATCATGGCTTTAATTATTGTTTCACTTTAATCCCTGTTTAACAACTAAAATTGAATTAAGCAGAGGCATCGGTGGGTGATAGGTAAGATTTGGTTTCCGAACGCCCACTTGTGTCCCGTAGGACCCGAGTTTTTGACACCTGTTCCGAGATCGAGCGCGCTAACCACAGGTGGGGAGATATGGGCCCCCCATTGATTATTACCTGATTTCAAAGTATTGTACTGGGTCCACAACTAGTTTGAGGATTTATTTACTATCCTGTACCTATGCCATGCTTTACTGCTTTATTTACGATTGTGCGAGGAGAACACTGTACTGTTTAGGATCGGGACACGTTTTCGCGGTGTCGACAGTCCCCGTTTGGGGATTTGCTGTCGCTCACTGCCGTCCACCCAAACCCTAAGTCCGTCTCGGAGACCGGCCGACTCCGTTTCGGGTGTCGACTTGGTGGGGTGGCCCCCATGTACTTGCTTTGGGTCTGGGAACGTCGTGACTTAGGCCCCGCCGACATACCGATGGGTGTATGTTAACTGATCTGGCAAAAAGGGTCGAAGTGCCTGTGGATACTTTGGTGCACCCCTGCAGGGTTTAATCTTTTCGAGAAGCCGTGTCCGCGGTTATGGACGACTTGGAGCACAATGCTTGATCATAGACAACTATAACTAAAGTTTACTGTTATAAATGACTTGTATCCGATTTGATTAGTAATCCGCTTCACCACAACGGAATGGCTAAATAAAAGTACCAACAATTGCTGGGTTTTGGGGTTATCTCATGATAATTGTATCTGACTAGTAATTGTTGCCACTATAACGGAATGTTTAACTAAAAGTGCCCACTGCTTACTTTATCAGGACGATTATCTAAACCTGACTAGTAAAGTGCCGCAACCATAACTGAATAAATAAAACTGCCAACTGTGTGAGTTCCTCGGTTGACTTCCTCGTTTGGTCTCGAGGGGAAAACGCCAGGATGGGTTTGTTTGATGATAGAATCAGGTTGGTTCCGAATAGGTCTTTCTCATCCCTCTCTGATAGCCGCCCGTTGTATCGAGTCTCTATAGGTTGTTTAGTGCATGCTGCCGCTGCCGCTCAGTCCACCATTCCTATGTAGGCGAGGACCGCCGAATTCTAGCCTCGCCGTGTACTGGCCTCAGTACTGACGCTCCTCTTTTTCCTTTGCCCTTTGTCGGCACCCCTTTTGTTTAAGCAGGTTTCGAGATCGACGTCGTTAGCAGGGTTACCCTTCCGGCTTGGCCTGGGCAGGATTATGGACGCCATTGGTTATTCTTCAGGGCTCTTAGCCCCATTTGCATCTTGTCCGTAGTCGGACGCCCCATCGTTTTCAAGGTGATTTGGATCTTTGTACCGTATATTTGTATTCTTGACTCTTTGAGTCGCTGTTGTATATATATCTGTTCTGTGGGTCCCATCGAGGACTGTTGTGTAATGTTATTACTTTGCTTTCCACCCGCACGAAAGTGCCTGGTGGGCATCTTCGAATCGTTTCTATGCGGGTTTGGCGAGTTTCGCTAAAACTTGCATAGTGCCGATTCTGAGGGTGTTACACTCAACGAGGTATTGACGCCAACAAAGCAGAGGTACCCTCACTACCAGAATCTCGCCTACGGCATATTCATGACGGCTCGTCGGCTGAACCACTACTTCCAGGAGCATCAGATAATGGTCGTCAACGAGGCGCCACTCTCCAACATCTTGAACAACCCCGAAGCCACGAACGCGTAGCCCTGTGGGGGCATCGAGCTATCCCCTATAGACATAACCTATGAGCGGCGTAAGGCGATAAAATCTCAGGTCCTCCCGGACATCCTCGTCCACTGGATGGATCTCCAGCTGCTGGACACCCCGGACATGACGCAATCATGGACGATGCACTTTGAAGGCTCCAAATGTGAGGCTGGAGTAGGAGCTGGCGTCATACTGACGTCACCACAAGGCGATAAGATGAAATACGTCCTTCGAATGAAATAGCGCGCCTCCAACAACGAGGCCGAATACGAGGCCCTCAACCATGGCATGAGGATGGCCAATATCTGCGGCGCAACGCGCCTAGTCATCTACGGTGACTCGAACCTTGTCGTCTAGTAGACGATGAATGAGTGTGACGCACACGCTGCTAACATGATCGTGTACTGAGCGCTCTACAACTCAATCGAAGGAGACTTCGACGGCTGCGAGCTTCGCCACGTTGGAAGAGAAAGCAATGAGGAGGCCGATAGACTCGCCAACATCGGCTCCATTTGCGCACGGGTGCCACCAGGTGTGTTCCTCGAACAAATTTGCGTGCCTTCTATCAAGATAAAATTCCCCAAGGGATCACCCGAAGAAGCAGAGCACTCGGGGGCTACGCTACCGAAGGACAGGAAGGACCCAAAAAGCTCGACACGGAGGTCGCATTGGTCAACCTAATGCAGGTCATGTCAATCGAAGAAACATGGACGCAGCCGTACCTTCATTACCTGATAATTAGAGAACTGCTCGATGACACGACACATGCCTGGTGCATATCTCGCAGGTCCAAGGCCTTCACCATCATTAATGGCGAGCTGTATAATCGCAACATTCCGGGTGTACTCCAAAAGTGCGTCACCATTGGTGACGACAAGACCATCCTCCAAGACATCCACGAGGGCATCTGCGGCCATCACGCGGGCAGCCACGCCCTTCTCGCCAAAGCTCTACGAGCTGGATTCTACTGGCCAACGGCCATGAACGATGCCAAAGACATCGTCCAGAGGTGCAACGGCTGCCAAAGGTTTGCGGATAAGCCACACACACCAGGGTCAAAGCTTAGGCCCATACCCTTGGCCCGACCCTTCGCCCAATGGGGCCTCAACATGATCGAAAAACTGCCCAAATCTTCGAAAGGAGGCCACGTGTCTACCTCCTGGTCGCAGTCGACAAATTTACCAAGTGGGTCGAGGCCATTCCTGTCACCAACCAAAAGGGCAAGACAACAATAAAGTTCTTCGAGTCCATAGTTTACAGGTTCGTCGTGCCGCACAGCATCATCACAGACAACGGGTCGAACTTCATATCAAAAGAATTCTAGGACTTCTGCGAAGGCCTAGGAACCAAGATATCATACGCCTCCATGGCGCACCCGCAGACCAATAGGAAGGTCAAAAAGGCCAACGGCTTCGCAGGCGCTGGCATCAAGAAACGTCTCCTTATCCCACTCGAACGGCTTGCGGGAGCCTAGACAGACGAGCTACCCTCTGTCCTCCGTACAATGCCAAACAGCTCAACTGGCTACACGCCATTCTTCATGGTGCACGGAGCCGAATCCATGCTACCTGCAGAAGTATGCCATAAGGCCCCACAGGTTGTCACCTATAGCGAAGACGAATCAACGGCCGCACTCGAAGACACCGTCGACAGACTCAACGAGGCACGCGACATCATCGTGGCTCGCTCGACGGTCTACCAGCAGAGCCTCCGCAACTATCACAGCCATCGGCTGCGCCCAAGGTCCTTCGTCGAAGGAGACCTCGTCCTACGACTCAAGCAAGAGCGGCCGAAGAAGCTCGAGTCATCCCAGGTGGCGTCTACCGCCTCAAGGACGTCAAGTCAGGAGTCACATACTCCAACCCATGGAATGTCGCACAACTGCGACGCTTCTACCCCTATCTATCCATCTTTACTTTCAATAAGGCTATTCAACCAAGGCTACTCAGCCGAACAATGTACCCCCTCGATACGATATGAATAAAGCTAAGTCCCCAACCCGAAAATCTCTTTTCCTTGCATTACTTTCTGATTACAACACACGCGGGGGCTCCGACTCACCTCACGACTTCGTCGGCTGAGAATAACACATGAACACGTGAGTAGCTGACCGCGTCAGGCTAATGAAAAGGACATGCATACAACAAAAGCACCATATGCTAACACAAATAATCTTTACAACAAATGGCATACAAAGCCCACTCAAACATATACAAGTTTTACATCTACCTTTTATAGGGTCTACCTATTCCGAAGAATCACATGCGCCCGATGCTCAAAGAGGTCAACAATCTCCTCGGCATACTTCCTAACGGCCTCATAATGTGGGCGCATATCCCAGAGATTACCATCTGGACGAAGAGGTGTCCCAGTCGCCACAGCAGCAAGGTCGACATCCGGGCGATGCAGCCGAACAAGGGAGAGGGCGAGTTGATGCCGCACCAACTCCCTCACATGACCCACGTCTCGAAACTTTGGTAGCAAGCCCCAGAGGGTGGATGGCGCCTCATCCAGAGGAAACATGACATACATAACATACGCGAGGGAGGTCTTCACCTGCCTCAGCACCCGTGACGCCTGATGAGCATGATCCTGCACCGTCGCAAGGACGGTGGCCCGGTCGCGGTCCATCCAGAAGAAGCCTCCGGCTTCCATATCCTGTTGGGTTAGGCAGTTGATCCGAACTGCAACGCGCTCATTCTCTTCCCTCGGAACAAGGTTGGCACCTGCAGAAAATTCAGAGTAAGATGACACGCAAAGAAGGAGCATCCGAAGACGAGCAGCAGCTCGAGAAAACTTACACTGCAGCTGCTCGGCCAACTGCCTCAGCTCCCCCATCAGATACTCGTCCCTAGTGGTATCTCGCTCCGCCTTCGACTTCCACACGTCCGCGTGGCCTCGGACGCCAAGTATCTCCTTCTCAAGGCTGCGGACGCGGTCACGAAGGAAAACAAGCTGCGACACATCATCCAACGATGGTTGGGACTGAGGGACAGACGAAGCATCAACGGGAGCCTCACCTGAAGGACCCTAAAGACAAGAAAGAATATGAACAACACATTTCTTGGGCAACAACTCGAAGCATCATTTATATACATCAAAAGGCCACTGCGTGGCACAAGGAAACTGTTCGACACAAATTACAACAAAAGAAGAAGATAACTATCCTATAACTATAGCAATAAAGCCTAGGCACCCGCATCCGGAGTGGCCTTAGAGCCAGACTGTCTGCTCTTGACCTCCTCCCGCTGCTTCGCCGCGTACTCCGCAAGAAGGTCAATGAGCTTCGCCCCATAACGATTACAACGGGAAGCGAAGAGGGCGAAAGCTACCTCTGAGCCGTTGGCATCTGGGAGGTGATGTGCAGCAGGTCCAGCTCCGCTCTGGATATCATGGCCATGGCCAACCCCATCGATGCACCGAGGCCCTTCTGCTTGCGCTTGTAGGCGGCAGGTGAATCCTCTGACAATGCATCCACCAAAGAGTCAACATTCTCAAGGGCAGCGCCCTTGGGAACGATCTCCTTGTAGAAGCGCCCCAGGACCTCCTTGGCCTTAGCAAGGGAGCCAGCAGCAGTACCGCCGCGGTCTTCGACCGCCGCGGTGGCATCGTCTAGAGTGCTTCCGTGCTCCAAGGCGCCGCGATCGAACGTAATGCCCGAAGCATCTGGAGCAAAGAAGACAGAGCAAGAATCGAATAAGGGTTTGAAGACAATGCAGCCGAAAAACCAAAAGCAGGCCAAGAACTTACCAGAAACGGCTTTGGCAGCAGCCATCAGCTTCTCAGCCACCTCCTTCTCGCGCGCAGCCGCAACAGTTGCGAGCTGCTCCTCACGATCCGAATCCTCCCGCTGCAAACGCTCCTTGGCCTCGGTGGCAGCAACCAACTCTTGCCGAAGGCGCTCCTTCACCTCCACGACGTCAGCAGCCTGCCTCTCCGCGCGACCAAGACTCTTTTGAAGCGTCTCCAGCCGGCGAAAAGACAAGATCAAGCCGTGCACGTACCACGGAGCTGCTGCATACTAGCCTCCAGCGCCTGGATGAGCAGGTTCGCACTGCGCACAAAGGGATATGGAAAGGAGAAGAAGCAAATCAATCAAGAAAACATCAAGAAAAGGTCTCGGGGGCTACGCCCCGAAACGAGCAAAGTGCCAAACAAAACGACCTGAAAAAGGCTCGGGGGCTCCCCCACGGACACACGAAAAGTAACTTACATGCTCAGACGGGGACTCTGAAGGTCCGGGTGCAGTCTATTGCGCGATGATCACTCAAGCCTCATGCAGATAAGGGATCGGAGCATCACTCAAGCCTCATGTCTGAGAACGCGGAGCCGTCGGCTTTGACTCCCCTACGTTCTCCTAGGCGGTCTCACTAAGAGAACCCTCCGAGGAGTGGCTACAACAACAAATATTCATCAAGGAAAGCAGAACAGTGCAAACGCAAAAAATAAGCGAAAACACCCAAAAACCACTTACGACTCAATGTCACTCAAATTGAAGACGGGTGGCGCCTTCCCCTTCATCTTCTTCGCTGAGCCACCACCTGCAGAGGCACAGCAGGGAACGGCGTGGAAGAAGCGCTGTCATCCTCGCCATGTAGCATGAGGAAGCATGGGTCCCTAGGCGTCGGCGGAGTCGAGGCATCCGAAGACTCGCTCGAGCTCCATACCGCTTTCGGGTCTGCCCCTTGCTCGCCTCGGGGGATTCATGAGTGGGCGACTACGCCGGCGGCAGCTCAGACTCGGAGTCTGCCTCCTCATTGTCAGGCGCCTCCCCATATTTCTCAGGCATAGGGGGCATGGACCCCATAACCTTGAGGCGCTACAAACAAAGTTAACAAACAGATGTCAGAAACTACAACAAGCAAAAAACATACAGCAAAGCGCAACGCGCACGAGCAACTTTCACCTTCGAGGCCCCTTTACTGGCGCTAAGAGGGGGGTCAGGGATTCCCCCGGTAGGTCCTCACCAGCCTTGTACTTCAACAGTGGATGGAGGGCCCTATCAAGATCACCCGAAGATAATTCTACGGATGACACTCTGGTGGGATCACTAGGGCCGGCGTAGAGAAACATCGGGTGCGCCCTAGCTTGGAGCGGCTGCACCCGACGCTTGAGGAAGGTGCGGATGATGTCAACCCCGTTGACCTCCTTGCCTAGCACTAGTTGGAGAGCCTCCACTCGCTGGTAGAGCATCTCCACCTCCACCACTTCGCCCTCCAAGATGTGGTTCTTCCACGATCTTTTTTGGACGATTTTTTGCTCGGAGTCAAAGGGGGCATGACCAAAATGCTGACCGCCAGCTTGACATCACGGATGTAAAACCACTTGCGACGCCAATACTGAACGGACTCGCAAATAGAGAGGGAGAAAAATTGGACAAAGGGACGAATAGAAATGATACAGCCACCAAGCGGATAGACTCCGTCGGAGCCGGACTGCCTCTTCACGGAATAGAGTTTCCGGAAGAGACCAAAGTGTGGCTCGATTCCGAGCCAGCACTCGCAAAGCGTGATGAAACACGCAATGTTAAGAAGGGAATTGGGAGACAGATGATGAATATTAATCTCATAGAGGAAAAGAAGCCCACGGAGGAATTTGTGGGAAGGAAGCGACAAACCGCGGAGAACAAAAGCAATGAAGATCACCTGAAAACCCAAGGGTGGGTGAGGGATTACCTCTTCGCCGGGGATCTTGACATCCTCCTTGTTTTGCGGTATTATTCCCGCGTCGCGTAGCTTGTGCAGGTCGGTGTAGCGCACGTCAGAGCGCCTCCAATTGCCATCCGTGTTGCGCGCAGGGGCGGAAACCTTCTTGCCGCCAGCGGCGGCGCTCGAACCCGCTCCAACGGAGGCTTTCTTCAACTTCACCATCGTGGCGCGTCGACTGACGGTGTGCGCACAAGAACGAAGAAGGGAAAGATCGAAGAGCGTCCAGTGCATGCGAAGATGAGCTCGTCAAAATGGAGGCAGTGAAAGCAAATGGCAAATGGTGAAAGCAAACTACTGTTTTCCCCACGCTTATAAGGATGAAGACGACGAACAGGAACCATTCATCCAGAATCCCTAACGCTAGGATCAAATCCAACCGACCACGTGTCAACACAAGAGCGAACCGTCGCCCGCAGCCGTCCACTATGCACGGCAATCGAGGAAACGCCATAATTTTCTCCACGTTGTGCACGACCAGTCAATTCCAAGTCAGAAAGTGGGACCCACGTTCGTTCAGTCACGTCACCTCTGGCGCCACAGACGGTTGAGGTCACCAATCGTCAGCACTGACGTCATCAAAACCATGCTAGCAACGGTAGGAAATGTTCGGATAATAACTAAAAGTCCTTACTCGAATCTATGATTCGAGCAACTACTCGGGGGCTACTCCTATCAGGAGCGCCATCCGCGCACCCGAAAGATAAAATTTGTGTACTACGGACCTAAAGAACAAACAACTCTTGAACTTCGAGTCCTACGTTGAGTCTACGACTCCACTAGGGACTCAGGGGCTACTCCCATAGGGAGGACTGATCAAGCATCCGATTTTTTTTTGTCTAACGGACCTAAGGCTCAATCAACTGAACTAAAGTCTCTGCTCAAGTCTACGACTCGAACAAACACTCGGGGGCTACTCCCATAGGGAGCGCTGGTCGTGCACCCTATGAATTCTTTGACTGCGATCCTTTGGATCAAAAATGCAAAAACTTTCTGGCAACTTTGCCCCAACCAACGCTAAGTGAGAAGCTTTCTCCTTGGCCACCCGAAACACCTCCGCGGTGATAAAATTTAGGATGTTACATCTACAACACAAAGATAAGACCCGCAGATTTCATCTGCTAGCCTGGTAATGCACCTGACTGCACTCTGGCAGTAAAACACCGTGTCAACACGCGCGATGAAAATCCTGACGGATGCGTTGGGTACATCATTTGAAAACTACTAGGATTCGACTCATGTAAGACCTCGACGGCCTGAGTCAAATTACACCAGCATTCATTCCAGATTCCAGTCAGGGGACTCGAGTTTGAAGAAGATCGTGTTGTTTTGTCCTATGACAGTTACCTGGCCCTGATCCGCCAGGAGAGTCTGGCACACGAATCAACAATCCCCACGAACTACAATCATTTCCTTTACTCATATACATGACCAACAGAACCCGAAAAGATTTAAGAGTCCTCGGCCGAATCTGCGGTTCGACTGAGCACTCGGGGGCTACTGTCATGGTTATACCCAACGGGTGCACGACATTAGCATATACGGTCCAGCCCAAGGAAGGCCCACTACAAAAAACGTGGCCCATGGAGCTTTCGGGTGGCCCAAGCCCATGACGACTCCGGATCCTTGGAGAGCAAGACTAAAGTAGATAGAATATTCAAAGGGGCAAAACCCTAACTTGTAACCGACTCGATTTGTGCCCGAGACCTGCCTATCTCTATATAAAGGGTAGGAGGACACGACGAGGAGTCTCTCTCACCTCATCGCATACTCACCTCACGCCAGATTACATCTGCGCACCCCTGTACTTTTCGGTTCCGCCGTAATCAAGAGCAGAAAAGAAGGAGTAGGGTTTTCCCTCCGGGGGCCTGAACCTGGGTAAATCTCGTGTCCCCTGGTTGCTTGTCTGTTAACCGTTACGCGATCTCCAGCATTCCCATCTTCTCCAAAACCCAAGCTCATAACAATGGGCATTGACAATATCGAACCTCGTCACCTGTCTCTAGACTGACCACCATTCAAGTACTACTGTCCATGGCCGCCTCTTGTGGTCTTATCGTTCATCAAATGGATGTGAAGACAGCTTTCCTTAATGGAGAGTTGGAAGAGGAGATCTATATGGATCAGCCGGATGGGTTTGTGGTAAAAGGTGAAGAGACAAAGGTGTGCAAGTTATTAAAATCTTTATATGGCCTGGAACAAGCACCTAAGCAATGGCATGAGAAGTTTGAGAGAACTCTATTTTTTGCTGGCTTTGTCATTAATGAAGTTGATAGGTGTGTTTACTACCGCCATGGTGGGAGGAGATAGCATTATATTATTTTTGTACGTGGATGACATTCTGATATTTGGTGCAAACATGAAAGTGATAAATGAACTCAAGTCTTTCATGTCAAAGAATTTTGATATGAAAGATCTTGGAGAGACTAATGTGATTATAAACATCAAGCTTATTAAGAACGAGAATGTGATTACTTCAACGCAATCTCATTATGTTGACAAGGTCTTGAGACGATTTGGCTTTATTGGTGGCAAGACTTCTCCAACACCTTATGATCCCAGTATGACATTGCGGAAGAATAAGAAGGAACCAACCGATCAGCTGAAATATTCACAAGTTGTTGGTTCTCTCATGTACTTAGCAAGTGCTACAAGACGCGATATCTCGTTTGCTATGAGTAAGTTGAGTAGGTTCATGTCTAACCCGGGTATTGATCATTGCCGTGCAATTGAAAGGGTCATGCGCTATCTATGTGGTACAATGAGCTATCAGATTCACTATTCAGGGCACCCTGTTGTGCTTGAAGGATATAGTGATTAGAACTGGATCTCTAACGTTGATGAACTCTACGCCATGAGCGGGTATGTGTTTAACTTTGGAGGTGGTGCGGTCTCATAGATATCCCGTAGATAGACCATATTGACGAGGTCAACTATGGAAAGCAGAGCTTACTGCTTTAGACATAGCCACTGTTGAGTCAGAATGGCTGCGTGAGCTCTTGATAGACTTGCCTGTGGTTGAAAAACCTATACCGACAATCATTTTGAATTGTGACAACCAAACTGTTACTGTCAAAGTAAACAATTCTAGGGATAACGCGAAGTCATCAAGACACGTGAAGAGACCTTTGAAATCTTTCAGGAATTGAGAAACTCCGGAGTAATAACTGTTACGTATATTCAAACAGATAAAAACCTGGCAGACCCCTTTACAAAGGGACTATCACAAAATGTGATAGAAAGTGCATCGAGGGAGATGGGATTGAGACCCATGGATGTCACACCTAGTGGTAATCCAACCTATGTGATCGGAGATCACGTGAATTATGACTTGGGAAGAACAAGCTAGAGGTTGGACTAAGGAGAGTAGTTGGTAACCCTCTCTATCTGAAGATGCATAACTCTCATAATCTATAAGGCAGGTTGGCAATATGTCTTAATGTGTTTTTGTTGGCTTTAACTACCAAAGATGATGTCCTATAGGTCATTTTTGTAAGAACACACCTATATGAGCTCGACTGTAAATGTCGCGGTCTATGAGACTTGGGTGATCTCTAGTAAACTCATGAAGAGACCAGGGAGTATGACGCATATGCTCCAACCCGCGAGGTAGCTACCGAAAGCCAAGTACTAGTTATGATTTTGAGTGAAATCTATTGGCACCAAACTTGCAATTCAAGGTTCGTCCATTGTTCAAGTTGTTAATCGACGTAGTTCACTAGGCGGAAGTTTAACTTAATAGTATCTACTGAAACACTGGTATATAAACAAATAGCGAGGATTGGCAAATTTTCAAATGGGCATTTGAGATATGGTGAGAGATTGTTAGAAATAATGGGCTAAATCATTAAACCCATGGGTGATTTCAGATTTTCCCTAAATGTCAAAGACCATGTATGTGGAAGTTCATACGTGATTTGGCCAAAGTTGATGGCAGCTCACATGTGTGTCAAAAAATAGTGGGAGCTAAAATTTAGTAAGTGAGTTGACAACAAAAGAGCAAAATTTAGTAATAGTGGGAGAGTTGCACCACCTTATAAGGTGGAGTGTTGCACCACTTTGTAAGTGAGTGACAACAAAAGAGCTATATGCGCGCTCCTCCTTCGACGAAGCCGCCGCTCGCACGCACGCTCGCCCGCCTCGTCATGACGCACGCACGACGCGGGTTGCGGGAATCTCGCTGAACCGAGCTTTATTTTGCTGCTCGGAAAAATGTGTACGGTTAGACAGGCGTGTCAACAGTTAGTGTATTCGGGTTGCTTCCGGATCCTGGGCTCCATGCCGCTTGCCGGCACGGCAATGCACCGGCGGTCGGAAAAGCATGTCTTCGAAACAACTCGTTTTTGTGATTGTAGCTATTGCTGTCATAATTTATATTCTGAAATTAATTGTGAAAATTATGCCTAATAATCCAACAATATTCAGTATATATTTCAATGGGTCTTTTTTTGGTTTATCTTAAAAAAAATATGGGACTAGACTCCGGTCGAAGTAGCACCCCTGTTTCCCGACGCTTGCCCGTCCTTTTCTGCAGCGCATGCTGCATGCGATCGATTCTAGCTGCAAAATCCCAATCAACCAGCAGTGGCAATTTTATTCAGGCTTTTTTTCTGAGAATCTGCACAGGCTAACATACGGCGACTCAGTTAGTTCCGGCGGAAATAGGGCGTCGACTTTCGACTCCTGGCAGGCTAGAAAACATATTCTAACAACAAAATTCCGTACGAGTAGGGATACAAGATGGCTGTAAACAAGAAATACAAAACAAAAGAATGGCTAGAGGTTTCTCGGAAAAGAAAAAGAATCGCTAGAGACATCCGTTTCTACTCCATAGCTATGTAATGTTTTATTGTACTAATATGCAACTAACACAGTAGCCCTCATAAATGCGAGGGTATCATACTATCATTTTTATTATATAAAAAACTATATATTTAATTTTATTTTATTAAAACTAGCACAGTGGCCTTTGGTGAGGGCATCTTTAGTATTCACTCTGTCTCAAAATAGATGTCGTAAATTTTTTTTAAATTTGGATTTCTCTATACATCTAAATTTTGATAAATTTTTAATATGTATTTTGAGACGAAGGAATTATAAAAGTATTGAGTATTTATTTTCTATTTCATACAAAAAAAAGTTCTCCTATTTCCTTATTTATTATAAAATATGATTATTATTTTTACATAAGAAGCATATAGTTTACTCCCTATACCCAAAACATAAGTCATATTATAATGAAGGACTGGATATCAACTTTTCCTAATAATATTTATGGCCAAAATTCGTAAGTTACGGGTATACAACTATTGTATACTCCTTATGCAAACAGTATAAGTTTTGTTCTATATGAATATAGTTAGGCTAAAAATTAAAGGGTTTCTTGCAAACATGGACGGATGTATTAGTTCATATTAATACATCATATCCAATTGCAACCTATTAGTTCTCTCTCTAGTTTCCTATTGCTTTTTTAGCTTGACATGTTGAGGACTGGTTATCACCACAAATCTCCACTATAAGTACTAACTGGTTTAACAGGCATTTATGAACTAACAATTCTTTGACATCTATAGTAATTTTGACAATGAGTGATATAAATAATGTATTTTTAGGAAAAATATATATGCATATTAGTTTTGTATCTGAGAAGAATTTAGTTTCACATGGTATGATGAATTCTTTGAAATCCTTTCTTTCTTTTTCTACCCATGTTATTACTTCTAAGCTAGCCAATATTGACGTTTAGTTTGGGTAGTTCTGCAAAGGGGGTTCTTTTTTCTTCTTATGTTTTGCGACACATGGAGGTTGACTGTCTAACGGTTACTCCTAAGGTTACTGTTGTTCCTGATTCTTCACCAATGGAGGAGGAGTAGATGGACAACTCTTTTCTCACTTAGTTTGTGAAGTATCGGAAGTGGATTTTGATGAGACTTTGCTTGCCTCTGTGTATGAATTTAAAGCTTTTGGTCGTAAATCAAAGAGCCAAAAGTCTCGCAAGAGACCCTGGGTATCCAAAATCTCTATATTTTTTTAATGAATGGAATGTTTTCTAATAGCAGAGGTCTTTGAGGCTAAACATTTGTTCTTTGCCGACTATGTGAGAGATTATAAATTAGATTTTGTGGGTATTTCTGAGACCGGAGACTTGATTTTTCACAAACCTTACTCAATCGCCTATATGGTGGAGTGGACTATACGTGGATATCATGTCTGCCGCATGAGGGATGTTGTAAGGCATCCGATATGAGACTATGGAAGTCTTATCTAGTTCGGTTGTAGATTTTTTTAAATAAAACTCCATATACGGAACAAGGCTGATGATTTTATATGGTCTCTAGTATCATTGTTTATGGAGCCGTCCAGGATGTTTATAAACCTGACTTTTTACGTGAGTTGGTGAATCTGGTAAAGGATAATCCGTATCCTATACTTATTGGTGGCGATTTTAATTTCCTAAGATTTTCTCGTGTGAAAAGTTAATTGGGGCCGTTTTGTTACAATTGCGACAAGAAGATAACGAAGAACGAAAACGAAAAACACAGCAAGGGGACACAGATTTAACGTGGAAAACCTCTCCAACAAAGAGAGGAAAAACCACGGGCGCCAGCCAGCGAAACTTCACTATATCGAGGAGTGTTTACAAACGCCGGGGATTTCACAGATGCAACTCTCCCAACCGGCGGCTTACAAGGGGTTTATATATCGGTGGAAACCTAGGTCTTCGACGATCCGTACCGTACCACTCGTCTGAAGTTGGCCTATACTTTGTAGAATTTGGATCAACATATAACAAACTCCACCTTGAGACAAATTCCTCCTTGTAGCATCAACAGCAACCATCTCCCTGAACAAACAAAGCAAATACTTTCGGCGCCAATAGCCACTTGGGCTAATCAGTTAAACCAACTAAGTTCGAGCAAAGCTCAAACTTAGCAACGGGAACAGGTTTAGTCATCATATCAGCAGGATTATCATGAGTGCTGATCTTGGATACCTTTAATTTACCTTGAGCAACAATGTCTCTAACAAAATGGTACTTGACATCAATGTGCTTAGTTCTCTCATGAAACATCTGATCTTTTGTAAGGTATATGGCACTTTGACTGTCACAAAACAAAGTAATGCAAGAATCATCTCCACAAAGCTCAGCAAACAAACCTTTCAACCAAACAGATTCTTTGCAAGCTTCAGCAATAGCCATGTATTCAGCTTCAGTAGTAGATTGTGCAACAACAGCCTGCAATGTAGCCTTCCAGCTAACAGCACAACCTCCAATATTAAACACATAACCTGTGAGGGATCTTCTCTTATCCAAATCGGCAGCAAAATCTGAATCCACATAGCCAACGAGTCCCTCACCCGTCCTGCCAAACTTCAAACAAGCATTGGAAGTGCCAAGAAGGTACCTGAAAACCCACTGAACAGCCTTCCAATGTTCTTTACCAGGATTAGCCATGTATCTACTTATCAAACTCATAGCATATGATAAATCAGGACGAGAACAAACCATGGCATACATCAAAGAACCAACAACACTAGAATATGGCACCTTCGACATGTACTCAAACTCTTCATCAGTAGTAGGACATTGAGAAACTGACAATTTAAAATGAGGAGCAATAGGAGTACTAACTGAATTGGCACCATCCATATTAAAACGATGAAGAACTTTCTTAATGTAACTTTGCTGACTAAGAAATAACAAACCAGATTTTCTATCTCGGGTAATCTCCATACCTAAGATCTTCTTAGCAGCACCAAGATCCTTCATCTCAAACTCACTACTTAGGTGTGCCTTCAAAGTAGTGATTTCTTTCATGCCCTTGGCAGCAATTAACATATCATCAACATATAGCAGCAAGTATATAGGTGACCCATCAACAAACTTGATATAAACACAACTATCATATTTAGACCTCTCAAAACCATGTGAGATCATAAATGAATCAAACCTTTTATACCACTGTCTTGGAGATTGCTTTAAGCCATAAAGAGACTTCTTTAATTTGCACACAAAATCCTCTTTACCAGGCACTATGAACCCTTCTGGTTGGTCCATGTATATTTCCTCATCAAGCTCTCCATGCAGAAAAGCAGTCTTGACATCTAACTGCTCAAGCTCAAGATCACGCATAGCCACAATACTAAAGAAAGTACGAATGGAACTATGCTTCACAACTGGAGAGAACACATCATTGTAATCAATACCTGGAATCTGGCTGAACCCTTTTGCTACTAACCTTGCCTTGTACCTTGAAGGCTCTTTGGGAGATAGACCTTCCTTTTTCTTGAAGATCCACTTGCAGCGGACCGCCTTCTTTTGTTTAGGCAAGCGCACAACATCCCATGTGCCATTTTTCTCAAGCGATTGCATCTCTTCTTGCATAGCAGAAACCCACTTCTCGCGGTCAACGGATGCAATGGCTTCATTATATGTAGCAGGTTCAGAATCGTTCTCCACCTGTTCAGCACAACTCAAAGCATAATGTACAAGATTACACTCTTCAATTAAACGAGGACGAGGACCACAGTTACGCCTCGGTCTATCAGCAGCAATGGACTCATGTGGCTGCTGCAAAACAGTAGGTGAGTGCTGAACAACAATATCATCAATGTTTTCCTCATGTGTATCTTCAACGATAGCATCATTATCAACAGTTTTCTGCAGGTTCTCCACCTGCACATTAACTCTCTCCTCTCCAACAGCAACAGGAGAGGTATCTGATGGCAAGCTATCATGATACATAACAGACTCATTGAAAACAACGTTTCTACTTAGCAAAATATTTTTAGTTTCAGGATTCCATAGTTTATATGCTTTAACTCCTGAACCATAACCAAGGAATATGCACTTAACAGCCCTAGGCTCTAACTTTCCATTATCAACATGAGCATATGCAGTGCAGCCAAAAACTCTCAACTGTGAATAATCAGCAGGCGAACCTGACCATACCTCAATGGGAGTTTTCTTCTCAAGTGGAACAGAAGGTGACCTGTTGATGAGGTAACACGCTGTGTTGGCTGCTTCAGCCCAGAAACGCCTATGCATACCTGCATTAGACAACATACAACGAGCCCTCGAGATGATGGTTCTGTTCATGCGCTCTGCCACGCCATTCTGCTGAGGAGTATATGGGATGGTGTGATGCCTGATCATGCCATCGTTACTGCAAAACTCCTCAAACTCATTAGAACAGAATTCCATACCATTATCAGTACGTAGTACCTTTACCTTCTTCTCAGTCTGTTTTTCAACCATAACTTTCCACTTCTTAAAAGCATCAAAAACATCAGATTTATGCTTCAGAAAATAAGGCCACACCTTTCTTGAGTAATCATCAATAATAGTAAGCATATAATTAGCACCACCAATAAAAGTCTTACGGGACGGACCCCATACATCAGCATGCACATAATCTAATATGCCTTTGGTGGTATGAACGGAAGCATTGAATTTAACTCTTTTATGCTTACCAAAGATGCAGTGCTCACAGAACTCAAACTTACTCAAGTTGCAACCATCAATCAGCTCTCTCTTGACCAACTCTGCCATGCCTTGTTCGCTCATATGCCCAAGACGCATATGCCATAGATGTGTTTTACCACAATCATCAGAATCATTAGAAGTAACATCAGCAGCAATACCAGGCAAAGTGCTACCTCTAAGAACATATAATTTAGCAGAATTCATATCACCTATCATGTGAATAAGAGAACCTTTTGATACCTTCAGAACTCGATGCCCACCGGCATACTTGTATCCATCAACGTCCATGGTACTCAGGGAGATCAAATTTCTGGCCATGCTTGGTATGTGCTTCACCTCACTCAACGTGCGTGTCACGCCATCATGTGTCCTAATCTTAACAGATCCAACACCAACGATATGGCATGGGTTGTCATTCCCCACACGCACAAAATCTCCAGTCTGCACAGACTCATATGAACTGAACCAATCTTTGTTACAGCAAATATGAAACGAACATGCAGTATCAAGTATCCATTCATCATCACGAGAAGCACAAGCAGCAAAAACGGCTAAGCATTCACCATCAGAACTATCAGAAACAACAGCAGCCTTACCAGAACCTTCAGTCCTATCTTTCGGTTGGTAAGTTCCGTTTCTTTTCTCCTTATTCTGCAACTTCCAACAATCATCAATAACATGATTAGATTTCTTACAATACCTGCAGAATTTATCCTTTCCCTTGGACTTTGAATGACTTCTACCATCCTTGCTCTTATCTCTGTTGCCATAGTTGTTGTACTTCTGCTCGGTCCTGCCACGAACCTGCAGAGCCTCAGCCTTGGATGACGTCCCATCTGACCCTACCATAGTTTTCATCTTTTCCCTCTGTTTGAGGGCGTCATGTACTTCGGCAAGGGTTAGTTCATCACGGCTCAACAATATTGTATCACGAAAGTGTGTATAGGAACTAGGCAACGAGCATAAGAGTAGAAGAGCTAAACCCTCATCATCATATTTTACCTCCATAGACTGCAAGTCTGAAACAATCTCTTTAAAAACAGATATGTGATTCATTACCGATCCACCTTCTTGCAGCCTGTGCGAGAACAGCTTCATCTTCACGTTCATCTTACTGGTTAGATCCTTTGACACACAGATCGTTTCCAGTTTTTCCCATAGCGCAGCAGCAGATTTCATCTCCAGTACTTCCTGCAAAATATTATTGGACAGATGAAGTTGAATCAAAGACAAAGCCTTACGGTCCTTCCGCTTCTCTTCGGCGGACCAGGTCTTAGCATCCTTTTCACCGAATCCATCCAGCGCTTCATCTAGATCAGAAGTTTGGGCGAGAATCGCCCGCATCTTCACCTGCCACAAGGAGAATCTTGTGGTGTAGTCCAGCTGTGGTAGATCGAACTTCAATGACGACATGTCGCAAACCCTAGATTAGAATCTGGGGCTCTGATACCACTTGTTACAATTGCGACAAGAAGATAACGAAGAACAAAAACGAAAAACACAGCAAGGGGACACAGATTTAACGTGGAAAACCTCTCCAACAAAGAGAGGAAAAACCACGGGCGCCAGCCAGCGAAACTTCACTATATCGAGGAGTGTTTACAAACGCCGGGATTTCACAGATGCAACTCTCCCAACCGGCGGCTTACAAGGGGTTTATATATCGGTGGAAACCTAGGTCTTCGACGATCCCAAGCCTCCCGGCGACGGGCCTCGCTCCACTCGTCAGAAGTTGGCCTATACTTTGTAGAATTTGGATCAACATATAACAAACTCCACCTTGAGACAAATTCCTCCTTGTAGCATCAACAGCAACCATCTCGAAGTTGGCCTATACTTTGTAGAATTTGGATCAACATATAACACGTTTAGATGAACATTGGCCTTTCTTGTTCAATGTTTTTATAGACAGCTTGGACTTAAGAGAGGTTACCATGTTACCAAGACAATTTACCTGAGCTAATAGTCTTCGAGAGACAACATACGAAAAACTAGATAGAGTGCTTATGGATACCAAGTGGGAAGAGAAGTTCCCTATGATAATTGTCCGCGCTCTAGAACGTATTGAGCCTTTGTCGGATCATGCTTCTTTACTTTTATATGTTGGATCACTGTCACAAAAATCCTAGCATGAGTTCAAAATTGAACTCGGATGGATGATTCACCATGGTTTCAATGACATGGTCAAGGCTATTTGGGAGAAAACTTTTAGTGTTCAAATGCCAATACTACGATGGACTAATAAAATGCGTACTTTACATAAGTTCCTTCGAGATTGGGCTAGACACACTGGAATCCTTAAAAAATAAAAATACATCTATCATCTATTATTGATGACTTAGAAGCTTCTGTGGAAGTCGGGTCCTTATCCGCACAATAAATTAAGCTTAAAAGCCAACTGAATGTGGAGATTTCCCAACTACTGCGTGAGGAGGAATTCAAGTGGTACCAATGCTCTAAAGCAAAATTCATCTTAAAGGAGATGCAAATACAAGATACTTCCATCATGTTGCCAATGACAAGCATGAGAAGAAATTTATTCACTCTCTGAATTAGGAAGAAGGTATGATTGAGGGACATGAGCAACTAAAGTCTTATATTACAACCAATTATAAATCCTTGTTTAGGGCTCCACCTGAAAACTCTTTTTCTATGGATCAGTGCCAAATCGCTAGAGACATTCGTTTCTACTCCATAGCCATGTAATGTGTTTAATTGTAGTAATATACAACTATCATAGTAGCACTCACAAATACGTGGGCACCATCTTTATTATATAGAAAACTATATATTTACCTTTATTTTATTAAAATATCATATATTGGTTCTTATGATGAACACTCATTTTTGTACTCCATCGTTGATACTAATGTTGGTGTTCAGTCACTCATAAAGCATTATTTTTGTGAATCGCCCCTCAGAGATATTATACATATCTATGTTGGGCCACGCAGAGATAAAACAAAACTTTTCCTCTAACGTGGTGATCCCAATATCTAGCTGAGGTAAAAGGCCACAAGGTTTACCACTAGATGCGCAGTTGCGGATTACTGATAAAGCACGTCAGTTGATGCAGTGCAGTCCTCACGATCCGATCATCCTGGTGCTGATCGCACATCACCTCTGCTGGTATCCACACGTACAAGGAGGAGCGCCGGCAGCGAACTGCTAGGTTCGTTATGGCAGCAGGACTGTTGTGGATCTAGGGTTTCCAACACATGGAATGACCTAACCGAACAACGATTAACACTTCTGGGTTACGGTGCTCCACTATATATAGGGAGTGAACGTGGGCTCTGCTCGCGCGACCCATTCACTAAAGCCCATATAACAGTAGTCACCGTGAGTCCAACTCACTAACTCAGTCCTAATCCGGTTCAGGTCCAACCCAACCAGATTACAGGTTCAGATCCAATCCGAACTTGCTCCCGCTCTTAAGTGTGTGACCCCGCAGGCTCATGGCTACTTGGACACGATTGGAGTCCGACTCTCAATCGATCAGTCGGTAGCGGCTCCTAGCAGAACGTGCCGACTCCCAAGTACCAAAGAGTCATGACGACTTGCCTTTCCAATGCGACTTACGTCCGAGTCCCTTTTGCCTCACGATATACCTTGTCAGACTATAGGCAAATAATTGTCATCCCTTAATTAGTCCGCCTCTCTTCTCGATCCGAGATAAGTGATTCACCCGACTAACTCTTAGTCGATCTCCTCGGTTAACACTTAACCGATTCGTGCATGCTCATGCTTTCCGAATCATATCTCACGAGAGGGCCCAGAGAATATCTCTCCAAGTGGAGGGGCAAAATCCCTTCTTGGTTATTCACATCACGCAGCTTGATTATCAGTCGACCCGAACCCTGCCTTTATAACTGCCCAGTTACGGATCAGCGTTTGACAGAACCTAAGTCGGTGATCCTCAACTCGGACTATGCAATAACCTCAGGTCTAAGGATTACATTGATTGAGATATACAAATGACAACTTGTTCGTTGTACCTCAATATGGTTCAATCCGACTTGCTAAACTCTTTAGCCAAATCTGTGTAAGTTGGAATAGCATCTCCATGCCCATGACAAGTGGAACCGAGTCATCAAGCCAACTTTCACATTGGTCTAAGTTGTGTGTCCATCACAACCTTAATGACCAAGGATATTTAGTACAAACAACATGAATGCATAGTTCCACAACCGAATCACATATTAAATGATACACATCAGATGTTTATACAACCTCAGAAAGTCTCGTCGTAATCAACTCCTTGAACTTGTCGGAACCCCTTCGCGACAAGGCGTGCTTTATAGACGGAAACATTTCCATACATAACAGTTTTCTTCTTAAAGACCCATTTGCACTCGACGGGTCTTGCACCGTCTGGCAGATCAACCAAGTTCCAAACTTGATTTTCATCCATGGACTTTAACTCGGATCTCATGGCTCCAAGCCATGACTCGGAATCAGATCCCACCATCTCTTCCGAATAATTTGCCGGCTCATCACTGTCTAACGGTAACACATCACGAACACTTCGTAATCTTGCCGATCTTCGTAGTACAGGTGCTGCCGCCGACTCAGCTACCACGACCGACTCGCTACTAGCCGGTTCCTATCGAATTTCTTCGAGCTGCACCGTGCTCCCACTTACTCCCCGACCGAGAAACTCTTCTCAAGGAAGACACCGTTCCGAGCGACAAACACTTTGCCCTCTTCTCGGTTGTAGAAGTAGTAACCCAAGGTTTCCCTTGGATACCCCACGAAAATACACTTATACGACTTGGCTGTAAGCTTGTCTGACTGAAGTCGCTTGACAAATGATTCACAACCCCAAATCTTAAGAAAAGACAAACTCGGCTTTTTGCCTGTCCACATCTCATGCGGTGTCTTCTCTACCGATTTTGATGGTACTCTGTTTAGTGTGAACGCCGCTGTTTCTAGACAATAACCCCAAAATGATAAAGGCAGATCTGTCCGACTCATCATTGACCGTACCATGTCCAACAAGGTCCGATTCCGCCTTTCCAAAACACCGTTCCTTTGCGGCGTTCCTGGCGGAGTAAGTTGAGGAACTATTCCACAACTTTTCAGATGGTCATCAAACTCATGTCTCATGTACTCGCCTCCTCGGTCCGACCGAAGAAACTTTATTTTCTTGCCGAGTTGATTATGTGCTTCATTCTGGAATTCTTTGAACTTTTCAAAGGCTTCTGACTTATGTTTCATCAAGTAGATATATCCATACCTACTCAAATCATCAGTGAAGGTAATGAAGTACTCATAACCACCCCTGGCTGTCGTGCTCATTGGTCCACATACATCACTATGTACTAGTCCCAACAAGTCGGACGCCCTTTCGCAACTCTTTGCAAAAGGTGTCTTGGTCATTTTGCCGAGTAGGCAAGATTCGCATGTCTCGAATAACTCCAAGTCGAACGAAGTTAGGAGTCCATCATCATGGAGCTTCTTCATGCGTTTCCAACTTATATGACCAAGCCGACAGTGCCAAAAGTAAGTCATATTCAGATCATTTGGTTTCAAACTTTTAACATTTATGTTATAAACCGACTCACCATCAAGATTCAAAATAAATAACCCGTCCTGGATGGGTGCAAAGCCGTGAAACATATCATTCAAATACAAAGAACAACCATTATTCTTGATATTCGACTCATAGCCTTGAAGTAGAAATATTGTTTTGACTGAACATAATAACAATTATTCAGTTCCATAATGAATCCGGAAGGTAAATGAAGTTGCATCGTGCCGAATTCCAACGCAGCAACTCTTGCTTTGTTGCCGACTCGAATATCAACCTCGCCTCTTGCTACGCTCCTAGTTCTTACCAGTCCCTGCAACGAGTTGCAGATGTGAATAACTGATCCGGTATCATATACCCAAGAACTATTAGGTGCATCAGCAAGATATATGTCTATAACATTGCAAACAAGTGTACCTGAGTCGGAAGTCATACCTCCACTCTTGGCTTTGTTGGCCAAGTACTTGCTGCAGTTCCTCTTCCAGTGGCCATCCGCCTCGCAGTAGAAGCAAGTGGATCCGGTTGAAGGAGATGGCTTAGTCCGTGAGGAAGCGCTTGGGACCGGGTCCTGAGCCTGCTTTCCTCCTGACTTAGCATTCTTATTAGTCCAAGAACTCTTCTTTAACTTAGCCTTATTCTGCACCATCAACACTTGACTGGTGCCCTTCTTGAGATCCGCCTCTACCTACTTGAGCATCCCATGTAATTCAGTGAGCTTCTTATCCATACCATGCATGTGGTAGTTCGAAATGAACCGCCCATATGCACTAGGAAGAGAGTTCAGAATTATATCCGTAGAGAACTCTTCGCTTATGGGGTATCCAAGCCTCTCCAGAGACTGCACGTAACCAACCATTTTGATCACATGCGGACTCAGTGGATCACCATCCTTAAGTTTGCAACTCAACAAAGCTTGAGAGACTTGTTACCTCTTAGTCTTCGCCTGAGCCTGGAAGATACTTTTGAGGCTTTCGATCATATCGTAGGCCTCAACATGCTCGAACTGCTTTTGCAAGTCCGGTTCCATGTGTGCAAGCATAATACAACTAATGTTCGTGGACTCATCCTTAGCCCGACGGTAGGCATTAGTGGCAGCGACAGTCGCATTCTCATTCGGCTCATCTGGAAGTGGGTTGTCTAGGACATGGTCCTTCTTTTCTTGTTTGAGAACAATTCTCAGATTTTGATACCAGTTGGTAAAATTAGTGTCGTTCAGTTTATCTTTCTCAAGGATAGTTCTCAACGCAAAACCAGATATCTGAGAGTGACTGCTACTTGGTGCCATGATCTACAACAGAAAATATGCAAAACACTTAAGACATGTATTCATAAAAGAGCAAGCATATTAAACATTTTAATATTTTATGCTCCCACTAGAACCAACACCCCTCCGATGGTTTCTTAGTGATTCAGGATCCTAAATAAGAAAGTCGGCTAGTGAGCTTTAGCATCACTGCTAGACGCCAAGTGATCTAGGTAGACAACTCCTTGTCGATCGTATCTCATACGACTCCTGTTGGACGGGTGGCATCACATGCCCCGGCTCCCATCCGACTTTTCCCCGAGTCCCACAACCGTTGTGATAGACCCGTCTAGCTTACCGAGTGTTTCTGCAGTAAGAGTCCGACTCGAACCCACCTAGTCGGAAAGAATGTGCAACACCTCAATTTTATGAGCCCACTACCAAAAATGTCCGACTTGTGATGGTGCAAACACTGGAGGGAAAACCGACTAGACCTTCTTTGAGGGATTAAATTTTACCGACTATCTAATAGAGGTAAAACAGAGACATAACAATAACACAAAATAAAGCAATTATAATGTGAAATGGTATGGCTCTCTTCATGGCGATCTCCATCTCCACAAAGCCTGTAATCCGACTCGTGCCAACTCTTGTCACTTGCCATCTTAATCCATGTCGCCGACATGTACAACGCCTTGCATGCCTTCTGGGTTCTCCAAACAGCTACACTAGCTTAGTAAGTTAAATTACATAGAGAATCCGACACGCAGGTCGTTATACAATAAAATGACAGCACCTAGGCTCCAGCCGGCTGACAAAAATCGTGATTCGCAGATCACGTATGGATTACACACATACATCACATGCACATGAACCATACCATTCACAACTTCCTGCAAAAACAAGTTATGCATAGATACAATATCTACCGGCGCTGTGAAACTCGCAACGACATTTAAGGCGCTACGACAGGGCGAAGCTGGCAGTCCCGATTCTGGATTTACGTGTCACAGTCTACCCCGATGGCGGAAGCCGACCGGTAGGGGTATGTCGTTCCACGACCTTAGCAGTATGATCACGGAAATCAGATCTACCGTTCCCCGAGTACAGTTGATCCAATCAACCTCGTACAAAACCGATCTATCTCATAGATCGACCACCAAAACAGCACATAGATCTCATCTATAGCCTACCGCATATCACATATGCGAGATCTCGAGCCTAAAACCAGAAGCTATCGCTCTGATACCATTGTTGGGCCACGCAGATATAAAATAAAACTTTTCCTCTAACGTGGTGATCCCAAGATCTAGCTGAGGTAAAAGACCACGAGGTTTACCACTAGACGCGTAGTTGCGGATTACTAATGAAGCGCGTAAGTTGATGCAGTGCATTCCTCACGATCCGATCGTCCTGGTGCTGATCGCACAACACCTCTGCTGGTATCCACATGTACAAGGAGGAGCGCCGGCGGCGAACTGCTAGGTTCGTTACGGCGGCAGGACTGCTGTGGAGCTAGGGTTTCCAACACATGGAATGACCTAACCGAACAACGATTAACACTTCTGGGTTACGGTGCTCCACTATATATAGGGAGTGAACGTGGGCTCTGCTCGCGCGACCTATTCACTAAAGCCCATATAACACTAGTCACCGTGAGTCCAACTCACTAACTCAGTCCTAATCTGATTCAGGTCCAACCCAACCAGATTACAGGTTCAGATCCAATCCGAACTTGCTCTCGCTCTTAAGTGTGTGACCCCACAGGCTCATGGCTACTTGGACACCATTGGAGTCCGACTCTCAATCGATCAGTCGGTAGCGGCTCCTAGCAGAACGTGCCGACTCCCAAGTACCAAAGAGTCATGACGACTTGCCTTTCCAATGCGACTTACGTCCGAGTCCCTTTTGCCTCACGATATACCTTGTCAGACTATAGGCGAATAATTGTCATCCCTTAGATAGTCCGACTCTCTTCTCGATCCGAGATAAGTGATTCACCCGACTAACTCTTAGTCGATTGCCTCGGTTAACACTTAACCGAGTCATGCATGGCCATGCTTTCCGAATCATATCTCACGAGAGGGCCCAGAGAATATCTCTCCAAGTGGAAGGGCAAAATCCCATCTTGGTTATTCACATCACGCAGCTTGATTCTCAGTCGACCCGAACCCTGCCTTTATTACTGCCCAGTTACGGATCAGCGTTTGACAGAACCTAAGTCGGTGATCCTCAACTCGGACTATGCAATAACCTCAGGTCTAAGGATTACATTGATTGAGATATACAAATGACAACTTGTTCGTTGTACCTCAATATGGGTCAATCCGACTTGCTAAACTCTTTAGCCAAATCTGTGTAAGTTGGAATAGCATCTCCATGCCCATGACAAGTGGAACCGAGTCATCAAGCCAACTTTCACATTGGTCTAAGTTGTGTGTCCATCACAACCTTAATGACCAAGTATATTTAGTATAAACAACATGAATGCATAGTTCCACAACCGAATCACATATTCAATGATACATATCAGATGTTTATACAAGGATTACTTAATATCTTTATGAATAAAATGGGAAATCTCATCATACATGATTGCCTCTAGGGCATATTCCCAACACTCTAGTACTACCGATTGTCTACGGATCGTTAAGATGATATGCATAAATAATTCAAGGACAGAGAAGAGGTTGAAATATCCAACTATTCTTAATAAAATGCTTAATGGGAGTCAACCCATCATATCAATAAAGTAGAGCCAAATAATAAAAAGTTCATCACATTCCTACAACTTTTTCACACACATTCTTACAGAAACGCGCCCGTAAAAATGCAACTATCAAAAGTAGTAGAAATATCGACTGAATGAATATAGATTTAGTGTCAAAAATAAAGTTCGAGTTATATATGCAGAAACTAGTCTAATAGCATTGTTCAGATAAAAAGGGCATCTCTGAAAATTTGGGCGAAAAAACATGTTATAGAAGTTGTAACGACCAACTATACAGCGGGAATTTTTATTCCGGCTGTATAGCTACGAACGTATAGTTATCAAAAAAAATCTCAAAATTTGGGGTTTGGATATAGAAAGGTTGACGACCAACTATACGGAGAGACCATTTGGTCCGGTCGTATAGTTGCGGCCGTATAGTTGTGATCTGGTGATGGGAAAACCTAATCTTCGCCGTCACCACAAATATACGGCGGGAGCTACTTCACCCGGCCATATAGTTTGGACCGACCACTTAAACGGGTCGGGGTAGGATAGGGTTCTTCCTCCTCTCATTATTTCTCTTAAATTCTCTCTCCAAAACTCTCAAAACCTCTCTAGAACTCCCAATTCTTCGCGGATTTCGTTCTTTTGAGTGGGGGAATTAATAGATCGGTATGTTTCTCTCCCTTTCCATGCTTTATTTTCAGAATTACATGGTTGAAATCTCTTCATAGAATTAGTGGATAAACTCAAGCTTGATTAATTTTCTCTTTTAATTTCTCGCGTTAGGATTGAATTCCTCCATGTATAATCGTTCATATATCATGTACAAACTATATGCCTAAGGTTTTATGTTGAAATTTATCAGTGCATCAGGATGAACAAGCTTAGTGGAATTTTTCGCAAGAGAAAGAGCCAACATGGTGAAGGCTCAAGGCTCCGGGCTGAGCTCGGCAACAAGTACGCCATGGTTTTGGCGAGGAAGGTGCTGCCCACACGATGGGCCGATGATGGCTTTCTCAAATCAGCAGGGTTGAGGGCGGACTTCGACTCCCTGTGTGCAAATGCAGGGCACTTCGGCCTCGCCAATGCAAGACACTACACCTACGAATGGCTCACACATGAGTTCCTCGCCTCCTTCTACGACGACTATAAGGAGAAAGGTAATGCATGCATGATAAATTTCACCGTTAATCAACGGCCATATCAAATTACCTGTCAACAATTTTGTGAGGCTTATGGATTCCCTCAAGAAGGGGAATCAACTGTCACAAACTTGTATAGCATCTCGAGTGCAGATACTTGGGAGGTTATTTCTGTTAATGGTGGCAGGGAATTCTATCAGAAGAAGATGTCCACCATTCAAAACCCAACCATCCGTTACTTTGCTATGTTTCTTGCTAACACTTTGTTAGAAATAGGAGATACTGGCTCGATGGCGAATACAAACATGGCCATGATCACAAAGGTGTTCTTCCCTAATGCACCACAGAGGCCCACTCCTGCAGCTCTTTTCCTCCGGCACCTCTGCCACCAGAGCAACAAATAGAAATGTGATGTTTGCATAGGTGGATTGGTAACCCACCTAATCCGGGCTCTCAAAATTGCAATTCCTATTGTGCAACCTGTTGATGGCACCATACTTATGGATGTCAAGAAAATAACTGCTTGTGGCTTCCTTGGTGTTTACCGAGCTAACAGGAGGCTTCAAGCCTATCAATTTGGTTATCTTGATGTTGTGCAGGATGATCAAGAGCCATTGTCTTGCCCGCAAGCCTTCGAGGTTCAGGGAAGGGACAACTGGATCCTCACCAAGGATCAAGTGTTTGAGATCATGGAGGCACTCTATCCTGACTCCGAGGAAAAGCAAGGAGGAAAACATGATGAGAAGGAGCAGGAGTACAACCCTACATGGGAGGGACAGCATCAACAGCAGTAGAAGGAGCAGCCTCGGGACCAATGGCCCAATCAGCCACAACAACAAGGTTCAACAATGTCCCCTACCAAGATTTTCTGCAGCTCAACCAGCAGCGCGTTGGGGAGTTCGACCAGACTCTACATGGAGTAAGTGAAGATGGGAGTGCCTTAACTCACACCTTTGGTAACTTCATGACCTACTTCCCCGACTAATACCAGCAGCAGCCGCCAAACGACGGCAACAACTAAGCATGGCAACAGCCTAAGCTTGGGGTAGGTTTTGTAAACCTCCAAACTTGCATTCATATATTTATCTCTTCTTTTGATTTTTTTTCTTTTCCAAAAATAACATGTTTACTTTCAGTTTGCATTCTTAAAACCAAAAACACAAAAAAATTAGTTGTAACTTTTATTTGCAATTCGTTTCTTTGTTTTTCTCGAAGATTGCTCAATTTCAGGTGACTTGGCAATAGGGGAATATAGAGGGGATTCGACTCAAGTAGGATAACGAAGCAAGAAATAGGAGGTATCACATTCCTTTCATCACTCCTTCTACAACTTTCAATTGATCTTGAAATTATTTACTCGCTTGCACTTGAGTCACTCCCCACCTACCTTGTTATCCTATAAATTATATTCCCTCCATTGTCTTGTTTTAGCTTTGAAACAATGAGCAATGAACTTGGTTTAAATATTTCCAACATTTTTACAACAAGAAAAGACATCCAAGAGATGACTTGAGTCCATGTTTACCCGAAAGAATTTGATTTTAGAAACTACTCAACCCCACTGAGCTTAATGTAAATAGACTGGATAGCACCCTTGAATGAAATTGTCTGATAAAATGGATGTTTCAAAGTCGTAGAGATTATGCCACTGCTTTCTCTAATAATTACGGTAGAATATTCTTTACACGTGTCACTACAACACTATCGTACTTTATGGGGAACTATTAACTCCACTGGCCAACGAAAGATCTAAATGTGGGAAACCACTTGATTTTGGCTATTGAGTTATGTAAACGTCTGTAGCAGCAATGCTATGATGGGTTAAATTTTAGTCTCCTCCTGGTTTCACGTTCCAAGTGAAGTTGTAGTACTCCTCTGACCCACTATTGCTCAACAGCTATCTTTTGGCATGATCACGAGTGCACAACACGACCCCAATTAACATGTTAAAAATAGTGGCATGATTTCTCTATGAAAGAGCTGATGTTTTTGAAAAACAAGAAAAGGAAAAAGGTGCTTTGATAGTCTTGAAATTTTGGCGAGGGAGTAGATGAGTTGTTCTTAAATCAAATGTTTTGGGTGCCAACTTGAGTACTATCAATTGATTAAGTGAACAAGAGCAAATAGTTTTCATCTCTTTGTTTCACTTTTCTAGCTAAACCTTTGACACTTGCTCAGGCATATGATTTATTTGCTAGCAAGATATATGTGGTTAGGAAGTGAACTCAGTGCAATCTTGCGAATATTTGTATGATCATGTTTAAGGTTGAAGGAATTGTGAAGAAAAGAATTTGACACCAAATTGAGCTTGTAAGTTCTTTTATTTAAAGTCTCGAATCTCCACTATCCTTTATTATTTCCTTGTCAATCGAGGACGAGCAACATCTAAGCTTGGGAAAGTTGGTAGCTCTGACATTCGACACATTTTTATGGTTTCTATCAATAGTTTTCATTTGTATTTGGTGGTTTTCTAGCTGTACCTAACACTAATACTTCGGTAGCGAAGAAAACTTGGTATTTAATATGTGTTTCAGGTTCTAAACATCAACATAGGGATTTAACAGCAAAAACACAATATTCAGATGAAAACAAGCAAGTCTCTTTTTGGAAGCAATCTAGGGGAGTTTACTGAAGCTTTAACGAGCAACTATACGGCACGAATATTTCTCCGGCCGTATAGTTCTCGTCGTATAGTTGCCATCTACTTCGTCTTATTAAAAGGGACAAATTTCGTGAAGAGGTGGAGGACAAAAGCAGAACACATGATCCGCAATCCCATCGAGAAGAGAGAAAAAGAGATCCGAAGAAAAAGGGGAAGATGTTCTTGTCATCTGCAGAAAAACAACAAACAAATCATTCTTTACTTTTATTCTTTTTATTTCTGAAGTTTACATTCTAGTTTTATTTAAGTACTTTCGTTTAATCCAAAATCTATTCTTATTTCAACACTTGCAGTCAGTTCACTCGAAGACCTGTTACAACCTCGGGTATGACAGAGACTTCACCTATAAACACTTACCTTTGGGCTTCCTGTGGGATCGACATCTTAACTTCGAAACTAGATACAAATGATTTGTGCACTTGTAGTCATCAATAGGGTTTGGAAAGCTATCACCAATGATACGATTGATGAATTTAAAGATGAGATTAGTTTTCATCGGGTCGATGTAAGTAGTACGAGCTAGGTCCGCGCATCTCTTCAATTCTAGTTTCAATACCATTATATCATGCTTGATTATTATTTGATTGAATTTATTCTTGTAAACTGCGAGAGGAAGCCACCAGGGACTAATTTGTGTAGATACTTCGTGTGCGAGTACATTCGCTCAGAGGTCAGTAAGCGCGACGGAGAGACATTTATAGACGTACGTGAACAATATATTCACAAATTGTGTTGAGTGTCATTCATAATATTTGTTATGATGATTGATATTTATATTGATCTCCTTATTTTATATATAGTTAGAAAAATTGCGGGAGAATCTCCAACCAAGGGAGCGCCTCGTAGTAATCCGAGAGGAATTGGCGGGATTTATTGTTGACCATGTCATACAACTAGAAGGAAAATAATATACCTCGGGACTCTAGTGATTAATGATCTCCATGTAATCGAATAGAAGGGTAGTGATATCATGTACTCAAATTGTATATATTTGTAATAGAATTGTATCTATATAATCATGAAGGTGTTGTGTGTAATTGTTTCCTTCGTTGCATGTCACTTATGCAAAACGCAACCATTCTCTACCAATCCTCCTGCCGCGGCAGAACCGCCCCCATTTGGCCATCGAGGCAGAAATCGGCCCCAAAATTCTGCAGCAGCAGAAAACGGCCCCAAAATTCTGCAGCGGCAGAAAACGGCCCCAAAATTCTGCCGTGGCTGAAACCCCCATCGGCTGCCGCGGCAGAGAACGTCTAGTCCTAGTTTGTGATACGAACCGGGACTAAAGATCCTCCACCCGCACCCTTCTGCGCGACGACGTGCAGAGCCTCTAGTCCTGGTTCGTAACTGATCTGGGACTAGAGGCTAGGACCTCTAGTCCCGATTCCGTAGTCCCGATTGCAAAACCGGGACTAGAGGGAGTCCAGAATCGGGACTAGAGGCCTGATCTCCACTGGTGAAAATCGAATGAATACATTCGAATGTAGCCTCGTGGGCTACTCCCATCGGGAGAACTAGACGCACACCGGATAGTAAATGAAATCCTCCAACAAAGTCAAACGATACAAAAACCTATGAGCATTACATAATTGTATCCTCAAACGTCTACTCCCATGGGGAACGCTCATATCACACCTGATGAAAATAATAATAAGCTTACAACTTCAGCAATTATAACAGCCAAACTAGTCAGTCGACAAACATTTACAATCCTCCGACCGCGTTCACTACGATAACATGTCTAAATGCAGTGCCCATGATCTGAACATAAGAACCCGGGATCCTTCCTGTGAGGAATGGTAACCGCACATGAATGTGATATGCTAATATATAGTATCCATATCCATGATACAATGAAAAATTCCGACGAACGCGTTGGATACCTGAAACATCAAACTAGAATTCAATACTCGATAAGACCTCCACGGCCTGAGCTGAGTTGTGTCAACATATACCGAGTTTGAGTCTGGGGACTCGAGCATGATGTAGGTTCACGATTTTTTTCCAAGAGCAATTAACTGGTTGCCGATCCATCGGATGCACTAGAATCGTTATACTAAAATCCTCATGACAATAATACTTCAAAAACATAAAGCATTTGCCTGAAAGAATCTTCGGGTTATAACAGAAAATGTCTTTGAGACTCAACCCGAAACTACGATTCAGATGGAGTCTAGGGGCTATTGACATGGCTATGTATGACTTATTGGGTTCCTATGATTGGTTACCCTGAGCGCACCAAAGATATGGCCCATAGGGCCCATAGGACCTATACAAAATAAAGAGTCCAGGAAGCATCCGACGGACAGAGGCTTGACTTGGCGATCATGATAGAAGTGCAAAACTATGTAGTTCTTGTATTGTAATTACAACTTGTAACCTATCTATATGCGGCTCTAGGATCCAGCATTTCCTATAAAGGTTGGGAGGATCCAACGGAGAGGGCACCTTAGTTTCCAGAAATCTACGATCCACCATGAGCTAGATCGTAACTAGTGAATCGCCGACTTTGTAATCATCATCTCCTCTATAATCATACAACATTGACTCCCTTATTTATTTGATAAGCCGACAAAAACACCAGCGTCCTTTTTTCACGAAACCCTAAGTCCATAACCATGGGCATTGCCGAGGTTATCCCTCGTCAGTAATATACACTTGAACTGCTCAAGTTCTTTGGCAAATAACTGTATCTCGTGATATTGCTCAATGACGGAGCGATCATCAGTCATCTTGTAGTGATAGAATTGCTCCATGATGTACAACTCGGTGCCAGCGTTTGAGATCCCAAATTCGGCCTCGAGCGCATCCCACGCGTCCTTGCCATGATCAAATGTCATATATAGGTGAACCATGGGCATTTGCCTATAATCAGTTTTTTTGATTGTTGAAAATATAAGCAAATATCCATATGATTTAATCGGAATAATTAATTGGTAAAGCATTTACCTATAATCAGGTTTTTTGATCGTAAACAGAACTAGTCATGCAGATTAACAAAGTAGATAACCAGATTACATCTAAAGAAGATAAACCTATCACATCTATACCAAACGCTAGAACTAGACACTCTATCATAATCTGAAAGAGAGAGTTTGATACGCCTCACTGAGACGCCTCGTTGAGAAGCCTCATTGTCTGGGACATGGAATATTGGCCGGTGCGTTGAATATAAGGACAAACCTTCATGAAGATTGTGAGAAGGACAACACAACTATGGGGAAAAGTTAGCACCGACACTTGCCCCGCCTCTTGCTTCACTTTGACTCCCAATGAGCTTGATCAAGTCTTCAAGTGCCTTTGTATCAAAGTTAGTTCCGGTTACTGTGGGATCATAAAAAGGTATCTAGACATCAAGAAACAAAGGTTTAGTGGGATGAATTCTCATGACTGTCACGTGATGCTGACGCAGTTACTTCCAATCTCACTCACTCTCTTCATCTCCCTCACGTGCACGCGGGCGATGCGATGGCGACTGGCGTCGCCGCCGCCCCTCCCGGTTGCTCCTACTGTCTCCGGCCTCCCTCGCCACCATGCTTCCTTCATTGGATATAGCGACTATATTCGCCTCCCTCGCCTCCTACTACTCGCTCGCAACCCTAACCCGATCCAGGGTTTTAGGGATAGCAATGTGGTTTCCCTCTGGCCCAACTCCAGTGTCCTCCCCACCTTCGATATGGCCCCCAGCGGTTGCTATATGCCGCCTCTCCTAGCAGTTGTGGTAGGTGCAAGTCGAGATGCCCCTACAGGATACTCCCTGTGCCGCCAGTTGCCATCGATGCTACTCTACTTACACTTCATAATAATTGTGTGCATCCTGGTTGGTTATGCATAGGCCGGGTGTAATCATTATTCTAATAAGTCACTAGTAGAAAAAGAGCTATTCGTCCACCCCAGTTCGGAGCATTAATACCGGTTATGGTTGGACCGGGACTAATGTGAGCATTAGTCCTGGTTCCAACGGCTAGAACGCCAGCAATCTTTAGTCCTGGGTCAAACGGGACCTTTAGTCCCGGTTCGTATCACCAACCAGGACTAAAAGAGGTGCCCCGGTGCCAACCCCTTTAGTCCCGGTTTGTATAACCAACTGGGACTAAAGGTGTGACCTTTAGTCCCGGTTCGTATTACCAATCCGGACTAAAGAAAGTGGGCAAAAAAATTCTCAAGTTCTGCCGTGGCAGTAAAACGGGCACAAATCTTTCTGGAGATCGTCTTGTCTAGATTTAAAATCATGCCAAAAAGTTATAAAAAATTTTAAAAATAAAATCCTTCGAACTGTAGTTATATTAAGTGATTTAGTTGTTACAAAAATTAACAAATATAAATTTCTACATAATTTACAAAAAAAATGTTATGAAAAATTCAAATGGCCATAACTTTTGCATACCATGTAAAAAAAGTATAACCTATCAAAACGTGCAGAAAAAAATTAGCTCTTTGATTTCAACATACTTAGGCCGTTTTGGATTCTTAAAATTCGAAAAGAAAAAAATTATTTTTATTCTAATGAAAGTAAAAACTAATTAAATTAACTTTTTTAGTATTGTTATGTGATATTTCAATTCCTCGCATTTTTCTGATAATAATGGATATATTATTTGTTGAATTTCGATTTACAGATTTGAAGATATTGTTTATGTCATATTAAATTAATAAATGGCAAAAATGAATAAAATATTAATTTAATTAGTTTTTTACTTTCATTAGAATAAAATGTTATTATTACTTATTTATTATTGTTTACTAAAAATAGTTGTTCTTAATTTCAAAAAATAAAAACGTGTCTCATATCGATATGAGTTAATAGGATTGATATACTAGTCTTGACAACAAGATATAAGGGTCCTTCACGCGGGGTGGGAGAGATGGAATGGAGAAGTTATGCGTGCTGGAGGTGGAGTAGTGCTAGGATGGGTGACCAGCCGGGAAATTTGACCGAAAGTATGATTTGAACAAAGATTAAGTATAATTAGTGTTAAAAATGAGGGGATGTGGGAGATTAACGAGTCAAACAATTCAAAGGTTTAAAAAAAATGAAAAAAAATAAAAAAAGAATTATTTGAAAAAAATGAGAAAAAACCTTTAGTCCCGGTTCGTATTATAAACCGGGACTAAAAGTCCCGCACACTCGACGCGGCCCCGTGAGTGCCTTTAGTCCCGGTTTGTGGCCGAATTGGGACTAAAGGGGTAGGCATTTAGTCCCGATTTCTTTGTCCCGGTTGGGAAACCGGGACGAAAGGCCTTTAAAAACCGGGACCAATGGCACGTTTTCCACTAGCTAAAAATGAGATGATGGTGTTTTGCATTTTATTACGGGGCTTATTCTTATAGCTAAGACAATATCCTCACTACGGGAAAACACGGCTTTGCCATGCGCCAGGATTTTGCCGTGTGTCTGCGCACGGCAAAGAAACGTTTGCCGTGTGTCCTCCTGGAAAACGCACGGCAAAGACAGGACACACGACAAAACTACTCGAAGCACACGGCAACGAAAACACACACGACAAAGATAGATAAAGACACACGGCAAAGAATGACACATGGCAAAATAATAGAAAAGCGCACGACAAAGAAAAATCCAACGGCAAACAGGAAAGAAGGGCCCACATCTTTGCCCAGCTAACGGTGCCGACCTGACGGAAGGGTTTTGCCGTGTATCACCGTTAGACGCACGGTAAATTAAATGACTTTGCCGTGTGTTCGTGGTCGGGGACACATGGCAAAGGTCTTTGCCGTGTGTTTAGGCTAGACACACGGCAAAGATCTTTGCCGTGCGTTCTGGTTATACACACGGCAAAGATCTTTGCCATGTGTTCAGGTTAGACACACGGCAAAGGTGAGGCTTGACACACGGCAAAGGACCTTTTCTCGTTTTTCTCATTTCAACACACATTTCATATCTATTATCACTTATATTGCATCTATGGACACCTGCGCACATATCCTATATCTACATGCAAGTTTTCGTGGGATTTCAATGCATTATAGTCCCCGTTGTGCATGTAACATGGAAAAGCCATTTTCCATTTTTCGAACACAAAAAACGGGATGTTTTGTGAAGCAACCACCAAAAGGCTAATTTAAAATTCTACCACCACATTTTTAAAATAATAATTAGAGTCTCTAGTAAAGCCTCTTTATAATACTAAATTGTTGGTTGATAAATGATCATGGTTTCCTGATCATGAACATTGAGATGTTATTAACAACGAGATCATATCATTAGGAGAATGATATGATGGACATACTCCTTCTCGATGGAATGTCATCCAATTAGCTTGCAAGCATGTGAATTGCTCACAAGAGATCACATATCACAAGAATGATTAAAGAGTACTTATCGGTAACGAGATTGAACTAGGTATGCAAAGATACCGACGATCAAACCTCGAATAAGTAAAATATCACGAGACAAAGAGAAATTGGTTTCGTATGTAAATGGTTCATTCGATCGCAAAGTAATCATAAAAATATGTGGGAGCCATATGAATTTCCAGATTCCTCTATTGGTTATTGATCGGAAAAGAGTCTCGGTCATGTCTGCATAATTCACGAACCGTAGGGATACACACTTAAAGATTCAATATTGTCTAATAGATATGGAATGTGAGTAAGAAAGACCGAATGTTGTTCAAAGTCTCAGATGGGATCCGGGATATCAAGAGGAGATCCGGAATGGTCCGGAGAATAAGATTCATATACGGAAATTTTAATTCCGGAGTACGGGAATGATTCTGGTATTTTCACCGGAATAATATAGAAGGGTCTAAAAGGTTCACCGAACCGGAAGGGGATGGGTACATGAATGAGTCATGACAAAGTGGAATGGTTGCATCATGTCCTAGGTCAAAGGGATGTGCAAATAAAAGTGAGAAATCAAACTCCAAAATTGAAAGTCAAAAAGCAAGTTTGAAAAGTCAAACTGGGACAATGTATCCTGGTGGAGGGAGGAGAGGAAACCTCCTCTTCCTACACCACACGCCAAGGAGGAGAGATTCAACCTCCCCTCTCTAGCTGCCCCTTCCTCTCATAAATAGAGGGGAGGGGGCTGCCCCAAACCATAACTCCACCACAACCCCTCCTCACGAGCCCGCCGCGCCGCTGCCACGCCACCGTCGCCGCCCAAGCCGCCGCCGGCCACGCCTCCTCTCTGGCCTCTAAACCCTAGAATGCCGGGGAACCCTACTACTCCATCCTACCCGCTCCGGCTTAAGGCAAAGCAGCTATTTTATCAAAGAACCGATGCAAGTTTAGCGAGGCTCATCTACTAGCTAAGAACCTTCATGCCTGTCGTTTTAACCATAGTTTGAAACGGGCATAAGAAATTCAAAACTGGTCCGAACAATGTAAATCCTTTGTGTGGTGTCATTTTATGTTACATAGTTTCAAGAAAAATTCCAAACTTGGTATATTGATTGCATCTCAAAAAACCCTTCTCAGAAATGACTTATCATGTTCGAGGTTTCATGGTTTTCAGGCCAAACGACCAATGTTATGGCTAGAATCGTGGCAAAGTTTGTGATAATATGCCCATATTATGCACGCATGTGCATCTTTGGATGGAGAACAATGTTGTATGAGGAGGTTTTCCTTTTTCTCGCATGGAAAAACAATTTCCATTTTCCTAGCGCCAAAAACGGGGCGTTTTGTAAAGCAACCACCAAAGGTCTAATTCAAAATGATACCACCCATTTTTGAAAAATAGTAGACCACCTTACATGGACAATGTCCCAACCGGGGATCTCAAACCTTTCCGTCCACCCCTGGTGAAAAAGACAAGTTTCTACCGAATCGATAGGAAGTGGATCCGATTACATCACAAAAAATCCTTGTCAAAAATGGTTTATCGTGTTTAAGATTTCATGACTTTCAGACCAAACTACCAACATTATGACTAGAATCACGATATAGTTTGTATAATGTGACCATACCACACACGCATGTATATCTTAGGATAACGAACAATGTTGCAAGTGGAGTTTTTTTCGTCGTAAATAGAAAATGGTGGCAAAAGAAGATATGAAACGGGCAAGCCAACCCTCGATCCGTGGGCACTAGATCGAGCCAATTATAAGAGAGGACTATCCTACCCACGGATCATCGAAAGAAGCTGGCAACAGCCGTCCATGCGAGCTGGATCCAACGTCCTGGAACACCCCACCAGAGGAACCCTCCCTAGCTAGCCCCACACACAGAAGCACACGCACGCAGGCTAGACGCGAGACGCACACGCACGCACGCGATCGAGACCCCCCTCCCTCCCTCGATCCCAATCCCCTCCACCCACCTTGCTCTCCCCCCTCACCCCAGGCGCCGCCGACGGGCCACCCACCCCCTTGGCCTCCCCTCCTCCAGCCACCACCCACTTGCCCTCTCTCTCCGCTGCCCGCTGCGCCGTCCTGCTGCTCCAGCTGCGCTGCCGCCGGGACAAGGAGGCCCGCTGCACCGCCAAATCCCAATCCAGCGCCATCGGCCGGATCATACTTCCGCCACACCAGCCTGTCCCCGTTAGGGACGATGTCCCGGTGGCCATCCTCTATTTCTTCTCCTCCTGGCAACCGGGGAGCACCCTACAGAAGAAGGGGACGCATGGCGACGGGGAGGCAAGCTAGGTGGATGAGCTGGTGGTGTCTTTGCGAGTTTCTGTTGATTTTGTCTAGGGGAGCTGCTCCCGACGACCTCCTGCGGCAGGCCACCTTGGCAGCAAGCTTCTCAAGGTGAGCTCTCTCCCTCTCCTCCTACTCCATGTAGCCTTGCTTATTTTTTTCTTTATTTTCTGCTGAATCGAGCGCTAGCTGTACATATGTATGCAGTAGATGGATTTCACCAAGTCAAAACTCTTTGCGTGCATAGGCATGTCCATACAGCGTTATGCATAGATGCTTTTATATATCGAATTGCAACAATTGAGAAAGCTGTAGGTCTCGTTGTAGGCTTTCTAACGACACCGATCTGATTTTTGCACATGATCATAATGGCAATGAAAGCCAATGATATCTTAGTTGTTACAATCGTCTATCAGATTTCTATTTTCAGTTGATAAAAAACGTAATGGGTCTGGTTTTACTGGGATCTAGATTTATTCGTGCCTGTACTTTTCCCATTCCATTCTCATCAGTTCACACATAGGTGATGGATATGTATGTTCTGAAGCATTAGCAACCATTAGCTTGGTGTAAGAATGGATGTTACTTCATATTGGTTGAGGCTGCAGTACTTGATACAAGATTTATTTTCATTGGTGTAGTTAAATGCAGAATGAGACAGGATGTATACATGGGAATGCTAAGTCATTGTCGTGCCTATATCTCTTACCAAAATGCTAATCTTCCTTAGTGCTGGTTGTTCCTGTTCAGATGTTGCACTCAATTTATAGGAAATGCATGCACGCAATCTTCAGGACTTTGTTATATGCCTATTTGCACAATAGAACTGGTCTGTTCAAGGTTGTTCAATATTTTGACTGTTTGCTGCTTGTGATGCACATGAAGTATTGAAAATCTTGCATATCTTTCAGGTTATCGGTGGAGGAGGAGATAAAGGGCACAAAGCGGGGGTACCAGGAGGTGGCGTTGAAGGGGAACCGGAAGGAGGCACAGTTGCGAACGACATTGGCGACATCTACAAGTGCAGCAGGGAGCTGCTTTGGTGGCTGCGGATAGACTACCTGGTCCTGCCCGTTGCTCCCCTGGACTATGGACTCTATGTATGGACTTGTATTTTTTTTTGAGAGTGGAACTTGTATGTTCTTATGGATATATTATGTGGTTGTACATATGTTGTTATTGATCTATCTACTGCAAGATATATTGTTATGGATATTGTGGTATATATTGTGTGTTCAAACTAGCAGGGATTAAACAAAAAAAGCCAAAAAAAAATTATGCTGGGCCTTTGTTGTGTGCTGACACACGGCAGAGACAATTGAAAAGCACATGGCAAAGACAGATTAAAAGCACACGGCAAAAGAAGGTTGCATGGCAAAGCATTGTGCCAAGGGTGGCCTGGTGCTTGGCAGTTTGCCGTGTACCCCTCCAAGACACACGGCAAAGACCGGTCGAAGACACACGGTAAAGATTGATGCATGGGCAAACTGACACGGACGACGTCGTCAAGATGGCTACCGTCGTTAAGTACTTTACTTTACATGGCAAAGACCTTTGCCTTGCGTTTTCCCCAAAGCACACGGCAAAGACCCTTTGCCGTGCCTTTCTTTGCTGTGCGATGTTTGCCGTGTGCAACCACACGGCAAAGGCTTTGCCATGTGGATTTCCTATGTTGCCGTGTGGATTTGCCACACGACAAAGATCTGTTTTCCCGTAGTGCCTGTGAGATTTGATCTTGTGTAAATTGGATAAACTTTTCAAAGTTAGCTCCCAAGGAGCTGTTGGTGTTTTGTCCATGTCAGCGTTAGCACTAGGTGAGCCGGAGGCGTTTTTTGGTCTATAGACATGAGGTCGTAGCCCGGCGTTAAATTAATGACACTAATGCCAGAAGATACAAAGTTCTGAACCAGCTTACAAACACTCCACACACACACACAAAAACAAAAGATCGAGCGGAAGGCTCGTAGAGAGAAACCAGTGAAAGCGGAGCAACGAGCATGTTGCATCGATGGCAACACGAGACAGAAAGAAGACAACACTTGAATATTTTCCTTTCTCGACCTTGATATTTTCTTAGAAGCGAAGATAAAAGATTTCCCTCAATTCATGGAACAAGAAAGGCAAAAGATTGGAGAATGAACCAATGATGAAGGCAATATACTAACTTTTAAACAACTTTAGACTGGGCACATCATCTTTTCACGCCAATTTCTTCTTGACCTATTTCACACCATCATGGCGGCCACTATCTGGTTCCCGTCAATATTTTTCTACATACTTTCCGGTAAATTGTTAATTAACCCAAGGTCTGAACGTACTCATGAACTTCGAATAACTGCCTGCTAGGAGGCTAGAATAAAAAATACAATTCTCATAGAACCAAGGCCCTAGGTTCAAGCCAATATTCCCCAAGTTGTTTTGTCCTAAAAGATATCTACATAGTGATCAACAACATGTTGCATGCCTTGGCTTTCATACTTGTACTACTACGTGTGCACCCAGCTTGTCATTTGGATGGACAAATCTTACTCTTTTTTAATAAAAATCTACTAATACATTCAGAGTACCCAATGACACCATTATAATCATCCTGGCAAGGTGTGACGTTTGATGGCCACTACTAGGAAAACGGCTATAGGTAATCCACATTTCTGTGGCGCACTTGCTAGTAGTGCCTCACGGATAAAATAGTGCGCCAAAATAGGCGTGTCGCACTGCCCACAGGTGCCCCACGGCTAACTGCCATAAGCGTGGCGCACAATGGGGGTGGTGCGCCACGGCTATGTGTGGGACAGGACACAGGTGGCCGTAACACACATACCCGTAGCGCACTAGGTCAAGGTGTGCTACGAATGTGTCACTTAGCCGTAGTGCACCTTGACCTAGTGCGCTACGAGGATGTGTGCTGCAGCACCTGGGTCAACTTAGCCGTAGGGCACTCTACCCTAGTGCCCTATGGCTAAGTTGCCTGCACCAACTCCGCCCCTCCCCTGGATCGTCTTTTTAGGTTTTGCAAAAAATAAAAGAAAATAATAAACACTTCAAAAAATAAAATCATTTCATATTTAGGTAGGTAATGTGGTCTAGTTTGTAGGAAAATTAACAAACATGCATTTCGACTTTTTATGCAAAAAAAGTTTATGCCACGGTAAAACGGCCGTAACTTTTGCATACGATGTCAGAAAAATACGTATAATATACCAAAATGACGAGAACGATATTTCGCGATTTTTTAGTGATTTTTGCATCCGGTCGTTTAGCGTTTTTTAGATTTTCAAAATTCGAATAGAGTAAAAAGTTACGGTCAAAAGACAGTTTTTTCCTGCAGAAAAAAAAGAGAAAACTTACCCGTAGCGCACCACCACCTAGTGCGCCACAAATAAGCTTGGGCGGGATTCAAAATTTGAATCCTCACCCCGCCCACCTACCCCTTTTCTTTTCCCTCCCCTTCTCTCCTTTTCCTCCCTTCTCCTTTCCTTCTTCTTCTCCTCCTTCTCCTTCTCATTTTCTATCTCCTCCTCTTTCTCCTTCTCATTTTCCTCCTCCTCCTTCTCTTTCTCTTTCTCCTTCTTTCTCTTTCTCCTTATCCTTCTCCTCCTCTTCCTCCTCCTTGAAGTGAAGATGGTGACGGCGACCTCCTCCTTGCAGTTCCGACGACGAGGCGGCGGGCTCCTTCTTCTTCTCCTCCTCTTCCTCCTCCTTGTAGTTCCGACGATGACGATGCCTCCTCCTCTTCCTCCACCTCTTCCTCCTCTTCTTCCTCCACCTCTTCCTCTTCTTCTCCTCCTCCTCTTCCTCCACCTCTTCCTCCTCCTCTTCTTCTCCCACTCCTCCTTCTTGTAGTTCCGACGACGACGACGACGAGGTGACGACGAGAAGGCAACGATGAGGCGACGAGGCAACGACGATGACCTGCACCGACAAGCGACGGCACTGACGACGAGATCCAGATCTGCCCCTTTTTTTTGAATTTTGAAATTTATATCCGTGGCGCATATCACGTAGTGCGCCACGGTTATCGTTTCATACGCATGGCGCACCTGGACTACTTTCCGTGGCGCACTGGCATGTGCGCCACGCCTATCTCGACACAACCGTGGCGCACCAGGCAGTGCGCCACGACTAGGAGATAGCCGTAGCGCGAGACCCGTGGCGCACTGCTAGTGCGCCACAGATGGCCTTCTCAGGTGCGCCACGAACAGGCGTTTTCCTAGTAGTGGGCATCGCAATACTCCTTGGGAATCAGTGATTGACATAATCTCATGGTCGAATGATTAGGGCTACTCCGTATGTGTTTGATGTAGAAATGTAGACTTAATGGCTAGATTGTATTGCTATACCTACTTTAGGTGTATGTTCATCATATCATTCATCCTAATGATATGATCCTATTATTAATAAATTAAATGTTCATGATCAGGAAAACCTTGATCATCTGTTAATCAACGAGTTAGTTAAATGAGAGACATAACTAGGAACTCTGATTTGTTTATTAAACACACATGTATTAACATTTCCGATTAATACAATTTTAGCATTATAAATAAACATTTATCATAAACATGGAATAAGATAATAAACATTTTATTATTGCCTCTCGGTCCTATTCCCTTCAGAAATATATAACAAAGTCATGTAAGTTGGCATCTACCTGATTATATTTATGGCTAGCCATACAGAAAAAATTAACATACCTCACTCATGGCATCCGATGTTGACTCCTGAGGCTCCTATGGTTCTTCTGTATCCTCAGCATCCTAGTATTTCATGTTTGAATCGCCATGATAATCTGACTCACCATAAAAGCCTGGTAATGACTACAACACAATTGTAAAACAATTGTCATTTAACATGTGGCTACCTCATAAGATGTATGCTCTTTCAATTCTTGTCATATAGAGAAACATACATCACTCATACTTTCCGTTATCAAAGTTAACCACAACGCCCATAGCCATCCACCTGCTTGAACACTACATATCAACAATAATAACATAACCAGTGCATCAGAATTGACCAATGAATTTCCTCAATTCTAACATCAAGACACCAATGTTCTATGTGATACTATGGTTTCCTCAATTAGTGTAGAAGCTTCCTCGATCAGCTAACTGTAACATCTCTTCCTAGTACCTATCACGAGAACTTTCATAGAATTCATGACCTAACGCAGGACGGAGATCAAACTAATGTGTGCATAGAGATCAGTTTTAAACCAAAAACATGAACTCTAAGCCGCTTGTAAACCTAAAACAGAAATCATACACTAGTAGAAAAGAAGCTATCCGTTCGTGCCTCCTAGCTAACAACATTAGTCCTGGTTCCGCCACGAACCGGGACTAATGCTGGCACGTGTCCCGGTTCGAGCGGGCATAGGGGCCGGAGGCATGCGTCCCGGTTTGTAACACAAACCAGGACTAAAGGTTGGGCGCCAGCCACATGGGCCTGGCACACACCTTTAGTCCCGGTTTGTGTTACAAACCGGGACGTATGATCACACCCTCTATAAATACGACGCCCCAGCCCTCTGCCTCCCCTCTGTTTTTTCTTGGTGGAAGGTGTGAGAGGTGTGATAGTTTGTTTTTTCCTATGCATGCATTCAAGGTGTTTGATGAAATGTTTGAATGAATGATCCCGTTCAATTTTTCATGGAACAAAAATATAGAAGGTGTCCGAGACGCACTTGAGCTTTCTCCTCTTTATTTCCCTCGATCGAGGTTAGCATCTTATCTTTTCTCTGTCATTGATACAATGCATGTGTCGATGTGAATTGGTCATTTCACTATTTATGATGTCCTATTTTTTATAAACTTACTTATATGATGCAGATGAATCGTCGGGAATGGATGTATGGTGACTGGCGTGTACCCGGGTATATAAAAGGCGTGGATAAATTTATCGATGTGGCTACGGCAAACAAAGAGAATGGTTTTATACGTTGTCCATGTGTTCAATGTCGGAACAATAAGGAGTACTCTTCCTCAAAAATCATTCACGGCCACCTGATTATGAAAGGTTTCATGCCCAACTATAATTGTTGGACCAAGCACGGGGAAAGAGGGGTTATGATGGAAGACGGTGAAGAAGAAGATGATGATAACAACTATCATCATATTTTTCCTGAATACAGTGATACTGCAATGGAAGACAATGAAGAGGAAGGAGGTGAAGATCGGGCATCAGATGAGCCAGCTGATGAACTTGGTAGGGTCATTTCTGATGCAAAGCAAGACTGTGAAACAGAAAATGAGAAGTTAAAGTTAGAGGGCATGTTAGAAGATCACAAGAAATTGTTTTACCCAAATTGTGAAGATGGCAGCACAAAGCTCGGTACCACACTGGAATTGTTGCGATGGAAGGCAGAGTGTGGTCTAACTGACTCCTCATTTGAAAAGATGCTGAAAATAATGAAGCCAAAGTTTCCAAAACATAACGAACTTCCCGAGAGTACCTACGAAGCAAAGAAGACTCTTTGTCCTCTAGGATTAGATGTGCAAAAGATACATGCATGCATTAATGACTGCATCCTCTACCGCGGTAAGGAGTATGAGAATTTAGATAAGTGCCCGGTATGCAATGCATTGCGGTATAAGATCAGACGAGATGACCCTGGTGATGTTGAGGGAGAGCCCCTCCGGAAGAGGGTTCCTGCTAATGTTATGTGGTATGCTCCTATAATACCAAGGTTGAAACACATGTTCAGAAACAAAGAGCATGCCAGGTTGTTGTGATGTCACAAAGAAGACCGTAAGAAATACGGGAAGTTGAGACACCTTGTTGATGGGTCATAGTGGAGAAAAATCGAGAGAGACTTCCCGGACTTTGCAGGTGACGCAAGGAACTTATGGTTTGGTCTAAGTACAGATGACATGAATCCTTTTGGGGAGCAGAGCTGTAGTCACAGCACCTGGCCCGTGACTCTATGTATCTACAACCTTCCTCCTTGGTTGTGCATAAAGCGTAAATTCATTATGATGCCAGTGCTCATCCAAGGCCCGAAGCAACCGGGCAACGACATTGATGTGTACCTTAGGCCATTAGTTGAAGAACTCTTACAGCTGTGGGGCAAACCAGGTGTACATGCGTGGGATGAGAACAAACAGGAGCCATTTGACCTACGAGGGTTGCTTTTCGTAACCATCAATGATTGGCCTGCTCTTAGTAACCTTTCAGGATAGACAGACAAACAAGGGATATAAGGCATGCACACACTGTTTAGATAAGACTGAAGGTACATATTTTCATAAATGCAAGAAGGTTGTGTACCTGGCGAATCGATGATTTCTTCCGACCAATCACCCCGTAAGAAAGAAAGGCAAGCATTTCAAAGGTGAGGCAGATCACCGGAAGAAGCCTGAACTCCCTGCTGGTGTTGATGTATTTGGTATGGTCAAGGACATAGAAGTAATCTTTGGAAAGGGTCCCGACGGTCAATCAGTTCTGAACGACGTCGCTACAGGACACGTACCCATGTGGAAGAAGAAATCTATATTTTGGGAGCTGCCATATTAGAAAGTCCTACATGTCCGCTCTTCAATCGACGTGATGCACGTGACGAAGAATCTTTGCGTGAACCTTCTAGGATTCCTAGGCGTGTATGGGAAGACAAAAGATACACCATAAGCACGAGAGGACCAACAAATTATGAAAGACCCAAAGAACATGAATACACAGAACAAGACAGATAAAGGGCGTCACTTAAGTCGTGTCAGCTATGCTCTTACCAAAGCAGATAAGGAAATCTTTTTTGAAGTCCTTTACAGTATCAAGGTGCCGTCTGCCTTCTCATCTAATATAAAGGGGATAATAAATATGGCAGAGAAAAAGTTCCAAAACCTAAAGTCTCATGACTGTCACGTGATTATGACGCAGTTGCTTCCGATTGCATTGAGGGGGCTTCTACCTGAAAATGTTCGAGTACCCATTGTGAAGCTGTGTGCATTCGTCAATGCAATATCTCATAAGGTAATCAGTCGAGATATTCTGCCAAGGTTACAGAAGGATGTGGTACAATGTCTTGTTAGTTTTGAGTTGGTGTTCCCACCATCCTTCTTTAATATTATGACGCATCTCATGGTTCACCTAGTGGAAGAGATTGTCATTCTCGGTCCGGTATTTCTGCACAATATATTCCCCTTTGAGAGGTTCATGGGAGTCTTAAATAAATGAAGGGAATATCCCTGAGAGGCAATAATAAAGTGTTTATTATGTGTATTCCTAGTATATGATAGATGTTTATTTTGCATTCTATAATTGTATTAATACGGAAACGTTAATACATGTGTGTTTAATAAACAAACAGAAAGTTCCTAGTTATGCCTCTCTCATAAACTAGCTCGTTGATTAACAAGATGATCAAGGTTTCCTGATCATGGAGATTGGATGTTGTTAATAACGGGATCACGACATTAGTGTAATGGTGTGATGAACATTCATCCGAAGTATAGCATTACGATCAAAGTCATTGAGTTTATATTGCTATAACAACTTACGAAGTGATCCTAATCCTTAGACCATGAGATCATGTCAATCACTAACACCGGAAGAGTTTCTTGATAACATCAAACGTCACACCGTAACAGGGTGATTATAAAGATGGATTCAGAACTAATAAAGTGTTATGTTGAGGCTCATGGATCGAGAGTGGAATTTGTTCATCCCGATGACGGATAGATATACTTCGGGCCCTCTCGGTGATATCACATTTATTAGCTTGCAAGCAAGTGATTTGATCACTAGAATGTTATATCACGGGAATGAGAGAAGAGTGCATGTCAGTAACGAGATCAAACTAGGTATGGAGATACCGATGATCTAATCTCGGACATGTAATATATCGTGAAACAAAGGGATTAAGATACTAGCATAAAAGGTTCCGACGATCACAAGAAAGTCATCGTTGAATGTGTGGGAGTCAGTATGGGTCTCCAGATCCCGCTTCTGATTATTGATCCGAGAGGGGTCTCGATCATGTCCGCATTATTCACGAACCATAGGGTGACACACTTAAGAGACACCTACATCCAATTGGATCAAAAGTTTCATGCCGAAAGAATGAACAAGCGCAGGAATTTATTTCACTAGATACCGAAACAGGTTTTCGGGTGAAATTGCATAAAGTGGTTATGCATGTGAAATAGAATTCTAGCAAGGGGTTATTTGTGAATGTTTGTCATTAAATTAATTGACAAAATTCTGAATAAAATAAAAGAGTTTTATTTAATGAGAGTTTGCATTAAATTTGGTGGAAATTTAATGGGAATTTGAGTGGAGAAAATTGAAGGGCCATTTTGTGAGTGGAGTGTCCACCCACATGAATGAAGGTGGGGAGGGGGCAGCCCCCATGGCCGGCGGCCACCCCCTTGGGTGCCCCCTCCTCCTATAAAAGGAGCCCCTCCTATCACTTCTCACTCACACCTCCTCGTGAAGGATCTCTCTCCCCCTCTAGAATTTATCCCCCATGGTCTCGGACTAGCGAGATACATGTTCCCGGTGGCTATTCGGCAAGAAAGTGTTGTGCTTCCGCTGCATCGCTGGAGCGAGGAGGCGGAGTTTGCTCGGTGCCTCGAACGTGTGTGCGAGCACGGATGCGCTGCTGATTTGCGGCGCTAGGACTTCCTCTCGATCTTGAGATCGACAAGAGATCGTCTACATCAACCACGAGTTGAACTCGTTAAGATTTGTCGGTCTTCAAGGGTATGTTCTCTACGAATATACATCTGCCCGTTGTTTGTATCTAATAGATAGATCTTGGTACGTAGTTCACATCGTAGGAAATTTTTTGTTTTCTATGTTGCGAACCCTACAGTGGTATCAGAGCCGGATCTATGCGTAGATGCTTTACACGGGTAGTACACATATGAGTATGTGGGCGATGATGATCATGTTGTTGCTCCTTAGTTGTAATTTTGGATATTGGTGGCATAGTGGGATGAAGCGGCCCGGACAAACTTTACATGTCCTCGCACATGAGACCTGTTCCACGCTTGACATGCAACTAGTTTGCATAAGTGGCTAGCGGGTGTCTATCTCTCCTACTATAGTCAATATCTATTTTGCAACGAGTTGTCAACAATTTGGTTATCCTCGTTGTGGTTCATGTTCATAGGTAAGAACGGTTCTATCTCGAAAGCCCTAAGCCACGTAAAACTTGCAATGGATAAATTAGAGGCGTCTAGTTTAGATTGTTGCTGGGCTAGTGTTATGATATGGTGATGTTGTAAGTAGAAGTATGAGATGATACTCTTACAACATACATAACGTGTAATCTCCATAGACCTTGGACTTACACATATAGGTATGATAGTGATCATACCACGATGCACATGATAGAGATCATATGCGGGAACCATATCATTTCACTAATAAACATGTGATGTTTGATAGCATCTTATATTGCTTGTTGAGCGCTTTGTTAGCATAATAAGATGATCCCTCATTTAAATATCAAGATAAGAATGTGTTCTTCCTTTAGTATGCACCGATTATGTTTTCGTTGCTCCAAGACATCACGTGATGATCGGGTGTTCTTGGATCCACGACCATATTTCGGGTGTAAAACAGTTACACACGCGAATACGAAGGTTCTAACTTGGCGAGCCTAGCATGTATAGACATGGCCTCGGAACACAGGCCGAAAGGTTAAGCATGAGTCATATAGTAGATATGATGCCTATTTGATGCTCGCCTTTGAAGCTATACCGACTCACGTGATGATCGGACTTGGTATAGTGGATTTGGTTCATGTAATCACCAAAAAGGCACGAGGGATGTTGTTTTTGAGTGGGAGTTCATTCGTAATATGGATTAGTTGAACTCAATCTATCATACACTTAGTCTAAACTTTACAAATTCGGTTGTAGATGGCACCACCTGCTTTTAATTTCAATGTGTTCATGGAGAAAGAGAAACTAGCAATGAACGGTAGAAACTTTACCGAATGGGCCATGAATTTGAGGATTCTCCTCTCTGCTGCACAAAAGCAATACGTGCTAGAAGCGCCACTAGGCCCCCCACTTTTTGAGGATGCCCCTGACGAGGAGAAGAATGTCTATCAGACTCGTCAGGAGGACCACAACTTAGTTCATTGCGGCATATTGTATGGGCTAGAGCCGGAACTTCGAAAGCATTTCGAATACAGCAATGCATTTGATACAATGGGTGAGTTGAAAATGATTTTCGACACACATGCTGCTGTAGAGAGCTACAACGCTTCAGAAAATTTCTTTAGCTGCATGATGGAAGAGCACAACTCCGTTAGTGAGAATGTACTCAAGATGTCGGGTTACGCCGATAGCTTGTGTCCTTGGGAATAACGATTCCCATTGACTTAGGCATCCATCGTGTTCTGCAGTCTCTGTCACCTAGCTATAAGAGCTTTGTGATGAACTATGATATGCAAGGCATGAAGAAGTCTCTCCCCGAGCTTCTGTCAATGCTTAAAACTGCATAAGTGGAGATCAAAAAGGAACATCAAGTGTTGATGATCAATAGGAACACTGGTTTCAAGAAAGACAAGAAGGGAAAACGGAAGGGAAGTAAGGGCGGCAAGCCGGTTGCCGTGCCTGAAAAGAAACCCCGAGTTGGACCTAAGTCTGATACCGAGTGCTACTATTGTAAGGGGATTGGCCACTGGAAGCGCAACTGCCCCAAGTATTTGGCAGACGAGAAGGCCGGCAAGGCAAACAAAGGTATATATGATATACATGTTATTGATGTGTACTTGACTAGTGCTCGCAGTAGCACCTAGGTATTTGATACCGGTTCAGTTGCTAATATTTGTAACTCGAATCAGGGGCTGCGAAACAAGCGACCGCTAGCAAGGGGTGAGGACAAGATGCGTGTCGGCAATGGATCAAGCGTTGATGTGATCGCCATCGGAACATTGCATCTCCATTTGCCGTCGGGATTAGTTATAAACTTGAATAATTGTTATCTGGTGCCTACACTGAGCATGAACATTGTATCTGGATCATGTTTGATGCGAAGTGGTTATTCATTTAAATCTGAGAACAATGGTTGTTCCATTTATATGAATGAAATCTTTTATGGTCATGCACCGATGATGAATGGTTTATTTCTATTAGATCTCGATGATAATATTACACATATTCATAATGTTGATGCTAAAAGGATTAAACTTAATGATGATATATCCACATATATGTGGCACTGCCGTCTAGGTCATATTGGCGTTAAACGCATGAAGAAGCTCCATTTAGATGGACTTTTGGAATCACTTGATTTTGAATCATTTGATACATGTGAGCCATGCCTTATGGGCAAGATGACTAGAACGCCGTTTTCCGGTTCAATGGAACGGGCGACAGATTTATTGGAAATCATACATTCTGATGTATGTGGTCCAATGAGTGTGTCGGCGCGAGGTGGATATCGTTATTCTGTTACTTTCACGGATGATTTGAGTAGATACGGTTATATCCACTTGATGAAACACAAATCTGAAACCTTTGAAAAGTTCAAGGAATTTCAGAATGAAGTGGAAAATCATCGTAATAGAAAGATCAAATTTCTACGGTCCGACCGTGGAGGTGAGTATCTAAGTTACGAGTTTGGCACTCACATGAAAGAGTGTGGAATTGTTTCACAACTCACACCTGCCAGAACACCACAGAGAAATGGTGTGTCGGAACATCGTAATCGTAATTTATTAGATATGGTTCGATCTATGATGTCTCTGACGGACTTGTCGTTGTAATTTTGGGGTTATGCACTAGAAACTGCTGCATTCACTTTAAATCGGGCACCATCTAAATCCGTTGAAAAGACACCGTATGAATTGTGGTTTGGAAACAAACCTAAGCTGTCATTTCTTAAAGTTTGGGGATGCGATGTTTAGGTGAAGAAACTTCAACCGGATAAACTCGAACCCAAAGCGGAAAAATGCGTCTTCGTAGGATACCCTAAGGAAACTATTGGGTATTCCTTCTATCACAGATCTGGGGGCAAGGTTTTTGTTGCCAAGAATGGATCCTTTCTAGAGAAAGAGTTTCTCGCGAAAGGTGTGGGTAGTCGGAAGGTAGAACTCGAAGAAGTTATTGAACCTTCTCTTCAAAGTATGGCGAGTAGCACAGCACCGGAAGTTGTTCCGGAGTTGGCTTCACCTGTTGAAGAGGGAACTAATGAGAATGATCATGAAACTCCGAAAGAGAGTACTACCGAACCTCGCAGGTCTAGCAGGACGCGTGTAGCTCCCGAGCTGTACGGAAATCCTGTAATGAATTTCATGGTTGATGAAAATGATGACCCTGCGACATATGAAGAAGCGATGATGAGCCCGGATTCCAACAAATGGTTAGAAGCCATGAAATCCGAGATGGAATACATGTATGAAAATCAAGTTTGGAACTTGGTGGAATTACCTCACGACCGAAAGGCCGTGGAGAACAAATGGATTTTCAAAAGGAAAACCGATGCTGATGGTAATGTGACCGTCTATAAAGCTCGACTTGTCGCAAAGGGGTTTCGACAAATTAAAGGAGTTGACTACGATGAGACATTCTCTCCCGTAGCGATGCTAAAGTCAGTTAGGATTATGTTAGCAATTGTTGCATATTTCGATTATGAGATATGACAGATGGATGTCAAAACCGCGTTTCTCAATGGTAATATTGAAGAAGAGTTGTATATGATACAACCAAAGGGTTTTGTCGATCCTAAGGATGCTAATGTTGGAGATATGCCCTAGAGGCAATAATAAATATAGTTATTATTATATCTTTGTGTTTATGATAAATGTTTGCATTCATGCTATAATAGTATTAACAAGGAAACATTAATACTTGTGTGATTTGTAAACTAAAATAGAGTCCCTAGTAAAGCCTCTTTATAAATACTAGCTTGTTGGTTAATAAATGATTGTGGTTTCCCTATCATGAACATTGATATGTTATTAACAACAAGATCATATCGTTAGGAGAATGATATGGTGGACATACTCCTATAGATAAGCGTAGCATAAAGATCAAGTCATTTTAATAGTTCAATTGCTATATGCTTTCTGATACATAGTAACCTAATTCCTTCGACCATGAGATCATGCATATCACCTTCACCGGAAGGATGCTTTGATGACATCAAACACCACACCGTAACTGGGTGGCTATAAAGGTGGCATTGAGTGTTCGGAAAGTATTGGTTGAGACACATGGATCAAGAGTGGGATTTGTCCATCCATATGACGGATAGATATACTCTGGGCCCTCTCGGTGGAATGTCTTCCAATTAGCGTGCAAGCATGTGACTGGCTCACAAGGGATCACATATCACGGGAACGAGAAAAGAGTACTTATCAGTAACGAGGTTGAACTAGGTATGCAGAGATACCGACGATCATAACCTTGGATAAGTAAACTGTCGTGAGACAAAGGGAAATTGGTATCGTATATAAGTGGTTCATTCGATCGCAAAGTAATCGTAGAAATATGTGGGAGCCATATGAATTTCCAAATTCCTCTATTGGTTATTGTTCGGAGAAGTGTCTCGATCATGTCCGCATAATTCACGAACCGTAGGGAGAGACACTTAAGGATTCGACGTTGTTTGAGTAGTCATGGAATGATGAGTAAGAGACCGAATGTTGTTCGGAGTCTCGGATGGGATCCGGGATATCACGAGGAGATCCGTAATGGTCCGGAGAATAAGATTCATATAAGGAAAGTCCTGTTTCTGGTTTGGATAATGGTTCCGGTGTTTTCATCGGGAATGTTCTAGAAGGTTCTGGAATGTCCGGCACTCCGGAGGGGAAGGGTACATGAATGTGTCATAACAAGTTGGAATGATTGCATCATGTACTAGGTGTCATCGCTGAACAAAATAAAGGGTTTAATCAAATCCTAGTTTAAAAAGTCAAACGCCAAATTAAAAAGTCAAACGACTATTTTGTGAGGTGGAGGGGAAGTAGGAAACCTACTTGAGGAGGAGTTCCTTCCCTCCACCGCCGGCCCACTTGGGATCCGAGTTGGGGAGAGACTCCCCTTCCCTTGGCGCGCCCCCTCCACCTATATAAGGAGGGGCAGGGCTGCCCCTCCAAGCACACAAGTTGCCCACCTCTAAACCCTAACCCTAGCCGCCGCCGCCTAGGGAAACCCTAGCCGCCGACTTGGGCTTCTCCAAGCCCTAGCCGCCGGCTCTAGACCCTCCTCCTTGGTGCATCTAAACCCTAGATCTCCGAGGCTCTCTCTCATAGTCCACCATACTCGCTCCGGCTTAAGGCGAAGCCCTGCGAGATCTCCCCTCTACTTCCGGTACCATGCCGTTGTGCTGCCGGAATCGCGAGGAGAGTGCTACAACCTCCACTGCCTGCTGGAACAAGGGAGAGGAATGTCACATCCCAAGATTTTCCAAATCTTGTTATGTGAAAAATAAATAAACAAAATAAATTATTGTTGAATTTTTTTAGGGTGAAAAGGAACTTTTGTTTTAAAATGGAAATTAAAATCCCATCTTGAACAAACTTTAGTTAGAGTTTGAATTCAACAAAATCCAAATAAAAAGAAATGCATTCCTCATAAAATGCATCTGGAAATTTAAACACTTGGAAAATAAATCCAAACCCTAAACCCTAATGGAATAAAAATCATTTCCAAGTTATCTCCAAGCCTATGGATTTGATCCATATAAAATCTTGTCAGCAAACATTTACAAATGATCAAGAATGACAAATATAAATATTATAAAGCCATATAAATTGATTTCACTTAATTTGGAACCATAAATAAAATCTTATGAATATAATAAGATAAGTAAAAATAATTTTCAAAGCAAAAAAAGCACTTATCTAAAATCCATACCAAATGGTGAGCAAATAATCCAGAGGATATTTAAAAAGATAAATAAATATCAAATAAGATTTCACAAATTGGAATCACCAAGTTTGAATCTCTAAATAAAAAGATAAGGATTTTATAAGACAAAGATAGAATTATTAAATAAAGAATATTTTTAAAGACCAAACTAAATCTTGGACTAATCCATAAACAAATGGAATGAATATAATCCCAATCCAAATAAAATAAAGGGATAAAGAATACTCCAAATAAAATAAAATGACTTTGACCAAATCCTATTTCATTGGAATAAAGATAAAAATCCCTATTAGAAATAATTGACTAAATCATGGGAAAATAATATTTTGGAATTTACCAAGTGGATTAAAAGCTGTTTAATTAACTTAAATAATAAGATCAAAGAAAACTTCCAAATAAAATTTAGGGAAATAAAACTATATTTAATCCCATAGGAATTAAAACAAATACCAAATTCAAATGATTTATGAATCATATTAAATACTTTCCAAATAATTCAAGATGAATATTTTGACACCCTAATAATCAAATAAGAACCTACTAAAGAGATTTGGAAGAATTTAGAAACTTAAGTGGGGTTTGAAAATATTATTAAATCTTAATTGATTTAAAACAAGGGCCTAATTAAATAATTAAAAGACCCCAAAAAGAATAAAATTTTATTCCAAAATTTAGTTCAGAATATATTACTAATCAATATTTAAACCAACACAAATTTTGGTTGAGGTTTGAATTCAAATGAGTGTTTGAATTTTTTATTCAAAATCAAAACAGAAAAATCAAATGAGAAAAAGAAAAACAAACAGAACAAAAAAAATGTTAAAGGACCCAGCGCAACCAGCAGGCCCAACTAAGACCCAACAGCCCACTCCCTCCCACCCCGAACCGTTTTTCTCCTTACTCAGAAACGCACCCGCTCACCGACTGACAGATGGACCCCATTCTCTCTCCTCTCCTCTCACTAACCGTCGGACCCCACAGGGTTGTTCATCGTTTCCACCCACGCGAAGACCACGCCTGGCCGTTTTCTTCCATTGAATCCTCGCGATCAATTTGCCATAATGCTGCGTTTAATCCTCGCCGCGACACCGCCCTCTTAATCGCCTCCCTCTTCTCCCTCTTTCCCCCTAGACGCCACCCCACCGGAGCCCCCAGGCTGCGCCAATTTCTTGCGACATCACCTCTGTCTCCGATGACTTTCTCGGCCGATTCCGGCAGCCCCTCGCCGCCCCTTGCCTCCTCGACCATGCTCACATGATCCCCACCTCCTGGCGAACCTTCCCGTAGCAACAGCTCGCTCGCACGCGTGCCAGAACATCGGCAACGTCTTCACCAGTGCGCCACCGACGACCCCGCAACTCCGGCGAGCTACTGACGCCAAACCCGTGCGCCCCTCGTGTACTGGTGAGTACCCCTACAATACCCTAGACCGTGCGCATCCTCCTGATACTTTTCTTCACTTGCTTGCATCCCAGGCGCTCGTGTTCGACCATGGCCGTGCGCACCCGACGCCAGCGAGAACTCCTGTGAGCGATTCCGATCATCTCCGTGCGCCCCTTCGCCAACCACGAGCACGTTGAGCTCCAGCACGTCCCGGAGAACACGGTGAGCATACCCTCCCTTCCCCTAGCTTCCTGGAATAGCCAGAGCGCCGCTGCCCGAGCGTCGCCCCCGCCAGCCATCGTCGAGCGCCGCTAGCTTTTGGTCACATGCTCCGAACCGTTAGATCTTGATCTGACGGATGCGATAGAACGAGAGCGAAGGGGTAAGTAGCAACCTGAGCCGCTCGATATGTTTAGATCCAACGCACCTGAGAGCGATCCGGCCGAAGCGGTATCGACGAATAAAAACGCGCCGCGTGTCACAGAGTGTGATTTAAAAACCAGATTTGATCTATTTGTGATTCAATTTTGTAAAATCCATAACTTTCAAACCACACGTCCAAATTTTGCAAATTTTATATCAATGGATTCCGCAAGACAAGACCTAGCCAACCAAGCACTTTTTTTTTAGTAAAAAGCTTCTGTTAATTTTTTTGTTTTTACATAAACTTGTGTATGCATGTTTAGGATATAAAATTTGTTCCAAAATGATTTTGAGGATAAAATCTTTGGAAAATGGTGTGTTTTGAACCTACTGACCATAGGAAACAAATTGTGGTTTCAAAAATGTATTTGGTGAAATAAAAGAATGAATCTTTGATTTAAAACATTTCTAGTCAAATAAAAATATGGTTTAATTATTAAAAATGGTTTTGGAAAAAAACCTTTGAGAAATGTTTTGGAAATAAACTCTCTGACCCTAAACACAAGGTTATATGGTTTGAAAACATATTTTGTGAAACCTATAGAATTTTGCCTTATTAAAAGCATTTCTTCACCACATAAAATAATGACTTGATCTAAATATGGTTTATGAAGTAAAATCTTATACAAATGATTTTGCCACTTTATAAAATGACCATTAGGTGTTTTCAAATGTTTATGAACCATTAGAAACCACTTTTTCAAATAAAACAATCCTTGACATGCTTGCATGCATTGCTTTGTTTTTATCATTTTATGTGATGAATTGCTTGAATGGTAGATTGAAATATTGTTTGCTTGATTGAATTGTAGTGACTTGAAGTGTGTGAACATTGCAAAGATCAAGGAGTGAACTTATACTCTCTACCAAAAAGGCAAGTGATGCTTCATACTTTGTCCCATTATTTTCACTATGCATTAGTGATATTTCTAAGTAGGACTTGCATGGAATTTTTGCTATGTATAAACCATGCTCTGGGAAATCCTAGTAGATGAAACCTTAGTAGAATTTCCTAAGTTAAGATTCCTACCACTATCATGCTTAGCTTAGCTAGTAGAAAACAAGGGTGGAATATATATATTCATGCTATGGAAAATTTCTAAGTCTGAGGACTTATGTTTTGTTTAATAAAACAACTAAGTGAATGAATCACCTGGGTGGAATGGAAGGAATGGTTTGTGTTGAGTGGTTATGCAAGTACAATATGATGGGGAAAACTTGGGCATCACCAAGTCCAGTATACTGGGGAAAACTTGGTATCTCGCTTGTGGATGGCCACCCAGGAACAAAGAGATTTGAGATGTCAAATGTTGAGAAGCTTCAAGTGTAGCCACATGGCATTATGGGCTCTGCCTAGATCATATAGGTTGGAATAACTTAGCCAAATGGACAGTTGGTGGTAGGGGATGATAGGTTGGAACGCGTCCATTCTGGTCTAAGGGAAGGCTTCTGAAAGATCTTGTCTTGGTGAAACCAAGTCTTGTGGGGAAAGTGCACCACCTCTCCAGAGTGTAAAAATCTAAGTACTTAGCCATGTCCCTGGTAAAGGACAATTTGAGCATCAAGACATGGAAACTATCAAGAATCTCCTCATCCCAATTTCTAAGTTAAAATCTTGTGGGTGAACAGGGGATTGAAAGAATCACCAATTTCTATTGGGATATGCCTTGGGAAAGATTTTGTCAAGCAAAAACTTAGTGTTTTCAAATGATAAGGAAAATCTATTTTGAGCAAAGCAAGCCTAAGCTCCACCTAGCCAAATGCATATAGATGATAGACTCCACTATACTACCATAGTATCACTTTCCAATACAATTCAAATGTATTGACCCTTGTGGGTGTAACTTGTTATGTTGCAGGTTTGTTTGATATTAGTGAAGTTTAATGATTAGGATTACAAGTATACAACCAACATGTCTGCCTGTGGCACTTTGAAGATGAAGGACCCCATGCTATTGTTATATTCTGCTGTATTGTAATAAGATAGTCAAATGAGCTATGTAAGGTGTAATACATTATGTTATTCCTGGTTATAAATTTGTATTATGACCTTTGTTTCTTGATATTACATCTTAACTGTGGATGATAGCTATTGATCCAGGGACTTGCATTGTAAACACAGGGATCTCTAGCTTATTAAAGGTTGGGAACCTTACAAGGAAGGTCTTCGTCGAGTACCGAACGTGTGACCGACTACGGAAGCGCTGCCGGAACGCAGCGCCGGAAGGATCGTCTACGCGATCTTGAGATCGGCAAGAGTATAACTACATCACCCACGAGAATCCTCTCTCGTTAAACACTTTGGAATCTTCGAGGGTGAGTTATTCCATCGACTCGTTGCCACAATCTAGTAGATAGATCTTGGCTTGTTTGTTTGTATGCGGTAGAAATTTTTTGTTTTCCATGCTACGAAACCCTATAGTGGTATCAGAGCCGTGTCTATATGTAGATCTGTTGCACGAGTAGAATACAATGGTCATTGTGGGTGTTGATGCTTTTGTTGTCGATTGCTTCTTGTGTACTTTGCATCTTGCGGGATGGTGGGATGAAGCGGCCCGGGGTAACCTTACATGACATCGTTCATGAGACTTGCTCCACGCTTGACATGCAACTTGTATTGCATAAGTGGCTTTGCGGGTGCCTGTTTCTCCCAACATAGTTAATATTCAATTTACAACGGGTGATTGACAATACTAGTATCAATGTTGTGGTTCTTGTTCGTAAGTTAGAACGACACTTATTGAAAGCCCCAAACCACGTAAAACATGCAAAGAAAGTAGAGGCGTCTAACTTTGTTTTGCAGGGGTGTGCTATGATGTGATATGGCCATGATTGTGATTATATTTGATGTATGCAATGTTCCTTATTGTAAGTTGGCAACCGGCAGGAGCCATATGGTTGTCTTTAATTTCTGTTAAGACCCACGTGTCTATTCAAAGTAGTTGTAATAGTTGAAGCCAGTGGACGACAACCATGGAGCAGCGTCATTGACCTTGATGCAATGCCGGTGATGATGGAGATCATGTTCGTGCTTGAAGATGGAGATCGGAAGCACAAAGAAGAAAGGCCATATCATATCACATATTATGAATTGCATGTGATGTTAATCCTTTATGCATCTTGTATTGCTTAGTTAACAACGGTAGCATTATAAGATGATCCCTCATGCACATAAATTTCAAGTTCTTAAGTTTTCATCCTTAGTAAGCACCGTTGCTAAAGCTTGTTGTTTCGAAGCACCACGTGATGATCGGGTGTGTTAGATTCTGCAAGTGTATACAACGTGGGAAAGCCAGATTTGCTCATGCGGAAGCTAAGGTTTGATCTTGACGAGCCTAGCATATACAGACATGGTCTCGGAACACGGATCACTGAAAGGTAAAGCATGAATCATATAGTAGATATGATGAACATGTCGATTGTTCGCCATTGAAGTTACGTCAACTCTCGTGATGATCGGTGTTGGTGTGGTGGATTTGGTTCGTGTGATCACTAAAACAATGTGAGGGATATTGTTTTGAGTGGGAGTTCACCTAGATTAATTTAACTATCAATTAGAACTCAATTTTTCATAAACTTAGTCTAAACTATTGCAAATATGTTGTAGATAAATGGCGGCCCCTACCATCAATTTTAATGTGTTCCTAGAGAAAGAAAAGTTGAAAAACAATGGAAGCAACTTCGCGGATTGGTTCCGCAATTTGAGGATTGTCCTCACAGCTGGTAATTTGACCTATGTGCTGGATGCACCGCTGGGTGACCCACCCGTAGCTACTGCTACCGATGAAGTAAAGAATGTTTACCTCGCTCGGAAGACTCAGTACTCCACAGTTCAGTGTGCTATCTTGTATGGTTTAGAATCAGAGATTCAGAAAATGTTTGAGAATTCAGACCCACATGATATTGTCCGTGATCTCAAATTGATCTTTGAGACTCATGCGCCAATTGAGAGCTATGAGACTTCTGACAAGTTCTTTAACTGCAAGATGGAAGAGGGCAGCTCCGTCAGTGAGCATGTGCTTAAGATGTCTGGGAACGCTAACAAACTTCAAAGCTTGGGTATAGTGATTCCTAATGCTTTGGGGATTTATCGTGTCCTCCAATCACTACCACCAAGTTACAAGAACTTTGTGATGAACTACAATATGCAAAACATGAACAAGCAGTTGCCAGAACTCTTCGCCATGTTAAAATCTGCAGAAGTGGAGATCAAGAAAGAGCACCAAGTGTTGATGGTCAATAAGACCACCAAATTCAAGAAAGGCAAGTCTAAGAAAAAGGGACACTTCAAGAAGGTTGGTAAGAAAGTTACCGTGCCGACGAAGAAGACCAAGGCTGGACCTAAGCCTGATACTGAGTGCTTTTACTGCAAGGGAGAAGGTCACTGGAAGCGGAATTGCCCAAAGTACTTGGCGGATTTGAAGAACGGCAACATCAAGAAGAAAGGTATATCCGATATACATGTTATTGATGTGTATCTCACTAGTACTCGTAGTAGTGCCTGGGTATTTGATACTGGTTCGGTTGCTCATATTTGTAACTCGAAACAGGTGCTGCAGAATAAACGGAAGCTAGTGAAGAACGAGGTGACGATGCGCATGGGAAACGGATCAAAGGTTGATGTGATCGCGGTCGGCACGCTACCTCTTCATCTACCATCGGGATTAGTTTTATACTTAAATAATTGTTATTTGGTGCCTGCGTTAAGCATGAACATTATATCGGGATCTTGTTTATTGCGAGACGGTTACTTGTTTAAGTCCGAGAATAATGGTTGTTCGATTTATATGAGTAATATGTTTTATGCACATGCACCTTAGATAGATGGTCTATTCTTATTGAATCTCGATAGTGGAAATACACATATTAATAACATTGAGGCTAAACGTTTGAAATCGAGCGATAACTCAACCTATATGTGGCACTGTCGTCTTGGTCACATTGGAGTGAAGCGTATGAAGAAACTCCATTCCGATGGACTTCTTGAATCACTTGATTTCGAATCACTTGAAAGATGCGAAGCATGTCTGATGGGTAAAATGACTAAGACTCCATTTTCTGGTATGATGGAGCGAGCTACAGACTTATTGGAAATCATGCATACCGATGTGTGTGGTCCAATGAGTGTAGCATCGCGTGGTGGTTATCGTTATGTTCTTACCTTCACGGATGACTTGAGTAGATATGGGTATATCTATTTCATGAAACATAAGTCCAAAACTTTCGAGAAGTTTAAGGAATTTCAAAGTGAGGTTGAGAATCAACGTAACAAGAAGATTAAATTTCTACGTTCTGATCGTGGAGGTGAATATCTAAGTTACGAGTTTGGCGAGCATTTGAAGAAATGCGGAATACTTTCACAATTGACACCGCCGGGAACACCATAGCGTAATGGTGTGTCCGAACGTCGTAATCGAACTATCTTAGATATGGTTCGTTCTATGATGTCACTTATAGATTTACCACTATCATTTTGGGGTTATGCATTAGAAACAGTCGCATTCACTTTAAATAGGGCACCATCTAAATCTGTTGAAACGACACCGTATGAATTATGGTTTGGGAAGAAACCTAAATTGTCGTTCCTTAAAGTTTGGGGTTGTGAAGCCTATGTAAATAAGTTACAGCTGGGCAAGCTTGAACCCAAAGCGGAAAAATGCGTCTTCATAGGATACCCAAAGGAAACTATTGGGTATACCTTCTATCATAGATCCGATGGCAAAATCTTCGTTGCCAAAAATGGATCCTTTCTAGAGAAGGAATTTCTCTCGAAAGAAGTGACTGGAAGGAAAGTAGAACTCGACGAGGTTGTCGAACCTTCTCTCGAACTTGCGAGTAGCGCAACACCGGAAGAAGTTCCTGTGGTGCCTGCACCAATTAGAGAGGAAGCTAATGATGATGATCATGAAACTTCGGTTGTAGTTGCTACAGAGCCTCGCAGGTAAACGAGAACTCGTACCACTCCTGATTTGTATGATCCCGTTATGAGTGTCATGTTGGTGGACAACAACGATGACCCTGCGACATATGAGGAAGCGATGATGAGCCCAGATTCCAATAAATGGCAAGAAGCCATGAAATCCGAGATTGGATCCATGTACGAAACCAAGTTTGGACTTTGGTGGACTTACCGGATGGCCGGAAGGCTGTCGAGAACAAATGGATTTTCAAGAAGAAAACAGATGCTGATGGTAATGTTACTGTCTATAAAGCTCGACTTTTCGCAAAAGGGTTTCGACAAATTCAAGGAGTTGACTACGATGAGACTTTCTCACCGGTAGCAAAGCTAAAGTCTGTGAGGATTATGTTAGCAATCGCTGCATATTATGATTATGAGATATGGCAGATGGATGTCAAAACAGCGTTCCTCAATGGAGACATTGATGAAGAGTTGTATATGATGCAACCCAAAGGTTTTATCGATCCTAAAGATGCTAACAAGGTATGCAAACTTCAACGGTACATCTATGGATTGAAGCATCCCAAAGTTGGAATCAACGTTTTGATAAGGTAATCAAAAGTTTTGGTTTTATACAAACTTATGGAGAAGCTTGTATTTACAAGAAAGTGAGTGGGAGCTCTGTAGCATTCTTAATACTATATGTAGATGACATATTGTTGATTGGGAATGATGTAGACCTTCTTAATAGTGTCAAGGAATATTTGAATAATAGTTTTTCAATGAAGGATCTTGGCGAAGCAGCTTATATATTAGGCATAAAGATTTAGAGAGATAGATCGAGACGCCTAATATCATTGTCACAAAGTACATATTTGGACAAAGTTCTAAAGAGGTTTGGAATGGAAGATAGCAAGAAAGGGTTCTTGCCCATGTTGCCCAATACGACCTTGAGTAAAACTCAAAGTCCGACCACGGCAGAAGATAGAGAAAGGATGAGTAAGACTCCCTATGCCTCAGCCATAGGATCTCTAATGTATGCCATGCTATGTACTAGACCTGACATTGCATATGCTATTAGTTTAACTAGCAGATATCCAAGTGATCCAGGAGTGGATCATTGGACAGCGGTCAAAAACATCCTTAAGTACTTGAGAAGAACTAAGGATATGGTTCTTTCTTATGGAGGTGATGAACAGCTCGTTGTTAATGGTTACACCTATGCTAGTTGGAACACCGATCCGGATGATTCTAAATCACAATCTAGATACGTATTTATTTTGAATGGTGCAACAGTTAGCTAGAGGAGTGCAAAGCAAAGCGTTGTGTCGAGATCTTCAACTGAATCGGAATACATGGATGCTTCGGAGGCTTCACAAGAAGCGATATGGATGAAAGAGTTCATTACAGAGTTGGGTGTGGTTCCAAGTGCGCTGGACCCAATGTCTATCTACTGTGATAACATGGGCGCCATAGCCAATGCGCAAGAACCAAGGTCACACAAGAAGCTGAAGCACATCAAGCTACGTTTTCACGCTATTCAAGAACATGTCCAAGATGGGGACATAAATATTTGCAAAGTACACACAGATCTGAATGTGGCGGATCCGTTGACTAAACCTCTCCCGAGGGCAAAACATGACCAGCACCAAACTGCCATGGGTGTTCGGTATATTACCATGTAATCTAGATTATATGACTCTAGTGCAAGTGGGAGACTGTTGGAGATATGCCCTAGAGGAAATAATAAATATAGTTATTATTATATCTTTGTGTTTATGATAAATGTTTGCATTCATGCTATAATAGTATTAACAAGGAAACATTAATACTTGTGTGATTTGTAAACTAAAATAGAGTCCCTAGTAAAGCCTCTTTATAAATACTAGCTTGTTGGTTAATAAATGATTGTGGTTTCCCTATCATGAACATTGAGATGTTATTAACAACAAGATCATATCGTTAGGAGAATGATATGGTGGACATACTCCTATAGATAAGCGTAGCATAAAGATCAAGTCATTTTAATAGTTCAATTGCTATATGCTTTCTGATACATAGTAACCTAATTCCTTCGACCATGAGATCATGCATATCACCTTCACTGGAAGGATGCTTTGATGACATCAAACACCACACCGTAACTGGGTGGCTATAAAGGTGGCATTGAGTGTTCGAAAAGTATTGGTTGAGACACATGGATCAAGAGTGGGATTTGTCCATCCATATGACGGATAGATATACTCTGGACCCTCTCGGTGGAATGTCATCCAATTAGCTTGCAAGCATGTGACTGGCTCACAAGGGATCAAATATCACGGGAACGAGAAAAGAGTACTTATCAGTAACGAGGTTGAACTAGGTATGTAGAGATACCGACGATCATAACCTCGGATAAGTAAACTGTCGTGAGACAAAGGGAAATTGATATCGTATGTAAGTGGTTCATTTGATCGCAAAGTAATCGTAGAAATATGTGGGAGCCATATGAATTTTCAGATTCCTCTATTGGTTATTGTTCGGAGAAGTGTCTCAATCATGTTCGCATAATTCACGAACCGTAGGGAGACACACTTAAGGATTCGACGTTGTTTGAGTAGTTATGGAATGATGAGTAAGAGACCGAATGTTGTTTGGAGTCTCGGATGGGATCCGGGATATCACGACGAGGTCCGGAATGGTCTGGAGAATAAGATTCAGATAAGGAAAGTCTTGTTTCTGGTTTGGAGAATGGTTCCGGTGTTTTCATCGGGAATGTTCTAGAAGGTTCCGGAATGTCCGGCACTCCGGAGGGGAAGGGTACATGAATGTGTCATATCAAGTTGGAATGATTGCATCATGTACTAGGTGTCATAGCTTTACAAAATAAAGGGTTTAATCAAATCCTAGTTTGAAAAGTCAAACGCCAAATTGAAAAGTCAAACGGCTATTTTGTGAGGTGGAGGGGAAGTACGAAACCTACTTGAGGAGGAGTTCCTCCCCTCCACCGCCGGCCCACTTGGGATCCTAGTTGGGGAGGGACTCCCCTCCCCTTGGCGTGCCCCCTCCACCTATATAAGGAGGGGCAGGGCTGCCCCTCCAAGCACACAAGTTGCCCACCTCTAAACCCTAACCCTATACGCCGCCGCCCTCCATAGCCGCCGCCGCCTAGGGCAACCCTAGCCGCCGACTTGGGCTGCTCCAAGCCCTAGCCACCGGCTCTAGACCCTCCTCCTTGGTGCATCTAAACCCTAGATCGCCGAGGCTCTCTCTCATAGTCCACCATACTCGCTCCGGCTTAAGGCGAAGCCCTGCGAGATCTCCCCTCTACTTCCGGTACCACGCCGTTGTGCTGCCGGAATCGCGAGGAGAGTGCTACAACCTCCGCTGCCTGCTGGAACAAGGGAGAGGAAGGTCTTCGTCGAGTACCGAATGTGTGACCGACTGCGGAAACGCTGCCGGAACGCAGCGCCGGAAGGATTGTCTACGCGATCTTGAGATCGGCAAGAGTACAACTACATCACCCACGAGAATCCGCTCTCGTTAAACACTTTGGAATCTTCGAGGGTGAGTTATTACATCGACTCGTTGCTACAATCTAGTAGATAGATCTTGGCTTGTTTGTTTGTATGCGGTAGAAATTTTTTGTTTTCCATGCTACGAAACCCTACAGCTAACAAGGTGTGCAAGCTTCAGCGATCCATCTATGGATTGAAGCAAGCATCACGAAGTTGGAATCTCCGCTTTCATGAGGTGATCAAAGAGTTTGGATTTGTCCAAACTTATGGAGAAACTTGTATTTACAAGAAAGTGAGTGGGAGCAATGTGGCATTTCTGATATTATATGTGGATGACATAATATTGATCGGAAATGATATAGATCTTTTAAACAGTGTTAAAAGTTATCTAAACAGCAAATTTTCAATGAAGGACCTAGGTGAAGCGTCGTACATATTGGGCATAAAGATCTATAGAGATAGATCTAGACGCCTAATAGGGCTATCGCAAAGTACATACCTTGATAAGATTTTAAAGAAGTTTAAAATGGACGGAAGTAAGAAGGGGTTCTTACCTATGTTGCAAGGCAAGACATTGAGTAAGACTCAAAGTCCGGCTTCAGCGGAAGAAAGAGAGATAATGGACAAAGTCCCCTATGCTTCAGCCATAGGATCTATAATGTACGCCATGCTATGTACAAGACCGGATGTGGCACATGCTATTAGTTTGACTAGTAGGTACCAATCGGATCCAGGTTCGGAACACTGGATAGCGGTCAAGAATATCCTTAAGTACTTACGAAGAACTAAGGATATGTTTCTTGTATACGGAGGTGAAGAAGAGCTCGTCGCTAAGTGTTATGTTGACGCTTGCTTTGACACTGATCCGGATGACTCTAAGTCTCAATCCGGATACGTATTTCTCATGAATGGCGGAGCGGTTAGTTGGAGCAGTTCCAAACAACCTGTGGTGGCGGGATCAACAACGGAGGCCGGATATGTTGCTGCTTCAGAAGCGGCTCAGGAAGCAGTTTGGATGAAGGAGTTCATATCCGAACTAGGAGTGGTTGCAAATGCGTTGGACCCAATGGTGATCTATTGTGACAACAATGGTGCCATTGCCAATGCCAAAGAGCCAAGGTCTCACAAGCATTCCAAGTATATTAAGCGTCGGTTTCACTCCATCCACGAGCATGTCAAAGATGGAGATATAAAGATTTGTAAAGTACATACGGTTCTCAATGTAGCAGATCCGTTGACTAAAACTCTCCCTAGAGCAAAACATGATCAACACCAGAACTCGATGGGTGTTAGATTTACACTATGTAACTAGATTATTGTCTCTAGTGCAAGTGGGAGACTGAAGGGAATATGCCCTGAGAGGCAATAATAAAGTGTTTATTATGTGTATTCCAAGTATATGATAGATGTTTATTTTGCATGCTATAATTGTATTAATACGGAAATGTTAATACATGTGTGTTTAATAAACAAACAGAAAGTTCCTAGTTATGCCTCTCTCATAAACTAGCTCGTTGATTAACAAGATGATCAAGGTTTCCTGATCATGGACATTGGATGTTGTTAATAACAGGATCACGACATTAGTGTAATGGTGTGATGAACATTCATCCGAAGTATAGCATTATGATCAAAGTCATTGAGTTTATATTGCTATAACAACTTACGAAGTTATCCTAATCCTTATACCATGAGATCATGTCAATCACTAACACCGGAAGAGTTTCTTGATAACATCAAACGTCACACCGTAACAGGGTGATTATAAAGATGGATTCAGAACTAATAAAGTGTTATGTTGAGGCTCATGGATCGAGAGTGGAATTTGTTCATCCCGATGACGGATAGATATACTTCGGGCCCTCTCGGTGATATCACATTGATTAGCTTGCAAGCAAGTGATTTGATCACTAGAATGTTATATCACGGGAACGAGAAAAGAGTGCATGTCAGTAACGAGATCAAACTAGGTATAGAGATACCGATGATCGAATCTCGGACATGTAATATATCGTGAAACAAAGGGATTAAGATACTAGTGTAAAAGGTTCCGACGATCACAAGAAAGTCATCGTTGAATGTGTGGGAGTCAGTATGGGTCTCCAGATCCCGCTTTTGATTATTGATCCGAGAGGGGTCTCGATCATGTCCGCATTATTCACGAACCGTAGGGTGACAGACTTAAGAGACACCGACATCCAATTGGAGCAAAAGTTTCATGCCGAAAGAATGAACAAGCGCAGGAATTTATTTCACTAGATACCGAAACAGGTTTTCGGGTGAAATTGCATAAAGTGGTTATGCATGTGAAATAGAATTCTAGCAAGGGGTTATTTGTGAATGTTTATCATTACAGTAATTGACAAAATTCTGAAGAAAATAAAATAGTTTTATTTAATGAGAGTTTGCATTAAATTTGGTGGAAATTTAATGGGAATTTGAGTGGGTTTTTGAGTGGAGAAAATTGAAGGGCCATTTTGTGAGTGGAGTGTCCACCCACATGAATGAAGGAGGGGAGGGGCCAGCCCCCATGGCCGGCGGCCACCCCCTTGGGTGCCCCCCTCCTCCTATAAAAGGAGCCCCTCCTCTCACATCTCACTCACACCTCCTCGTGAAGGATCTCTCTCCCCCTCTAGAATTTATCCCCCATGGTCTCGGACTAGCGAGATACATGTTCCCGGTGGCTATTCGGCAAGAAAGAGTTGTGGTTCCGCTGCATCGCTGGAGCAAGGAGGCGGAGGTTGCTCGGTGCCTCGAACGTGTGTGCGAGCACGGATGCGCTGCTGATTTGCGGCGCTAGGAATTCCTCTCGATCTTGAGATCGGCAAGAGATCGTCTACATCAACCACGAGTTGAACTCGTTAAGATTTGTCGGTCTTCAAGGGTATGTTCTCTACAGATATACATCCGCCCGTTGTTTGTATCTAATAGATAGATCTTGGTACATAGTTCATATCATAGGAAAAATTTTGTTTTCTATGCTGCAAACCCTACAAGAAATATGTTCATAACCGTGGTAGACCAGAAGGAAGCATCTCCAACGGATATGGAACAGAGGAGGTCAATGAGTTTTGTGTTGACTTTATTCCTGACCTTAAGCCGATTGATGTTTCTGACTTGCGGCATGAGGGAAGAGTAAGTGGAAAAGGCACACTGGGAAAGAAAGCAATGATATGTAGGGACGGGGATTCTTTCACTAAAGCACACTACACAGTTCTACATAATTCCACATTGGCAGTTCCGTATATCGAGGAACACAAGAATATTGTACGCTCCAAAAACCCGGGGAAGCCTGAATCATGGATTACAGATGAACACATGAAGTCTTTCTGTGGTTGGATGCGGACACATCTCTTGAATGACACCACTGTTGGAGGTCAGCTATACTTGTTGGCCGCGTCACCATCTTCTACTATATTGAATTTCCAAGGGTACGAAATAAATGGGAATACATTCTACACGATCGCCCAAGATAAAAAGAGCACCAACCAAAATAGTGGTGTCTGCTTTGATGCAACAGACGAGAATGGACACATACTATGTTACATAGAGGAGATATGGTAACTAGACTATGGAGTCTCTTTTAAGGTCCCTTTGTTTCGCTGCAAATGGGTCAACCTGAATGGGGAAGGGGTAAAGATAGACCAGTTGTACGGGGATCTCAACAATCTTGGTTATAGAGATGAACCATTCTTCCTAGCCAATGATGTGTCTCAGGTTTTCTATGTGAAAGACATGCCGTCTAGACCGAAAAAAAGAAAAATTATGCAAACGAATACATCATATGATGAGCCAAAGCGTCACATAGTTCTTTCAGGAAAAAGAAACATCGTGGGAATCGAGGACAAGACAGACATGTCAGAAGATTATAATAAGTTTGATGAAATTCCGCCCTTCACATTGAAAACAGACCCAAGCATTCCGTTAAGTAAAGAAGATGCTCCATGCTTACGTCTGAAGCGATCATAAGGAAGGACATATGCCAAGAATTTCATGCTCATATTGTGTAACTCTAGTTCATGTCTGAGTGGGATATCTTATGATGTTTGCAATTTTCCAAGTTTAATAAATGTATTGAGTGTTAGTCCCGGTTTGTGGCTTGACCGGGACTATATATAGGGGGGGGGGCCTTTAGTCCCGGTTTTGTAGTCTCGGTTTTTAATATTAATAAATGTCTTGAGTGTTAGTCCCGTTTTGTGGTTGGACCGGGACTAAAGGGGGCCTTCAGTCCTGATTCGTAGAGCGACTTTCCCGAACTATGAAGAAGTTGTCCCGATTCGTACTTACCATTAAGATCTGATCTCCAAACGCGCGTGGTCACATATTAGGGAGTGCCTCTATGACCAGTTTCTTGGAGATGCCGGAGGACTGGGATCCGGTGGCATCTCCCTAAAACTGGTCATAGTGGTGTCCCTGCTCTCACACACCATCTTGCAGCTTGTAACTTCTCTAACTAGATCAATACACCTGGGAGCTAACTAATTTCACATATTAGGGAGTGCCTCTATGACCAGTTTCTTGGAGATGCTGGAGGACCGGGATCCGGCGGCATCTCCCTGAAACTGGTCGTAGTGGTGTCCCTGCTCTCGCACACCATCTTGCAGCTTGTAACTTCTCTAACTAGATCAATACACCTGGGAGCTAACTAATTTCACATATTAAGGAGTGCCTCTATGACCAGTTTCTTGGAGATGCCGGAGGATTGGGATCCAGCGGCATCTCCCTGAAACTGGTCGTAGTGGTGTCCCTTCTCTCGAAAACAATATTGGAGATGCCTCAATCTGGCTGGAGGACTGGGCTCACAAGGATGCCTATTTATAGTACAAGCAGCTCGGCATAGTGTCGACACTTACGACATAATGTCGACACTCACCCCTATTATTAGTGTTGACTCGTGTTTTGTCCCGGTTGGTGTCTCCAACCGGGACTAAAGGTTCATCTTTAGTCCCGGTTGCTGACACCATCCGGGACAAGGTACACGCCGCACGACATAATGTCGACACTCACCCCTATCATTAGTGTTGCCTGGCCTAGCTTGCCGAAATCCCTCCAACCGGGACTAAAGATGAATGTTTAGTATATTGAAAATCCGAACAATGAAAATCCTTTGCGTGGTGTCATATTATGTGACATAGTTGAAAGGAAAAATAGCAGACTTAGTATATTGATCATGTCTCGAAAAAACCTTTACAAAATGACCTATCATGTTCAAGGTTTCATGGCTTTCGGTCCAAATGACTGATGTTATGTGCTGAATCACGGCATAGTTTGTGATGTTGTGCCCATATTATGCATGCATGTGGACATTGGTATGGAGAACAATGTTTCAGGAGGAATTTTTCCTTTTCATCGCACCGAAAAGCCCTTTTCCATTTTCCGAGCGTAAAAAAGGGTCGTTTTGTGAAGTAACCACCAAAATGCTGTTTCAGAATGCTACCGTCCCATTTTTCTAAAATACTATACCACCTTACATGGACTATCTCCCAACTGAGACATCTCAAACCTTTTCGTCCATCCCGGGTAAAAAGGACAAATATCTGCCGAATCGGTAGGAAGTGGGTCCGGTTTGTACTACAGGTACATGATCTAACGCCCGTGATTTTTTGAAAAAATCATTTTTAGACTCGCAATATGTGGTTTATTCATAGATCCAATGCAATTTCTAACGATGCTCGTTCCCTATATTCATGCACGCCGGTTCGACCATAGTTAGAAATTCAAAAAAAATCAAAAATGGCATAAGAAATTCAAAAAAAATCCGAACAATTAAAATCCTTCGCGTGGTGTCATATTATGTGACATAGTTGAAAGGAAAAATACCAGACTTGGTATATTGATCATGTCTCGAAAAAACCTTCACAAAATGACCTATCATGTTCGAGGTTTTATGGCTTTCGGTGCAAATGACCGATGTTATGTGCTGAATCACGGCATAGTTTGTGATGTTGTGCCCATATTATGCATGCATTCGGACATTGGTATGGAGAACAATGTTGCAGGAGGAAGTTTTCCTTTTCGTCAAATGGAAAAGCCCTTTTCCATTTTCCGAGCGCAAAAAACAGGTCGTTTTGTGAAGTAACCACCAAAATGCTATTTCAGAATGCTACCGTCCCATTCTTATAAAATACTAGACCACCTTACATGGACTATCTCCCAACCGGGACATCTCAAACCTTTTCGTCCATCCCGGGTAAAAAGGACAAATGTCTGCCGAATCGGTAGAAAGTGGGTCCGGTCTGTACTACAGGTACATGACTAACGCCCGTGATTTTTTGAAAAAAATCATTTCTAGACTCGCAATATGTGGTTTCTTCATAGATCCAATGCAATTTCTAAATGAGCCATTTTTCTTCCCGCCATTTTTCCCGCCAGTTCTTCCCGCCAGTTCTTCCCGCCAGTTATCTTCCTACCATTTCTCACTATATATATGTAGGGTTGGCCTCCATTGTCATTGCACATCTCTAGACTCATATCTGCAACCTCATCACTCTTTCCCATGACTTCCACCGTAGCACTAACCCCCAGGGAGGCGAAGGCGCTTTGCGCCTCGAACTACCCCTGCCCGCCGGGCTACTGTGTCCCCATCGGCTGGATGCTGAGCGCCGGAGGCGTGCCGGTTCCTCCCGTCCCTCTAGGTGTGGCGCGCCGGATGGCCATCACGAACCACTACTACTTCGAGCTCACGCCGGAGCAGCCGAGGAATCCCAGATGGCATCCCGACTATTTCCCGACTTAGGAAGCCTTCTTCTTGGATCAGCGTGAGAGGGCACTCGCCAGGCACGAGGAGGACGGACCGCCTCCTCCGAACTTCAACGAGGCCGGCCGTCGGCTGTGGTGGCGCGGCCGGACTCTCCAGAGCGTCATGGCCTACGACACGGCCGCCGACTCTAACCCCCGCCTGCGCTATCCTCAAGTCCAGCCCACTCGTACTCAGCCTTCAAGGTTCAACTACGGCGACCCCGACGACGACAGCGATGACGGCCGCGGCGAGTAGGACGATTACAGTGGCGAGTATTACAGGTGTAGGCAGGAGCATGACTGAATCACTCAACATTGCAAAACAAGTTCAGCCGATTGTGGCTTAATCTAGCCATGTATCTTAATTTTGAGTTCTTCTATGTAACTTAGTGTTAGTTGCGTTATGTACTTTAATTCCAGTTCTATCCTAATAAAATTTTCTTCCCGCCATTATTTCCCGTCCTTCCCCCCCATTAATATATAAAAAATATAGGTTAATTCAAATACAAATTAAAAATAGAAAATGGTTTTGAATTAGTTTTTCAAATCCAAACACTTTTTATGTTTAAAGTTTTTGTAAATTCCAAATTAATATTCAAAAAATATAAGTTAATTCATTTTTAATTTTAAATGGTTCATAGTTTAAATGGTTACATTAATTATTTTTAAAAACAGAAAATGGTTTTGAATTATTTATTCAAATTCAAACACTTTTTATGTTTAAAGTTTTTCTAAATTCTAAATTAATATTCAAAAAATATAAGTTAATTCATTTTTAATTTTAAATGGTTACATTAATTATTTTTAAAAATAGAAAATGTTTTTGAATTAGTTATTCAAATCCAAACACTTTTTATGTTTAAAGATTTTCTAAATTCCAAATTAATATTCAAAAAATATAAGTTAATTCATTTCTAATTTTAAATGGTTCATGGTTTAAATGGTTACATTAATTATTTTTAAAAACATAAAATGTTTTTGAATTATTTATTCAAATTCAAATACTTTTTATGTTTAAAGTTTTTCTAAATTCCAAATTAATATTCAAAAAATATAAGTTAATTCATTTTTAATTTTAAATGGTTACATTAATTATTTTTAAAAACAGAAAATGGTTTTGAATTAGTTATTCAAATTCAATCATTTTTTATGTTTAAAGTTTTTCTAAATTCTAAAGGAATTATCATTTAAAAAACATTACAATTTAAACCCCAAAATAAAAAATAATGCGGAAACAGAGAGAAAATTCCTGAATTTTTTTGAAAACAGAGTCATACGTCCTGGTTGGAGCCACCAACCGGGACCAAAGACCACTGCGCCCCTTGAACTGATAAAAAAAGGTGGAGTATACGTCCCGATTCGTGAACCTTTAGTCCTGGTTGGTGCCACCAACCGGGACGTATGGCCTCTCCCTTTATACGCACGCCCGTTCCTCTCCTTCCCCTCCATTCTCTACAACCCCCGACGCGCACACAGAGCTGGGAGACGCCGCCGCCCCGATCCTCCCGTCGCCGGCAGGCTGCCCCGTCCTTGCACGCCCGCCGTCATCGTCAGCGCCTCCGCCCTCCGTCTCCGTCCATCGCCGCGCCCTCCGTCCGCTTCCATCCTCTTCTCCGGGCGCACACGCGCGTGTCCAGCGCCGCCACCGCCGTCTGTGTCTCTAGCCGCCGTGTCCAGCGCCTCCCGCCGCCTCTCCCTCCTCCCCGACCGCCACAGCGCCTCCGTCTCCATCCATCGCCACGCGCTCCGGCCGCCTCCGTCTCTGGCAGCGTTGTCTCCAGCCGTCTTCGGGCACGTCGTCTCCGGCCGCCTCCGTCGACCTCCGTCTCTGGCCGCGTTGTCTCCGGCCGCCTCCCTCTCCTCCCCGACCGCCACAGCGCCGCCTGCGCCGACCGCCGCCGCCGGTACCATGCACACCCGAGAGGGCCACACGCCCCTTCCTTTTAGTTTTTTTTGAGAAATCCTTCCCTTTTAGATGTGTATATATATGCATGTATGTAGATTGATCATATAAAATTTGTGCAAATTTGTAAAATTCATATAAAATTGAATATTGATCATAAAAATACATGTGATATATCCCTGGATTCAGAATAATGTGTAGAATATTATCATGCAATAAAATTCGTACTTTGACCAATGTATATTCTCTGGAACATTTAAATCTATTATATGTTAAATAATTCATAGGAAAATATCGACAACTCTAAAATTAGCAAATATCATATCTATGGATTCAGAAAATTGTAATCTATGTCACTGTAGCATTAGTTGATTTTGTTACAGTACAAAATAATTACCTATTATTAAATCCACCATCCTGCTGTCGGTCTCCACGCGAGGCTCGGATGCCCTGGCGAAGCTCGGACGCCGTCAGGCTGCCTAACCACCGCCCCGCTGTCGGCCTCCACGCGCTGCCCTGCCGTCGGACTCCACGCGCTGCCCCGCTGTCGCGCCTCCACGTGCTCCTCGCCGGCGCTCCTAGCCTGGCCGACTCCGGCCACCACCTCCACAGCTGATTCCGGCCACCTTAAACCCCGATGTCATGTTTTTCGAGCTCCTGGTGAGTTTCTGAAGCTCAAGGCGAGCTTCGTTTGCCTGCTTGCTTTCTATAGCCGCCGCGTGTCGTGTCCTAGCAAGATCCGCCGCTCGCCGCCGTCGTGACCACTATTCCGATGACCACAAGTGGGCGGCACTGCCACCACTGGGTCCGCCTCGATCTCCTCTTTCCAACTAGCCTACCCACTAGCCCGCGCGTGCAACGAATCGACGGATTCGAGCACAACCCGAGGATCCCCATTGCTGATGTCATGTTGACATCAGCATGAGGCAATATATCCTCTTTTCTTTTTATTAAAATCATTCATGTAATTCTTTTCTGGAAATAATAATTATAACCCATGGGGCCCAGACATCAGTGACTGTGAGTAGCCCCAGATCGAGTGAGAAATGTTTCCCAGCCAGTGGTGACGTCAGCCTAAGGTCATAAATGTTTTAAAACTGATTAAATAAATTCCAGAAAATGATTTAATATTGTAAAATCAATAGCTTATTATTTATAAGTCAGAAAAATATATATAATATACCAAAATGTTCAGAAAAATGAAACCTACCTCTTTAAGCTATAATCATGCATTGTTAAGAAACTTAAATTACAAGTTTGATTAGAAGAACATAGTAACCCCTCATAGGTGATTCCGGAGTTTCCCTGAGTTAGGGTTTGCGCCCCTCGGAACCCCGTTTAATCTGTCGAGCATGCTTTAGGGTTACTTTTCAATACAAATTAACTTGTGATATCATCATCTTTGTTTGATCATTGCATCGATGACATGTGTTGATTGTTCCCCTCTCTTTCCGGCGTTCGGTTCCCCTCTCAATGTTGCACCTAGGGTTAGCCGATGTGTCGCCAGGGCATCCCGAACCCGAGGGTTGATTGATTGCCGCCTTTCTTTCCGGTATTGGTTCTTCGCGATAGGATCTAAGCCCGATGGTTTCTCCGAATTAGGGTTTCTGATATTGTAAATTCATTTTTATTATTATGTATTTATATATTAGGGTTTCTCCGAATTAGGGTATATATCTCTCAACACCGTACCTAACATTGTCACTTAGCCGCTTTGACTTATCCGTTTTTCCACCTATGCAAAAAATATGGACCCACACGACAGAGACGAAGAAAAGGAAGAGTTGATCCAAAGTGTGATTCGCGAGGAAGAAAATTTAGATGTATCGACGTTTCTGAACAACTCCGGTGAGAGTGATCCTCTTTTTGCCGGAAGAGACGACTTGTTTGAGGTTGAAGGTGATGCCTTCCGCGAGGGAGAATGCGATGCCTTGTGTGATCGAGAAGACGACCGCTCCGGCGAGGTGCATGTAATATAATTAATTCATTAATTAATCATCTGCTATCTATATAGAAATAGTAACGACGATCATTCTTCTTTTAGCCCTCTAGATCAAAGAAATCTACTGAAAAGAGCAGACAAGGCCCAACCAAAAAGTTGGAAGACCATGAGAGGTTCAGGATCGAAGATATCGGTGAAGACGGCAAACCGACGGCTCCCGAAGTTGTCACAAAAAATTTGTGGCACAATGCGGAGTAATCGTTAGGGACTTAATCCCGATCACCATTCGAAATTGGAATAGGCCTGCTGATGCGGAAGAACAGGGAACATGTTTATTTGTCCCTAACAAGGCCAAAGATTTACTGTGGAAGAGGCTCATGGTTAATTTCAAACTACCGAAGATAGAGCTGGATCCAAATGCAGAGGATCCAGTTGAGGACGCCTTAGAACATGGGAGAGCCATGGAGGCTAAGGTCAGGGAGTGGGCTATGAAGAAGATGGCCCAGTGTTTCACCAACTGGAAGAAAAGATTGCACCTTGACTATGTCATGAAAGAGAAGACTCCCGATTTTAAGAAGATTCAGTTTGAGAAGATAAAACCATTCTGGGCTGAGTTTGTGAATTACAAGACATCAGAAAAAGCTAAGAAAATGTCTGCAACGAATAAGCTGAATGCTGCTAACAAGAAGTATCACCATACTATGGGGCAAGGTGGCTACAGGGCTGGCATTCCTAAGTCGGAGAAACTTGAGAATGAACTGCGTGCTAAAAAGATCATCCCAGAGACAGACGATTGGATCGAACGTGTAAGGAATTGGTTTTACGGGCATGGGGGCACGTTGGACTCAGAAGGGAAGTGTATATATAACATACGACATAAAGAAGACCCCTTGCCAATCAAGAAGATGAGAAAAGCAGTAAAGGTTGTTAAAGATGGGGACTTCATTCCCGATAGAGAGAATGATGAGCTCACACTCACCCTTGGAAATAAGGAACATGATGGACAAACACGAGGCACAAGCGGCTACAAACCATGGAGGACTAGGTTTCCCGAAGAGAGGAAGAAATATCCTGATAGAAGCCGTCAGAGGAGAAAGGACAAGGCAGAAGTTGAAGCAGATATTCAGAAAGAGCGAATGCGTATAATTGAAGAACGAATAAGCAACAACAAGATGAAATTAACGCACTTAAAGAGCAAAGTACTACCGGCCCATCTCAGCAGCACATGGTGGTAGAACCTGCATTCGATGCTACCGGCCTATCGAATAATCGAAAAAGCAGTGTGTCTTCCATCGAGGTCCCGGGTGATGAAAATGATGATGACGATGGTGCACCGACGATGGCTACTGTTGGCTACCCAGTGGATGATATCACATAGATGACACACTGTGAGCTACATGTCAAAGTTGTGAACATATCAATGAAGGTGGCGGTCGGCTATGCCTTACCAATTGTACCCACACCAACTTACCACTGTCGTCCGGTTCCACAGGGCTACGATGTTGTCGGGGTGGATGAAATCATGCCCACCTTTGAAGTTTTGAATCTTGACTACCCTGCAGGTGAAGGGGATGTGACTGTACTGGGAGACGCAACAAAAGTCACCATTCTATGGCCAAAAGGAATGTATCATGATTCGAAATCACACGCCAAGGCCATCTTCGCTGCCGCCTCACCCGTCTCCAGCGAGGTCGTCGCCGCCGCGGCAGCCGTCTTCATTGCCTCACCCGGCTCCATCGCGTCACCCGTCTCCATCGCCTCACCGATCTGCAGCGCAGCCATCACCGCAGCAGCCATCGCCGGCGCCTCAGGATAAAAAGCGTAAGCGTACCACCGCTACTCTATGTCGTGTTAAGCGATCACCGAAACGTAAACAAGAGCCTCTTCCAAAAGTACCAAAGGTTCCTCCCAAGAGAGCTTATGACTGTACTGAAGAGGAGACTACGGCTATCGTTGATGCGGAAACGACAGCGTTTTTCGCTGAGCTGAGGCGGCCGAAAGAGCCAGAGTTCCCCAGCACCAAAGAAGAAAAAGCCAGAGTGTTCAAAATGCTAAAGACTCTTCATCAACCCGAGCTAAAGATGTCATCAGACTATGAGCATTCTATTCTCAAGTCACATGCGGCACAACAAGCCTCGAAGAGCAGTACTGATGCAAGCGAGAAATCTGTTGCCCAGCTCGGAGAACAAGCAAAACAGTCTTGCACCCCTCTCAAGGTGATTTCCCATACCAATGTGGGGTCGAGCAAATATGCGACCGAAGAGCAGTATGATCCAGAGGTAGTTGCACAATACGGAGAAGCTGCCGCTGCTCAAGGTATGATATTGCCCAGTACTTATCCTAGTTAGAGTACTTCCCCGTGAGTGAAGTAGCATACAAATACCAGTACGGCAAGCCTCTCGTCAAACCTGAGGAGGTAAATAATCTTCCAACAAAAATGCGAAGATTGCATAACTGGTACATGCATGCCACAAAGGCCGGGGCTAACTGGATAATGCTGAGGGTTACGAAAAAGCATTATGGGAAAGAAATAGATCACATGATATCCATTGAATTTGATGAACTATTTCAACTATTCAATCAAGACGCCTTGGAAAAATCGATCATCTGTGCCTATTGTCTGTAAGTACTAATTCTGTAATTAATTTAGTCTCTAGCTATCTCACCTAGTTTATTGCATGTATATAATCATATTATAATATGCAGAATGAAGATTTTCGAATGCAGCAGAGGACAAATCTATGACATTGGGTTCATTGATCCATATTGGGTTCATCGAGTTAATCTCAAAACAAACCCCCAGGATACGGAGGATAATATCGTACACGCGTTAAGGTTTCAAGAAACCAGAAGGGAAATACTATTTCCTTACAACTTCGAGTGAGTTTTATTGTCATGTATACACTTTCTATTTCGCTTACTCGATGTTAAGAATATAATTGATTAGTTATGCATGCGCAGCTTCCACTATATTCTGTTAATCATTTAACTTGATAAAGGGCGTGTACTAGTCATGGACTCGAAACATAAACCCCTTGAGCAGTGGGAGGACATGCATATGCTTCTCCAGCAGTAATTCTAATCATTACGACACTATATCGGCAACGTTCGTGAATTTTATGATATCAAGTAATTAATAACTTCTTTTATTCGTTTTCTTCGTCGGACAACGCTTGGAAACGGTTCACCAACTAGGCTAGGGTGTTTGAAAAGAGGAGCTTACATTTCAGCCACTAGATGTAAGCACCACTAGCTATATCCGCGCATCTCTTTGATTCTAGTTTTGATACCGTTATTATCATGCTTGATTATTATTTTGATTGAACTATGTTCTCGTAAAGTGCCTAACACAGGGACCAGGAAACAATTTATGTGGATACTATGTTTGCGAGTTCATCCGTAAGACGTGATGTGAGAAGGTCAGAAATTTAAGGAACTCCACATACGTAAACAATTTCTATAGTTTTTAATTACCATCAAATTGTGTTTAGTTTCATTCATATAGGCTGACTCCTTTTTTAAATCAGATCGAACGTCTACGAGACGGTCTTCTACCAAAGGATCGCGTACGAGCAATTCAAGAGGAATTGGCGGGATTCTTGGATGCCGAAGTCCTAAACCCAAAAGGGGAATACTATTCGGGTGTGTATTGCATGAACTCGATCCGTGTATCGAATGTAATATGTTCGACACTTGGATCTATATTGTCATGATGATCTTGTGTAATATAATAGTTCCTAAATAAACAATAAAACAACATAAACGAATTCTCTGCTGCGGCATAAAAAGTGGCCAAAATGCTGCCGCGGCAACAAAAGTTGCCAAAATGAATTCTCTGCCGCGGCAGAGAAATGTGTCAAATCTCTGCCGCGACAGAGGGTTATTTGTCCCGGTTCGTGTTACGAACCGGAACGGTTGCTCCCCCTCGCCCTCTGCCGCGGCCACGTGTACGCCCTTTTGTCCCGGTTGGTGGGGCAACCGGGACTAACGGTTGGGGCTTTAGTCCCGATTGCCCCGTCCCGATTGGGCAACCGGGACTAAAGCCCCTTAAGAACCGGGACACATGGCCCTGTTTCCACTAGTGACAGGACGCCTTGTGAAGAGAGGGTGTGCCAGGGGCAATCACTCACAATTTCTAGGCTTTCCTGGCAAGGCTGCACACGTATGTGGAAGATCTTAAGCGGCGATCTTGGAGAACGCCCTAGGATCGATTAAGATCTTGACGAGGAGGGACCAACAGATACTAGGACACGATATGAATGCCTTGATCAAGAGACGGGAGGATTCACACAGCAGTCGCCATTGGGTTTGCCAAGAGGGCACCGATATGGCTTAGAGTGGAGGTGGGCGCCTTAACCGGACGCCTGTTCATGGCGATAGCCGACGGATGAGCGCGTGAGCGGGAAAGAGCTTTGGTCATTTTAAATCGTAAGAAAAGTTTGGAAGAGAGTGATCCTAAGAGTCTTTTTATGTCTAAAGTTTCGGGTTTATGCGATGATCTAGACGAGGATGATCGAATTGATTTAGAGGATGGTCATACGGACCATTCCTGCCATGACCAGGTCGGTTCATGCAAGAAAAAGGGCACTAAGAAGGTGACCCACGCTAGACAAAATTTTGTATTCTTGTGTTTCTGTAATTGCGTTTTGAGATGTCATCTAGAAAGTTTATGTCCGGTCAAAAGAGACAGGAGAGGAAGCGAGAAAATGAATTCATAGAATCCCAAAAGGGAGCTCTCGACAATTTTGTTAGGCCAAATAGGAGTTCAGGTAGTAAGTCACATGAGCTAGCTCTAGTAATTTTTGAACAGCCCAATGAAAATTTACATGAAAACGATAGCAACAATAGTGGTCATGAAAATTCAGGCACGGGTGATACTGCTGCGAGAGATCATGAAAATTTAGATGGAGATGATAATAACGTGAGTGATCCTGAACCATAACAACAACCTTTTACAAATAATATTTATGATCCAGCAAATTGGGGTAATTTAGATGATAAAAAAGAAATATTTTAGTGGATAAGGGACCTATAAGAGAAGAAAACCTTGTTTTTCCATTAGATGATTCTGATAGGCACTTTTCATATCCTTATTATTCTAAGAAACTAAGCAATGGGGAATTTCATGATCGAGAATGGCTAGGATATTCAATGCGTGTTGACAAGGTGTTTTGCTTTTGTTGTAAGCTTTTCAAGTTTAATAATAACAAGAGTGCATTAGCAACAGAGGGAATGGGAGATTGGAGACACCTTAGTGCGAGGATAAAAGACCACGAAAATAGTGTTGAACATATTACCAATATGAACAATTGAAATGAGTTGAGAATCAGATGAGGAAATAGTCAAACCATTGACAATAATTTGCAACAGCAATAAGCAAAGGAGAAATAACGCTTGAAACAAGTTTTGTGAAGAATAATTTCTGTTGTGAAATATCTAGGAACGTAATTTGGCATTTGGGAGATCTAGTGAGAAGCTTTACAATGGTAATAATGGAAATGATTACTGTGTTTGACTTGGTAATGAAAGATCATCTTAGACGCATTGAAAATAATGAAATTCACTATCATTACCTTAGTTATAAAATTCAGAACGAGTTCATCGATATCTCTCTTTTAGTGTCTAGTGTTACAAGTTCTATTATATAGATTGTTAAAGAGGCCAAGTATTTTTTCATTATCCTTGACCGTAATCATGATACACTATTACGGCCACGCTTGGCAACTCCGGTTAATTTTTCGCCCGTGACTGTTTACATACGGGTCCGTGTCCGTGTGCACAACGAATTAAGCGGGGCTACATGTAAAAAAAAACTGGCTGAGACGTTGTAGTTGTGATCGAAAAAAGAACACAACCTGGCTATGAAAGCGTTGGAGCAGAGAAAGCCAAGCTGGTTGATATATTTCGCTATAACACTATGGTCCGACCCTTACAAGAAATACTTTGTATTTCCGTTTTCGCGTTCATTCAAAAAAGGAATCCCGTGTTCCAATGACTCTGAGACTACCGTGTCTCCATGTTAAAAACTCACATTAGGGTCAGGCGTATCTGAGGCTAGCTGAGTCCGTTACAAGAATAAGGAAAACTAGCAGACTGACTGTGTGTTGCTACGGTGCGTTGATGTTCTTTACTATTAAAACAAAATATTTTTCTTCATGGGTCGAGTGACTCGAAAAAGTAGTCTTGTATTTAATATATGTATATAATTGTTTGTGAAACTTTCTTGCGCTACGGCCGTCGGCGTAGCCCCCTCGGCGTACGTCCTCGTCGGCACAACTCCGTAGCCGTTGGCACAGCCTCTTCCCCTCGGCACAGCGTCTTCCAACGGGTTCCGCGTGTCAATCAACGGGCCGTCGGCATAGCCTAAATTTTTTTTACTTACTCGTTCTTTCAAAATCTATTCCCGCAAAGCAATTTACTCATTGTTGTCAATACTAGGATATCATTCCTATTAACTCTTATATCATCATGTCATATGGTTGTATTTTTTGAAATTACAAGAAATTATTTAAGTAACAAGAATGAATAAGTAAAAATATTATTGAATTCAAATAAAAATATAATGATTTTATGTTATTTTGTATTTTTTATTTAATATGGAATAAATAATATCTTTAAATCTGTAAATCGGAATTCGACAAATAATATGTCTAAATTGATTAGAAAAATGAGAGGAATCCAAATATGATATCAATATCAACTTATCACAAACTATGCCGTGATTCTTATCATAATTTCATTTGCCCGTTTAAAACGGCACGCATAAAGATTCTTAGCTCGGGACTGAGACTCGCTAAACTTGAAGTGGATCTACGATGAAACAACATATATTGAACCTAAAAATGATTTTTGTAAAAAATCATGAGCATCCGATCATGTACCTGTAGTTCATATCTGACCTACTTCCTGCCGATTCGGCAGGAATTTGTCTTTTTCACTAGGGATAGACGGAAATATTTGAGATCCCCGTGTTATGAAATTATCCATGTAAGGTGGTCTAGTATTTTTGAAAAATGTAATGGTAGTATTTTGAATTAGCCATTTGGTGGTTGCTTCAAAAAACCGTCCATTTTTTGCACTCGGAAAATGGAAAACGGCTTTTTGGTGCGACGAAAATGAAAACTTCCTCCTGAATCATTGTTCGCCATCTCATGATGCACACATATGCATAATATGAACACATTATCACAAACTATGAATTCATTCTAGCCATAACATTGGTCATTTGACCCGAAAGTCAAGAAACCTCGAACGAGATAGGTCATTTTGTGAAGATTTTTTTGAGACATAATCAATATACCAAGTTTGATATTTTTCCTTCTAACTATGTCACATAATATGACACCACGCGAAGGTTTCATGTTGTTTGGATCGTTTTTGAATTTATAATGCCCGTTTTAAACCATATTTAAACTTTGTCGAAGGGTAGGCATGAAGATTCTTAGCTCGGGGCTGAGACTCGCTAAACTTGAAGTGGATCTACGATGGAACAACATATTTTGAACCTAAAAATGATTTTTGTAAAAAATCATAAGCATCCGATCATGTACCTGTAGTTCATATCTGACTTACTTCCTACCGATTCGGCAGGAATTTGTCTTTTTCACCAGGGATAGACGGAAATGTTTGAGATCCCCTTGTTATGAAATTATCCATGTAAGGTGGTCTAGTATTTTTGAAAAATGTGATTATAGCATTTTGAATTAGCCATTTGGTGGTTGCTTCACAAAACCGTCCGTTTTTTGCACTCGGAAAATGGAAAATGGCTTTTTGGTGCGACGAAAAGGAAAACTTCCTCCTGAAACATTGTTCACCATCACATGATGCAAAGTTATGCATAATATAGACACATTATCACAAACTATGCCTTCGTTCTAGCCATAACATTGGTCATTTGACCCGAAAGCCAAGAAACCTCGAACGAGATAGGTCATTTTGTGAAGGTTTTTTTGAGACATAATCAATATACCAAGCTTGATATTTTTACTTCTAACTATGTCACATAATGTGACACCACGCGAAGGTTTCATGTTGTTTGGATCGTTTTTGAATTTATAATGCCCGTTTTAAACCATCGTTATACTTTGTCGAAGGGAGGGCATGAAGATTCTTAGCTCGGGGCTGAGACTCCCTAAACTTGAAGTGGATCTATGATGAAACAACATATTTTGAACCTAAAAATGATTTTTGTAAAAAATCATGAGCATCCGATCATGTACCTGTAGTTCATATTTGACCCACTTCCTACCGATTCGGAAGGAATTTGTCTTCTTCACCAGGGATAGACGGAAATGTGTGAGATCCCCCTGTTATGAAATTATCCATATAAGGTGGTCTAGTGTTTTTAAAAAATGTGACGGTAGCATTTTGAATTAGCCAATTGGTGGTTGCTTCACAAAACCGTCCATTTTTTGCACTCGAAAAATGGAAAACGGCTTTTTGGTGCGAAGAAAAGGAAAACTTTCTCCTGAAACATTGTTCGCCATCACATGATACACAGCTATACACAATATAGACACATTATCACAAACTATGCCTTCATTCTCGCCATAACATTGGTCATTTGACCCAAAAGCCAAGAAACCTCGAACGAGATAGATCATTTTGTGAAGGTTTTTTTGAGACATAATCAATATACCAAGTTTGATATTTTTCCTTCTAACTATGTCACCTAATATGACACCACGCGAAGGTTTCGCATTGTTTGGATCGTTTTTGAATTTATAATACCCGTTTTAAACTATATATAATGTTTTATATTTTACTTAATTTTTGTTTATAAATGTCTAATATTTGAGTGCAGATAGATAGATTTTTTTTCTGCAAATTTTGATATATTATTTGTATTTTTCTAAATTAGAATGATGTAGTTATGATTTTTCAAAAAATAATGAAAAAGGAAAAAATCTGCAGGCCTATGCCGACGGCCTGGCCGTCAGCACAAACCAAACAAAAATTTTCAAAGAGCTGTGCCGACGGCCAGGCCGTCGGCACAACTTGGCTGCCTAACGCCGTTTCCGTCATCGTGTCTGAACTGGGGCTACGCCGAGGGCTATATCTACGCCGAGGGCCACCGTCGGCACAGACCTCGCTACTACGCCGACGGCCACACTACGCCGAGGGCTACTCTCGGCACTGTCATCTACGCCGAAGGCTGTATCTACGCCGACGGCCGGGCTGGTCGGCTGGCCAGGAAAGGCAGCTACACCGACGGCCCCGACCTTTGGCCATCGGCGTAGCCGGCCGGCCGTCGGCGTCTTAGTTCTTTCCTGTAGTGCACCCTTCACTACCTTGTGTATAATGAGAAGGCGGTGGCCCCGTAATTTGATGATGTAGCACATTCCCTGATGCCGATGTAGCCTCTATCGCCACACTAATGAGAATGTTGAATCTAGAGATCTTGGTCGCATTGGTTCCGTCGTACCTGAGGTCTAACCTCGTTGATATGGGCTTCATCCTCATCCTTGACCTCCTGTACAGGGTGCCAAACATTTGGACATGTGAGTCGACGTCTTCACCTATACATAACTTTGATTGAGAATGTGGACCAATTGAGCGCATGGAGGAAGTCTTCGAATGGCAACCCTCTCACCCACCCACCCACCAATGGCGATTCCTTGGCGATCAAGGGTTTTTTCTCCCTCTCCACGACAATGGAAACCTTACTCCACTGGGATTTCTCTCCTGGCCAGGCTTTGGCTAATCAGGTGCGTCGACGCTTTGGATCTATGCTTCACTTCCTCCCTTCCTCGACTGCCAACGAGTTCTTCTCGGTGGTTTCCTTCTCCTCGGCCTCTTTTTCTCTGAATATTGAAATTGTGGGTCTTGCTCTTCAATGTTGCATTGGTGAAATTGCTGCTAGATTCAATGTTTTAAATTAAGTGATTGGAGATTTCAGTTCTCTGTTGCTTCAAACAAAGTGGGACACTTCATCTATAGTTTGAGACATAGAGTCTGGCCTGATTTTGTGTGCCATTTTAGTTTATTTCGGGGTTCCCATCCTCAAATCTCTGGCTTCACACATGATCACTCGTGTTCTGGTTTGCCCCTTGATAATAATGTGAGGAGCTCTCCCACTAATCCTGTCCGTTTTAAGCCAAATTTGGACTTCCTCAAGAAAAGTGTTGCACAAGATTATCATTCGGATTCATCTCATGAATTGGCTAAATTTGGTTTTCATCAACAAGGACCTCCTGTGATATCTTCGTTTGGATCTGATCAGGTCAGGCATCTGTTTTTTGGAAGTTTCTCTGATCCTATTTTGGTGGATCATGAACGTGACCATAAGGAAGTTTTTACTAGTTCAAATTCTGTACATCATTTTTGCATGCAACTGCCTTCTGTCACGTTAGAGAAGATAGAAGATATGAGACAGGCCCTCTACTCTGATCAAGACATCATGCATGCTTTGGACTTGAAATTTTTTCCTAACAAAGCTATGGTTTTTGAAATTCTGGGACGCTGCTCAAATTGTGGAGATCATGATCATCTTGTGGATTCTTGCCAGAAAAATTGCGAGTGTATTATTGCTCTGGGCCATAAATGTTCGAATTGCTCTAATCTGCGCAGCCCATGGTGTGTTAAATGTTTAATTTCTGGTCACCTGGCGAGTAAATGCGTCATGGGCTGGCGCTGTCGGAATTGTCATTTATTGGGCCACTGGGCCAGGAATTGCCCAAAGAGGATACGAAGGGTTTGGCAAAAAAAGAAATCAGCATTAAACAATCAGGCCGATATTTCTAGTCGGAATATCTGGGTAGTTAAGAAGCAGCCAGTTTTTTCACCTGGAGTTTCACCCCCTCCCTCTCCTGCCGCTTCATCTCCTTCTCCGCCGACTGACGAAGTTTCTCTCTCCACCACAACAATGGTCAACTTTCCTGTGAACCCCTTAGATTTTCTCCCCAATGGCTTGACTATTGATCCAGGGCTAGTTGATCGCTTGGTGAGGTCTCATATGGTGGTACCAGCCGAATTTCCCCTGCAGGATGGCCGAAAGGTAATTGCTGAGACCAACAGATTTATTCCGATTCAGCTTAGAGAAGACTATAGGGTTCAGGTGATGAATCTTCTCAATGAGTCTCAGCTGTTTGTCAGTCGCTTTGATGATCATCCTTTAGGACTTGGCATTTTTACTAGGTCCGAAACCCTGATTGCGGATGCTACAGTAGGAACAACCTTTGAGATTGATGAAATTACCAATGTCACCTTTGTGAAACACAATGAAGCCAGAAATATGCGTCTTACTGCTTTTGGCAGGGAAACCTGGATATAATTTTTAGCTTTTCCACTTGATTATCAGACTAGCCAATATATTCATAGTGCTGTTCATGGGTTTGGTATGTTTTCTATGTGGCATAACCCTAGAGGGGATGATAAATCCGTTTTGGTCAAGGTGTGGATTGTTCATCCTAAGTTTGTGCCCAAAAGCTTGCTTATTCATCATCTTGGGGGGGGGGGGGCAGGTACTCCTGGACTGTTCCTGTTATCTTAATCAAATGTGCAGACTGGAATGCTCATTTGCCTGAAATCCTGCCCCCTCCTGAAGATCCTGAACCTGATGATGGCAATCCCCATCCCATGCATGGTGAAGGTTTATCTGCTGAACAGCTCTACCAACAGCAGCTGGACAATTGGAATCAGTAGAACCAGATGCCTAGAGGTGGACATGCTCAAGGTGGGAATGCTGGAGGTATGAACAATGCTGCTCTGTCTCATCAACATGGACAATTTGTCCCTGCTCAAGTGATTGCTGCACTTTTTAATAATAATGTTGCACAAGATGAAAATATTGTTGCACCAATGGTAGAGGATGCTGCAGTAGTTCCCAACCCTCCTTTGATCAACTTTTAGCAGATCCTAGCTGCACAGGGGGTTTCTTTTCAGGATGGTGTGCCACCCCCAATCACCAATGTTCAGGACAGTCCTATGCAAGCTTGGCATGACAGTATATCTGATGTTTCTGATGGAAATTCTTCTGGTTCAGATTTGATGCAAGTTGACACCACCTTATCCATCAACTATGCTCTGGTTGATGACAACCTTTTGGATATCAGTTCTGAAATTTGGATGACAAGGAACTTTGCTAAATCTGCATTCAAGGAGTTTTGCTTCCCCAACTTTGCTCTGGATAATGCCAAGCTCCTTCCTATCACTCTCTCTTTATGCCAAAGTTTATGAAGTTTGAATTGGTTGATGAATGGGAGTTATTGCTCCATTCAAGGAAGGGGCAGGTAATGAACTCTGATAGAAATTTGGTGTCTTCTGATATGTTACCTTTTACTCAAGATGGCACCAAAAGGAAGATTCCTGAGCTTGATGACACAGAAGTGGTTTCCTTTGGGACACCTATCTCTACTAACCAAGTCACAAGAAGCTCAAGGTCTACTAGATACAGGGGCTTTAAGCCTAAAATCATTTGTGACTCCAAGCACAATAAATCTAAAGTGAAACCAAGGAAGATTCCAGAAGTTCAGGTTGTTGAAGTCATAGAAGAAACTGCCCAGATAAATCCTATCCATGTTGACTTGATCTCTGACAGGACTCTTCTGGCAACTCCATCTCAGTGCTCCAGTCTATTGGAATCTCTCTTTGTGGTGTTCCTCAGGAAGATCTCACTCCTTTGAAGCTTATGGAAGGATGGCAGGAGAAGGAGAATGTGGACAGTGCCTAGTGCCTGTCTATTTCTACTTTGATTTCTTTACTTTTGAGTTGTAATAATGTCACTACTTAAACAATGGGTTATTTTGTGCTGGAACATTAGAGGGATTAATGCTAGAGATAAACAATTAGCCTTAATGAATGCTATTAATGTAAGTGGATGTTCAGTTATTTGCCTTCGAGAAACAAAAAAGGAGGATTTTGATCTACAGTTTATTAAAGCTTGCTGTCCAGCAAGATTTGATGAGTTTGTCTTTGTGCCTTCTGTGGGGGCTTCTGGTGGCCTCATTATTATATGGAATAGTTCATTTTTTCTGGAATGGTCATGCATTGTGTAAAATTTGCTCTCTCTTTTCATTTCATTTCAACCCATTCTGGACAGTCTTGGACTTTAATTAACATCTATGGCCCTTGTAATGGTGAATTGAGGGAGAAATTTATTGAATGGATGTTTGAGGTGTTCCTAATGATGAAGACTGGATCTTAATGGGGGACTTTAATTTTATTAGGTTCCCTGCAAATATGAATAAACTTGGAGGGAATGTTAATGACATGCTTGTCTTTAATCACTTCATTAGAGAACAACATCTCACTGAATTGCCAATTAAAGGAAGAAAATACACCTGGAGTAACATGCAACAAGACCCTCTGTTGGAGCAACTTGATTGGTTTTTCACTTCCATCCACTGGACAACTAGTTTTCCCAACACAGTTGTTTCAACACAAGGCAAACCAACCTCTGATCACACTCCCTGTGTTGTCTCTATTCAGACTAAGATCCCTGGCAGTAGGATTTTTAGATTTGAAAACTTTTGGGTAGCTCATCCTGGATTTCTGGAAGTTGTTGCAGAATGTTGGAGTAAACCAACTCATAAATCTAACAGTGCTGCAAATCTTAATGCAAAGCTTAAAAATCTGAGATATGATTTGAAATTTTGGAGCAAATCAATTTCAAAGTTGTCCACTTGTATTGAAAATTCCAATAGAGTTCTCTTTGAACTTGATAATCTGGAGGACAGAAGACCTTTGTTCTGTCAAGAAGCAAATTCAGGAGAATTCTAAAAGCTCATCTAGCAAGACTATTACAGTACCAAAATTCTTATTGGAAGAAAATATGTACAGTTAGATGGACAAAGTTTGGAGATGAGAACACAAAATTCTTTCATAATTTTGCTATTGAAAGATATAGAAAGAACAATATTGCCTCCCTCAAACTTTCAGATGGTTCTTTTGTCACTGAGCATGCTGACAAAGAAAAAGCTATTTATCAAGTCTATAAAGAAAGATTGGGCACTTCTACTCAGCCTGAGATGCTTTTTGATCTTCAACATCTGATTACTCCAACTGAGGGCCTTGAAGTTTTATCCATACCATTTACAAGAGAGGAAATTGACAAGGTGGTGAAAGAGATGCCAAGTGATAAAGCCCCAGGCCCAGATGGTTTTAATGGTCTCTTCCTAAAAAGTTGTTGGCACATCATCAAGGAAGACATCTATTCCTTATGCTTTCAATTCTATGAAGGAGATCTGAATCTAGAAAGTATAAATATGGGTCATATTACACTCATTCCAAAGATACGTTCACCTGAATCTATCAATGATTTCAAACCAATAACTCTACTAAATTATGTTCTAAAGCTGATAACCAAAATCTTGGCTAATAGGCTACAGAAGGTAATATTGAAGATTATTCATAAAAATCAATATGGTTTTTTAAAAGGCAAAAACATTCAGGATTGCCGTGCTTGGGCATTTGAATTTCTTTATCAACGTGAAGCTTCTAAGAAAGAGATCATTTTACTTAAGTTGGATTTTTCCAAAGCCTTTGATACCATTGATCATATGGCTATGATGAAAATTATGAAACAGATGGGTTTTGATGATAAATGGCTAAAATGGATTGAAATTATTTTTGGCACTGGAAAGTCTGTTGTCTTGCTCAATGGAGTACCTGGGAGACAATTTCACTGCAAAAGAGGTGTTATACAAGGATACCCTTTGTCCCCCCTAATTTTTGTGCTTGCTGCTGATTTACTACAATCTGCAATCGATAATGCATTCATATAAAACATACTCAGGGCCCCTTTCTCCCCTGATTTTGGACAGGATTTTCCAGTTTTTCAATATGCAGATGACACTTTGATTATAATGCAAGCAGACAAAGATCAAATTCAGATAATGAAAGGGATTCTTTAGAATTATGCTGTTTCTACTGGTTTACAGATCAATTTTCATAAGTATCACCTAATACCAATAAATCTGGTTGACAACATCTCTAAGGAAATTGCAGATATATTGGGATGTGCAATTTCCAAAATGCCTTTCACTTATTTGGGGCTTCCTCTTGGCACCACTAAACCCACAGTTTATGATCTTATGCCACTGATTGACAGAGTTGGGAGAAAGGTGTCTGCTTCATTCATGATGATGTCTTATAGTGGGAGAGTAACTGTGATTAATTCCTTACTGGCTTCAATTGCAACTTTCACAATGTGTGCAATAAAATTGCCAGATAAGATTGTGGGGCACATAGAAAAAATTCAGAGACACTGTCTGTGGAACAAGAAAACTGAAGAGGGTGAAAAATGCAATTCTCTGGCTGCTTGGGATATGATTTGCAGGCCAAAAAGTAAAGGAGGTGTTGGCATCCTCAACCTTAGAATTCAGAATGAAGGTCTATTGCTTAAATTCCTGCATAAGTTTTATAATAAGGATGACACACCATGGGTCTCCCTAGTATGGAATGCATATTACAGCAATAATATTCCTCATGCTTCTGGGCCTTGCGGCTCTTTCTGGTGGAGAGATGTTTCTAGACTTTCACATTTATTCAGAGGGATAGCTAAAAGCTCTATTGGTAATGGGGCTACTACACTGGTTTGGAAGGATCAGTGGTCTGCAACTATCTTAGAAGAGAGTCACCCGATCATTTACTCCTATGTAAGGAATGAAGATATCTCTGCACAAGAGTTTCCTACAGCAGATAGTTTGACACAACTTTTCTATCTTCCTTTGTCACCTGAAGCATTAGCTGAATTGAGAGAAATTCAAAATAGTTGTAGAGAAATACAACTAAGAGAGCATTCACATGACACTTGGAGCTATGTTTGGGGGGCCAAAGTTTACACTTCCAGCAAATATTATCAATATAATTTCAGAAATCTAAGCCCACACATATCCTTTAAATGGTTGTGGAAATCGAAGTGCACTGCAAAAGTGAAGTTCTTTGGGTGGCTGGTTCTGTCTAACAGATTGAATACAAGAAACATGCTCAGAAGAAGACATTATGCACTAGGGACTAGATATGACTATTTTATGTGTAATCACAATACTGAAGAAACAATTGAACACTTGCTTTTTCACTGCCCCTTCAGTCAAGCTTGATGGGTTTCGATTAACATCTATTGGTCTATGGCTAACTCTAGACTTCAGATCATTGGGCAAGGAAAAAAGAGCTGGAATAAAAAGCTATTTATGGAAATTACCTTCCTTGGCTCTTGGAACATCTGGAAAGAGAGAAACAACCTCTAGTTTAATAACATACAACCCTCAGTTCAGGCTTGGAAGTCAAGATTGGCTGCTGATCTGTCACTGCTAATTCATAGGACAAAAGAGGATTTACACCCACTTATCAAGAGCATTATTCATAGTTTGTAAATCTTTTGAGATCTTAGATCTTTCTAACCTGTCTTTTAGAGACCTTTCCGCCCCCTCTGTCTCTATGTAAATATGTAAATTTACAGACTCTGATCTTTTATTAATGAAAATGATGCAGTAGGAGCCTTTCCTACTGTTATTACCCTCCAAAAAAATTCAGCGCATGGATACCGTTGATGTCTTGCCATCCATCGCTTCTGGCCATGGGGAGGACTCGCTCGGATCCGGCCATCATGTTACTCCCTAGAATCAAAATCCAACCAAACTGAATGAATCAACCGGGTGATGTCTCGGTCGGAGGATAGTACATCTTGGAGGGCGGGGGGTGTCGGCGGAATTAGCGACGGCGGGGTTCGATCAACAATGTTATTCTATGTCTAGACCAATAAGCAGCACCACTGAAATTTTATGTCCAACCAGCTAGAGTGGATGGAGACACAGGCAGGAGAAGTATATGAGTTTTCTGAATGTTACTTCGTTTGATGTGAATGCAATTCGGACTATACACCATGTATTGGCAAGTATACCTCCAGAGTCTATATATATGCTTCACAAAGTATGTAATCCACAAAAGAATACTTACCAGGTTAGTTGGCTCCAATTCTGAAAATTAAATCGAAACGAAATTTCACTTTAACAGTTGTCGGAAGAAAACTTAGTAAAGTATGTACTACCATCAGTGATCAGCGGCGGGCAGGGCTCGTGCGACCTGGACGGAGAGCAGGGACGGGGGTCGAGGACGGCACATGAGCGCAGGTGGCGGCACTTCTCAGCGGCGAGGAGGGTCCCGCGAGGCGGCAGTGATGAGCAGGTGCCGTGGGGCTGGCGAACTGGGAGGACGGGGGAAGCGGCCGGGGCAGGACTCGCGCGCAGGCGGCGGCCGGGTTGCAGAGAGGGAGGCGGCGGCTCGAGGAGAATAGCGCCGGCCAGCGGGGAGGCCTGGTCACGACAGCCGCGGGGTGGAGTCGGTAGCTGGCGCTCGCTGCGGCGGCATCTGACGCGAGGAGGGAGGGAGAAGGGGACGCGGGCGAGAGATGCATGTTCGTTTCATGAACCTGTCTTTTTTTCGTAGCGGTGGCAGGAGATGTAATACCATCAAACTGTCAGGGGCAAAACCGTCCAACAAAAGTCGGACGGAAATTTTGTAGGACGTATCTACCGCACCGTAAATTAGTAGATAGATAGATAGATAGATAGATAGAAGACTAGGTACACAGCTAGAAAGTGGTTGTAAGGTACATGTGCTAAAATATAAACAAATTATAAAAGGATCAAGACATAGGTAGTTAACTATGTTGACGTATAAATATGAAGGAGTACGTATAACACTACAGGAATGGCCAGATGCGCCGACGGCCAAATGTTGGGGCCATCGGCGTAGGACCGGGCTAGGCCAGCCCACGTCGCCATCCCTCGGCGTAGCCAAGCCGTCGGCATAGGCGATCCTATGCCGACGGTCACCCTCGGCATCGCGAGGGGACGCGTGGCACATACCGGCCAGCGTGGACGGCGCCCTAACGGTGCCTACCATTACGCCGAGGGCCACCCTCGGCATAGCGCCATCCCTAGTACGCCGAAGGTGACCCTCGGCGTACCAATCACGTATGCCGACGCTGACCCTCGGCGTAGCCTCTGCATTTTTTTCTTTCTACTTGCAAACTTATTTTATATTTGTATCAATTATTTATGTTTTATTTTTATCAAGTGGATGATTTCGTACCCTCTGAATAGCAGTCTCCACGCCCACATGAAATGTCGTTGCGAATCTTCTCACACCCCGAGAAATTTCTATATGTTTGTAAATGTTATTATCACATGTGGTTCTGAATAGCAGTCTAGATAGTTTTTCTTGTAGATATAGCATGTACCATGTCAGAGGAACGTCTAGGGGGTAGACGATCTGAGTGTGCACAGATCAGGGTTTCGCCGGAGGAAGGCCACGAGAACGTCGAAATCAGATGAAAACTTGCATGTGTCCCTAGCATATGTGTGTGAGTGTGGTGCAAGGTCGGTATTGGTGCTTGCATGTGTCCCCCCTCGCATGCATGCGCTCTAACCTAGAAGAGAAGGTTCTGGACCCATATAAGGGGGAATCTCCCCTTTTAGGTGAAACCGGGTAGGATAGTGCCCCAACTTGTGAACCAACATGGTTTTTCATCATCCTATGACCTAAACAAACACAAAACAAGTGAGAGCTACGCCGGGCTACCCCTGTTAGAGGAACATCTAGGGGGGTAGACGATCCGAGTGTGCACAGATCAGGGTTTCGCTGGAGGAAGACCACGAAAACGTCGGAATCAGATGAAAACTTGCATGTGTCCCTAGCATATGTGTGTGAGTGTGGTGCAAGGTTGGTATATGTGCTTGCATGTGTCCCCACTCGCATGCATGCGCTCTAACCTAGAAGCAAAGGTTCTGGACCCGTATAAGGGGGAATCTCCCCGTTTAGGTGAAACCGGGTAGGATAGTGCCCCAACTTGTGAACCAGCATGGTTTTACATCATCCTATGACCTAAACAAACACAAAACAAGAGAGAGCTACGCCGGGCCACCACTTTCAGAGGAACGTCTAGGGGGTAGACGATCCGAGTGTGCATAGATCAGGGTTTCACTGGAGGAAGGCCACGAGAACATCGAAATCAAATGAAAAATTGCATGTGTCCCTAGCATATGTGTGTGAGTGTGGTGCAAGGTTGGTTTAGGTGCTTGCATGTGTCCCCCCTCGCATGCATGCACTCTAACCTAGAAGCGAAGGTTCTCGACGTGTATAAGGGGGAATCTCCCCGTTTAGGTGAAACCGGATAGGATAGTGCCCCAACTTGTGAACCAACATGGTTTTACATCATCCTATGACCTAAACAAACACAAAACAAGAGAGAGATACGCCGGGCTACCATTGTCAGAGGAACGTCTAGGGGTGTAGACGATCCGAGTGTGCACATATCAGGGTTTCGCCGGAGGAAGACCACGAGAACGTCGGAATCAAATGAAAACTTGCATGTGTCCCTAGCATATGTGTGTGAGTGTGATGCAAGGTTGGTATAGGTGCTTGCATGTGCCCCCCCTCGCCTGCATGCGCTCTAACCTAGAAGCGAAGGTTATGGACCCGTATAAGGGGGAATCTCCCCGTTTAGGTGAAACCGGGTAGGATAATGCCCCAACTTATGAACCAACATGGTTTTACATCATCCTATGACCTAAACAAACACAAAACAGGAGAGAGCTATGCCGGGCTACCCCTGTCAGAGGAACGTCTAGGGGGGTAGACGATCCGAGTGTGCACAGATCAGGGTTTCGCCGGAGGAAGACCACGAGAACGACGGAATCAGATGAAAACTTGCATGTGTCCCTAGCATAAAAAAGTATACAGTAATAATATATTATAGTTTCTTCTATAATAGTAGACACCAAATAATATATTATAATTTTTTATAATTTGGTATTAATAAAAAAACCTTCCTTCAAAAAAAACCTGGCTAATGTAGTTATAATTCTCTTCTTGATGCACTCTCCTTATTAAATGTAGTTGCTTCTTGGTATAATGTTTTTGGATCCCCTTTTGATATCCTTCAAAAAAAACCTGGCAAAGTTGACGGCAGCCCTCGGCGTATGCCTGGCCGTCGGCGTAGAGCAACCCAGGAAAAAAAACCTAGCTATGCCGAAGGCTGCCCTCGGCATATGCCTGGTCGTCGGCGTAGCCTTATCGCATTAGTTTGCCCGCGGCCCACCCCGGGCCACTCACCCACCACTTCCCCAATCTCCCCCTAACCCCGCGCCGCACCAGCCGCCAGCTACTGCTCCCCGACCCCGCCGCTCCCCAAGCCCGACCCCGCCTCCTCCCCGAGCCTACCTCCTCCTCTTCCCCGAGCGTCGCCATCTCCCTCCTCCTCCCTGAGCGTCGTCGTCTCCCTCCTCCTCCCCGAGCGCCGCCGTCTCCCTCCTCCTCCCCGAGCGTCGCCGCCTCCCCTTCCCCTTCCCTAGCGCCGCCACCAGCCTCCTCCCTAGCGTCGTGCCTCCACCAGCCCCCTCCCCCTGCCTCCCCTTCCCCTCCCCGAGCTCGCCCGTGTTTCCTTGAGCTTGGCTCCCGCCTCCATGATCTCGCCCCCGCCTCCCCGAGCTCGCCCCCGCCTCCCCAAGCTTGGCTCCCGCCTCCCCGAGCGTCGCCCCTCACTGTCCCGCCGCTTGGAGGTAATGACCCATTTTCCTTTTTTCCAATACTAGTGTAAATAGTTTAATATTAGTAATTTAGTAATTGTTAGGTGATTTTAGAAGTAGGAGTTTGTCGAAATAGGAGTATAAATTGTTTTAGATTTAGAATTGCTAGTAGTTTGTAGAAATAGAAGTTTGTACTATGTGAGTTTGCTAGTAGAAATAGGAGTTTGCTAGTAGTTTGCTCAAAATAGAATTATAATTATAAATTGAAATATAAATATAATTAGAAAGTGAAATATAAATATAATTTAGTAAAATAGATGAAATATGCTAAATAGATGTTGCACATGTAACCATCTTTTCATGTTTTTTGCAGATACCGGAGGGTGAGCGGGGGGAGTGTTTCGACTGCGGGGTCCCGGATCATCTTCGACAATTTGATCATTCTTCGAGGGTGAGAATCTGTTCGCCTCTCTTGTACCTAGGTTTATTTTTGTGTCTAGATCACCAAGTCTGTCGCGTCACCTAGGAGTCATCCCGACCATAAGCATTACGCGACTTAATATGCATTAGTGGTCTCGCATATTTTGAACCGTAACGCTTACGGCTTTTATCGGGCAGTCGGCTGATTCGTAGTTGGGTATGGTTCTCCCTGGCTCTACCTTGATTCGAGATAGGATTTCGGTGGTGCCTCCTTGTTGTTCTCCGGATGCACATGCTCTTGGCTTTTGTCGATACGTGTATCGGGAGAGCAGCGGGGAGGTGCTGCCGAAATTCTGCTCGGATCGGGGTACAAACAGGGAGAACTTACCCAATCTACGGATCCGGCGGCTAGTTAGGACCCTCTTTTCCTATTAGACATGAAGGTTGATGAATGCGTAAAAATACGAAGCATTTAATCTCCTGTTTGATATAAAATGTTATATTTGTTGCTTGTCTCCCAACAAAGCAGAAGATGATGGCTGATAATGGGTGGATGTACAGTGGCCGTATCAGTGCGACTAATAAAACATACGACTGGGTACGGAACACTCATTTGTTAGTGAATGAGTTAGCGCGTGGTTCGAAGGCAATGGTTCGGGCACTTTGTCCCTCCGCTCATTGCACTAAGCGTCATCGTCGGGGAAAGAATGACATGTATAAACATCTTCTGCAATATGGGTACATGTCTAACTATGTCACGCAAGTCGACTTTTCTCGGTACGAACGTGACAGAGGTGAGGTGATGCGTCAGCGGCTCAATGGAAATGATCACGATGGGATTAGAAACATGCTAGATGATCTCATCGATGCCGACCAACCGAATTCTCCACCTCCAGGGGAGGAATCACTAGAATCGGAGGAACCACTAGAACCGGAGGAATCGGAGCCAACCACGAAGGCCTTCCTTGATATGATGGCCGCGGCTAAGAGGCCTCTGTACGAGGGTGCAAAGATTTCTCAGCTCGATGCCATCTCTTAGTGTCTAGACGAAAAGTGCTAGGACTCCGCCACCCGTTCTCACTTTGAAGCTAATTTGAGAACATGTGGTAACATGTTGCCTGAAGGGCACTGTCTGCCTAAAACCTTTCACGAAACGAAGAAACTCATGAAGGAGCTCAACATGGATTATGAAAAGATAGATTGTTGTCCAAAAGGTTGCCTTTTGTTTTGGAAACAGTTTGAGGGTGACAAGTACTGCTCCATTTGTAAGGCCTCTAGGTATGAAGAGATAAAGGGGAAGGATGGTCAGGTGAGGCAGTCGAAGGTTGCTAAGAAGATACTTCGGTATCTCCCATTCATAAAAAGAATCCAGCGGCTTTACTTGAGCGAGGAGACTGCCAAACAGATGACATGGCACAAGAAGGGGAAAAGATACTAGGACGAGCACGGACGGAAGAAGATGGGACATCCATCTGATGGTAAGGCATGGAAGAACTTTGATGACAAATAACCCCGATGGGCAGAAGAGGCTCGGAATGTTAGAATTGCGATAGCAAAAGATGGCTTCAACCCATATGGTATGTCGACAGCCTCGTACAACTACTGGACGGTGTATGTTATTCCGCTCAATCTCCCCCCCCCCCGGAGTATTAATGCAACGGAAGACCATGTTTTTGTCGCTGATAATTCCAGGACCTGAGTACCCGGGGAAGAACTTGAGTGTCTACATGCAGCCGATTGTGGATGATTTGAACCACTCTTGGATACATGGGACATTGACATACGACCGAGCATCAAAGAGAAACTTTTTGAGGAAAGTTTGGTTGCAGTATACTATGCATGACATGCCCGGGTACGCCCTAACGTGCGGATGGTGTACAACTGGTAAGTGGCCATGCCTAGTGTGTAGGCACCGACTTGAGTTCCTTTGGCTAAAGTCGGGTCGCAAGTATGTTGCGTTTGACACGGATCGACAGTACCTCAAAAGAAATCATTCGTCCAGAGAAGATAGAAAGAACTTCAAGAAGGGCAAAGTTGTGCATGAAGTAAAAGAGGTACCAAAGTTTGAGGGTGCAGCTGTCCATGCCGAGCTACGTGCTCTCGTGCCCGCGGCGTCGGGAACTAGCCATCAATTTGTGGGATATGGTGTAACGCATAATTGGACTAACGTGGCAGCCTTAACGAATCTCGTGTATTACAAGGACCTCGAACTTCCCCATAACATCGATGTGATGCACACCGAAAAGAATGTCGAGGAGTCCCTTTTTCACACAGTCCTGAACATTCCTGGGAAGTCAAAGGATAATGTCAAGGCTAGAGTCGATGTTGAGAAGATTTGTGATAGGAAGAGATTACACATACAGCCTCCTACTGTCCGTCGAAAGAATTGGTTCAAGCTGCATGCCTACTATTGCCTTGATAATGTCCAAAAGAAGGAGTCATTTAGGTGGCTCAAATACGTCGTGATGTTCCCTGACGGTTATTGTTCGAATATAAGTAAGGGAGTCAATCTTTTGACGGGACAAGTCACCGGGCTCAAGAGTCACGACTATCATATATGGATTGAGCGGCTGATGTCGGTGATGGTTCGAGGGTATATACCCGAGAAAGTATGACGAGTGCTTGCGAAGTTGAGCCATTTCTTCCGCACCCTCTGTGCTAAGCAGATATGTCCTCTGGTTATTGAGAAGCTGCAAGTTCAGGTGTCGGAGTTTCTATGTAATTTGGAGATGATCTTTCCGCCAGGATTCTTTACTCCCATGGCACATCTCATTGTGCACCTCGCTAACGAGGCACTCTTGGGGGGGCCGGTGCAATTTTGTTGGCAATTTTGTATTGAGAGAGAGTTTAAGTATATTCGAAAGATAACTAGAAACAAAGCCAAGATTAAAGCATCCATAGCTGAAGCAACATTACTTTGGGAGATGGTAGACGCCGCGACAACCTATTGGCCCGATGATGTTCCCACTATGCATAACCCTGTCTCTCGTTACAATGTCGACCTGCCCAAGAATGACCCCAAGCTTGAACTATTCCAATTTCCCGGTGGGAAGGCCGGTAAAGGACTAAAATATAGGTTGCTGAAGGAAGAGAAGGATTGCATAATGCCCTATGTGCTTATGAACATGAAGGAAGTGGTCGATTTCATTAGGTAAAATGGTGAACAAACTATTTCTCTATGCATAATGCTCTATGCAGCTAGTAACTCGGTCTCCTTCTAATGCTTATTTTCTCCTTCTTAGCGATTTCACGGATGAACAATGGTCGGGACCGACGGATCCCTCTCCCATGGAGTTGGACACTCTACTAAAATAGGGTGCTCCCTGAAATAAAAAAAACTTTATGTCCTGGTTCATGGAAAAAGTAATTTCTAACTTGTCCCTCTTACCTTGCAATATGTGACTTCTCCCTCTTATTCCACGTAACTACTGAACGCAACAAATTTGAACTGTAACTGTAGGGAGCTGATCCCAACGTTGAGATGTCAGATGAGTTGAAATGTGTTTCCCAAGGTTGTAACCGTGCCTTCATGAAGTATGAGAAGTATGATGTGAATGGGTTTTGCTTCCATACAGAGACGCACCAGAAGGGGCGACCGAATGCAAAAGCGGTAAATACTGGGGTGTTCACCAGAGGAGCCGATTCCCTTGATTACTACGGAATATTAGAGAATGTATATGAGCTAACCTTCAATCGTACGGATGTAGAACTCAATCTTGTTGTGTTCAAGTGCCACTTCCATTGGGTTAGTTGAAGTTAGGCCTTCAACCACCTATAGCGGAGCCGACGTCTTTGTTGTTGCTCACCAAGCCAACCAAGTTTATTATTTGCCCTACCCATGCCAGAAAGCGGAACTCCAGGGCTGGGAAGTCATGTTCCAGGTATCTCCACATGGTAACCTACCGATTCCCTCCGAGGACGATTACCACAACATTAACCTTATTATGTACGAGGGAATTTTCTATCAAGAGAAAGAGGACTTTGGGCACTTTGATTTAGAACCGGATGATCTTGAGGACCTTGGGAACGATGTAGAAACTCGGGGTGAGTCAGTGGTGAATCTATATGACATAAGTATGCTCGAGAAGCTCCATACTGAGAATGACAACGATGATGAGCCTCCACCCTTCGATGAGAATCCAGATTTCTACTCAAAAGATAGTGATAGTGAGAATGAGAATGAGAATGGGAATGAGAATGAGAATGAAAATGACAGTCAGTATTTATTTTTCAATGCATTTTATTTTGTCTTTGTTCTTAATTGTTTTTCTTAATTGCATTATGCCTTTTTTCTTTGTGTATACATTTTATTATGTATTTGTGCTTAACTGTTTTCTCTTACTTAATGCAGGTGATTGAACAATATGAGCAGCGGCAAGGCAACCAGTTCGTCCTTGCTTAATGCGCTGAAGCAGCGCAAGAAAAGAGCTACACGAAGTGGGAGACTGCCAAATCCCAATCCGCGTTACCCCGATCTTGCTCCTGCTGGCGGAGGACGACGTCGAGGCCGAGGTCGAGGAGGACGAGGACGAGGTGCCACGGGAGGAGGCGTGGACTTTGACCCACCACCCTCTGCTTCTGGTGGCATGGCTCCTGAGTTGTTCCTCACAGAGCAGCCTTTCAGGGAAGAGAGGGAGGCAGAGTCCGAGAGGGAGGCAGAGTCTAAGAGGTAGGCGAGGACCGAGAGGGAGGCTGGTACCGAGACGGAGGCGGACACTAGCCGCGAGTTGTTGGGGCCAAAGAAATTGCGGAATCGTGGGGAATTGGGAGTCCCTGAGGAGAAGTTTGAGCCTAGGACCCAGGAGGTGAAAGCCCTTATTATTCCAGATGGCCTTGAGTAAGTGTACTAATATGGCAATTTAAAATATTTTATTTCTTGTTGGTCATAAATAATTTGGCATGTGTACTAATGTATATTATTGTGCAGCAATTGGACATTTCCTCCGGGGACCAAGGCCCGCCTTCCTAACAGCCTCGTTGGAGCTCTGATTAGGAAGTTCTGGCCGGGATATCACATTACCCCCGAGGGTGACAGGAAGCTAGCTTCTACTTGGACGGACTACCAGACTACCCGTGTCCCGGGCTTTCCAACAGCTGCTGATGCTGTCATCACCAAGTTTTGGGTAAGGCATATTTCTCGAGTTATGTTCATACTTGATGACCCCATCGTGCTAAATCATGACTCTTACAATTGTTTTTTATGCATGATTGAAGTGCTTTTATCGTGTGGCTGAGGAGGACTAGGAGAAGGCGGACAGGACTTTGCTTGGGGCTTGTGTGAAGTTGACACGCCAGGTTTGGTACAACCAGAAGGTCACGGCCGCTAGCCACCTCTGGGCTGACAGGGGCGTGAGGGTCGGGAAGGAAGACATTGTCGGTAGGAACCCTAACCCTGAGTACTCGATGATGCCATAAGAGTACATGTCGGTGAGTAATATGTCAATGAGATTCTACATTGTTGCTAAGTTGCCATTGCATTGCATGGAGTTGAGTATTGCATTTTCAGGTTATCCCCAATTGGGCCAATCCGCATCGACTCGCATGGGAGGAGCTGGTTAGGACGAGGTGGCTCAGAGAAGACGAGGAGTTTGCAGCCTTGTCGAGGCGGAACGCGGAGAACCAAGGCGATGGTGGAACACACTGCGCGGGAAACTGCAACTTTGACCGCTTTAAGGGGAAGGTGGTACGTATATACATGGAACGACTTGCGTGTATTTCTCGTCATGTTTGTACTTCATATGCATAATATTTCTTTTCGCGATGCAGGTGGCCGAGGCACAACCCGGGGAGGTGATTCATGATGTCGCCGTCTATGAGATGATGCGGCGAAAGAAGCCCGATTACTCGGAGCCTCATCCCCCGTTGCCCGTGTACTTCGGCACTGCCCAGAACGACTTGGGGAACTACAGCACGATGGTGAAGGCTCCTCACCCCTATGTGGATGACCCCATTCACACGGAGATCGACGAGGAGTCATTGGTCCTGTCGGGGCACGGATTGCAGCATGGACGCCTCAAGATTCTGAATAAGAAGGTCAAGCCTACTCTCAGCACGAGCTTCAGCCCTCTCAAGGCTACGCACACCGCCGACGGCCCCCCTATCCCGCCTCGTGGCCAGCCACGTCGATCCAGAGATGATGTAAGTTTTTCTCCTTTTGTTCCTGCATGGCTAACCGCCGACGAGATTCCGTGTATCTGAAATTGTAGCCTGAGTTAGACACGGCCTACGATGCTGCTCATGAGGAATATTAGATGGCCTTTCGGTAGCATCAGGAGGCGAATGTGATCTACAAGCAATACATAAGTGTAAGTCCGAACCTTTATTTTTGCAAAAGATACAAGTCCCACTTCCCCTCGTTTGTTGTATTACGGACTGACATCTAAACTATCTTGCAGGCCATGTTGGTGAATATTCAAACTGGACAGAATAGAGATTTAGGGCCCGTGCCTCCCATGCTAGGGCCGACGCCATTTTTGCCATCGAAGGATAGCTTCGCTAGGAAATACTACACAGCAACACCGGTAAGTTCTTTGCTAATCCACTGGTTATCGCTTTACTTTGCCTCGCAAGTTGCTAACATGTAGGCAACATGTAGGGAACGGGAGCTTATGGGAACCGACACTTTGGCCACACCTCGCCTGATGGGCGTCAGATCACACCACTTCATGACAATGGTCCTTCTCTTGGCCATTCTGCCAGTGGTTCTCCCGAGCTTCACACTTCTCCTACTCCCTCGCCAGGTGGCTCTTCTGCTGCTTCTACTGGACGCAACCCTCGCCAGAGGTCGCCACTTTTCACCAGGAGAGATCTCGGGTACACCCTGTCTCCTCCAGAGTTGTAGGCATGTGTGATGATGTATGAACGATGTATGGATGATGTATGGATGATGTATGAACAATGTATGACATGACCATGTTTGAATAATGTATGACATGATCATGCATGTTTGAATGATTACTACTCTGTGAAATAAAGGTGGGCATTGCTGTGACCATGCATGTGCGATATGAGCATTGCTGTGAGCTGAAACAAAAAAACTAGGCTGGTCCTACGCCGACGGCCTTGCCCTCGGCGTAGCCAGGTCTGGCTACGCCGAGGGCAAGGTCGTCGGCGTAGGACCAGCCCCGCTGTTGCTAGGGGTACACCGAGGGTGAGGCCGTCGGCTTAGCATCTGCGCCAGGCCGCCCCGCTGCCTCCACGTGGCGAACGTACACCGAGGGTACGGCCATCTGCATAGCACATAGGATACGCCGAGGGTGAGCCATCGGCGTAGCAGCTGCGCCAGGCCGCCCCGCTGCCTCCACGTGGCGAACGTACGCGGAGAGTGAGGCTGTCAGCGTAGCATACGCGCCGTTAGCTGGCTGTGTGATGGCGCTGTCGACGTTCGCCGACGGTCCCTACGCCGACGAGCGCCGTCTGGCCGTCGGCGTTGATCTACGCCGACGGCCACGGCTGCTCTGCCGAGGACGGTACACCGAGGGTAGCCGTCGGCGTAGTGTATGCCAAGGGTTTTCCTGGCTACGCCGATGGAAATAAGCCCTCGGCATACCAAGCGTTTACTGTAGTGTAAGTTCTTTTTTTCCAAATTATCAACCAGATTAATATCGGTGTTTCATTCGAGAGATTGCACAAACTTCATGTGGACACGGCTCCGGTGGACACTCCCTATTATTTAGACCACAGTGGATAGACTTTTAACTTTTTTCGCATGTTTTGATAGGTTGTACTTTTTTTCCGACATCATTAGCCATTTGAAGTTTTCATGACATTTTTTAGCAAAATATATCGAATATCATGTTTGTTAATTTTCGTAATAACAAAATCTCTTAATATAACTACAGTTTGAAGAATGTTGTTTTTGGATTTTTTATAATTTTGTCTCGAACCGGGACTAGAGGGTGTTGGGACTAAAGGATGTTGTCGGCGGCACCCTTTAGTCCCGAGCCATATCACAAGCTGGGGCTAAAGGTCTGGAACGACCCGAGACCACTGGTAGAAAAGGGCCCATGCGTCCCGGTTGGTAAGGGCCATTAGTCCCGGTTTCCCAACCGGGACGGGGCAATCGGGACTAAAGCTCCAACCATTAGTCCCGGTTGCCCCACCAACCGGGACAAATGGGGGCACACGTGGCGGCATCAGAGCACGAGGGGGGTGGAGCATTAGTCCCGGTTCGTGTAAAACCTGCTGCCGCGGCAGAGATTTGGCCCATTTCTCTGCCGCGGCAGAGAATTCATTTTGGCACATTTTGTTGCCGCGGCAGCATTTTCGCCACTTTTTGTGCCGCGGCAGAGAATTCATTTAAGTTGTTTTATTGTTTATTTAGTGTTTTGCACTTATCAATGAAGGAACCTTATATTACACAAGATCATCATGACAACATTACATTCAATACACAGATCGAGTTCATGCACTACATACAAAAGTTGCTATTCGATGCTACCGGCCAATTTCTTGAAAGTTGCTATTTTTACAATTCCTATTGTCTATACACAGCCGAGTAGTATTCCCCTTGTGTGTTTAGGACTTCTGCATCCAAGAATCCCGCCAATTCCTCCTGTATTGCTCGTATGCGATCCTTTGGCAGAAGACCGTCCCGTAGACGTTCGATCTGATTTAAAAAAGGAGTCAGCCTATATGAATATGAAACTAAACACAATTTGATTGTAATTAAAAACTATAGAAATTGTTTACGTACGTGGAGTTGCTCTAAATTCCTGCCCTTCTCATCGCACGTTTGCCGAATGAACTCGCATACATAGTATCCACATAGATTGTTACCTGGTCCCTGCGTCAGGCACTTTACGACAACAGAGTTCAATCAAAATAATAATCAAGCATGATAATAACTGTATCAAAACTAGAATCAAAGAGATGCGCGGATATAGCTAGTGGTGCTTACATCTAGTGGTTGAAATGTAAGCTCCTCTTTCCAAACACCCCTAGCCTTCTTGGTGAACCGTTTCCAAGCGCTGCCCGGCGTAGAAAACAAATAAAATAAGTTATTAAGTACTTGATATCATAAAATTCACGAACGTTGCCGATATAGTGTCGTAATGATTAGAATTACCGCTGGAGAAGTATCTGCATGTCCTTCCACGTCTCAAGGGGTTTATGTTTCGAGTCCATGACTAGTACACGCCCTTTGTCAAGTTGAATGATTAACAGAATATAGTGGTACCTGCGAATGCAGAACTAATCAATTATATACTTAACATCGAGTAAGCGAAATAGAAAGTGTATACAAGACAATAACACTCACTGGAAGTTGTAAGGAAATAGTATTTCCCTTTTGGTTTCTTGAAACCTTAACGCGTGTACTATATTATCCTCCGTATCCTGGGGGCTTATTTTGAGATTAGCTTCATGAACACAATATGGGTCAATGAAGCCAATGTCATAGATTTGTCCTCTGCTGCATTCGAGAATCTTCATTCTGCATATTAAAGTATGATTATATACATGCAATAAACAAAATATTATAGATGGAGACTAAATTAATTACAGAATTAGTACTTACAGACAATAGGCACTCATGATCGATTTGTCCAAGGCGTCTTGATTGAATAATTGAAATAGTTCATCAAATTCAATGGATACCATGTCATCGTTTTCTTTCCCATGATGCTTTTTTGTAACCCTCAGCACTATCCAGTTAGCCCCGGCCCTTGTGGCATGCATGTACCAGTTATGCAATCTTCGCATTTTTGTTGGAAGATTGTTTACCTCCTCAGGTTTGACGAGAGGTTTTCCGTACTGGTATTGGTATGCTACTTCACTCACAGGGAAGAACTCTAACTGGGATAAGTACTGGGCAATACTCATACCTTGAGCAGCGGCAGCTTCTCCGTATTGTGCAATTACCTCTGGATCATACTGCTCTTCGGCCCCATATTTGCTCGACCCCACATTGGTTTGAGAAATCACCTTGAGAGGGGCGCAAGTCTGTTTTGCTTGTTCTCCGAGCTGGGCAACAGATTTCCCGCTTGCATCAGTACTGCTCTTCGAGGCTTTTTGTGCTGCATGTGACTTGAGAATAGAACGCTCATAGTCTGATGACAGCTTTGGCTCGGGTTGATGAAGAGTCTTTAGCATTTTCAACACTTTGGCTTTTTCTTCTTTGGTGCTGGGGAACTCTGGCTCTTTCGGCCACCTCAGCTTAGCGAAAAACGCTGTCGTTTCCGCATCAACGATCGCCGCAGTCTCCTCTTCAGTACAGTCATAAGCTCTCTTGGGAGGAACCATTGGTACTTTTGGAAGAGGCTCTTGTTTACGTTTCAGCGATCGCTTACGACGCACAGTAGCGGTACGCTTACGCTTTTTATCCTGAGGCGCCGGCGATGGCTCCCGCGGCGATGGCTGCACCGGAGATTGGTGAGGCGACAGAGCCGGGTGAGGCGACGGAGCCGGGTGAGGCGACGAAGACGGCTGCCGCGGCGGCGACGACCTCGCTGGAGACGGGTGAGGCGGCGGCGAAGATGGCCTTGGCGTGTGATTTCGAAGCACGATACAATCCTTCGGCCATAGAATGGTGACGTTTTTTGCGTCACCCAGCACAGTCACATCCCCTTCACCAGCAGGGTAGTGAAGATCCAAAACCTCAAAGGTGGGCATGATTTCATCCACGCCGACAACAGCGTAGCCCTCTGGAACCGGACGACTGTGGTAAGTTGGTGTGGGTCCAATTGGTAAGGCATAGCCGACCGCCACCTTCATTGATATGTTCACAACTTTGACATGTAGCTCGCAGTGTGTCATCTCTATGATATCATCCACTGGGTAGCCAACAGGAGCCATCGTCGGTGCATCATCGGCATCGCCATTGTCATCACCCGGGACCTCGGTGGAAGCCACACTGCTTTTTCGATTATTCGATAGGCCGGTAGCATCGAATGCAGTGTGCTGCTGAGATGGGGCGCCGGTAGTACTTTGCTCTTTAAGTGAGTTAATTTCATCTTGTTGTTGCTTTAATCGTTCTTCAATTAAACGCATTCGCTCTTTCTGACTTTCTGCTTCAACTGCCGCCCTGTCCTTACTCCTCTGACGACTTCTATCAGGATATTTCTTCCTCTCTTCGGGAAACCCAGTCCTCCATGATTGGGAGCCTATTGTGCCTCGTGTTCGTCCATCATGTTCCTTATTTCCAAGGGCGAGTGTGAGCTCATCATTCTCTCTATCGGGAATGAAGTCCCCATCTTTAACAGCCTTTACTGCTTTTCTCATCCTCTCGATTGGCAAGGGGTCTTCTTTATGCCGTATGGTATATATACACCTCCCTTCCGAGTCCAACGTGCCCCCATGCCCGTAAAACCAATTCCTTGCACGTTCTACCCAATCGTCTGTCTCTAGGGTGATATTTTTATCACGCAGTTCCTGCTCAAGTTTCTCCCACTTAGGAATGCCAGCCCTGTAGCCACCTTGCCCCATAGTATGGTGATACTTCTTGTTAGCAGCATTCAGCTTATTCGTTTCAGACATTTTCTTAGCTTTTTCTGATTTCTTGTATTCCACAAACTCATCCCAGAATGGTTTTATCTTCTCAAACTGAATATTCTTGAAATCGGGAGTCTTCTTTTTCACGACATAGTCAATGTGCAATCTTTTCTTCCAGTTGGTGAAACACTGGGCCATCTTCTTGAAAGCCCACTCCCTGACCTTAGCCTCCATGGCTCTCCCATGTTGTAAGGCGTCCTCAACTGGATCCTCCGCATTTGGATCCAGCTCTATCTTCGGTAGTTTGAAATTAACCATGAGCCTCTTCCACAGTAAATCTTTGGCGTGGTTAGGGACAAATAAACATGTTCCCTCTTCATCCGCATTAGCAGGCCTATTCCAATTTCTAATGGTGATCGGGATTAAGTCCCTAACGATTACTCCGCATTGTGCCACAAATTTGGTTGCGACAACTTCGGGAGCTGTCGGTCTGCCGTCTACAGCGACATCTTCGATCCTGAACCTCTCATGGTCTTGCAACTTTTTGGTTGGGCCTCGTCTGCTCTTTTCAGTAGATTCCTTCGATCCAGAGGGCTAAAAGAAGAAAGATCGCCGTTACTATTTCTATATAGATAGCAGATGATTAATTAATGAATTGATTTATATTACATGCACCTTGCCGGAGCGGTCGTCTTCTCGATTACACAAGGCATCGCCTTCTCCCTCGCGGAAGGCAACACCTTCAACCTCAAACAAGTTGTCTACTCCGGTAAAAAGAGGATCACCCTCACCGGAGTTGTTCAGAAACGTTGATACGTCTAAATTATCTTCCCCACGGATCACACCTTGGATCAACTCTTCCTTTTCTTCGTCTCTGACGTGTGGGTCCATATTTTCTGCCTGGGTGGAAAAACGAATAAGTCAAAGCGGCTAAAGGAGAAAGTTAAGTACGGTGTTGAGAGATATAAACCCAAATTCAAAGAAACCCTAATATATACATACACAATAATAAAAATGAAGAGAAAGGGAAACCGTGTAGTAGATAGGCACATCGTCGAACCCAGATGCACCTAAGTTGCTTGACAATGTGAATCGGGTCTGGGGCTACCCACATTGACTGACCAGTGGGGTCGAATACCAATAATACCAAACTAATTAATAAACCTAATAATACCTAACTAATAATAAACCTAATAATCGAAACACCGAAAAGAAAGGGAAACAATCAACACATGGCATCGATGCAATGCTCAAGCAAGTATGATGATATGACAAGTTAATTTGCATTGGAATGTAACCCTAAGACATGCTCGACGATTTAATCGGGGTTCCGACGGGTGAAAACCCTAACTCGGGGAAACTCCGGAACATATGAGAGGGGTGCATTTGTTCTTCTAATTATACTTGTCATTTAAATTGTTGAACTTGCATTTTGGTTTAATAAGAAAGAACAAATCAAACCCTAAACCCTAACTTCCCCCTCCATTTGAAAACCATTCAAATGAGTTTTGTATTTAAACAACTAACTACATGAGTTGAGCCCAAAGTGTATAAAAGGGTCTCACACTATTTCATATACTTTATAAAAGTTTCTGTAAGTTGAAAAGATTCAAAACAGATTTGAAATTCAAATTAGAAAAGGGAAATCAGAAATAGAAATAGAAAAAAAATTCTGGAAATAAAAAATGTATCCAACCTAGCTACTGGGCAGAGCCCATCTCTCCTTCTCTCTCTCTGGCGCTAGCAGGAAGCCCACCCGGGGCCCAAGAGCAGCCCAGCCAGGCCCGTACCCCTTCGGCCTTTCTGTTTCTGTCTTCTTCCTCCCCGACTCAAGCAGCTCGCGGTGGCTCGCCGCCGGCCACCCGATGCGCCGCCGCATGCCAAGATCATTGTCGCCGCCCCCGCGAGCCTATAAGAGCTCCAACGCCGCCATCAACAACCCTAGCTTCTCTTCTTCCCCGTTTTCCCCCTTTGCCCGAACCCTAGCTGCGTAGGTGTTGCGTCGCCCCGCCGTCTCTGGCCACCTCACGGCCAGTCGAGGCCGCCGTTGGAACCGCCTCATCGCGAAGATCATCTCCACCGGAGGAATCAGCCCCGCGTTATTCGAATCGTCGCCATCGACCTCTTCTCGACGACGACGACGGTGAGCGGCGGTGGTGGCAGGGAGTCGACGGGGAGGATGAACCAGAGCGAGAGGGGGCGAGAGAGAGGGTCCACGAGGACCAGCAGCATACCAGGTGTGCGGTGGTGGTGTCGGGGAGGCGAGGCGAGGTCAGGAGCCGACGAATCGACGGCGGCGATCGTCGGGCTCGAGGGTCGTTGGCGACGATTGGGAGCGAGCGGGGCCGATTCCTTCAGGGAGAAGCCTCGAGGCGACGAGGCGAAGCTTCCTGCACGCTTGGCTGGGCGAGGGGCGGCCGGTAGGGCGTGCACGGCGGCGGGGCAGCCTGACGGCGTCGTGCGCGAGAAGAGAAGAGGAGGTGAGATGGGGGAAGAAGAAGAGGAGGGGCGCCCAGTTATAACCAAAGGACCTTTAGTCCCGGTTGGTGGCTCCAACCGGGACTAAAGGGTTATACGTCCCGGTTGGAGCCACCAACCGGGACCTATACTCCAAATTTTCAGCAGACCAAGGGTTGGCGCGCAGGGGGTCTTTAGTCCCGGTTGGTGGCTCCAACCGGGACATATTCCCCTGTTTTCAAAAATTTTCAGGTATTTTCTCTCTGTTCCCGCCTTATTTTTTATTTTGGGGTTTAAATTTGTATTGTTTTTTAATGATAATTAATATGGAATTTAGAAAAACTTTAAACATAAAAAGTGTTTGGATTTGAATAAATAATTCAAAACCATTTTCTGTTTTAAAAAATAATTAATGTAACCATTTAAAATATGAACCATTTACAATTAAAAATGAATTAACTTTTATTTTTTTAATATCAATTTGGAATTTAGAAAAACTTTAAACATAAGAAGTGTATGGATTTGAATAAATAATTCAAAAACATATTCTATTTTTAAAAAATAATTAATGTAACCTTTTAAAATGAATTAACTTATATTTTTGAATATTAATTTGGAATTTAGAAAAAATTTAAACGTAAAAAGTGTTTGGATTTAAATAAATAATTCAAAAACATTTTCTGTTTTAAAAAATAATTAATGTAACCATTTAAAATATGAACCATTTACAATTAAAAATGAATTAACTTATATTTTTTTAATATCAATTTGGAATTTAGAAAAACTTTAAACATAAGAAGTGTATGGATTTGAATAAATAATTCAAAAACATATTATATTTTTAAAAAATAATTAATGTAACCTTTTAAAATGAATTAACTGATATGTCCGTTTTTTTTGAATTTATTATGCCCGTTTTGAATTATCTGAATTTCTAACTATGGTCGAACCGGTGTGCATGAAGATAGGGGACGGGCATCGTTAGAACTTGCATTGGATCTCTGAAGAAACCACATGTTGCGAGTCTAAAAATGATTTTTTCAAAAAATCACGGGCGATAGATCATGTACCTGTAGTACAAACCGGACCCACTTCCTACCGATTCGGTAGACATTTGTCCTTTTTACCCGGGATGGACGAAAAGGTTTGAGATGTACCGGTTGGGATATAGTCCATGTAAGGTGGTCTAGTATTTTAGGAAAATAGGACGGTAGCATTCTGAAACGGCATTTTGGTGGTTACTTCACAAAACGACCCGTTTTTTGCGCTCGGAAAATGGAAAAGGGATTTTCCGTGCGACAAAAAGGAAAACTTCCTCCTGCAACATTGTTCTACATACCAATGTCCACACACATGCATAATATGGGCACAACATCACAAACTATGCCGTGATTCAGCACATAACATCGGTCATTTGGACCGAAAGCCATGAAACCTCGAACATGATAGGTCATTTTGTGAAGGTTTTTTCGAAACATGATCAATATACCAAGTCTGGTATTTTTCCTTTCAACTATGTAACATAATATGACACCACGCGAAGGATTTTCATTGTTCGGATTTTTTTTGAATTTATTATGCCCGTTTTGAATTATCTGAATTTCTAACTATGGTCGAACCGGTGTGCATGAAGATAGGGGACGGGCATCGTTAGAACTTGCATTGGATCTCTGAAGAAACCACATATTGCGAGTCTAAAAATGATTTTTTCAAAAAATCACGGGCGATAGATCATGTACCTGTAGTACAAACCGGACCCACTTCCTGCCGATTCGGCAGACATTTTTCCTTTTTACCCGGGATGGACGAAAAGGTTTGAGATTTACCGGTTGGGATATAGTCCATGTAAGGTGGTCTAGTATTTTAGGAAAATAGGACGGTAGCATTCTGAAACGGCATTTTGGTGGTTACTTCACAAAACGACCCGTTTTTTGCGCTCGGAAAATGGAAAAGGGATTTTCCGTGCGACAAAAAGGAAAACTTCCTCCTGCAACATTGTTCTACATACCAATGTCCACACACATGCATAATATGGGCACAACATCACAAACTATGCCGTGATTCAGCACATAACATCGGTCATTTGGACCGAAAGCCATGAAACCTCAAACATGATAGGTCATTTTGTGAAGGGTTTTTCGAAACATGATCAATATACCAAGTCTGGTATTTTTCCTTTCAACTATGTAACATAATATGACACCACGCGAAGGATTTTCATTGTTCGGATTTTTTTTGAATTTATTATGCCCGTTTTGAATTATCTGAATTTCTAACTATGGTCGAACCGGTGTGCATGAAGATAGGGGACGGGCATCGTTAGAACTTGCATTGGATCTCTGAAGAAACAACATATTGCGAGTCTAAAAATGATTTTTTCAAAAAATCACGGGCGATAGATCATGTACCTGTAGTACAAACCGGACCCACTTCCTGCCGATTCGGCAGACATTTTTCCTTTTTACCCGGGATGGACGAAAAGGTTTGAGATTTACCGGTTGGGATATAGTCCATGTAAGGTGGTCTAGTATTTTAGGAAAATAGGACGGTAGCATTCTGAAACGGCATTTTGGTGGTTACTTCACAAAACGACCCGTTTTTTGCGCTCGGAAAATGGAAAAGGGATTTTCCGTGCGACAAAAAGGAAAACTTCCTCCTGCAACATTGTTCTACATACCAATGTCCACACACATGCATAATATGGGCACAACATCACAAACTATGCCGTGATTCAGCACATAACATCGGTCATTTGGACCGAAAGCCATGAAACCTCAAACATGATAGGTCATTTTGTGAAGGGTTTTTCGAAACATGATCAATATACCAAGTCTGGTATTTTTCCTTTCAACTATGTAACATAATATGACACCACGCGAAGGATTTTCATTGTTCGGATTTTTTTTGAATTTATTATGCCCGTTTTGAATTATCTGAATTTCTAACTATGGTCGAACCGGTGTGCATGAAGATAGGGGACGGGCATCGTTAGAACTTGCATTGGATCTCTGAAGAAACCACATATTGCGAGTCTAAAAATGATTTTTTCAAAAAATCACGGGCGATAGATCATGTACCTGTAGTACAAACCGGACCCACTTCCTGCCGATTCGGCAGACATTTGTCCTTTTTACCCGGGATGGACGAAAAGGTTTGAGATTTACCGGTTGGGATATAGTCCATGTAAGGTGGTCTAGTATTTTAGGAAAATAGGACGGTAGCATTCTGAAACGGCATTTTGGTGGTTACTTCACAAAACGACCCGTTTTTTGCGCTCGGAAAATGGAAAAGGGATTTTCCGTGCGACAAAAAGGAAAACTTCCTCCTGCAACATTGTTCTACATACCAATGTCCACACACATGCATAATATGGGCACAACATCACAAACTATGCCGTGATTCAGCACATAACATCGGTCATTTGGACCGAAAGCCATGAAACCTCAAACATGATAGGTCATTTTGTGAAGGGTTTTTCGAAACATGATCAATATACCAAGTCTGGTATTTTTCCTTTCAACTATGTAACATAATATGACACCACGCGAAGGATTTTCATTGTTCGGATTTTTTTTGAATTTATTATGCCCGTTTTGAATTATCTGAATTTCTAACTATGGTCGAACCGGTGTGCATGAATATAGGGGACGGGCATCGTTAGAACTTGCATTGGATATCTGAAGAAACCACATATTGCGAGTCTAAAAATGATTTTTTCAAAAAATCACGGGCGATAGATCATGTACCTGTAGTACAAACCGGACCCACTTCCTGCCGATTCGGCAGACATTTTTCCTTTTTACCCGGGATGGACGAAAAGGTTTGAGATTTACCGGTTGGGATATAGTCCATGTAAGGTGGTCTAGTATTTTAGGAAAATAGGACGGTAGCATTCTGAAACGGCATTTTGGTGGTTACTTCACAAAACGACCCGTTTTTTGCGCTCGGAAAATGGAAAAGGGATTTTCCGTGCGACAAAAAGGAAAACTTCCTCCTGCAACATTGTTCTACATACCAATGTCCACACACATGCATAATATGGGCACAACATCACAAACTATGCCGTGATTCAGCACATAACATCGGTCATTTGGACCGAAAGCCATGAAACCTCGAACATGATAGGTCATTTTGTGAAGGGTTTTTCGAAACATGATCAATATACCAAGTCTGGTATTTTTCCTTTCAACTATGTAACATAATATGACACCACGCGAAGGATTTTCATTGTTCGGATTTTTTTTGAATTTATTATGCCCGTTTTGAATTATCTGAATTTCTAACTATGGTCGAACCGGTGTGCATGAATATAGGGGACGGGCATCGTTAGAACTTGCATTGGATATCTGAAGAAACCACATATTGCGAGTCTAAAAATGATTTTTTCAAAAAATCACGGGCGATAGATCATGTACCTGTAGTACAAACCGGACCCACTTCCTGCCGATTCGGCAGACATTTGTCCTTTTTACCCGGGATGGACGAAAAGGTTTGATATGTACCGGTTGGGAGATAGTCCATGTAAGGTGGTCTAGTATTTTAGGAAAATGGGACGGTAGCATTCTGAAACGGCATTTTGGTGGTTACTTCACAAAACGACCCGTTTTTTGCGCTCGGAAAATGGAAAAGGGATTTTCCGTGCGACAAAAAGGAAAACTTCCTCCTGCAACATTGTTCTACATACCAATGTCCACACACATGCATAATATGGGCACAACATCACAAACTATGCCGTGATTCAGCACATAACATCGGTCATTTGGACCGAAAGCCATGAAACCTCAAACATGATAGGTCATTTTGTGAAGGGTTTTTCGAAACATGATCAATATACCAAGTCTGGTATTTTTCCTTTCAACTATGTAACATAATATGACACCACGCGAAGGATTTTCATTGTTCGGATTTTTTTTGAATTTATTATGCCCGTTTTGAATTATCTCAATTTCTAACTATGGTCGAACCGGTGTGCATGAAGATAGGGGACGGGCATCGTTAGAACTTGCATTGGATCTCTGAAGAAACCACATATTGCGAGTCTAAAAATGATTTTTTCAAAAAATCACGGGCGATAGATCATGTACCTGTAGTACAAACCGGACCCACTTCCTGCCGATTCGGCAGACATTTGTCCTTTTTACCCGAGATGGACGAAAAGTTTTGAGATGTACCGGTTGGGAGATAGTCCATGTAAGGTGGTCTAGAATTTTAGGAAAATGGGACGGTAGCATTGTGAAACGTCATTTTGGTGGTTACTTCACAAAACGACCCGTTTTTTGCGCTTGGAAAATGGAAAAGGGTTTTTTCGAAACATGATCATTGTTCGGCACAAATTTAGTCCCGGATGTATTCTGAAACCGGGACTAAAAATATTTTCCGCCATTTCCCACCTCTTCCCACCAAGTTTTCCCGCCCTTTCCTTTCTACTAGAGCTTTTAGTCCCGGATGTAGTCACTAACCGGGACTAAAGATATTTCCCGCCATTTCCCAAAGCTTCACGCCAAGTTTTCCCGCCATTTCCCTCTATATTTAGGGTGATCGTGTCATGGCTATCCACACATCCACACCTTCCTCTCTTAGAACAATGGACAACGCCTACTGGGCCATTCTGACCCTCGAGGAGACCGAGGCGCTGTGCGCCTCCAACTACCCTTGTCCACCGGGGTACCGCCCGCCCGCCGGCTGGATGCTGAGCGCTGGAGGGGTTCCTGTCCCTCCTGTCCCTCAAGGTTCCACACTTCAGGCGGCCATCACAAACCACTTCTACCACGAGCTCACGCCGGAGCAGCGGATGGATCCCCAGTGGGATCCCGACAACTATGACACCTGGAATGCCTTCTTCGCTAATAGGCGTGAAAGGGAGCTCGCCAGGTACGAGGGTGATGGCCCGCCACCGGTGAACCACAACGAAGTCGGCCGTCGTCTGTGGTGGGAGAACCGTACTATCATCAAAGTGATGCGCTACATCGCCGGGGGAGACCATCCTCGCCTACGGTGCCCACGAGTCCACCCGCCACAGGCCCCACACTGTCCCGGCGGTAGCGGCATCGTCTTCCAGGAGACCCCTCTCCCACCCGCCGGGAACCCGAGGCTGGAATGGCCCCTGGTATATGCCATGGATGGGATGAGGATCCCCGGAGTGGCAGGTGACGATGACGATGATGATGACGACGACGATGAAGACCCTGAAGCTGCGTACTATAGGACTAGGCATGATTATGACTAAAGGGGGCGGCTTTAGGCCTGAGTGTTAGCTAGTCCCGATTTGTCCCGGTTTTTAATATTAATAAATGTCTTAAGTGTTACCTAATAAATAGAGGGAAATGCCTATATAAAGAGAGGGTTCATATTTAGTCTCGGTTGGAGAAACGAACCGCGACTGAAGGGATTGCGGCAGAGTGGGCCAGACAACACTAATAATAGGGGTGAGTGTCGACATTATGTCGTGCGGCTTGTACCTTGTCCCGGATGGTGTCACCAACCGGGACTAAAGATGAACCTTTAGTCCCGGTTGGAGACACCAACCGGGACTAAAGATGAGTCAGCACTAATAATAGGGGTGAGTGTCGACATTATGTCGTGAGTGTCGACATTATGCCGAGCTGCTTGTACTATAAATATGCATCCTTGTGAGTCCAGTCCTCCAGCCAGTTTGAGGCATCTCCAAGATGGTTTTAGAGAGCAGGGACACCACTACGGCCAGTTTCAGGGAGATGCCGACGGAGCCCAGTCCTCCGGCATCTCCGAGAAACTAGTCATAGAGGCACTCCCTAATATGTGAAATTAGTTAGCTCCGAGGCGTATTGATCTAGTTAGTGAAGTTACAAGCTACAAGATGGTTTTCGAGAGCAGGGACACCACTGCGGCCAGTTTCAGGGAGATGCCGACGGAGCCCAGTCCTCCGGCATCTCCGAGAAACTGGTCATAGAGGCACTCCCTAATATGTGAAATTAGTTAGCTCCGAGGCGTATTGATCTAGTTAGTGAAGTTAGAAGCTGCAAGATGGTTTTCGAGAGCAGGGACACCACTGCGGCCAGTTTCAGGGAGATGCCGACGGAGCCCAGTCCTCCGGCATCTCCGAGAAACTGGTCATAGAGGCACTCCCGGTCCAGCCACAAAATGGGACTAACACTCAAGACATTTATTAATATTAAAAACTAAGACTACAAAACCGGGACTAAATGCCACAAACCGCGAAAGATATCCTTCGGTCAAGCCACAAACCGCGAAAGACATGAACTAGAGTTACATAATATGAGCATGAACTTCTTGGCATATGTCATTCCTTATGACCGCTTCAGACGTAACCATGGAGCATCTTCTTTACTTAATGGAATGCTTGGGTCAGTTTTCACTGTGAAGGGCGGAATTTCATCAAACTTATTATAATCTTCTGACATGTCTGTCTTGTCCTCGATTCCCACGATGTTTCTTTTCCCTGAAAGAACTATGTGACGCTTTGGCTCATCATATGATGTATTCGTTTGCATATTTTTTCTTTTCCCTCGAACTGGTCATCTCGTCTGATCTTATACCTGTTATCGCCATATTTTGGCCAACGAAGGAGATGGGCCGTGATCAAGATGGGCTTGGAAGATGCGTATATTCAACGTGTTGTTGGATCGGCCTAGTGCGTAGAATTGGGCTAAATTGCCCGTGTATCTTGTATCATAGTAGGTTTCGTTTCAGTTTAGGTTCTGTTTCAGTTTAGGTAAAGATAGAGTTGTAGAGTTATTCCAAAAGTAGAGAGTCTCCGGACTATAAATATGTACCTAAGGTTATCAAGAAAAGGAGGACAATCACGTTCACAACAAACACAATCTCGGCGCATCGCCACCCCTTGTTTCTAGGGTTTTTCTCGGATAAGTGCCATGCTGCCTAGATCGCATCTTGCGATCTAGGCAGTATTTACTTATGCGTTGTTTGGTGTTACTCGTACTGAAGCCTTGTTGATGGCGAGTAGTACTATTATCAATTTGTGTAGGCTAGCAACAGTACTTTTCGCTATGATTGTTTAGTTTTGCTGCCTCTAGCTATCTCGCCGCCTTTGCACCTTTTCCCGGGTGTAAGGGTGGCATCTTGCTTGATCTTTATTTAAGTCGATTTGATCTGTTATAGTTGTGCCTTGTTCTCCAAGGTTTAGTTTGATATCTACATGATCAGGCCTTGCAAATGGGTTGAACGGTCCAGTAATATGTAAGATATGGTTTGCCAATCCAAGAGGAGTTGTTCCGGGAATTGACTTTATGTTGGTTTTTAGGCCTTCTCTAGGGTTAGTTTTCCATCATCTTTTATATCTACCAGGCTCAATCACGTGTAGGACGTTCCAATTATGTAGTGAAAACGTTAAACTATCGTAGATCGATTTAACTTGTATTGATGAAGCAAAACCCCATGTTATCATAGATCAAATGCAGAACCATGGGTTAATCGGCTCTAGGAGCCGATTCACAGGGAAACCTAGGAGCCGGTCGTGGCTCGAATTTTACGTATACTTGTTTACCATGCAGGAAACCAATCGGAGCAATCCATCACCTTCCTGATCAGGTATAGGTCAGGTGGCATGCCCTCGAACCAAGCCAGGACGTGTGCCGGAGTTTTGCGGGCCGTTGCCCGAGGGACCAGGGCCTACCAGCAGTTCTGGGAGCCTCCCGGCTCTTCGTGTTGCTCGTCGCTGCTCGCCGGTGAGTTTTGGCAGGCAACACATTCTGGCACGCCCGGTGGGACATTCAACAACGTCTACATCAACATCCGACGCTGCAATGGAGAACAGACCAGTCACGTACGACGAGCTTCCTGAAGAGCACAAGGCGAAGTATGACGAGATCAGAAATCTCTTCGAAGCCGATCTCATCGGCTCTTTCGAGAGGACCCGTAATCATGGCATCAAGTGGAGGGGGTTCTCCCCCGAGGGTGCTCTTGATGAGGTGGATCTGTCTGTTCCTTCGGAGGAGCGCACCAGAGCTCTACGACAGGAGGTCAACTACATGGTGGCTCATTCTCTGCACCGCCATTCTGAGAGCCTGGTGAACGCTTTCGAGCGGGTCGCGTAGTTCAGGAGATCATGAAACATCAGTACTCTCCGCCGGGGCCCACTTTAGGGACCCACCAAGGAGAAAGACCGCTCCAGACCAGGCCACAGCTGCCATTCACACTCGCAGCTCCAGAGCCGCCAGGATCAGCGGCGTACGTCGTCTACAAGGCTGGAGGCGACCCAGGCGATTGCCAATTTATGTTTGAGCCACCTAAGGAAATCCCACACGGATATATATGCACCTACGTGCCGGACTGCAATAACCCGACACGCACCAAACAGATTGCAACCGCAGGAGTTTCTGCGGCAGGGGTTCCTGGGGCAGTATCTTCAGGGGCAGGCGTGTCTGGAGCAGCGACGTCTGGGATGGACGCTGACAAACAGGCGTGGCTAGCCAAGTATGCCACTGTAACAAGTCATGAGAATCTAGCCCCTGCAGCTCAAACAGTGGAGCAAATCGGTACCATCCTGAGGGACCAGTTCGGCTTCGTGCCGAAGAGAAGGACGATCGGCTATTCAAAGCCGTACCCCAACGAGTTTGATCTGATTCCGCTGCCACCCAAGTATCGGCTCCCTGAGTTCTCAAGGTTCAGCGGGTCAGAAGGGTCAAGCTCGACCGAGCTATAAGCCGATACCTGGCACAGCTAGGCATGATTTCGGCATCGGATCAGATGCGCGTAAAATTTTTTTGCGCAATCTCTGACAGGACCAGCCTTTGGGTGGTACACCTCGCTGCCACCTGATTCAATTCACACCTGGAAGCAACTGGAAGAGCAGTTCCACATCCAGTACCATTCAGAGGCTACTGAGGCTGGCATTGCAGACCTGGCGCAGGTGCGGCAGAAGCAGGGAGAAACTGTAGCCGAATACATCCAGCGCTTCAGGACCGTCAAGAACCGATGTTACTCAGCTCGTTTAACTGAGAAGGAAGCAGTCGAGCTGGCAGTGTTGGGTCTCTTAGCACCCATCAAGGATCTGGCTTTCCAAGTGGAGTACAACTCATTGGCGCACATGGCCCAGAAACTGACGATGTATGAACAGCGCCACCCTGAGTTGTACCAAGACAAATTCAAACGTCCGATAAGCCTGGTCGATACGGAAGAAGATGATCCTACACAAGACCAGGAAGTGGCCGTAGCCGAATGGGCTCGAGGGGCAGATCCTGTGTCCTGCAAATGGGTGAAACAGCAAGGGCCTGCAAAAGGGTTCGACTTCGATGTGAGAAAAGCCGAGCAGATATTCGATTTACTGCTGAAGGAGAAACAGCTGAGGTTACCCGAAGGCCACAAGATCCCTACGGCTCAGGAAATGCACGGGAGACCATACTGCAAGTGGCATCACTCGTTCACCCACACCACCAATGACTGCAAAGAGCTACGTCGCCAAATCCAAATGGCGATAGAACAAGGCCGTCTGATCCTTGGGCAGTTCGCCATGAAAGTGGACACAAACCCGTTTCCCGGCGTCAACATGGTAGAACTCAGTCGCTCCGCGAGGCGTCAACTGGATTTTTCGTTCGGTGTTAATATGGCAGGGTCTGGGTACCACCATGACACGTACAAGGAGGAAGGTGGTCACTCTCGGGGCAAAGAAAGAAAGGAGGCTGGTCCATGCGACCGGCCCGGCCACAATGACAGGCGGTACTTAACAGAGGAACAGGTGAGGAGAGTGCGGTATCAGAAGCCACATTCCACGCATCTCCTTAACAAGTATGAGCGTCAGTATGATCAACGGCGCCAGCGCGATGGAGGCGATGAAGGATATGAGCACCTCGCTAGGGGACCGTCCAAACAAAAGGAACGCGCAGACAAACATTGGGATTGTCCTTTCTTCAAGTATTGCTGGGACGCGGGAATGAGCCGATTGCCTACAGTCGACAACTGCCCGGAGTGTGGACAGCAGAAGGAGGACACGAGACCATTTTCAGTGTTCAAACGTTTAGGGCCTCTCCCACCTCAGAGCCGTCACAGGGAGTCCGCTTGAGCAAAGGACCTCGAGAAGCCAAGGGATGACAAGGAAGAAGACAGATATCACCGTCCAAGGTGGTGTCCCGACGGACTCAGACATACCCAAAAGCGTAGAGTGCAGCGGCTGCGTAACTTGGAGGAAGCTGAAGCGGAGTATCTCCACGCTTTAAAGAAAGCACGGCCTGATCTGGCCGTCAAAGTGAGGCAGACTTTGGAAACGGAAGACCACCCGAGAAGGAAGGAGTGGCGCCCCAAACCGGTAAAAGCCGACGCGAAGACATCGGCTGGCACAAACATGGTGTTCATACTTCCGTCAGAATTCTGCGCGCCAAGAACCGATGAGCTACCAGTGGCACAGTTCGACTGCGGCCCACAGCCGGTTATCTTTGAGAAGCCACGTGAGAAGGGTTACAAACATCTGAAAGCCCTGTAACTGCGAGGTTACATCAATGGGTAGCCTGTCAGCAAGATGTTGGTAGACACCGGAGCGGCAGTCAATATCATGCCATACTCCATGCTACGACGTTTGGGACGCTCCACTGCAGATCTGATCAAAACCAACGTCACGTTAAGCGACTTCAACGGTCAGTCTTCGGAAACGCAAGGCGTACTGAACGTGTATCTGACAGTGGGCAGGAAAACCATACCCACGTCATTTTTCGTCGTGGACAGCAAAAGTACCTACGCTGTCTTGCTAGGAAGAGATTGGATTCACGCTAATTGCTGCATTCCATCCACGATGCACCAGTGCCTAATACAGTGGGACGGAGATGAAGTGGAGGTCATCCATGCAGACGATTCTATCGAGATTTCCATAGCTGGCATGAACGTCTGGGAAGCAGAAGACCAAGAGCCGATCTCTGGAATCAGTTTAGACGGCTGTGAGCGCATTGAAGCTACAAAAAACGGGGTGAGGCTGGTCTTATCCACCGGCCTGACAGAGTAGCAAAGTCCACGACGGTGTGTGGTACGGCCGATCCCTGCGATTGGCCACAAAAAATAAAAAGCAGCAATCATACGACCAGCAGATCACGTAGTCGTAGCAGGGAGATGCCCTGCCATTGTGAAACAATAAGGTGTAAGCCATCCTTGACTAATGCAATAAAAAAGGGGGCCGATTCAGGCAATCGGCCCAAATTATTTTTGTTGTCCTCACCTACTGCTTGCCCTGTGTTTAGCATCGATTTGATAGGTGACGGAAAGCTAGGGTATGGGTTTACATCCGCTGATGAACTAGAAGAGATCGACATTGGTCCTGGGGATAAGCCACGACCAACATTTATCAGCAAGAAGTTAGATCCGGGTCTGCGGGGCCCGATGATAGCCCTGTTGAAACAATATCCAGACTGCTTCGCCTGGGACTATACAGAGATGCCTGGGTTAGACAGGAGCATCATTGAGCATCGACTCCCGCTTAAAAAAGGATTTCGGCCATTTCAGCAGCGAGCATGGCAAATGAAGGCCGAAATTCTGGAAGAAGTCAAGAAAGAGGTGGAGAAAATGTTGACAGCCAAGTTAATCAGGCCATGCAGGTATGCTGAGTGGATTTCTAGTATCATACCTGTTGAGAAAAAGGATGGCCGTTGGCGTGTCGCCATAGATTTTCGGGATCTCAACAGAGCTACCCCAAAGGATGAGTATCCGATGCCGGTGGCAGAAACGTTAATCACCGCAGCGGCTGGCCATAAGATCTTGAGCTTTATGGATGGAAATGCCGGTTACAACCAAATTTTTATGGCTCCAGAAGACATACACAAGACTGCGTTCAGAGTACCAGGCTCGGTGGGGTTGTTTGAATACGTTGTCATGACGTTTGGACTGAAAAATGCTGGTGCCACGTACCAAAGAGCCATGAACTACATTTTCCATGATCTGATCGGCAAGCTGGTGGAAATTTATATCGATGACGTGGTGGTCAAGTCTGCTTCAGCGCAAGGACACTTGGACGATCTACAACGCGTCCTGGACCGAACAAGAAAATTCGGCCTACGGATGAATCCAAAGAAGTGTGCCTTCGGAGTGACGGCCGGTCAGTTCTTGGGTTTTTTGGTCCATGAACGCGGAATTGAGATCGGCCTGAAAAGTCAGGAGGCAGTGCGAACAATGAAGCCACCCACTACAAAGAAAGAACTGCAGTCTCTCATCGGCAAGATCAACTTCGTCAGAAGATTCATCTCTAATCTGTCAGGAAGGATAGAGCCATTCATGGGACTAGTGAAAATTAAATCTGACGAGGAATTCCGCTGGGGGGCAGAACAACAACGAGCCTTCGACGAGATCAAAGAATATCTGACAAAGCCGCCAGTGTTGGTTCCACCCCAGCCGGACAGACCGTTCTACATTTACTTGTCAGTGGCTGACACGTCCATCGCCTCGGTGGTGGTACAAGTTTACGATGGGCTAGAGCGAGTCGTATTTTACATAAGCAGAAGGATGCTGGACGCGGAGACAAGGTATCCCGATATCGATAAGTTGTGCCTCTGCCTGTTTTTCACCTGCACCAAGCTGCGCCACATCTTGCTATCAGCAGAGATCATCATCATATGCAAATCAGACGTCATAAAGCACATGCTGTCGGCTCCTATGTTAAAAGGCCGAATGGGCAAATGGATGTTTGCATTATCAGAGTTTGACATCCGGTATCAACCCGCGAAAGCAGTTAAGGGACAGGCGCTGGCCGATCTTATTGCTGAAAGGATCAACACTAACATAGCAGCACTGTCCATAAGAGCGTGGGCTATGTTTTTCGACGGATCAGTTTGTGACGATGGCTGCGGCATCGGCATTTTACTCGTGTCGCCCCGGGGGGCAACATTTTCCTTCTCCATCAGATTGTCTACCTCTCGCACCAACAATGTAGCCGAGTACGAGGCGATATGCAAGGGAATGGGGTTACTCCTCGAAGCCGGAGCAGAAGCAGTGGAAATTTTTGGAGACTCCAAGTTGGTGATTTCCCAACTCACGGAGGAGTACAAGTGTGAGAGCGAGTCCCTCTTCCCATTATGGTTGCACTGCCGTGAGCTGATGGCGCAGTTCCGGTACGTAAACTTCACCTGGATCCCGCGGTCGCAGAACATAGAGGCAAATGATCTTGCACAGATGGCTTCAGGCTACAAGGAGGTAGCAGAGGGAGCCGATATTCAGGTACAGTTCCTGGAAGCTGACGACTGGAGAGCCGATATCTTCAATTACTTGAAGGATTCGTCTCGGGGGGCACCTAAATGGATAAGGTACAAAGCCATGAAGTATGTGCTTATTGGGGATGACATGTTTTACAGGACTCTGGAAGGATTATTGCTCAAATGTCTGGGGACAGCCGAGGATAATCGGCTCCTACACGAGGTACACGAAGGCGCCTGTGGGACTCACCAATCGGCTCACAAGATGAAATGGTTGATCAGGCGATCAGGGTTTTATTGGCCCACAATGCTTGAGGACTGTTTCAACTACTACAAAGGGTGTCAAGCATGTCAGAAATTTGGGAAAATTCAGATGGTACCCGTGTCAGCAATGAACCGCATCATCAAGCCTTGGCCATTCCGAGGTTGGGGCATGGATATGATCGGCAAAATCAATCCTCCATCAAGCAAAGGCCACATGTGGATCTTGGCCATCACTGATTATTTCACAAAATGGGTGGAGGCTGTCCCGATGAAATCAGTAAACTCAAAGGATGTTATCAACTTTGTGAAAGAACATGTCATCCATAGATTCGGGATTCCCCAAACTATCACGACCGATGGAGGTTCGGTCTTTATTTCTCAAGAGTTTAGAAAGTTCTGTGAGGACACGGGGATTAAGCTGATCAGATCATCTCCATACTATGCTCAGGCGAATGGGCAAGCTGAAGCATCCAACCAGAGCCTCATCAAGCTGATCAAGAGAAAAGTCGATGAGCACCCTAGGCGTTGGCATGAGGTTTTATCAGAGGCTTTATGGGCTTACCGCATGTCATGTCATGGAGCGATAAAAACCTCGCCGTACCATCTGGTTTATGGACAAGAAGCCGTATTGCCTTGGGAAATTACGGCTGGGTCGAGACACGTCACCTTTCAGAACGATCTAACGGCTGAAGAATATGCAGCTTTGATGAGTGACAGTGTCGAATATGTGACTGAGCTTAGGCTGTGGTCGCTTGAGAAAATCAAAGAGAACAAGGCCAAAGTAGCTCGTGCATACAACAAGAAAGTGAGGCCAAAGGAGTTCCACGTTGGTGATCTGGTATGGGAAGCTGTGTTGCCCTTGGGGACTAAGGATGCAACATATGGTAAATGGTCTCCAAATTGGCACGGGCCGTACAGGGTCGACCAAGTTTTAAGAGGAAACGCGTACATGCTTGAGGAGCTGGACGGCGTGAAATTCCCAGTGGCGGTCAACGGTCAACATCTCAAGAAATATTTCCCAAGCATGTGGGATGATGGACAGTAAAACTTGAGGGGCCGATACACGAAATCGGCCAAGCAAAAGCATGTGAGACGTTGGACAGTAAAATGTGGGGGCCGATGCTGGAAATCGGCCGAATAAAAGCAAAAATATATATAGCCGATGCACGGTCATCGACTCTAGAGGTTCACACATGTTACAAACAGGTGCCAGTTCGCACATACAAGCTACTGAAGAAATGCTTCGAAGGCGTGGAGGGCGTCAGCACGGACACGATCCACCTCGGCAATCTCAGCTTCGTCATCTTCATCCTTGCTTGTCACTAGTTGTTTGTTCAGGGCACGTTTTTCGATGAGCAATTGGAGATTTGGGTCGCCCGTTTTGAAAAAGGACGCAGGTCACCCGTTTTGATAAAGGGCGCAGGTCGCCCGTTTTGAGAAAGGTCGCAGGTCATCGTTTGAAACCAAGAAGTGGCCGTTTTAATGTGCCTAAAGATGCGACCAAGTGTTGACCCTGTCAACATTTTTTGGGAGAAGCCGATGGGTAGTCATCGGCTCTTTACGATTTGACTTGTTTGACTGTATGCATGCAGTATGTTGAAAGCCGATACTGTGTCATCGACTTCTGGAGCATCGACCTATTTCGGCTATCGGCAAAATTGGGGCAAAACAGAACAATCTTTGGGAAACGGATTTTCATTCATTCGAAAGATGATTGCTTACAAAAGGATGATTGATTACAAAAGGGAGCCTACTACTACTGTTGCTGCTACTGATTCCTAATCTAAAGGGCGAGATCGTCGCCGCTGTCGTCGCCGCCGTCTTCTTCGCTGTCTTCAGCGCTGCTGCCGGCGTCGTCTTCACTACTGCTGCTGAAGAAGCCAGCGGGGACCTCCTCATCCTCGTCGTCATCTTCGGTGTCCTCGCTGGACCCGGCGCGGAAGCGCTTCGTCGGCGGGTACTCGTCGGAGGAGGTGTCCTCCTCCGATTCCTCCTCCTCGTCGGAGGACTCGACGCCGTCCCAAGACCAAGCGTCGTCGCTGCTCTTCGTCTCCAGTTCCCCGTCAACGAGGAACTATAGGCTCTCCTCGCCGTCAGTCAGGGACGCATCGTCCTCCGACCAGACGGCGAAATCCCAGTCCCTTTCGTCCCACCATCGTGGGGCGAAAGTACTGTACGCCGCCGTGGGTAGGTGCTCTGGCGTCGGCTCTCGGTCGCTCATTGAGTTGGAGGCATGGGAGGACAGGCTAGAGGAAGCAGAGGAGGCCATGGCGGAGAAAGAGGGTTTTTTCGGCGAAGGAAGAGGGTTTTTTGGCTACTGGAGGAAGATGGGGACTGCGAACTGCTCAGATGAATTTAAATAAGGGGAATAGTGGAGAGACGGTTCAATGCCATAGCGGTTTCCCAGATTGCGCTGCCAAAATCGTCAAATCATGCACTTCGGAGGAGTTGAGAAGACAGGGCATCATGATGAAGGGGTAGCATGACGATTCTGTTCTGCCACGCATTCTGTCAACGCGCAACCCGATACAAAAAAAAACCCAGGAGAGGAGAAGAAAAAAAACACAGAGTGGTTTTGGAATTATCATTGCCAAAACCAGGGGGGCATGTGTTATCGCCATATTTTGGCCAACGAAGGAGATGGGCCGTGATCAAGATGGGCTTGGAAGATGCGTATATTCAACGTGTTGTTGGATCGGCCTAGTGCGTAGAATTGAGCTAAATTGCCCGTGTATCTTGTATCATAGTAGGTTTCGTTTCAGTTTAGGTTCCGTTTCAGTTTAGGTAAAGATAGAGTTGTAGAGTTATTCCAAAAGTAGAGAGTCTCCGGACTATAAATATGTACCTAAGGTTATGAAGAAAAGGAGGACAATCACGTTCACAACAAACACAATCTCGGCGCATTGCCACCCCTTGTTTCTAGGGTTTTTCTCGGGTAAGTGCCATGCTGCCTAGATCGCATCTTGCGATCTAGGCAGTATTTACTTATGCGTTGTTTGGTATTACTCGTACTGAAGCCTTGTTGATGGCGAGTAGTACTATTATCATAGATTTGTGTAGGCTAGCAACAGTACTTTTCGCTATGATTGTTTAGTTTTGCTGCCTCTAGCTATCTCGCCGCCTTTGCACCTTTTCCCGGGTGTAAGGGTGGCATCTTGCTTGATCTTTATTTAAGTCGATTTGATCTGTTATAGTTGTGCCTTGTTCTCCAAGGTTTAGTTTGATATCTACATGATCAGGCCTTGCAAACGGGTTGAACGATCCAGTAATATGTATGATATGGTTTGCCAATCCAAGAGGAGTTGTTCCGGGAATTGACTTTATGTTGGTTTTTAGGCCTTCTCTAGGGTTAGTTTTCCATCATCTTTTATATCTACCAGGCTCAATCACGTGTAGGACGTTCCAATTATGTAGTGAAAACGTTAAACTATCGTAGATCGATTTAACTTGTATTGATGAAGCAAAACCCCATGTTATCATAGATCTAATGCAGAACCATGGGTTAATCGGCTCTAGGAGCCGATTCACAGGGAAACCTAGGAGCCGGTCGCGGCTCGAATTTTACGTATACTTGTTTACCATGTAGGAAACCAATCGGAGCAATCCATCACCTTCCTGATCAGGTATAGGTCAGGTGGCACGCCCTTGAACCAAGCCAGGACGTGTGCCGGAGTTTTGCGGGCCGTTGCCCGAGGGACCAGGGCCCACCAGCAGTTCTGGGAGCCTCCCGGCTCTTCGTGTTGCTCGTCGCTGCTCGCCGGTGAGTTTTGGCAGGCAACAATACCGCAACGCGTTGCATACCGGGCATTTATCTAAATTCTCATACTCCTTACCGTGGTAGAGGATGCAGTCATTAATGCATGCATGTATCTTTTGCACATCTAATCCCAGAGGAGAGAGAGTCTTCTTTGCTTCGTAGGTACTCTCGGGAAGTTCGTTATGTTTTGGAAACTTCGGCTTCATTATTTTCAGCATATTTTCAAATGAGGAGTCAGTTAGACCACACTCTGCCTTCCATCGCAACAATTCCAGTGTGGTACCGAGCTTTGTGATGCCATCTTCACAATTTGGGTACAACAATTTCTTGTGATCTTCTAACATGCCCTCTAACTTCAACTTCTCATTTTCTGTTTCACAGTCTCGCTTTGCATCAGAAATGACCCTACCAAGTTCATCAGCCGGCTCATCTGATGCCCGTTCTTCATCTTTTTCCTCTCCATTGTCTTCCATTGCAGTATCACCGTATTCAGGAAACATATGATGATAGTTGTTATCATCATCTTCTTCTTCACCATCTTCCATCATAACCCCTCTTTCCCCATGCTTGGTCCAGCAATTATAGTTGGGCATGAAACCTTTCATAATCAGGTGGCCGCGAATGATTTTCGAGGAAGAGTACTCCTTGTTGTTCCGACATTGAACACATGGACAACGTATAAATCCATTCTCTTTGTTTGTTGTAGCCACATCGATAAATTTATCCACGCCTTTGATATACCCGGCTACCCGCCGGTCACCGTACATCCATTCCCGACCGTTCATCTGCATCATATAAGTAAGTTTATCAAAAAACAGGACATCATAAATAGTGAAATAACCAATTCACACCGACACATGAATTGTATCAATGACCTAGAAAAGATAGGATTGCTAACCTCGATCGAGGGAAATAAAGAGGAGAAAGATCAAGTGCGTCTCGGACACCTTCTATATTTTTGTTCTATGAGAAATTCAACTGGATTTTTCACTCAAACATTTCAACAAACACCTTCAATGCATGCATGAGAAAAAACTAGCACACACCCTCACACCTTACACCATTCGAAAAAACAGAGTGGAGGCAGAGGGGGCTGGGGCGTTGCATTTATAGAGGGCAAGGGGTCTTTAGTCCCGGTTGGAGCCACCAACCGGGACTAAAGGTGCGTGCCACGCCACGTGGCTGTGGCCAAACCTTTAGTCCCGGTTGGTGGCTCCAACCGGGACGCATGCCCCCTTACCAACCGGGACCCATGCCCCCTGGCCCCGTGCCCGCTCCAACCGGGACACGTGCCAGCATTAGTCCCGGTTGGTGGCGCAACCGGGACTAATGCTCCCAGGGGTGGCGAACGGATGGCCCTTTTTCCTCTAGTGGACTAGAGGTTCCCCAGACTCCTAGTGAAAACGGTACGAATCGGGACTAGTCCGTAACAAACCGGGACTAGTGCCGGGATTTGGTCCGAACCGAGGGTCTCTTTTCTACTAGTGATTGTTTTGTCTATGTATACAAATGAAACTGGTTTCTACGGACGTGTAAGATATTGTTGAAAATTACATTGTATTTTGGGCTACACAAAGAAAGAAGCTCCAAGTTGCACTTTTGTGTAGTTCCTGTATGAGAAAATAACCGAGTACAATATTTTACTTTGATTGGAGACATGTATATGTACTTGGATATTTTCTTTCGATATGTTTTGAAACAAAGTGAAGATTTTGAATTTTAAAAACTTTGCTGAGCTCCATCTGATGTTGTCGTTCCTCGTGAAAAGTAAAAAAGTGTGGTAGTGCGAAAGGTGACGTTAGTGCTGGTCTGCTGTTAATTAACCCAAGGTCTGAAAAGGAGGAACTTTGACGACGGTCACTAGTGGAAACGAGGTCTTTTGTTGATCCCGAAAAAGGTCTTTAACACCGGTTCTTCTACGAACCAGTGTTAAAGGGGGGGCCGTACCCCTTTAACACCGGTTCATGGCATGAACCGGTGTTAAACGGGGGGCTATATAAGACACCACCTGTAGGGGTCCCAACCTAATAAGGTTGATCCCTCCTGTGTTTTACAATGCTAGTCCCTGGATCAATAGCTAGCATCCACAGTTTAGATGTAATATCAAGAAACAAGGGTCATAATATAACTTTATAACCAGGAATAACATAATTTTATTACATCAAACATAGCTCATTAGGCTGTTACATTACATTGCAGCGGAATAACTATAGTCATGGGGTCCTTCGTCTTCAAAGTGCCACAGGCAGATGTTGGTTGTAGACTTTGTAATCCTAAACAATCAATCTTCTCTAAACAATCAAACCTGCAACATACAAGTTACAGCCACAAAGGGTCAATACATTTGAATTGTATTGGCAAGTGATACTATAATAGTTTAGTGGAATCTATCATCTACATGCATTTGGCTAAGTGGAGTTGAGGCTTGCATTGCTCAAAATATATTTTCCTTAACATTTTGAAAATACTAAGTTTTTGCTTGACAAAATCATTTCCCTCAATCAAAGATTTCAAGATCCTTGTACCAAGCCATCTCTCCATCAATGATTGAAGAATTCAAACAACCCTTGTTCAAACCACAAGATTTTAATTTAGAAATTGGAATGATGAGATTCTTGATTGCTTCCATGTCTTGATGCTCAAATTGTCCTTTACCAGGGACATGGCTAAGTACTTAGATTTTACACTCTGCAGAGGTGGTGCACTTTACCCACAAGACTTGGTTTCCCAAGACAAAATCTTTCAGAAGCCTTCCCTTAGACCAAAATGGACGCGTTCCAACCTATCAAACACTACCACCCACTGTCCATTTGGCTAAGTTCTTGCAACGTATATGATCATGGCAGAGCCCATATTGCCAAGTGGTTGCACTTGAAGCTTCTCAACATTTGACATCTCAAATCCCTTTGTTTCCTGGGTGGCATTCCACAAGTGAGATACACAATCCAAGCCTATGGCATTGTGAACCACTCAACCATTCTCCACCAAGCAAGCCCATTCCACCCAGGTGATTCATTAACTTAGTTGTTTTATTAAACAAAACTTAAGTCCTCAGACTTAGAATATTTTTCCATAGTGTGAATATATATTCCACCCATATTTTCTATTAGCTAGGCTAAGCTTGGTAGTAGTAGGAATATTAACTTAGGAAAATCCTACTAAGGATTCATCTACAAGGTTTTCCTATAGCAAGATCTATACTTAGCAAAATCCATGCAAGTTTACTTAGCAAAATCACTAATGCATAGAGAAAGTAATGGGATAAAAAGTATGAAGCATCACTTGCCTTTTTGGTAGAGTATAGGTTCACTTCTTGATCTTTGCAACAATCACACTCTTCAAGTCACTACAAATCAATCAAGCAAGGTACAAACTCAATCTACCAATCAAGCAAAACATCACACATAAATAACAAAGTCAAAGAAATGCATGCAAGCATGCCAAGCTTTGTTTTGTTTGAAAAAGTGGTCCCTAGTGGGTCATAGTCATTTCGGTACATCTAATGGTCATTTCCTAAAGTGGCCAAGTCATTTGCAAAAGGTTTCACTTTTAAACCATTTTCAAAACAAAGTGTTATTTTATGTGGTGTAGAAATATTTTTACTAAGGCATTAGCCCATAGGGTTTACCAAATGAGTTGCTATTGCAAAACTTGGTGTTTTTGGGTCAGTAGGTTTGGTCCAAACCATCTACTCAAAGTTTTCTTCCCCTAAACATTTCCATAATAAAATCACAATTTTATTTGGCTAGAAATGGACTAAACTAATTAATCCAATCCAAACTTTTCCAAATTTTATTTTCCAAACCATGGGTTGGTTCCTAGGGTCAGTAAGGTCATAACAAACCAATTTGCAAAGGTTTTATCCTTAAATTCAATTTTAAACAATTTTTATTCTCTAAACAAGCATACAAATGAATCTGTAAATTCAAACAAGCTAACAGCTACTATTTGTCAAACTAAGGGCATGGTTGGCTAGGGCTTGTTCTCCTGAATTCATTGATATAAAATTTGTCAAATTTGGACGTGTGGATCAAAAGTTATAAGTGTTTGAAAATGGCATCAAATTCTGATTTCAATTTCTAATTTCAATCTATCAGGTGACACGCGGCGGCTTCCTATTCGTCGGTACCGTTTTGGTTGGATCACGCGACAACAGCCGTTGGATTAAGTTAAATCGTGTGGCGCGCAGAGGTTACTTACCGTTTCAGTTAAATTCTATCGTGGCCTTACGATGACGATCTAACGGTGCCAGGCACACCAGCCACAGATGGGCGGCGATATGTTACCGGCGAGCGGCGGAGCGGCCAGTTGGCGGTGGCGCTGGCGATGCAGGAAGCGAGGGAGAAAAAGGGCATGCTCACCGGGCTCAGGGGGTCACGGCGAAGCTCAGGGTACTGCTGGCTTAACAAGGGGCGCTCAGAGGTAGTCACAATCCCTCGTCGGAGTTGGGAACGGCGACGGACTTGCTCAGATGTTGTCGAAGGTGAGGATAGAGGGCGCCCTAGGACAAACGGAGGGTACGGTTAGGTTCGCAAGAGGGAGGCGAGTATGTGTGCATCATCGATACGGAAGGGGGCGGTCAGATGTTACCTGGAGGACTCGCCGGAGTAAGGCAGACGCGGCGGCGTTCGGAAGTTTGTCGTAGCCGAGGCTCTAGAGCGCCCGCGGTCAAATGGGTGGTACGGGGAGGAAGGTCTGGGAGTGGGGAGGCTGCCAGGGTGTTCGGGGGGGCTCGGGGTGGTGTGTGCTGGTCGGATTTTGGTGAGGAAGGTCGTCGGAGACGAAGCTGTTCGAGGACGAATTGCGACGGCCTGGAGGCGTGCTCGGGGAAGTGAACAGAGGGGTACGAGAGAGGAGTCATTGGCGTTTAAGTGTGTGTGGTCAGGGGGCGTTAATCGCACGGCATTGAAGCGAATTGACGAGGCAATCAATCAGCAGTAAACGGCGAGGAACGGGTCGCTGCGGGTGGAGAAGAAGAACAGGGGAGTGGGGTCCTCTGTCAGTGAGAAATGGAGGGAAAGGGGGAGGTCCACCTGTCGGTTGCTGGGTGGGTGCGGTTCTGAGTGAAAAAGAAAACGGTTCGGGGGGGAAAGAATAGGAGCTGGGTTAGATGGGCTGTTTGGGCCGGGGTAGTGGGTTGGGTCTGTTTTCTTTTTTTTTTTCTGTCTGATTCCTTTTTCTTTTTCTAATTCTATTTTCCTGTTTTGAAATTCAAACCACCAAACACATTCAAAATGATTCAAACAATCATCAAGCTTTTCAAATATGAATTTGGTTATGCTTAACATCATAATTCACATTCTAAAATAAAATATTGTTTTAAACCTTTTTAGGTTCCATTTATTAATTAAATAAATGGATCATTAGTTATTTAATAAAATGGGGTTTGTTTTATTTAATAAAATCTTCATTTAAAATCCAAAATGCTTTCAAAACCAAATCAGTAGGTTTATTTGGAAATAAATTTCATTTGGAAATCTTGTTTTAAAAAAAATAATAATCCTTTTACTTTAGGGTCCATTAATAATTAAATAAAATGGAATTTAGTTATTAAATCAAAATAGGGCTTGATTTTATTAATAAAATCTTTATTTGAAACCTAAATATTTTCAAAATCAAATTAGTAGGTTTAATTTGGGAAATATATAATATTGGGAAATTTGTTTTAAAACAAAATAACATTTTATTTTAGAGTCCATTATTAATTAATAAAATAGACTTTCATTATTAAATCAACTAGGGTTCGTTTTATTGAGAATATTTATTTTAAAATCTAAAGTAAAGTCAAAAACACTTTAATATGTTTTATTTGTGAATATCCAATATTGGGAAAACTTATTTTAAATAATTTAATAAGTTTTGATGTTTCAATTTAATTTGGTAAAACCTTTTATAATCAAATAAGGTTGGATGCTAAATCTTTATTACTTTATTTAAAATAAACTTTTATTATTTTAATCAAAGAAAACCCTTTTGTTTCAAAATCTTGGCCAAGTTTAATTTGGTTTTATAAAATAATCTTTATTTATAAATCCACCTTTTCATTTGGAAACAAAATCTTTTATTAAAAGATCCAAAATAATAATTCCAAACATTTTTAATTTCCTTTAATAAATGTTTATTTTTTTAAATCCCTTTAGGATTTTATTTAATTCAATTGTGTTTGAAGTACCATTTAAATTCAAAAAGTTTCTGCTGGCCCTGAAAATCAAACAAAGTTTTATTTTATTCATTTATTTTTCACATTACAAGATTTGGAAAATCTTGGGATGTGACAGGCTACCACCCTTAAAATAAATCTCGTCCCGAGATTTGGGAAGGCTAGGGTTACAAGTAGGTTCAAAATAACTAGGGTACTACCACCCTTAAAAAATTTCAAACTAAATTACATCTTGGCCTTCTTTAAAATTTCTCTAAGCAACTTTGCATGTGTGCTTGGTTTCTTTACTTGACTCCTGGGCCAAGGTTGAGATCCTTCATAGACTTGTTTATCTTATACTTCATCTTTTCTGGACAGTAGTTTGCATAATGTCCTAACTCTTTGCAATGTTTGCACATCACTTGGCTAATATCTTTCTTTTTCTTTGGTATTACTGTCTCTTGTTTGTTTCCTTGGTTCTTCTTGTTTTCTGGGCACTCATTGGCATAGTGTCCCATTTCTTTGCAATTGTAACACTGCAACTGGCTTATGTCCTTCTTCTTCTTTTTGGGTCTCTCCAAAGCTAGGAGTTCTTCTAGTTCATATTCTTCATAGGTGGAAGATCTTCCTCTCTTCTTGGGGCATTGATCTTCATGCTCCTTGGATGCATGATCTTTGTCTCTAAAAATATTGTTAGCTTGGGTTCCTTCTAGAATAACATCTTTGTCATCCTTGTTGTCATCAACTCCTTGGGAAAAGTTTTCTCTCATGTTGATCACTTGAGTAACTAATCCTTGCAACAATTGGGATTGAAGTTTCAAAATCCTTTGTATGGCTGGGTCTAGTCCATTGTTGTTGGCTAAAAGCTGAGTTGTCATCTGGCTCAAATGGTTTTGGTTTTCTATCAGTTCTCTCATGTTGTCCTCTTGGTTGTTGTTGTTGTCAACCTTGATGTTGGAGTTTCTTGGAGTAGTCATCTGTTTGGGTTGAAGGGAGATTAGAATAGGCAAGACATTTCTAAGGAGTCAATTCTAATCACACACATCACAATTCACTCAAGCAATGTGCATGCAATCACAAACCAAACAATTCATTCAAACAACAAGTTTCAAGCACATACTTAGGCAACAAAATATTTTTGTTACACCACATAAGTTGGTGTGTTTTGACTTAACTAAATTATGGTGGTCCATCTATATGGTTCACTTGTGATCTTTCCTTCCTTTATGATTCTTCTTGTATGAGATCATGGTTTCCTTGAGAAAAACTCCTTGGTCACAAACTTCAAAGTTGTGGATGGTTCCTTCTTATTTTGCATTCCCTCAGTCTCTAAATCTTGAGTAAGATTTTCCTTGTTTCACTTGTGGTCCTTAGTGATATCTAAGTTGGAAGTCCTTGGTGAAGATGCTGAAGATGTTGAAGTCATTAGAGTTGAAGAAGTTGAAGAAGTCCTTTGCACATGGTGTAGTCTTTGGCCATGGGTAGGTTTTTCCATCAAGTTTGAAATAGAAGAGATGTAGAGTTGAAACCAAAATGGTTGAGGAAAGAGTTTACAAGTGTTTTTGTAAATAAGTTTTTTGGAATAAGACAACTCCTATTTTCCTAAGGGTTTTTGTCCAATCCTAGGTTTACAAATCCTACAGGCAACACAATGCTCTGATACCATCTGTAGGGGTCCCAACCTAATAAGGTTGATCCCTCCTGTGTTTTACAATGCTAGTCCCTGGATCAATAGCTAGCATCCACAGTTTAGATGTAATATCAAGAAACAAGGGTCATAATATAACTTTATAACCAGGAATAACATAATTTTATTACATCAAACATAGCTCATTAGGCTGTTACATTACATTGCAGCGGAATAACTATAGTCATGGGGTCCTTCGTCTTCAAAGTGCCACAGGCAGATGTTGGTTGTAGACTTTGTAATCCTAAACAATCAATCTTCTCTAAACAATCAAACCTGCAACATACAAGTTACAGCCACAAAGGGTCAATACATTTGAATTGTATTGGCAAGTGATACTATAATAGTTTAGTGGAATCTATCATCTACATGCATTTGGCTAAGTGGAGTTGAGGCTTGCATTGCTCAAAATATATTTTCCTTAACATTTTGAAAATACTAAGTTTTTGCTTGACAAAATCATTTCCCTCAATCAAAGATTTCAAGATCCTTGTACCAAGCCATCTCTCCATCAATGATTGAAGAATTCAAACAACCCTTGTTCAAACCACAAGATTTTAATTTAGAAATTGGAATGATGAGATTCTTGATTGCTTCCATGTCTTGATGCTCAAATTGTCCTTTACCAGGGACATGGCTAAGTACTTAGATTTTACACTCTGCAGAGGTGGTGCACTTTACCCACAAGACTTGGTTTCCCAAGACAAAATCTTTCAGAAGCCTTCCCTTAGACCAAAATGGACGCGTTCCAACCTATCAAACACTACCACCCACTGTCCATTTGGCTAAGTTCTTGCAACGTATATGATCATGGCAGAGCCCATATTGCCAAGTGGTTGCACTTGAAGCTTCTCAACATTTGACATCTCAAATCCCTTTGTTTCCTGGGTGGCATTCCACAAGTGAGATACACAATCCAAGCCTATGGCATTGTGAACCACTCAACCATTCTCCACCAAGCAAGCCCATTCCACCCAGGTGATTCATTAACTTAGTTGTTTTATTAAACAAAACTTAAGTCCTCAGACTTAGAATATTTTTCCATAGTGTGAATATATATTCCACCCATATTTTCTATTAGCTAGGCTAAGCTTGGTAGTAGTAGGAATATTAACTTAGGAAAATCCTACTAAGGATTCATCTACAAGGTTTTCCTATAGCAAGATCTATACTTAGCAAAATCCATGCAAGTTTACTTAGCAAAATCACTAATGCATAGAGAAAGTAATGGGATAAAAAGTATGAAGCATCACTTGCCTTTTTGGTAGAGTATAGGTTCACTTCTTGATCTTTGCAACAATCACACTCTTCAAGTCACTACAAATCAATCAAGCAAGGTACAAACTCAATCTACCAATCAAGCAAAACATCACACATAAATAACAAAGTCAAAGAAATGCATGCAAGCATGCCAAGCTTTGTTTTGTTTGAAAAAGTGGTCCCTAGTGGGTCATAGTCATTTGGGTACATCTAATGGTCATTTCCTAAAGTGGCCAAGTCATTTGCAAAAGGTTTCACTTTTAAACCATTTTCAAAACAAAGTGTTATTTTATGTGGTGTAGAAATATTTTTACTAAGGCATTAGCCCATAGGGTTTACCAAATGAGTTGCTATTGCAAAACTTGGTGTTTTTGGGTCAGTAGGTTTGGTCCAAACCATCTACTCAAAGTTTTCTTCCCCTAAACATTTCCATAATAAAATCACAATTTTATTTGGCTAGAAATGGACTAAACTAATTAATCCAATCCAAACTTTTCCAAATTTTATTTTCCAAACCATGGGTTGGTTCCTAGGGTCAGTAAGGTCATAACAAACCAATTTGCAAAGGTTTTATCCTTAAATTCAATTTTAAACAATTTTTATTCTCTAAACAAGCATACAAATGAATCTGTAAATTCAAACAAGCTAACAGCTACTATTTGTCAAACTAAGGGCATGGTTGGCTAGGGCTTGTTCTCCTGAATTCATTGATATAAAATTTGTCAAATTTGGACGTGTGGATCAAAAGTTATAAGTGTTTGAAAATGGCATCAAATTCTGATTTCAATTTCTAATTTCAATCTATCAGGTGACACGCGGCGGCTTCCTATTCGTCGGTACCGTTTTGGTTGGATCACGCGACAACAGCCGTTGGATTAAGTTAAATCGTGTGGCGCGCAGAGGTTACTTACCGTTTCAGTTAAATTCTATCGTGGCCTTACGATGACGATCTAACGGTGCCAGGCACACCAGCCACAGATGGGCGGCGATATGTTACCGGCGAGCGGCGGAGCGGCCAGTTGGCGGTGGCGCTGGCGATGCAGGAAGCGAGGGAGAAAAAGGGCATGCTCACCGGGCTCAGGGGGTCACGGCGAAGCTCAGGGTACTGCTGGCTTAACAAGGGGCGCTCAGAGGTAGTCACAATCCCTCGTCGGAGTTGGGAACGGCGACGGACTTGCTCAGATGTTGTCGAAGGTGAGGATAGAGGGCGCCCTAGGACAAACGGAGGGTACGGTTAGGTTCGCAAGAGGGAGGCGAGTATGTGTGCATCATCGAGACGGAAGGGGGCGGTCAGATGTTACCTGGAGGACTCGCCGGAGTAAGGCAGACGCGGCGGCGTTCGGAAGTTTGTCGTAGCCGAGGCTCTAGAGCGCCCGCGGTCAAATGGGTGGTACGGGGAGGAAGGTCTGGGAGTGGGGAGGCTGCCAGGGTGTTCGGGGGGGCTCGGGGTGGTGTGTGCTGGTCGGATTTTGGTGAGGAAGGTCGTCGGAGACGAAGCTGTTCGAGGACGAATTGCGACGGCCTGGAGGCGTGCTCGGGGAAGTGAACAGAGGGGTACGAGAGAGGAGTCATTGGCGTTTAAGTGTGTGTGGTCAGGGGGCGTTAATCGCACGGCATTGAAGCGAATTGACGAGGCAATCAATCAGCAGTAAACGGCGAGGAACGGGTCGCTGCGGGTGGAGAAGAAGAACAGGGGAGTGGGGTCCTCTGTCAGTGAGAAATGGAGGGAAAGGGGGAGGTCCACCTGTCGGTTGCTGGGTGGGTGCGGTTCTGAGTGAAAAAGAAAACGGTTCGGGGGGGAAAGAATAGGAGCTGGGTTAGATGGGCTGTTTGGGCCGGGGTAGTGGGTTGGGTCTGTTTTCTTTTTTTTTTCTGTCTGATTCCTTTTTCTTTTTCTAATTCTATTTTCCTGTTTTGAAATTCAAACCACCAAACACATTCAAAATGATTCAAACAATCATCAAGCTTTTCAAATATGAATTTGGTTATGCTTAACATCATAATTCACATTCTAAAATAAAATATTGTTTTAAACCTTTTTAGGTTCCATTTATTAATTAAATAAATGGATCATTAGTTATTTAATAAAATGGGGTTTGTTTTATTTAATAAAATCTTCATTTAAAATCCAAAATGCTTTCAAAACCAAATCAGTAGGTTTATTTGGAAATAAATTTCATTTGGAAATCTTGTTTTAAAAAAAATAATAATCCTTTTACTTTAGGGTCCATTAATAATTAAATAAAATGGAATTTAGTTATTAAATCAAAATAGGGCTTGATTTTATTAATAAAATCTTTATTTGAAACCTAAATATTTTCAAAATCAAATTAGTAGGTTTAATTTGGGAAATATATAATATTGGGAAATTTGTTTTAAAACAAAATAACATTTTATTTTAGAGTCCATTATTAATTAATAAAATAGACTTTCATTATTAAATCAACTAGGGTTCGTTTTATTGAGAATATTTATTTTAAAATCTAAAGTAAAGTCAAAAACACTTTAATATGTTTTATTTGTGAATATCCAATATTGGGAAAACTTATTTTAAATAATTTAATAAGTTTTGATGTTTCAATTTAATTTGGTAAAACCTTTTATAATCAAATAAGGTTGGATGCTAAATCTTTATTACTTTATTTAAAATAAACTTTTATTATTTTAATCAAAGAAAACCCTTTTGTTTCAAAATCTTGGCCAAGTTTAATTTGGTTTTATAAAATAATCTTTATTTATAAATCCACCTTTTCATTTGGAAACAAAATCTTTTATTAAAAGATCCAAAATAATAATTCCAAACATTTTTAATTTCCTTTAATAAATGTTTATATTTTTAAATCCCTTTAGGATTTTATTTAATTCAATTGTGTTTGAAGTACCATTTAAATTCAAAAAGTTTCTGCTGGCCCTGAAAATCAAACAAAGTTTTATTTTATTCATTTATTTTTCACATTACAAGATTTGGAAAATCTTGGGATGTGACACCACCCCAGCCCACACACACTCCACTCTTCCATTCTTTCACATTTTGGAGCCTAGCAAGAGGGTGTGAAGAGTGCTAGTTTTTTTATTTCATATGCACAAGAGGTGTTCGGTGAAATGCCCGAGAGCTCAAAATAAGTTTTCTTGTTGCTCTTTCCGTCTTGGTCGAGGTCGGCAACTATAGTTTCATGTGTCATTGATGTACTATATATATAAATGGTCATCTCCCTATTATTTTTTGATATATACTGCATATTAATGCAGATGAACCGGCAATGGATGTACGGTGACCGCCGCACTTCCGAGTACATTACGGGCCTCCAAAATTTCATCGTTGTGGCTAATGCAAACCGTGGTCACAATGGTTTTATGTGTTGTCCGTGTGTTCACTATCAGAACAAGAAAGACTACTCAAATACCAGAACCATTCACACCCACCTGCTTCGATCCGGTTTCATGCCCAGCTATAATTGTTGGACCAAGCACGGAGAAAAAGGGGTTGTGATGGAAGACAACGAAGAAGAAGAGGATGATGACAACTATCATAATATGTATCCTGAATATGATGATAATGCAACGGGGGTAGATAATGAAGATCAAGAGGGAGCAGATGGGCCCGCTGATGACGATCTTGGTCGGGACATTACTGATGCAAAGGAAGAATGTGAAACTGAAAAGGAGAAGGAGAAGCTGGAGCAGATGTTAAAGGATCACAAAAAATTGTTGTATCCAACTTGCGAAGATGGCCACAAAAATCTAGGTGCCACACTGGATTTGCTGCAATGGAAGGAAGAGAATGGTGTGACTGACAGCGCATTTTCAAAGTTGTTGGTAAAAATGAAGAATCTTCTTCCAAGAAATAATGAGTTGCCCGACAGTACATACCAAGCAAAGAAGGTTGTCTGCCCTCTAGGATTAGACGTGCAGAAGATACATGCCTGCATTAATGACTGCATCCTCTACCGCGGTGAGAAGTACGAGAATTTGGATGCATGCCCGGTATGCACTGCACTGCGGTATAATATCAGACGAGACGATCTTGGCGATGTTGAGGGCGAGGCCCCTAGGAAGAAGGTTCCCGCCAAGGTTATGTGGTATGCTCCTATAATACCACGGTTAAAACGTCTCTTCAGAAATAAAGAGCATGCCAATTTGTTGCGATGGCACATGGAAGACCGTAAGAAAGACGCGATGTTGAGACACCCCGCTGATGGGTTACAGTGGAGAAAAGTCGAGCGAGAGTACCCGGACTTCGCACGTGACGCAAGGAACTTAAGGTTTGGTCTAAGTACAGACGGCATGAATCCTTTTGGTGAGCAGAGCTGCAGTCACAGCACCTGGCCTGTGACCCTATGTATCTATAACCTTCCTCCTTGGTTGTGTATGAAGAGGAAGTTCATTATGATGCCAGTGCTCATCCAAGGCCCGAGGCAACCCGGCAACGACATTGATGTGTACCTAAGGCCATTAGTTGAAGAACTTTTACAGCTGTGGGCCAAACCAGGTGTACGTATGTGGGATGAGCACAAAGGGGAGCCATTTGACCTACGAGCATTGCTTTTCGTAACCATCAATGATTGGCCTGCTCTTAGTAACATTTCAGGGCAGACAAACAAGGGATACAATGCATGCACACACTGTTTAGATGATACTGAAAGTGTATATTTGGATAAATGTAAGAAGGTTGGGTACCTAGGGTATCGCCGATTTCTTCCGAACCTGCATCCAGTAAGAAAGAAAGGCAAGCATTTCAAACGTCTGGCAGAACCCCGGAGGAAGCCTGTCCTCCGTACCGGTGAGGAGGTATTTGGTATGGTCAAGGACCTAGAAGTAATCTTTGGAAAAGGTCCTGGCAGTCTATCTGTTCCGAATGACGATGCCGGACACGCGCCCATGTGGAAGAAGCAATCTATATTTTGGGACCTACCCTATTGGAAAGTCTTAGAGGTCCGCTCTTCAATCGACGTGATGCACGTGACGAAGAATGTTTGCGTGAACCTGCTAGGATTTCTAGGAGTGTATGGGAAGAAAAAAGATACACCGGAAGCACGGTAGGACCAGCAACGTCTGAAGGCCCCTGAAGAGCCTATGCATCCTGAGAACGAGAAGGGTAAACGATGCCACTTAACTCCTGCCAGCTACGCTCTTACCAAAGCAGAGAAGGAAATCTTTTTTGAATGTCTGTGCAGTATCAAGGTCCCGTCAGGCTTCTCGTCGAATATAAAGGTAATAATAAATATGGCAGAGAAAAAATTCCAAAACCTGAAGTCTCATGACTGTCACGTGATTATGACACAATTGCTTCCGATTGCATTAAGGGGGCTTCTACCTGAAAATGTTCGAGTACCCATTGTGAAGATATGTGCATTCCTCAATGCAATATCTCAGAAGGTAATCGATCCAGAAAGCCTACCAGGGTTACAAACAGATGTGGCCCAATGTCTTGTCAGCTTTGAGTTGGTGTTCCCACCATCCTTCTTCAATATTATGACGCATCTCCTGGTTCACCTAGTATAAGAGATTGCCATTCTCGGTCCTATATTTCTACACAATATGTTACCCTTTGAGAGGTACATGGGAGTCTTAAAGAAATATGTTCATAACCGTGCTAGGCCAGAAGGAAGCATCTCCAAGGGCTATGTAACAGAGGAGGTCATTGAGTTCTGTGTTGATTTTATTCCCGACCTTAAGGCGATTAGTGTTCCAGAATCACGACATGAGGGGAGACTGCGTGGAAAATGCACCCTAGTATGTAAAGCAATGATATGTAGGGACGGGCATTCTCTCAATCAAGCACACTACACGGTGAAAAAGACAAAATCCTACCGAATCGGCAGGAAGTGGGTCAGATATGAACTACAGGTAATTGATACGATGCTCATGATTTTTTACAAAAACCATTTTTAGGTTCACAATATGCTATTTTATCAAAAAAACAATGCAAGTTGAGCGAGGCTTGGTGAGATTCAAGTGTATACAAAAGATGCGACATTTAAATATCCAATCAATTAAAAAATGTTAATACAAAAGATGCGGCATTAAAATATGATTTGATCTAATAAAATAGGGTTAGATTTATTTTTAGATTCTTAATATTTCTTATGTTCAAAGTTTTAGGATTTAACAATTTATTTTTGTTTGAATTGAATAATCAAAATTTATATGTAAGTGTTTTAATTATTTTGAAAATTTTCATGTAATGTAAATATAAAATGATTTACATGAATGGATAGATATTATTTTTCTGAAAATTATGATATATTATTCATATTTTTCTGAGTTGAAATGAAAAAGATGTGAATTTTCTAAATTCATATCATATTTTTTGAATTAAAAATGCCCCTTTAATGCATGAAATAAATGCCCCCCCCCTTTAACACCGGTTCCAGACACGAACCGGTGTTAAAGGGGGGGCATTTATTTCGTTTCCCGCGCGCACCACACCCCCCCCCCCTTTAACACCGGTTTGTGGCTGGAACCGGTGTTAAAGGGGGACCCCCCCCCTTAACACCGGTTCCAGCAAATTGCAAAAAATTGTATAATCTTGCAAAAATCATATAAAAATATTCGTAGATCCAAAAATAGAAAATTATATATCAATGAATTCAAAAAATTGAGTAGATTATTAATATCAAGTTGGATTTAACTTTTACAGTACGTGTTTACTGTAATAATTTAATTAGTTTTAATGGTCTTTTAGGTTAATAAATTCATAGTAAAATATCTACTGGTCCAAAAATCACAAATAATATACCTATGGATTCACAATTGTGTGTAGATCATCAATATGCAAATGGTTAAGACAAATAATATAAGGTTTTTCATCACTTAAATAAATGGTATAATGGCTTATTTAGAGTAATAAATTCATAAGAAAATAAATAATGTTCAGAAAATTACAAATAATATGTCCCTGGAATCACAACCCCGTGGGGATTATATATCTGATTTTAGTTTGATTTTTAGACAACAGAAACTATTTAAATGATTTAAAACCCATTAAACACTATTTAAATCATAAGAAAAGATTTGTAACTCTGATTAGGGTGAATCCAACGCTATTGTTTATGTTGTATGAAATTGTTTGCTCGATAGATTGCGAGGAGTGCAACGTGTGTGATTGATGACTCATCCTGATTAAAACTTGTTTGCTCAATAAATTGTACTACATGCATAGATTAAAACTTGTATACAAATTGGACCTCTGACTCATCCTGATTAGGGTTTCGACCCCTCGGAACTCGTTTAAAATAATCAAGCATCCTTAGGGTTTTAATTTCATTTGTGTATTTATTTGTGTATTTTTGTATGAATAATATGTATATTTGTGTATGAATCCAAGTCCACTTGAATGTTTACACTCTTACTCTAGATAATATTATTGTTTTAGAAACTATGGATCCACTTAGTAGAAACCTTGAAGAAGAAGAAATAATGGAGAACATTATTGATGAGGACACCTCACAATATCTGAACTTGGAGGGACATGATGACGACAGCTCAAGTACTAGTCATGGAGAAGATGAAGACTCCGGTGAACGCAATTTAATGGTTACAAAGTCCGGCGAGGTATATGCATTGATTAAGCCTCTGCTGACTTCCACCAACAATCTTCTTCTACATGTATTAATTAACGCTTCTTTCTTCTTTTAGCCCTCTGGATCGACCAGCCAGCAACCATCTTCTTCTACGAAAAAGAGCAAGCGAGGCGCGAGCCAGCGGTTGAAAGATCGTGCAAAGTTCACGATCGAAGTAGTCCGTGTTGATGGCAGGCCGATGGAGCCCAAGAAGGCCGCAGACAAATTTGTACGTCAGGCTGGAGTTCTTGTTAGGTACCAAATCCCAATCATAATTGAAAATTGGAATAAGCCAAAGAAGGGCGACGGTACCTTTGTCGATGACAGATCCAAAGAAACGCTTTGGAATTCGTTGTTGGTAAATTTCACCCTTCCGCCAGAGGAGGATGAAAACAACCCGGTTATAAAGGAAAAGGTCAAAGAGTGGACTCTAAAGAAGATGGCTGACGCTTTCCGCAACTGGAAGACAAAATTGAACAAATTTGTCAAATCTGGCGAGACTCCAAATTTCGAAGACGCATATTATGCGAAGATAAGACCTCACTGGCCCGAATTTGAGACATATAAAAAAAGTGCTATAGCTAAAAAGAGGTCAGAAACCAATACACTTAATGCCCTGAAGAAGGAATATCACCAGAGGACGGGGTCAGGTGGCTACATATCTCAGAGGCCTAAGTGGGAGGAAGCTAAGAAGGCCCTGCGCGCTAGAGGGATCACACCCCAGACAGATGGGTGGGACCTACGTGCAAAGACTTGGTTGTACGGAATCGGGGCAAGGTTGGACCCAGAAACAGGATTGTGTATCTTCCCAACACTCCTTGCCAAACCCGTCACTGAACTCATCACGGCATACGAGGAAACAGCCGCCAGGACCTTCCATCCCGATAGAGAGAATGACCAGCTCACACGCGCCATCGGTAAAAAAGAACACGCTGGACATGCACGAGGCACAGGGGGTATGACGTGGAAGGATGGGTTTGCCGACTGGAGCGACTCTTACAGATGGCGCGGCAGAAAAGAAAAAGAGCGTACAGAGCGGATGACACAGATAGAACATGCACTTGCGGCGCTATAGGCGCAAGTGAATGCACAACAGAGCCATCAAGCTACCGGCCCATCTCAGCGGCACGAAGAGCTTGCATTGGAAGCTGCCGGCAGCCCAGACTCTGCGCGGAAAAGCAGCGTAGCTTCCACGGAGAACGTGCAGCCCACGCTTGAAATGGAGGGTCCTCGATACCCCGTGGATGAGATCATGGAGAGCGAACACGCTGAGCTGCATGTGAGATTAATGGGCTTATCCATTAAGGTGGCTGTCGGCTATGCCTTACCTCCTGTAGCTGGTGGAACTTACCACTGCCGACCGATTCCAGATGGCTATGCTATTTTCTAGGTGGATGAGGTTGTGAAGGAATATGAGGAAGCACAGCTTGACCATGCTACAGGTGAAGGGGAAACTCAACTCAAATTTGCAGTGAAAACAACCATTCTTTGGAAGAAGGAACGCATTGTGCTTCCAAATTGGAGGTCGCTGGCACCCCCGCCGTCTCCGCAGCGTCAGCAGTCTGAGCCGCTTCAGCTATCTCCTGCGCGGCAGCCATCTCTGGCCCGTCGGCCATCTCCGGCCCGTCAGTCATCTCCTGCGCGACAGCCATCTCCTGCCCGTCAGCCATCTCCTCAGCGTAAGCGGAAGAGCACTGCCACGAGGAGCATCAGTAGCACTGCCACAAAGAAATCCGCAGGAAACCGTACGCCAAAGAGTTAAAAAAACTACGTCCCACAGCCTTCCGCCAAGCCATTGCCGGTTTTACCGTGGAACCGCAGCGACGAGGAGACCAATAGGATCTCGGAAGAACAGGTCAAGAAATTCTTTGCACCTAGACGGGCCGAGCCAAAGGAGAAAATAGATCCGGCGGTGGTGGAGAAGTTTTGCAATAATCTTTTGAAACCTGAAACCCCACTTGTGCTGGACTACGAGCGCCAGATTTTGAAGGCGGATGCAAGGCGCCGTAGGGAGACTGAAAGTAGCAGTCGTGAGGCACCCCAGAAAACAGTTTCCATGCTCGGAGAGCAGGAAAACCAATCATGCGCCCCGCTCCAAATGTTCGACACACGGGACGCTCCTCCCGTAAATGATTACGAGGCAGAGCTACAAAGAAAGGCCAATGAGATGGGGATGACTTACATTGCATACTTGAACGTCATGGGAGACAACTTGCCCAAATGCGATGCCAACCCCATACAGCCATGGAAGTATGGGAAGAATCTCGTCAAGAAAGAGGAGCTCAAGAATCTACCAACAAAGATGAGAAAATTGCTCAAGTGGTACCTTCATTTCTGCAAGACGAGAAAGGTAGAATGGATCACGGCGCATATAAGAGATGAGATTTTCTTCTGCGGAGACGACGCGATTGACTTCAACATTCAAGACTTGCATTTTCTATTCAATCAGAAGGAACTCGACAAAGCTGCCATCAGCCTTTATTGTGTGTAAGTACTATTTCTATAATTTATATCTCATCTCATTCACTTTATTAATTGCATGTATATATATATGCTCACCATATATGTATATACTATTATGCAGGAAAAAGGTTATGGAATGCAGGAAAGGAGGCCCTTTTGACATTGGGTTTGTTGACCCAAATAGAGTTCATGAAGAAGTGGTAGAAACCAAACCCGGGCAAACAGAAGATTACTTGCTAAGGTCTTTACTGAGACAACAAACCAAAAGGGAAATACTATTGCCTTACAACTTCTCGTGAGTACTGTTACCCTCTCTCTTGTACACACTCTATTTCAGCTTACTCGATGTTAAGTGTAACTGATGATGAGTTATGCGTGCGTAGGTTCCACTTTATTCTGCTAGTCATTCAACCCGACTCAGGAAAAGTCCTTGTCATGGACTCGTTACGAAAAGAAAAAGAGATATGGGCAAACTTTAGAGAGATGCTCCAGAGGTAATTTCAATCATATTATCGCACTAGATCGGCAACTTTCGTGACAACAAGTAATTAATTACTCCTTTATCCATTTTCTTTGTCGGACAGGGTTTGGAAAAGGTTCACGGGCAGGGCCGTGGGTGAATGGTCAGAAGAACTAAAATTTGTAGACCAAAATGTAAGTAATACTAGCTAGCTTCCAATTCCATTATATCATGCTTTATTGATTATTATTTTGATTGAACTCTCTATTCTCGTAAAGTGCGCGCATTAGGGACACGGCAATAACTTATGTGGGTACTATGTTTGCGAGTTCATTCGCAACACGATATGTGCGACGGGCCAAGCCGCACTAGAACAACTTAGAGTAAGTAAACAAAGTCCACAACATTATTTTATTACCATCAATTGTGTTGAGTTTTATTCTTATATATATATTGACGACCCATTCTTCATATATATATTCAGATCGAACGGATGCGGGACCAAGTCCTACCATTTGAACGCATACGAGCCATTCAAGAGGAATTGGCGGGGTTCCTACTTGATGAGGTCAACACGCCTGGCGGAGAACTCTTTAGATATCCACCAAAATGAACGATGACTATGTATGTGACGATGACGATGTTTGTGTATAATAATAGTTGCTTAATTATTCATGTACTCGTATGTACCGATGACGATTTATGTGTATACCGCTCCCGATCGATTCCCCCTCGCTCCCCCCCTCCCGCAGAAATACGCCCAGAACGGGGCAGAGGCAGAACTCTGCCGCGGCAGGAAAACGACCTAAATCTCTACCGCGGCAGAAGAACCTTTAACACCGGTTCCAGCCCCGAATCGGTGTTAAAGGGGGGGGCTGAGGCCTGCGGCAGCCCCACGTGCGCCACCCTTTAACACCGGTTCGTATAAGAACCGGTGTTAAAGGGGCCCCCCCTCTAACACCGAACCCTCAATAGCACCGCTGTTAGAGGGCCCTCCCAACCGGAGTTAAAGGGGGGCTCTGCACTAGTGGGTGTAGACTCACTACAGGAAACGGTAAATAGGCCGACGGCTGGGGCCTGTCGGCGTAACCCCTGATCCCCGTCGACGTACGCTGGCCCGACGGGGACCGTCGGCGTATGCCCGTCGGTGTAGTACCCCGTAGGCGTATGGCAATAAACCGTCGGCGTATACATTCCTGTCGGCCTAGGCCCACCTGGGGCCCACCTGGAGCAGCTAACGGCCGTTAGCGCGGGATTTATACGCCGACGGCTATGCCGTCGGCCTAAGAGGCCATGTGCCACTCTGTGGCTGTCTACGCGTTCGGGTACGCCGATGGCTATGTCGTCGGCCTAAGAGGCCACGTGCCACTATGTGGCTGTCTACAGGTTTGGATACGCCGACGGCGTTGCCGTCGGCCCTCTCTGCCAGCTGGGCTTCTCGCATACTGACGCTGACGGTGCTGCCGTCGGGCAAACTCTGTTTGTGACATATGGTACTGTCTACGCCGACGGCATTGCCGTCGGCTTAGGACCTGGTATTTTGTTTTTTTTTGCATTTTGTTTTACTTATTCCCTGCAACTTATATATTCCCGCATTCCCAGATTCCAGACACAGCACATGTACAAACATAAGATCATCATCGTCAAAAGAACATAACTAGGTCATTCATACATAGGATCATCCATACATAGGTACATCCTCATCCAAACAACATAGCTAGTACATCCACACATAGGTACATCTCTAACTGCACCATAACACATGCACATCCCTACACGTCCGGAGAGCTGCTCGAGAGACCCATGTCTGCCCGCGTGAAGATAGGTGAAGCTTGACGTCGAGTAGCCGCCGTCGAACCAGCACCGGAAGAAGGAGAAGTACCGCCATGACCACCACCACCGGTAGAAGGAGAAGCACTGCCACCCTCAGCACGATGGAAAGAAGGAGAATCACCGCCACCGCCACCACCACCACCACCGGCAGCGGAAGCACCAGGAGAAGCACGGCCAGTATGAACCGGTGTCATCGCGCGCGAGATAGTCGGCGAGGCATCAGGACGACCAAAGTGTGTATTGCCGGAGCATCCTGGTCCCTACATGTTTGAGGCAGAGTTAGCAACCACCAAGACACAAGTTTGTTGTAACAACCGGTTTGGCAAAAAACTTACCGGGGTCCCTGGGTAGAAGGTCAAAGCATATTCGTCCTTTGATGGGAAGATTGGCTGCGGCCCTGGCCTAGGTGGCTGTGGCGGTAGAGTGGCTCGCTCTCCAGTGCCATAAAACCTCTCCAAAAGCTGCAAGATAGTTTAGGTGTGAGGCGTTGCAGAAATAAAGAATCAAACTAGCGAATGCGAGACTTGTCATATTTTGCAAAAATAAAGGTGGAAACTTACATCATCGCGTAACTCTGCCCACTGCTCGTAGGCCGCTCGAGTCTGGGACCACGTCTCGAGCGTCACCAAGTGTTCCGCAAAAGCGGCCTTGTAGGCCGCGTCCAAAACAGGCTACAATTTCAAAAACAATGAATCTCGTCAACTTAGCCACTCACGAATGATTTTCGGAAATATGATGGAAATGAGAAAAACTTACATCGTCGTTCGCTCGGGAAGGCCGTCGAGGCGGGATAGCGGGGTCGTCGGCGGTGAGGGTAGCCTTGATCCGCGTGAGGCTCAAAGCAGGAGTTCGCGGGATCACCCTATCGAGAATCTTGAAACGGCCGTGCTCCCGGCCGCACCCCGCCATGACCACCGCTCTCTCGTCGGTCTCCGCTGCTCTAGGATCTTCCACCTCCGGATGAAAACCAGTGAATGCCTCGAGGTAGTTAGCACCATCCTCCTTGGCAGTACCATAGAACTCTGGAAGCGAGGGCTGAGGCTAGGACATATCAGGCTTCTTCTACTTCATCATTTCCCATACTTCATAGTCAGAACAAGACCTCTCTATATGTGTCTCCTGCATGGACAAAAAAATGTTATGCGTATCAAGTAGGATCACGAAGGGAAATAAATACAGATTGTTCCATGTATACATGTATACCATATGGGCCTTGAAGCGACCATGGTTGCGGTTTCCCGCACAGTGTGTCCCCCCGGAGCCACGGTTTTCCTTGTTCCGCTCGCTCAAGGCGTTGAACTCGGCGTCTTCCCCGCGCCACCTCGCCGACAACGCTAGCCATGCGTCCTCCTTACCATCGACCCACGTGGGCATAAACTGAAAAAACAATACTCATTTGAAGAATGGATAATGCAATTAGCAACAACATAGAATCTGATTGACAATTTACTTACCCCGGCATAATCTTCCTCGGTCATCTTTGGTTGGTCCTTCACATTCAAATGCTTCGGCGCCCTCTTGCTCAACTTCTCGGAGCTGTATAGACTGGTGATGGTATGCTTCTGATTGTAAAACTGCTGCCGTGTCAACCTCTGACAAGCCCCCCGCAAAGTCTTGTCCGCCTTCTCCTGGTCCTCCGGAAGCACCCTATATAATCTCTGTAATCATACATACAAAATATTGTGAGGATCATAAGTTAGCATGGTGGGGTCATCAACTATGAACGAAACTCGAAAACTTTGCCTTACCCAAAACTTGGTGATCACGGCTTCAGAAGCTTTCCCAGCATAGCCCGAGTTTTCGGCGGCCTCATAGTGAGCCCAACTGGTGGCTAGCTTCCTCTCGCCGTTGGGGACGGGAGTGTAAAAGCCTGACCAAAATTTCCTAATCAGAGCTCCAACCAATGTGTGAGGCGCACGGGTACCTGGAGGAAATGTCCAGTTGCTGCACAATAGTAAAACATTAGTACATGCCAAATTGCTATGACCAAAATGAAATTACATGTTCAAAATTAGTATAGCCACTTACTCAATGCCGTTAGGCGTAATGATGGGTTTCTCTGAAGGGAATATGCCCGAGAGGCAATAATAAAGTGGTTATTATCGTATTCCTATTTATGATAAATGTTTATTTTACATGCTATAATTGTATTAATACGGAAACGTTAATACATGTGTGTTTAATAAACAAAAGAAAGTTCCTAGTTATGCCTCTCTTATAAACTAGCTCGTTGATTAACAAGATGATCATAGGTTTCCTGATCATGGACATTGGATGTTGTTAATAACGAGGTCACAACATTAGTGTAATGGTGTGATGAACATTCATCCGAAGTATAGCATTACGATCAAAGTCATTGAGTTTATATTGCTATAACATCTTACGAAGTGATCCTAATCCTTAGACCATGAGATCATGTCAATCACTAACACCGGAAGAGTTTCTTGATAACATCAAACGTCACACCGTAACAGGGTGATTATAAAGATGGATTCAGAACTACTAAAGTGTTATGTTGAGGCCCATGGATCGAGAGTGGAATTTGTTCATCCCGATGACGGATAGATATACTCTGGGCCCTCTCGGTGATATCACATTGGTTAGCTTGCAAGCAAGTGATTTGATCACTAGAATGTTATATCACGGGAACGAGAAAAGAGTGCATGTCGGTAACGAGATCAAACTAGGTATGGAGATACCGATGATCGAATCTCGGACATGTAATATATCGCGAAACAAAAGGATTAAGATACTAGCGTAAAAGGTTCCGACGATCACAAGAAAGTCATCGTTGAATGTGTGGGAGTCAGTATGGGTCTCCAGATCCCGCTTCTGATTATTGATCTGAGAGGGGTCTCGATCATGTCCGCATTATTCGCGAACCGTAGGGTGACACACTTAATAGACACCGACATCCATTTGGAGCAAAAGTTTCATGCCGAAAAGAAAAGGAAAGCGCAGGAATTTATTTCACTAGACACCGAAACTGTTTCGGTTGAAATTGCTGAAACTGGTTCTGCATGTGAAATGGAATACTAGCAAGGGGTTTTATGTGAATGTTTGTTAATTAAAGTAATTAACAAAATTCTGAATAAATAAATAAAAGAGTTTTATTTAAATGAGAGCTTGCATTAAGTTTGGTGGAAATTTAATGCATGTGAGTGGATTTTTGAGTGGAGGCTTTTTAATGGGAGTGGAGGCTTTTCATTTTGAGTGGGAGCTCCACCCACATGAATGTGGAAGAGGTGGGGGAAGCCCCATGGCTGGGCGCCATGCCCCTTGGGTGCCCCCCCTCTCCCCTATAAAAGGCCCCCCTCTCCTCCTCTCACACCACACCTCCTCGTGAAGGATCTCTCTCCCCCTCTAGAATTTATCCCCCATGGTCTTGGACTAGCGAGATACATGTTCCCGGTGGCTATTCGGCAAGAAAGAGTTGTGCTTCCGCTGCATCGCTGGAGCGAGGAGGCGGAGGTTGCTCGGTGCCTCGAACGTGTGTGCGAGCACGGATGCGCTGCTGTTTTGCGGCGCTAGGACTTCCTCTCGATCTTGAGATCGGCAAGAGATCGTCTACATCAACCACGAGTTGAACTCGTTAAGCTTTGTCGGTCTTCAAGGGTATGTTCTCTACGGATATACATCCGCCCGTTGTTTGTATCTAGTATATATAGATCTTGGTATATAGTTCACATCGTAGGAAAATTTTTGTTTTCTATGCTGCGAAACCTACAGTGGTATCAGAGCCGGATCTATGCGTAGATACTTTGCACGGGTAGTACACATATGAGTATGTGGGCGATGATGATCATTTTATTGCTTCTTAGTTGTACTTTGGATATTGGTGGCATAGTGGGATGAAGCGGCCCGGACAAACTTTACATGTCCTCGCACATGAGACCTGTTCCACGCTTGACATGCAACTAGTTTTGCATAAGTGGCTAGCGGGTGTCTGTCTCTCCTACTATAGTCAATATCTAATTTGCAACGAGTTGTCAACAATTTGGTTATACTCGTTGTGGTTCATGTTCGTAGGTAAGAACGGTTCTATCTTCGAAAGCCCTAAGCCACGTAAAATTTGCAATGGATAAATTAGAGGCGTCTAGTTTAGATTGTTGCTGGGCTAGTGTTATGATATGGTGATGTTGTAAGTAGAAGTATGAGATGATACTCTTACAACATACATAGCGTGTAAACTCCATAGACCTTGGATTTACACATATAGGTATGATAGTGATCATACCACGATGCACATGATAGAGATCATCTGCGGGAACCATAACATTTCACTAATAAACATGTGATGTTTGATAGCATCTTATATTGCTTGTTTGGCGTTTTATTAGCATAATAAGATGATCCCTCATTTAAATATCAAGATAAGAATGTGTTCTTCCTTTAGTATGCACCGATTATGTTCTCGTCGCTCCAAGACATCACGTGATGATCGGGTGTTTTTGGATCCACGACCATATTTCGGGTATAAGACAGTTACACACGCGAATACTAAGGTTCTTACTTGGCGAGCCTAGCATGTACAGACATGGCCTCGGAACACGGACCGAAAGGTTAAGCATGAGTCATATAGTAGATATGATGCCCATTTGATGCTCGCCTTTGAAGCTACACCGACTCACGTGATGATCGGACTTGGTGTAGTGGATTTGGTTCATGTAATCACCAAAAAGGCACGAGGGATGTCGTTTTTGAGTGGGAGTTCATTTCTAATTTGGATTAGTAGAACTCAATTTATCATAAATTAAATCAAAGTGAATTTGCATAATTTGTTGTAGTCATTGGCATTCGTTCACCACCATATGCATAGTTGTAATTGAGATAATAGAACTATAGAATTCTGGAGATATACTTTACGAACTGGTATCGTATTGTGTTGAGTGTCAATCTAAAGTTTAAAGTCCTATTGCAAACTTTCAGCAAAATTCTATTTACTCCGTGAAATTTAATAATTGGTATTAAATCGAGAGTAACAATTCCAGTGTTAGTATCTTAAGTATCATGTTTGCCTCCATGATTCTTGATTTAAACATCAAGTTTATCTAGGAGCTGAAAGAATTGTTTCAGAAACCATCATGTGTGGCAGATATAACGATATCTGAAACAATGTTTGTTGCAATATGATAGAGTATAATATATGTTCTCATATTGGATGAGAATTTACGAAGGTTGGAGATGCTAGACATCCTAATCATCCAAAAGGGTTTTGGAAAGTAATGTTATACTCACGATTCGCCTTTATAAGCTAAAGTAGCTTGATCATGAAAGTTGTCATGATAAGGGTGAATAGAATATGTATGTAAAATGTTTACTACACTAAAAGATTACTAAAGAATGGATTTTGAAAGAATACCGATCATTTTGATGATGGTGATCTACTTCAAAGTGCAAGTCCAAAGATATTATTATTTGAATATACACGCTTTGGACTATGTGTCATGTATATGGCGCCACTTTTGATGTTGATAAATTCTTTTAAAAAGGAAAAGGAAATGCTGAAAGAGAATCTATAAAATATACTTGGCAGAAAAGAAAAGATTGGAAATATCCAATTTAGGTATATATATGATATACATGTTATGGTTGTATTCTTTGCTTGTTAAACAATGTGGTTCTTGGGTATTGGATACCGAATTGGTTGGTATGAAATTTCATACGGAACGATGCAATTCATGAACCACAATGGCCTAAGTAACTAGCAAGAGAATATGTGATGATGTTCATCAAAAACAAACAAACCGTTGTTTGTATTTCTCGTTGACATCAAGGCTTGACTTCAAGATTTGTTTTAATAATTGTTATTTGAATCAGGTATTATGAGAACAAAGGTTGTTCAAATAATTACCGTATTCCATATAAGATGGATGATTGACAAATCAAGTTGAAGAAATCACATCCATAAAACCTAATGCTAAAATGTCGCAAGACAAATGATTGAAAGATCACTTATGAAGTGACATCGCTGTTTAAATTATATTGGAAAGAAAACATGAAGAATCTCCATATTCATGGATTTTTGGAGTCTTTGATTTGATCAAGTGACGCTTGTGAGACTTTCCATGTGATAATTAAAACTTCGTTCAAAGGCCAAAGAAGAACGAACGACTAAATTATTGGAATTTATACATATCGATGTATGTAGTCCATTATGTGTAGTCGTAAGCGATGGGTTTCAACTTCATATGCTTTCTCCAGAATTTTGAGTGAATGTTCACTTAATGAGAAAGAAGTATGAAATATTTGAAAATGTTTCAAAGACTTTCAAGATGAAGTGGAAAATCATTGTAACAAGAAAAATAAATGAATTATGATTTGATCATAAAGGGATTTATTTGAGTTACAAGTGTAACAAGAAAATAAATGAATTATGATTTTATCATAAAGGGATTTATTTGAGTTGCAAGTTTAGCAAAACACCTAGATTTACATCTCCCGAAACACCATAGGAGTATGGAGTGTTTGAGATTTGTAATGAAACCTTGTGAGACATGGTTGGATCAAAGGTGTTATTTATAAAACTGCCATTATGTTTTAAAAGATTAAAGCTTTAGAGACTACCGCTTTTACACTGAAAAGAGCTCCATCTAGATCCGTTGAAATGACACAATGGGAGTTATGGTTTGGGGTAAAACCCAAGTTGTCATTTCTTAAATTTTGGTATACTAAACATAAGTAAGATGTTTACAACCAAAGTCGGATGAGCATGTCTTTGTAGGTTATTTCGAATAACAATTGGTTATTCCTCCATAACACCGAGGACAAAAGGGTTTGTCGCTTGAAATGTAAAGTTTCTTGAAGAAGGAATTTTTCATAAATGTTAAGTGGGAGGACAATAGAACTTTGATAAGGTTAACGAACCTTAGCTAAATGTGCTGAGTTGCGCAGCGCCGGAAATGGTTCTGGAGGCTGCCATAATGCTCATAGCTTATGTGCCTCAAAGGTTGTGGTCACGGAGATCTAAGTTCCTATTGAACCAAGTAGGTCGGTTAAACAATCAAATGCTAAGATTTGAGAGTAAATCATTATTGTTTGACAATGATGAACCGAATACATACAAAGAAGCGATGATGGGCCCTGACTCCGTCAGATGGCTTGAAGCCATAAAATCCGTGATAGTTCCATACACGAGAAATCAAGTTTTGAACTTGGAAGACCCTCCTGAAAGGTGTAAAAACCTATCGGTCGTATTTGGATCTATAAAGAAACAGACATGGATGTTTCACATCTATGAAATAGTCGACATGTCGTAAAGTATTTTATGACAATGTTCAAGGAGTTGACTATGACAAGATTTGATCTTTCATAGCGATATTTAGTCTGGACGGATTAAAGTAGCAACCACTACATATAATTTGGTATATGGTAGATGAATAAACAAAACAAAGTTCTTCTAATAGAATGGTTACCTAGGACGTGTACATGACACGGTCCAAAGGGTTTTGTTAAATATAAGGATGTTAAAAGGGCATGCAAACTTCAATGGTTGAAGTAAGCATCGCGGAGTTGGAATCTTCACCATGATGAAAAGGAGTTTTTCATCAGGAGACGATGAAGATGCTTGCATTTGCAAGAAATTAAGTGGGAGCGCTGAGACATATTTCTAATACATTATGTGAAGGACATCTTGTTGATTAGAAATGATGTATATTTTATTGACAAAGGTTAAGAATTTCATTTCGATGAAAGACTTAGGCAAAACCCGAATATTTAGCGTGAATGTCTATAGTGGATAGACTGTAACGCCAATATGGTTGTGCCAAACGTACATATATGAGATATTGAAGGAGTTCAATATAGAATCGACAAGAAACAGATCTTGTTGCATGGAAAGGAATTGAATCAAGATTCAAGTGTATCGACACTTGATAAGTGAAACAAGATTCAAGTGCTTTGACACTTGATGAGTAAAATCACAAGAATGATTTGATCAATCATACCATTATATGTACACATCCAGATATGTCCTATGCTCTAAGTGTTATGAGCATATACCAGAATGAATCATAAAATGATCATTGGACGATAGTGAGGATATTCTTATGATCTTTTGGAAGAACTAAGAATATATCTGTGTATAGGTGACAAACAATTACAAATAGTTCATTGTAAAGCGTTACATTGATACTAGTTTTGTCACAAGATACAAATTAAGTTTATCTCAATTTAAACTATGGGTGGCACAATGTAATGGAAAGGAGATTCCATGATGGATTTGGAAGAGTTCCAAAGTTAAGACATTGTGACGGATACTACAACAAAAGGCTAAGTATATGACTGCTATAGTAGCAGCAAAGGAGGGAATTTGTGTCAAGTAGTTTGTTATCAAACTAAGGTGTGGTTCGCAACGGGCTAACACTAAATATATATTGTATGACAATATTATCGATGTGTTTTAACCCCAAGGAACTAAAGGTCTCACCAAAAGACCAAATTTATACAATGCCATCTCATTGGAGAATGAGTGATGCGTGAAGACGCAAAGACATGCAAATACACACGGACTTGAAGCGTCAGATCCGTAGATTATGTTAACCACTTGCAATTGCGTATTTGGAACACCAGAAAGCCATAGGTGTTCAATACACAAAGTTTTCAAACTAGATTATTGTCTCTAGTGCAAGTGGGAGACTGAAGGGAATATGCCCGAGAGGCAATAATAAAGTGGTTATTATCGTATTCCTATTTATGATAAATGTTTATTTTACATGCTATAATTGTATTAATACGGAAACGTTAATACATGTGTGTTTAATAAACAAAAGAAAGTTCCTAGTTATGCCTCTCTTATAAACTAGCTCGTTGATTAACAAGATGATCATAGGTTTCCTGATCATGGACATTGGATGTTGTTAATAACGAGGTCACAACATTAGTGTAATGGTGTGATGAACATTCATCCGAAGTATAGCATTACGATCAAAGTCATTGAGTTTATATTGCTATAACATCTTACGAAGTGATCCTAATCCTTAGACCATGAGATCATGTCAATCACTAACACCGGAAGAGTTTCTTGATAACATCAAACGTCACACCGTAACAGGGTGATTATAAAGATGGATTCAGAACTACTAAAGTGTTATGTTGAGGCCCATGGATCGAGAGTGGAATTTGTTCATCCCGATGACGGATAGATATAATCTGGGCCCTCTCGGTGATATCACATTGGTTAGCTTGCAAGCAAGTGATTTGATCACTAGAATGTTATATCACGGGAACGAGAAAAGAGTGCATGTCGGTAACGAGATCAAACTAGGTATGGAGATACCGATGATCGAATCTCGGACATGTAATATATCGCGAAACAAAAGGATTAAGATACTAGCGTAAAAGGTTCCGACGATCACAAGAAAGTCATCGTTGAATGTGTGGGAGTCAGTATGGGTCTCCAGATCCCGCTTCTGATTATTGATCTGAGAGGGGTCTCGATCATGTCCGCATTATTCGCGAACCGTAGGGTGACACACTTAAGAGACACCGTCATCCATTTGGAGCAAAAGTTTCATGCCTAAAAGAAAAGGAAAGCGCAGGAATTTATTTCACTAGACACCGAAACTGTTTCGGTTGAAATTGCTGAAACTGGTTCTGCATGTGAAATGGAATACTAGCAAGGGGTTTTATGTGAATGTTTGTTAATTAAAGTAGTTAACAAAATTCTGAATAAATAAATAAAAGAGTTTTATTTAAATGAGAGCTTGCATTAAATTTGGTGGAAATTTAATGCATGTGAGTGGATTTTTGAGTGGAGGCTTTTTAATGGGAGTGGAGGCTTTTCATTTTGAGTGGGAGCTCCACCCACATGAATGTGGAAGAGGTGGGGGCAGCCCCATGGCTGGGCGCCATGCCCCTTGGGTGCCCCCCTCTCCCCTATAAAAGGCCCCCTCTCCTCCTCTCACACCACACCTCCTCGTGAAGGATCTCTCTCCCCCTCTAGAATTTATCCCCCATGGTATCGGACTAGCGAGATACATGTTCCCGGTGGCTATTCGGCAAGAAAGAGTTGTGCTTCCGCTACATCGCTGGAGCGAGGAGGCGGAGGTTGCTCGTTGCCTCGAACGTGTGTGCGAGCACGGATGCGCTGCTGTTTTGCGGCGCTAGGACTTCCTCTCGATCTTGAGATCGGCAAGAGATCGTCTACATCAACCACGAGTTGAACTCGTTAAGCTTTGTCGGTCTTCAAGGGTATGTTCTCTACGGATATACATCCGCCCGTTGTTTGTATCTAGTACATATAGATCTTGGTATATAGTTCACATCGTAGGAAAAATTTTGTTTTCTATGCTGCGAACCCTACATTCTCCTCCTCAGAAGCAGGTTCGTCCTTTGGGACAGCCGATTACCCACGAATCTTTGGCTTCTTCGGCCGCGTCGACGGCCCCGACTCCTGGTCTCAGGGCTCCCCCTCTTTGTCTCGAGACTCCCCCTCCTGGTCTGGAGAATCAAAGTCCTGGTCTCGAGACCCCCCCTCCTGGTATCGAGACTCCCACTCCAAGTCTCGAGACTCCTCCTCCAAGTCTCGAGACTCCTCCTCGTCAGGAGACTCCGAGTAAGTAGACTCGGAAGCCATGTCACCAGAAGCGGAGGGTAGGTCACTCAGAAGGCGTAAACCTTGTACTCCAACTCGTCCTCGTCCTCCACCTCGTCCTGCGCCTCGTCCTCCGCCTCGTCCTGCCCTCGGTGGAAGTCCTCCTCCTCCCTCACCTCATCCTGCACCTCGTCCTGCCCTCGGGGGAAGTCCGCCTCCTCCCTCACCTCGTCCTGCACCTCGTCCTGGCCTCGGAGGAAGTCCACCTCCTCCTTCCTCACCTCCTCCTCCCGCATTGTCGTCATTGTAACGTGAGTTGGGAATGGGTGCTCTTCCACTTTTGGTAACCTTCTTCTGCTTCCACTTAAGGATAGAGGACGGTGATTCCTTGCGTTGGCTCATATTGGCCAATCACCTACATTGAGAAGAGGTAAACAATTTAGTCAAGCATAATAAAAATACTAAGCATAATAAAGATACTAATCATAATAAAGATACTAAGCATAATAAAGATACTAATCATAGTCGAGGCATAAAAGACATAAAAGACCCTCACCACTCATAATCATCACTCTCATGTGTATGTATTGGGTTCTCATCAGCACTATCAACATCACTATCACGTGAGAAGTAAGTTGGAGGTTCATTGCAGGGTGGAGGCTCGTCATTGCCATTGTCCGAATATAACTTGGTGAGCATATCAATGTCCTTTATATTCGTGACTACCTCACCACGAGTATGTGCATTGTTCTCGAGGTTCTCAAGATATTGTAAGTCAAAGTCCCCAAAGTTCTCTTGTTCTTGATAGAAAACTCCCTCGTATGTTTTAGGGTCAATGTTGTTGTAATCATCGTCAGAGGTCATGGGTAGCTTACCACGTGGCGATACCTGGAACACGACTTCCCAGCCCTTGAGTTCCTCTTTCTGACATGGGTAGGGTAAATAATAAACTTATTTGGCTTGGTGGGCCACAATAAAGACATCGGCTCCACTATAGGTGGTTGAAGGCCTAACTTCAACTAACCCAATGGAAGGGGTACTTCTATATCCACCGCGTGGGTCGAACCAGTGGCATTTGAACACAACAAGCTTGAGTTCTAGGGGCGTATTATTGAACGTCAGCCCGTATACGTTTTGTAACCTTCCATAGTAATCAAAGTCATCGGCTCCTCTGGTGAAGACCCCGGTATTTACAGTTTTTGCATTTGGCCGACGGTTCTGGTAAGACTCTGTATGGAATCGATAACCATTCACATCATACTTCTCATACATCTTGACTTTACGGTTACAACCTTGGGAGATACATCTCAACTCATCCGACATCTAAACATTGGGATCGGCTCCCTACAAGTTGCGTACAAATTGTGCATTAGTTACGTGTAATAAGAGGGACAAGTCACGGATTGCCAGGTAAGAGGGACAGGTTATAAATTACCTTTTCATAGAACCAAGACGTGAATTCTTTCCAGGGGCACCCACTTTCAGAAGGGTTTCCAACTCCGCGTCATCGGGATCCGTCGTTCCCGACCACATTTCATCCGTGAATTGGCTAAAAGGAGAAAATACGTATTAGATCGAAACCGAGTTACTAGTTGCAAATGAATTTGTCCACCATTTTACCTAAGGAAACTAGGCACTTGATTTTCTTCCTCATCTTCATTCTCACCGCGGACCACTTCCTTCATGTTCATAAGCACATAGAGCATTATGCAATCCTTCTCTTCCCTTTTCAAGGTATAACTTGTTGCGCCACCGGCCTTGCCACCGGGACACTGGAAGAGGAGGAGCTTGGGGTCATGCTTCGGCTCGTCGACATTGTACCGACAGACCTGGTTATGCATAGTGGGAACATCATCGCCATAGTATGTTGTCGTGGCGTCTGCTATCTCCTGGAGGAGAGTTGCCTCAGCTATGCATGCTTCAATCTTATTTTTGTTTCCACATTTGGTTCGAATATACTTAAACTCTCTCTCAATACAAAACTGCCAACGAAACTACACCGGTCCACCCAAGAGTGCCTCGTTCGCGAGATGCACAATGAGATGTAACATCGGAGTAAAGAAGCCTGGCGGAAAGATCGTCTCTAACTTGCATAGCAACTCCGACACTAGATCATTCAGCTTCTCAATCATCAAGGGACATATCTGCTTGGCACAGAGCGTGCGGAAGAAATGACTCAACTCCGCAAGCAGTCGCCAGATATGCTCAGGGAGATACCCTCGAACCATCACCGGCATCAGCCGCTCAATCCATATATGATAGTCGTGACTCTTAAGCCCAGTGACTTTTCCAGTTGCCAAATTGACTCCCTTGCTCATATTCGAACAATAACCATCTGGGAACATCACGACGAATTTGAGCCACCCCAATGATTGCTTCTTTTGGAGGCTATCAAGGCAGTAGTAGGCATGTGGCTTGACCCAATTTTTTCGATTGCGTTCAAGAGGTTGCATGCATAGTCTCTTCCTATCACATAGCTCCTCAACATCGACTCTAGCCTTGACATTATCCTTTGACTTTTCAGGAATGTTCAGAATTGTGTAAAAGAGAGACTCTGCAACATTCTTTTCAGTGTGCATCACATCAATGTTATGGGGAAGTTCGCAGTCCTTGTAATACTCGAGCTTCGTTATGCCTGCCTCATGTGTCCAGTTGTGCGTTTTTCCATATCCCTCAAACTGTGGGAAACCAGACTCGGTACGCACGAGAGCACGTAACTCGGCATCAATAGTAGCACCATCGAACGTTGGTATCTCTTTTTCTTCAAGCACAACTTTGCCCTTGATAAAGTTCTTTTTGTCTTGTCTGAACGGATGGTCTCCTTTGAGGTATGGTCGATGCGTGTCAAATGCTGAATACTTTTTACCCGCCTTTAGCCAAAGGAACTCAAGTAGATGCTTGCACACTGGGCATGGCCACTTACCAGCTGTACACCATCCACAGAATAGGGCGTACCCGGGCATGTCGTGCATGAATAGTGGAATCAAAATTTCATGTAGAAGTTTGTCTTTGATGCACGTTCGTATGTCAACGTCCCATGGTGCCAAGAGTGGTTCAGATCTTCCACAAGCGGTTGCATGTACACACTCAAATTCTTCCCCGGGTATTCAGGCCCTGGAATGATCAACGACAGGAATATGGTCTTCCTTTGCATTAGGGCTCCGGGAGGGACATTGAGCGGCATAACAAACACGGGCCAGCAGCTATACAAGGCGGTCGACATACCATATGGATTGAATCCATCTGTTGCTATAGCAATTCTAACGTTCCGAGCCTCTCCTGCCTCATAGGGATGGTCTCTATGAAAGTTCTTACATGCCTTACCATCAGATGGATGTCCCATCTTTACCCGTCCTTGCTCATCCTCATATCTCTTCCCAGTCTTGTGCCACGTCATCTGTGTGGCAGACTCCTTGGTCATGTAATGCCGCTGGATTCTTTTTATGAATGGGAGATAACGAAGAATCTTCATGGCGACTTTTGTCTGCGTCTTCTGACCATCGTCTCCCACCTCATGATACCTAGAGGCCCCACACTTGCTACAGTAATTGTCATCCGCAAACTGTTTCCAAAACAAGAGGCAACCTTTTGGACAACAATCTATCTTTTGGTATTCCATGCTGAGCGCTCGCAGGATTTTCTTTGCTTCGTACATGGTTTTAGGCAGACAATGCCCTCCAGGCAACATGTTACCATATGTTTGCAGATGGTCTTCAAAGCATGAACGGGGTGTTGCCGTACTGGAGCTTTTTGGCTAGTGCTTGTGAGATGGCATCGAGCTGAGAAATCTTTGAACCCTCGTACATAGGCCTCTTAGCCGAGGCCATCAAATCATAGAAGGCCTTTGCGCTTGGCTCCGGATCCTCTGGTTCACGAGGTTCCTCTAGTTCTGGTGGTTCATGTGAAGGTGGCGAATCTGGCATGTCGGCATCATGGAAATCATCTAGCAAATTTCTAATCCCATCGGCCCTCATTGCCATTGATCCGTTGCCGCATCACCTCACCTCTATCACGTTCGTACTGAGTAAAGTCAGCCGTCGTGACGAAGTCCCGCATATAACCATATCTTCAAAGGTGTTTTTTCATTTCCTCCTTTGACTGACGATGACGCTTATTGCAATGAGCGCAAGGGCAAGTTGGACGAATGCCTGCCTTTCAACCACGCGCTAACTCCTTCACTAACAGATCAGTCTTCCATGTCCACTCATCTGTTCTATCAACAACACTAGTACGGCCACTGTATATCCACCCATTATCAGCCATCCTCTGTTTTTATTGGGAACCAAACAATAAACATAGCATTTCATATCAAATAATAGCATGAAACTAAATGCATCATATTTTCTATTTATCTACCAAGAAAAACGCATAACCTACATCTCTAATAGGTATAGAGGGTCCTAGCAGCCGCCGGATCCGTAGATTGAGTAGGTTCTCCATGCTCTACCCTGTTCCAAGCCAGAATTTCGGCAGCACCTCCCCGCTGCTCTCCCGATACACGTCTCGGCAAAAAGCCAAGAGGATGTGCATCCGGAGTGTAGGGTTCGCAGCATAGAAAACAAAAATTTTCCTACGATGGGAACAACTATGTACCAAGATCTATCTACTAGATACAAACAACGGGCGGATGTATATCCGTAGAGAACATACCCTTGAAGACCGACAAAGCTTAACGAGTCCAAACTCGTGGTTGATGTAGACGATCTCTTGCCGATCTCAAGATCGAGAGGAAGTCCTAGCGCCGCAAAACAGCAGCGCATCCGTGCTCGCACACACGTTCTAGGCACCGAACAACCTCCGCCTCCTCGCTCCAGCGATGCAGCGGAAGCACAACTCTTTCTTGCCGAATAGCCACCGGGAACATGTATCTCGCTAGTCCGAGACCATGGGGGATAAATTCTAGAGGGGGAGAGAGATCCTTCACGAGGAGGTGTGTTGTGAGAGGAGGAGAGGGGGGCCTTTTATAGGGGAGAGGGGGGCACCCAAGGGGCATGGCGCCCAGCCATGGGGCTGACCCCACCTCTTCCACATTCATGTGGGTGGAGCTCCCACTCAAAATGAAAAGCCTCCACTCCCATTAAAAAGCCTCCACTCAAAAATCCACTCACATGCATTAAATTTCCACCAAATTTAATGCAAGCTCTCATTTAAATAAAACTCTTTTATTTATTTATTCAGAATTTTGTTAATTACTTTAATTAACAAACATTCACATAAAACCCCTTGCTAGTATTCCATTTCACATGCAGAACCAGTTTCAGCAATTTCAACCGAAACAGTTTCGGTGTCTAGTGAAATAAATTCCTGCGCTTTCCTTTTCTTTTCGGCATGAAACTTTTGCTCCAATTGGATGTCGGTGTCTCTTAAGTGTGTCACCCTACGGTTCGCGAATAATGTGGACATGATCGAGACCCCTCTCAGATCAATAATCAGAAGCGGGATCTGGAGACCCATACTGACTCCCACACATTCAACGATGACTTTCTTGTGATCGTCGGAACCTTTTACGCTAGTATCTTAATCCTTTTGTTTCGCGATATATTACATGTCCAAGATTCTATCATCGGTATCTCCATACCTAGTTTGATCTCGTTACTGACATGCACTCTTTTCTCGTTCCCGTGATATAACATTCTAGTGATCAAATCACTTGCTTGCAAGCTAATCAATGTGATATCACCGAGAGGGCCCAGAGCATATCTATCCGTCATCGGGATGAACAAATTCCACTCTCGATCCATGGGCCTCAACATAACACTTTAGTAGTTCTGAATCCATCTTTATAATCACCCTGTTATGGTGTGACGTTTGATGTTATCAAGAAACTCTTCCGGTGTTAGTGATTGACATGATCTCATGGTCTAAGGATTAGGATCACTTCGTAAGATGTTATAGCAATATAAACTCAATGACTTTGATCGTAATGCTATACTTCGGATGAATGTTCATCACACCATTACACTAATGTTGTGATCCCGTTATTAACAACATCCAATGTCCATGATCAGGAAACTTTGATCATCTTGTTAATCAACGAGCTAGTTTATGAGAGAGGCATAACTAGGAACTTCCTTTTTGTTTATTAAACACACATGTATTAACGTTTCCGTATTAATACAATTATAGCATGTAAAATAAACATTTATCATAAATAGGAATACGATAATAACCACTTTATTATTGCCTCTCGGGCATATTCCCTTCAGTCTCCCACTTGCACTAGAGACAATAATCTAGTTTGAAAACTTTGTGTATTGAACACCTATGGCTTTCTGGTGTTCCAAATACGCAATTGCAAGTGGTTAACATAATCTACGGATCTGACGCTTCAGGTCCGTGTGTATTTGCATGTCTTTGCGTCTCCACGCATCACTCATTCTCCAATGAGATGGTATTGTATAAATTTGGTCTTTTGGTGAGACCTTTAGTTCCTTGGGGTTAAAACACATCGATACTATTGTCATACAATATATCTTTAGTGTTAGCCCGTTGCGAACCACACCTTAGTTTGATAACAAACTACTTGACACAAATTCCCTCCTTTGCTGCTACTATAGCAGTCATATACTTAGCCTTTTGTTGTAGTATTCGTCACAATGTCTTAACTTTGAAACTCTTCCAAATCCATCATGGAATCTCCTTTCCATTACATTGTGCCACCCATAGTTTAAATTGAGATAAACTTAATTTGTATCTTGTGACAAAACTAGTATCAATGTAACGCTTTACAATGAACTATTTGTAATTGTTTGTCACCTCTACACAAATATATTCTTAGTTCTTCCAAAAGATCATAAGAATATCCTCACTATCGTCCAATGATCATTTTATGATTCATTCTGGTATATGCTCATAACACTTAGAGCATAGGACGTATCTGGATGTGTACATATCATGGTATGATTGATCAAAACATTCTCGTGATTGCACTCATCAAGTGTCAAAGCACTTGAATCTTGTTTCACTTATCAAGTGTCGATATACTTGAATCTTGATTCAATTCCTTTCCATGCAACAAGAACTGTTTCTTGTCGTTTCTATATTGAACTCCTTCAATATCTCATATATGTATGTTTGGCATAAACATATTAGCGTTACAGTCTATCCACTATAGACATTCATGCTAAATATTCGGGTTTTGCCTAAGTCTTTCATCAAAATGAAATTCTTAACCTTTATCAATAAAAGATACATCATTTCTAATCAACAAGATGTCCTTCACATAATGTATTAGAAATATGTCTCAGCGCTCCCACTTAATTTCTTGAAAATGCAAGCATCTTCATCGTCTCCAGATGGAAAACTCATTTTTCATCATGGTGAAGATTCCAACTCCGCGATGCTTACTTAAACCATTGAAGTTTGCATGCCCTTTTAGCATCCTTTGAATTTAACAAAACCCTTTGGACCGTGTCATGTACACGTCATAGGTAACCATTCTATTAGAAGAACTTTGTTTTGTTTATTCATCTACCATACACCAAATTATATGTAGTGGTTGCTACTTTAATCCGTTTAGACTAAATATCGCTATGAAAGATCAAATCTTGTCATAGTCAACTCTTTGAACATTGTCATAAAATACTTTACGACATGTCGAATATTTCATAGATGTGAGACATCCATGTCTGTTTCTTTATAGATCCAAATACGACCGATAGGTTTTTACACCTTTCCGGAGGGTCTTCCAAGTTCAAAACTTGATTTCTCGTATATGGAACTATCACAGATTTTATGGCTTCAAGCCATTTGACGGAGTCAGGGTCCATCGTCGCTTCTTTGTATGTATTCGGTTCATCATTGTCAAACAATAATGATTTACTCTCAAATCTTAGCATTTGATTGTTTAACCGACCTTCTTGGTTCAATAGGAACTTTAGACCTCCGTGACCACAACCTTTGAGGCACATAAGCTATGAGCATTATGGCAGCCTCCAGAACGATTTCCGGCGCTGCGCAACTCAGCACATTTAGCTAAGGTTCGTTAACCTTATCAAAGTTCTATTGTCCTCCCACTTAACTTTTGCGAAAAATTCCTTTTTCAAGAAACTTCACATTTCAAGCGACAAACCCTTTTGTCCTTGGTGTTATGGAGGAATAACCAATTGTTATTCGGAATAACTTACAAAGACATGCTTCTCCGAATTCGGTTGTAAACATCTTACTTATGTTTAGCATACCAAAATTTAAGAAATGACAACTTGGGTTTTACCCCAAACCATAACTTCCATGGTGTCATTTCAACGGATCTAGATGGAGCTCTTTTCAGTGTAAAAGCGGTAGTCTCTAAAGCTTTAATCTTTTAAAACATAATGGCAGTTTTATAAATAAACACCTTTGATCCAACCATGTCTCACAAGGTTTCATTACAAATCTCAAACACTCCATACTCCTATGGTGTTTCGGGAGATGTAAATCTAGGTGTTTTGCTAAACTTACAACTCAAATAAATCCCTTTATGATAAAATCATAATTCATTTATTTTCTTGTTACACTTGTAACTCAAATAAATCCCTTTATGATCAAATCATAATTCATTTATTTTTCTTGTTACAATGATTTAGCACTTCATCTTGAAAGTCTTTGAAACGTTTTCAAAATATTTCATACTTCTTTCTCATTAAGTGAACATTCACTCAAATTTCTGGAGAAAGCATATGAAGTTGAAATCCATCGCTTACGACTATACATAATGGACTACATACATCGATATGTATAAATTCCAATAATTTAGTCGTTCGTTCTTCTTTGGCCTTTGAACGAAGTTTTAATTATCATGTGGAAAGTCTCACAAGCGTCAGTTGATCAAATCAAAGACTCCAAAAATCCATGAATATGGAGATTCTTCATGTTTTCTTTCCAATATAATTTAAACGGCGATGTCACTTCGTAAGTGATCTTCCAATCATTTGTCTTGCGACATTTTAGCATTAGGTTTTATGGATGTGATTTCTCCAACTAGATTTGTAAATCATCCATCTTATATGGAATACGGTAATTATTTGAACAACCTTTGTTCTCATAATACCTGATTCAAATAACAATTATTAAAACAAATCTTGAAGTCAAGCTTTGATGTCAACGAGAAATACAAACAACGGTTTGTTTGTTTTTGATGAACATCATCACATATTCTCTTGCTAGTTACTTAGGCCATTGTGGTTCATGAATTGCGTTGTTTTGTATGAAATTTCATACCAACCAATTCGGTATCCAATACCCAAGAACCACATTGTTTAACAAGCAAAGAATACAACCATAACATGTATATCATATATATACCTAAATTGGATATTTCCAATCTTTTCTTTTCTGCCAAATATATTTTATAGATTCTCTTTCAGCATTTCCTTATCCTTTTTAAAAGAAACTATCAACATCAACAGTGGCGCCATATACATGACACATAGCCCAAAGCGTGTATATTCAAATAATAATACCTTTGGACTTGCACTTTGAAGTAGATCACCATCATCAAAATGATCGGTATTCTTTCAAAATCCATTCTTTAGTAATCTTTTAGTGTAGTAAACATTTTACATACATATTCTATTCACCCTTATCATGACAACTTTCATGATCAAGCTACTTTAGCTTATAAAGGCGAATCGTGAGTATAACATTACGTTCCAAAACCCTTTTGGATGATTAGGATGTCTAGCATCTCCAACCTTCATAAATTCTCATCCAATATGAGAACATATATTATACTCTATCATATTGCAACAAACATTGTTTCAGATATCGTTATATCTGCCACACATGATGGTTTCTGAAACAATTCTTTCAGCTCCTAGATAAACTTGATATTAAAACAATCAAGAATCGTGGAGGCAAACATGATACTTAAGATACTAACACTGGAATTGTTACTCTCGATTTAATACCAATTATTAAATTTCACGGAGTAAATAGAGTTTGCTAAAAGTTTGCAATAGGACTTTAAACTTTGATTGACAATCAACACAATACGATACCAGTTCGTAAAGTATATATCCAGAATTCTATAGTTCTATTATCTCAATTACAACTATGCATATGGTGGTGAACGAATGCCAATGACTACAACAAATTATGCAAATTCATTTTGATTTAATTTATGATAAATTGAGTTCTACTAATCCAAATTAGAAATGAACTCCCACTCAAAAACGACATCCCTCGTGTCTTTTTGGTGATTACATGAACCAAATCCACTACACCAAGTCCGATCATCACGTGAGTCGGTGTAGTTTCAAAGGCGAGCATCCATATGGTCATCATATCAAAACATATGACTCATGCTTAACCTTTCGGTCCGTGTTCCGAGGCCATGTCTGTACATGCTAGGCTCGTCAAGTAAGAACCTTAGTATTCGCGTGTGTAACTGTCTTACACCCGAGATATGCTCGTGGATTCAAGTACACCCGATCATCACGTGATACCTTGAAGCGACGAAACATTGTCGGTGCATACTTAAGGAAGAACACATTCTTATCTTGATATCTAAATGAGGGATCATCTTATTATGCTAATAAAACGCCAAATAAGCAATATAAGATGCTATCAAACATCACATGTTTATTAGTGGAATGATATGGTTCCCGCATATGATCTCTATCATGTGCACCGTGGTATGATCACTATCATACCTCTATGTGTAAGTCCAAGGTCTATGGAGATTACACGTTATGTGTGTTTTAAGAGTATCATCTCATACTTCTACTTACAACATCACCATATCATAACACTAGCCCAGCAACAATCTAAACTAGACGCCTCTAATTTATCCATTGCAAATTTTACGTGGCTTAGGGCTTTCGAGATAGAACCGTTCTTACCTACGAACATGAACCACAACGAGGATAACCAAATTGTTGACAACTCGTTGCAAATTAGATATTCACTATAGTAGGAGAGACAGACACCCGCTAGCCACTTATGCAAAACTAGTTGCATGTCAAGCGTGGAACAGGTCTCATGTGCGAGGACATGTAAATTTTGTCCGGGCCGCTTCATCCCACTATGCCACCAATATCCAAAGTACAACTAAGAAGCAATAAAATGATCATCATCGCCCACATACTCATATGTGTACTACCCGTGCAAAGCATCTATGCATAGATCCGGCTCTGATACCACTGTAGGGTTCGCAGCATAGAAAACAAAAATTTTCCTACGATGGGAACAACTATGTACCAAGATCTATCTACTAGATACAAACAACGGGCGGATGTATATCCGTAGAGAACATACCCTTGAAGACCGACAAAGCTTAACGAGTCCAAACTCGTGGTTGATGTAGACGATCTCTTGCCGATCTCAAGATCGAGAGGAAGTCCTAGCGCCGCAAAACAGCAGCGCATCCGTGCTCGCACACACGTTCGAGGCACCGAACAACCTCCGCCTCCTCGCTCCAGCGATGCAGCGGAAGAACAACTCTTTCTTGCCGAATAGCCACCGGGAACATGTATCTCGCTAGTCCGAGACCATGGGGGATAAATTCTAGAGGGGGAGAGAGATCCTTCACGAGGAGGTGTGTTGTGAGAGGAGGAGAGGGGGGCCTTTTATAGGGGAGAGGGGGGAACCCAAGGGGCATGGCGCCCAGCCATGGGGCTGCCCCCACCTCTTCCACATTCATGTGGGTGGAGCTCCCACTCAAAATGAAAAGCCTCCACTCCCATTAAAAAGCCTCCACTCAAAAATCCACTCACATGCATTAAATTTCCACCAAATTTAATGCAAGCTCTCATTTAAATAAAACTATTTTATTTATTTATTCAGAATTTTGTTAATTACTTTAATTAACAAACATTCACATAAAACCCCTTGCTAGTATTCCATTTCACATGCAGAACCAGTTTCAGCAATTTCAACCGAAACAGTTTCGGTGTCTAGTGAAATAAATTCCTGCGCTTTCCTTTTCTTTTCGGCATGAAACTTTTTCTCCAATTGGATGTCGGTGTCTCTTAAGTGTGTCACCCTACGGTTCGCGAATAATGTGGACATGATCGAGACCCCTCTCAGATCAATAATCAGAAGCGGGATCTGGAGACCCATACTGACTCCCACACATTCAACGATGACTTTCTTGTGATCGTCAGAACCTTTTACGCTAGTATCTTAATCCTTTTGTTTCGTGATATATTACATGTCCAAGACTCGATCATCAGTATCTCCATACCTAGTTTGATCTCGTTACTGACATGCACTCTTTTCTCGTTCCCGTGATATAACATTCTAGTGATCAAATCACTTGCTTGCAAGCTAATCAATGTGATATCACCGAGAGGGCCCAGAGCATATCTATCCGTCATCGGGATGAACAAATTCCACTCTCGATCCATGGGCCTCAACATAACACTTTAGTAGTTCTGAATCCATCTTTATAATCACCCTGTTACGGTGTGACGTTTGATGTTATCAAGAAACTCTTCCGGTGTTAGTGATTGACATGATCTCATGGTCTAAGGATTAGGATCACTTCGTAAGATGTTATAGCAATATAAACTCAATGACTTTGATCGTAATGCTATACTTCGGATGAATGTTCATCACACCATTACACTAATGTTGTGATCCCGTTATTAACAACATCCAATGTCCATGATCAGGAAACTTTGATCATCTTGTTAATCAACGAGCTAGTTTATGAGAGAGGCATAACTAGGAACTTCCTTTTTGTTTATTAAACACACATGTATTAACGTTTCCGTATTAGTACAATTATAGCATGTAAAATAAACATTTATCATAAATAGGAATACGATAATAACCACTTTATTATTGCCTCTCGGGCATATTCCCTTCACGGAGAACAACGGGGAGGCACTACCAAAATCCTGACTCGGACCAGGACAGAGCATGGAGAACGTACCCAACTACGCATCCGCCGACTGTCCCGTAAATGCCGCAAGCGTTACGCTTCATAATATGTGACCTCTAATGCATATTTATCCGTGTAATGCTCGCAGACGGGATATGACACCTAGGTGACGCGACTTGACGTGGAAATGGAATCTACTGACATCAAAAATGCGAGGGAGGAGACGGAGTTGTAGCTCACCCTCGGCGATAGAGGTAGTAGGCGACCTCCGGGACGGCGACCTCCGGGACGGGGACCTCCGGGACATTGACAGGAGCTAGCAAAAAACATTTCAACACACATGAGAACATTTCATATATATACCGAATTGTTTGGGGTAGCAACTGCAATCATGCCCAAAAAAAAAATCATGTAAGCACTCAATAATTTGATGCTTATTATGCCTCTATGAATTTAATTACTAATTTCCTGTAGTACATGTACTAATAGTTGTTCATGAAGGGGAGGAGGAAAGGCAGTGCTTACATGATTATACCTGGTGGTGGCAGTCGGGGCCGGCGGGGAGGAGGGAAGGCAGAGGGGGGAGGGGACGGCGGGGAGGAGGGGAGGCAGAGGGGGAGGTGATGCAGGGGAGGTGGAGGGGGAGGGGCTGGCGGGGAAGCAGAGGGGAAGGGGCTGTCGGGGAGGCAGAGAGGGAGGGGCCGGCGGGGAACAGGGATGCGGAGGGGGGGCTGGCAGGAAGGAGGGGAGGCAGAGGAGGCAGAGGGAGGAGGGGGAGCGGACGGCGGGGAGGAGGGAAGGCAGAGGGGGGAGGGGCCGGCGGGAAGGAGGGAAGGCAAAGGGGGAGGTGATGCAGGGGAGGTGGAGGGGGAGGGGCCAGCGGGGAGGCAGAGGGGGAGGGACTGTCAGGGGAGGGAGGGCACGGCGACAGGGTGGCGGCGAAGCGGCGGCAGCAGGGAGAGGAGAGGCTCGGGGTCGGGTGGGAGAGAAGAGTGTGTGGACGGGTCGGGTACGTAGCTCCTTATCCACTTGAAGTCTAGGCCGACGGCAAGGCCGTCGGCGTAGATAGACCCAAAAAACGATGCCCACACATAGGCCGACGGCAAAGCCGTCGGCGTAGATTGAATAAAATTATATAAAAGAATATTTTTTTTATTAAACTTCTAAAAAATATAATAATCTAAAAATATAATATTAAACTTCTATCTATAATTTTTTATGTAGTTATATTATGCAAGTTTTGGAGACATCCTCGTGCTCTCGTGCTAGTTTCCCACGGAAACCCTAATCCGAAACCCTAATCGCGTGCAATGTGGACGGAAGCTAGGTTTTCCATCTAGGGGCAATGCACCACCCTTGTGCATGTATGCTAGGGGCAAACGCATGTTCCCGTGTCATCCCGGCACTCGGGCGGTCCTTTTCCGACGAAACCCTAATCCGAGGGCCCCGCAGGTCTACCCCCGTAGCATTCTCCGTACGAGGGTTGAACAACGCACTCTCTTGGTGGTTTAGGCTTGTTTAGGTCATATCTACATAGAAAACCAAGGATAGGCCTAGGGTTCCACCGGTCTACCCTCGTTTAACCCGCGGCGGGAGCCTACTCGTACATGTCCAGCACGCTTCTATAGGTGTTATCGCATGCAACGTGGACGGTCACCCGGGAGCTAGGTTTTCCATCTAGGGGCAATCCACGACCCTTGTGCATGTATGTTAGGGCCACACGCTTGTTCCCGTGTCATCCCGGCACTCGGGCGGTCCTTTTCTGACGAAACCCTAATCCGAGGGCCCGCGGGTCTACCCCCGTAGCATTCTCCGTACGAGGGTTGAACAACGCACTCTCTTGGTGGTTTAGGCTTGTTTAGGTCATATCTACATGGAAAACCAAGGATAGGCCCAGGGTTCCACCGGTCTACCCTCGTTTGACCCGCGGCGGGAGCCTACTCGTACATGTCCAGCACGCTTCTACAGGTGTTATCGCATGCAACGTGGACGGTCACACCCGGGAGCTAGGTTTTCCATCTAGGGGCAATCCACCACCCTTGTGCATGTATGCTAGGGCCACACGCATGTTCCCGTGGCATACCGGCACTCGGGCGGTCCTTTTCCGACAAAATCCTAATCCGAGAGCCCCGCGGGTCTACCCCCGTAGCATTCTCCGTACGAGGGTTGAAGAACGCACTCTCTTGGTGGTTTAGGTTTGTTTAGGTCATATCTACATGGAAAACCAAGAATAGGCCCAGGGTTCCACCGGTCTACCCTCGTTTGACCCGCGGCGGGAGCCTACTCGTACATGTCCAGCACGCTTCTATAGGTGTTATCGCATGCAACGTTGACGGTCACACCCGGGAGCTAGGTTTTCCATCTAGGGGCAATCCACCACCCTTGTGCATGTATGCTAGGGACACACGCATGTTCCCGTGTCATCCCGGCACTCGGGCGGTCCTTTTCCGACGAAACCCTAATCCGAGGGCCCCGTGGGTCTACCCCCGTAGCATTCTCCGTACGAGGGTTGAACAACGCACTCTCTTGGTGGTTTAGGCTTGTTTAGGTCATATCTACATGGAAAACAAAGGATAGGCCCAGGGTTCCACCGGTCTATCCTAGTTTGACCCGCGGCGGGAGCCTACTCCTACATGTCCAACACGCTTCTATAGGTGTTATCGCATGCAATCGTGGGTTAACCAATATACTTTTTTGGTAGTTTTCGTTTGTTTAGGTTATACCAATGTAATTTTTTACCTTTAAAGGCGTGCATGCGATAACCTTCACACGGTATAGGGTTTCTCCAAATAGTGGGTTCGATGCCTGAGGGTCCCCAAAAGAGAGGGGTTTCTACGGTTTCCCAAAAATAGAGGTTTCGGTTCTTCGAGGTTCGTACAAAATGAGACATATCTTCAATAATTATGTTGTAGTTGTGTATTATATGTGTATTTTGTTGTTCCTATTTTACATTTATATTTTCGCATCGGGTTCCGAAAGATTCGCGTCGTATTCTTTGCGGGTGCGGTGGGATACACGAAGATTCGTGTGGTTAATTTACAAACACCAATTTATTTATAAATTACATCTACATTAAATTAGCGTGGAAAATAAATAAATAAATCAACTATAAGTACTTTAGACATTGGAGAAAAAAAAACCTAGGCCGACGGCAAAGCCGTCGGCGTATAGGGTGTCCACTGACTAGGCCGACGGTCCGGCCGTCGGCGTAACTGTGCGTGCAACGGCCCCGTTAGGTGGGCCGTTAACTAGGGCTTTACGCCGACGGCCCGGCCGACGGTCACCGTCAGGAGGCTTCCGTTTGACGCCGACGGTTTTTCTTCGCTGACGGCTACCGTCGGCGCTTCTCTTCCTACGCCGACGGCAAGCGTACGCCGACGACTGGCTGGCCCAGCTGACGAATCCGGGGAAGTGGGCCGACGGGCCCGACCTTTCCCCGTCGGCGTATACATACACCGTCGACGTCTACCTTATTTCCTGTAGTGACTACACCGTGTAGTGATCAACAACAAGATGCACGCCCTTGGCTTTGTTCACATCATTATTATGCTAGTGCATTGGGTTGCTCCATCGGAGACTACTAGCTAGTTTTCCTCTCTTTGACCGATCGGAACCATGAGTGCGCTGCTCCATTGGACTGCTCCGCGCGGAAAGGGCGGTGGCGGCGCGGCCGGGAAGGCGGGTGGCAGCAGAGCTACGGCGCGCGGCGGCGCGCGAGCTACAACGCTACGGCCGGGAAGACAAGGTTCCGTGGAAGAGATAAGGCTTTTTTTATCGAAGGAAGAGATAACGTTTGGACCCCCACGCGTTGGCTGCTTCGCACACGGGAGAACGCGTGGCACACGTGAAAGGCGGAGGATCGGGGGCGCGTGATTCCCGGGGGATTGTATCCTTTTCCTTTTGCTAACGGATACCAGTAAGTCTTTGACGGTGACTTCAGTGCTGGCAAGTGAGCTATAAGGGCGTCTCCAATGTTGAAATAGGAGAGGTCGTAAGGACCTTAAGGTCGACCGTAAGCAAACTTAAACATTGTAGCCATCGGTCATAGCAGAAAATTTCTTAATGTCGACCTTACCCGTATGGCCGGGTCATAAGAAATAAACAAACTTATTTTCTCTTTCCTCTCTCTTCCCTGGCGAGTGCATCCGCAAGTCAGTTGACGCTGCCGCCGGGTCGTTGGTTGAAAACTAAAGAAAAGCTGGTTGGTGGGCTCCACCTTAAGGTCGATGTTGTAGTTAAGCATCGTGGAGAATTTGCTGAGCTATAGCACAAGACGTGGGGCCCAGCTTATTGTCTCCTTGAATATTAAACATTGGAGACGCCCTAAAGCTTTAGTGCTGGCACACTGATCTGTTATTAATCTATACCTTTAATAATAAAAGCAGCAACACTTCTCTTAACCAGCTTTTTTTTATTTTTTATCCTTATAGATTGAAAATATTATAGGCAATGCCACCGGTTAGTATGTACAGCTTCGGTATTTCCCATGTACCTCAGCTAGGTGGGATTCCTTTCTCTCTCCCGACAACTGCATCGCCCCCGCCACAACTCCACCAGCGCACCGCCACAAATCGGCCTCTCCCGTTGCTGGCTCCGCGCGCTGCTTCTCCCCGTGCCGCCAGCTACCCGAGCTGACTCACACCCCGGCCACCGAAGATTCGTAGCTTAGCCTGCACGTGTCCACCACGGCGCCGACACAGCCGGACGCCAGCTCGCCATACGCATCTGCTGTTCTTCTGCTTGGCCCGTAAGTGCATGTCCACCGCAAGGCACACGCAGCTACTTCATTATATGGTCTTTTTTGTCTCATGTACGGTGAGTATCTGAAGTCTGAATCTGAACTCGCCAAGAATGTCGGCCATCACATTGAACCGTTAGGTCACCACCTGCATATTTATCATGCGACGGGATGTTGTGTTTCTAACCTTCTGTGCTGCCACTAGCGCAGTCTGAATTTCCCCCTATTCCACATATGCTATTTTGCAGGACACTACCTAAGGCACCTCGAGACCATAATATGGGAAGCATCGATTGTGTCTGTCAAATTCTTGGTAATGGCATGTAGTTTTAAGCTTACTTTACAATATTCTACAGTTTGGAAGCTCGATTTCATAACGTTGTTGTCGATGTCAGACTCTGGTTTCAGGAATTGTACCCTATGGACTGAATCTTATCACCATCAGAACACTTGATATTTGAAGGAAAAGAACAACACGAAGGGTAGGTTTTGTCCAGCTAAACTGGTGGGAAAAGCTGCGATTGAGGATTTTTGCTGAAGAATTTCATCGGAGCAGCTCCAACACCCAACACGGCCGGGGCAGCCAGGTCCTCGGGAACAAAACAACCTACTTCTTCGTGCCACGCTTTTTTTTTTTAGGAATGACAGCAGGAGAGTCTCCTACTGTGTTTTATATATAAGTAAAGAAATATTTACATCGTTTGTACAACTGGTCCCTTCAGGGATGACCAAGCCCAACCAGCGGGGGAATTTGACTACTACAAGAGTTTCCCTTTTACAAGTGAATACGTGCTATAATCTCTCTAAGAGGTTCATGTAGATCCTCCTTGATCCTACACTCTAGGATAGAAAGGTCCTGCTTAAGTTGTCTCCGCCAATTTTCAATGTCGGGCTGCACTCCTTCAAAATATACTCGGTTCCTTATTTTCCAGATGTTTCATGCGCCTAGAATCACTGTTTCTACAAATAGGGGTTTGTTCCACATCTCCTGGGCATCTGCGATCATAGGTTCAAGCGCAAGACTGGTGTTCCTATTGGTGCCATGCTGGCGGTTGAAAGAGCCGCCCCACTATGCTCTGCCCTGTATCTTTCCTGTTTTAGGCCGTCGACACAAGAGCCACCTCTGCTCGCTCTTGGTCGATTTGGATTGTATAGAGTTATGGAAATGGACAAGATAGGCAAAGACAACAGAGTCTCCCACGTTGTTATGGAGTTCCACACTGCCCCGGTCCTCTCTGTGGTTGGAGTCGACTATGGCCTTTGTTTCTGAAAAATTCTCCACATGTGACCGAGCTCGCGCGAGAGAGAGCCATGGGGCAGGAGCAGACAGCACGCTGGAGGCGGTCGAGGAATGCAGGCATGGCTGGGCGGCGCTGGGTGCACGCTCGCACAGGAGCATGGAGGGAAGAGCAGGAGAATGGAGGGAAGAGGGGCAAATAGAAATGCCGTCGTCGATATGCGGAGATGCTGGTCATGGCAAAGCGGAGGTCGCCGAGGACGTCCGCAGCGGCGGGCGTGGCCGCTCGCTTCAAGGACCCGACAGGGAGGCAGGAATGCGGCTCACCTCCCGTATGGTAGGCCAGAGGCCCAACCCTCCCACCTCGCCATACCCATTCTCGGAGGTGCCGCTGCATCGGGTATTGGAGGGCGTGCATCAGAGTGGTAAGGGCAGAAGGACGCTGTACATGGAATGGGGAAGGGCGGAGGGGGAGCTCGTGCGCCGCACCTGGGAGGGGAAGGGGATGAGGAAGCGAGCATCGTTCTTGGGAAAGGGAAGAGGAGGCCGACGCCACACCTCGGGAGTTACAGAGGTGGGTTAGGGACGAGGAAGATGAGAGGCGCGGCAATCCAAATCCAAACCGAAAAAAAACGACCAGACTGAATCGGCGAAAAAATTAACTCGATTAAATCCACCAAATTCCTGCGCTGATGAATCGTAACCCGTGCGACCTCACCTCTGTTCGTCCTCTGCACAGCCTGATTTTTCATGGGTTTGGTGCTTCAAGTTGCCAGCGAGTACCGGCGCCAGCCGTGCTGACGGTGACCACATACCACTTGCAGCGCCCTCCCACCAGATTCGATTTCACTCCACAGAGGAGGTCGTCGTCGTGAGCACTCGCTCTCCCTGGCCGATTCTCCATGTCCCCGAGGCCAAATGCTGCCACCCCCACCCCAAGTTGTCTCCTGCCTCGCAGAGTAGTCACGAATCGGGAGGTTTATCCATGGTGAGATGTAGGTGTTGTGTATTTTGATTATGGACGGCAGACGACGAGAATGGAGGGGAGGCTGCCAGCATGTTTCCATCGTCTTCATTATGCATAACTGCTGTTTTTATTATTAGATATAGATTTGAAGAGATATCTTGGACAGATTCAAAAAACATGTACACAAAATGGTTCGACCCAAGTCATTTAGGGGTCCATCCTTATCTTAAAAAATAGTTCCATTAATTTAAGTTTAGTCAAATTTCATAGATTTGAGAGGGGAATTCACAATCACGTTGGATGAACCATGTTTGAGATATGCCTAAAAAGCATGGCCGGTTAAGAGACAAGTGGGGAAGGTGCAAAATTTTCGTGTTTGTGGATTTTTTTTTTCTCGCCGCAACGTGCGGACATGTTTCCTAGTTAACCCAATGTCTGAAAATAACGAACTTTGAAGCTTTAGTGCAGGTGCTATCTTCAGCTTTATTATTCCCAAGTTCTGAACTCAACTTTGAAGACCGCCTCAACGTTGGTCGTCAAACAGAAAATGCAGAGAAGCCGCCTGAGCGATCGAGCTGGTCGAGAGAATTCCCCTCTGATCAGCCAGTGCGCGGTTGACTCGATGGTCTAATCAGTCGTCCGGTTTGGTCTGATCAACAACATGGTACCTTGTGCCAAGCAATTGCCCCTGGTCACATGGATGAAACTCTTTACAACGTGCAGGCCACGATTAGATTGGCTAATTACCTTTTTTTTTCGAAATGGGGACAAAGCCCCGGCCTCTGCATCAGGTGATGCACACAGCCATATTTATTGCAAAGTGAATATTCAGAGTCTTACGTCACGGATCACATAAGGTCGAGACATGTATCAACCAGCGAAAAATGAAAAGTAACAAGAAACTATCCATTTTGTAGTTTATTAATGTGTCGCCATCCAGTAGCCTGGAAATAGAAGTCCTGAGCGACCGTCAAAGCCGGTTGCATCCAAAAGCCATGGACTCCTGCTGATCCGCCGGAAGGAGGATAGACCATTGTAGTATCCAATACACAGCCAGACGAATAACTTGCAAAAAATTGGTACCCTTTCTCTTGTCAAACACAAGATTATTTCTACAAGTCGAAATAGACCAACATAAGGCTGATACCCCCATAGGCATATGTGCCTTGTCCTTTTTAGCCATTCCGTTCAAACAATTACCAAACATATTAGTAATATTAGTTGGTGGTGGTATATTATATGTGATAAAAACTATTCCCCAAATAATGCGTGCAAAAGGACATGATAGGAAAAGGTGTTCCACCGGCTCCATTGAGTTACAAAAGCAACATTTAGCACATCCTTTCCATTTACGCTTGGCTAGATTGTCCTTAGTTAGCAAGACCTTATGTTTAAGGAACCACATGAAAAAATTTATCTTGAGTGAAATTTTCAGTCTCCAGAGATACTTGTGAAGAAATCGAGTATGACCATTCATAAGGTCTAGATACATCGATTTGACAGTAAAAACACCCGTGGATGTAAGGTTCCAAACAAATTTATCTAGGATGCTAAATAACTGCACCGCCATTAGACGCTCACAAAGGTATAACCATGCGTTCCACTTATTGCCAGCTAATATCCGTCAAAACTCAATGTTCATACAAGACTAATTACCTTCATACAAGACTAGTTAACAGAGTACCTACCAATTAGTCACTGTGCAGATCGTAGGTACAGGATTAGGTGACCAACTCCCCTATGCCTTTCTTCGTCTAAAGAATCTTCTCTCAGCGTGTCGAGAGCGTGTGGCATCTATGACTATATATGTCAAAGGATTTTTATTTTTTGGTTTATCGGAAAAATGTATGGGAGCACACTATATACCTACGACCAACCGTCCTATCGTATCTAGTCTAGTCTAGTCCAGTACGTCTACGAAGGTCTAAGAGCATCTCCACTCGTCTATCCAGGACGCCGATCCGGACGCCGAATGTAGGTCCGGATGCCAAAAATCTGCCCAGTCGAGTACCCAGGGACCTGTTTTCGGCCGGATTTGGACGAACTTTGGTCCGGCCTACCCAGGCCGTACCCAGGATCCCGGGTACGCCATGGGAACGCCGGACGCAGCGAAAACGGGCGTGGGCCAGCTCTGTCGGTGAGAGAAGGCTGACCTCCTGCCACTTCGCCGAGCTCCCTCCCTTTTCATTCTCCCTCCCGCCTTTCTTCCCTATTCCCCTCCCGCCACTCCGCTGAGCTCCCGCCCACCATGCCGCCCAAGAGCTTCGTCCAACCCAGATCCATCCTCGGCGAGGGTCCGGCGGAGAAGAAGGCGAGGAAGCCGAGAACGCCACCGAAGAAGCCGGAGGGCATGTCCGACACTGTGTGGGCGTCCAAGGAGCAGGCCAGGAAGGGCAGAAAGGAGAGGGCGAAGCTTCGGCAAGAACAACAGAAGGCAGCGGAGGACGAGAAGGCGATCGTGAAGGCGAAACAGGCGGCGGCGACGAGATCGGCGTTGATTGCGGTGCCATAACCACCCCACCGGGGAAGCCAGCCAAGCGGCGGCTCACCCGTCGGATTCTCGTCGATCTCTCTAGCCAGCTTCCAGGAGAGCCAGGCGACTGCTCGGCAGAGGTACTCCTCGTCGCCCGAGTTCGATGGCGGGTTCAACCCTAACGTGATCTTCCCCTGCCCGGCCCAGCGCCCTCCTTCGGTCTTCAACGTGGACATCAACCTCCCCTACTCCACCTCTCCGGCGTACGCAGGCCTCGCTCTGCGGCGCGGACCTCTGCCTTTCGGCGGAAGCTCGACGCCCTACGGCGAGGCCGACGCGTGCAACATGTTCGGTGTGCATGCGATAGAAATTTTTTGTTTTCCATGCTACGAACCCCTACATCTAATATATTCTATGTTGATTCGTCTGTATCGTTGCTCGAGAGCGAAATGTCTATGTTGGTGCTCACCTTTCTCTAATTCGTTATTGTGTACCCTTGGAAATGATGGTAGCCTAAAGTAACTCTCGAGTCCGGATGACAATGGGGCACCAAAACCGATCGAGTCGCGGGTCTGGTAAAAAATGAGACCCGACTAACTATATGGGACGGTTAGGGGGGGGGGGAGGGGGGCGGACCCAGCCCCGAACCCGGCAGGTGGCACCCGTACTCTCAAGGATCAGAGAATAAAAATGGTCAAACTTACGAGTAACAAGAAGCCATTGATAGCAATGATTGTAATAAATAAATTTTAACATGTTATTTTCTCAGAGTACCGTCGTGAAGAGTGTGCATTTTGGTTCAATCACGATCAATTAAATAAAAAATGTGAGTATATATATAAACGTGCAAAACACGTGCAACTTACTAGTAAACTAAAGTCTCTGCTCGAATCTATGACTCGAACAGACACTCGGGGGTTACTTCCATAGAGAGCGCTGGTCGCGCATCCTATGAATTCTTCGACTACGATCCTTCGCATAAAAAATGCAAAAACTTTCTGGCAACGTTGCCCCAACCAACGCTAAGTGAGAAACATCTCCCTGGCCACCCGAAACACCTCTGCGGTGATAACATTTCGGATACTGTGTCTACGATACAAAGATAAGACCCGCATATATCATCTGCTGGCCTGGTAACGCACCTGACTACGCTCTACTAGTAAAAAACCGTGTCAACAAACGCGATGAAAATCCAGACGAACGCGTTGGGTACATCACTCGAAAACTACTGGGATTTGACTCCTGTAAGACCTCAACGGCCTCAGTCGAATTACGCCAGCATCCATTCCAGATTCGAGTCTAGGGACCCGAGTCTGAAGAAGATCGTGTTGTTTTGTCCTAAGACAGTTAACTGACCCTGATGTGTCAGGAGAGTCAGGCACATGCATCAATAATCCCTACGAACTAAAATCATTCTTTCTCTTGTGAACAGAAACAGCTGCATCCAAAAGATTGAAGAGTCCTCGAATCCAACCTCATGACGTCTTCGGATCCTTGGAGAGTAAGACTATAGTAGATAGAATATTTAAAAGGGCAAACCCTAACTTGTAACCGACTCGATCTATGCCCGAGACCTGCCTATCTCTATATAAAGGCTAGGAGGGCACGATGAGGAGGGTAACTTGTCGCCGCATACGTACCTAACACCAGATTGCATTTGCGCACCCCTGTACTTTTCGGTTCCGCAGTAATCAAGAGCAGACAAGAAGGAGTATGGTTTTTCCTCCGGGGGCCTGAACCTTGGTAAATCTCGTGTCCCCTTATTGCTTGTCTGTTAACCATTCCGTGATCTCTAGCATCCCCACCTTCTCTAAAACCCAAGCTCATAACAATGGGCATTGACGAGATCGATCCTCGTCAACCGGAAACATGAGTGGCTACCATGACTTGTATTAAGGTACATCCCTGCTGCCTTTTGTGTTAATTTTGTGCTTTTTCTGGTGCTTCTTGTGCAACACAATAGTTGGTGCACAGAAGGTTGTAGCTGATTTTGATATAACTATTCATAAATTAGCTTATGTGTTTTCTTTTGGTAACCGAAACATTGACCTTTCGTTTCCACTTCCTTAATTGTTGCTTGTGTCGACAATAGTGTAATACCTTATAGCAGTAAGCTGGATTCTCGGTTGGTTATTATATAGGTGATGATTGGAAATATATATTGATGATGAATGGAAATTATGTGTGAAGTTTGAGTTGCATACATAAAAATCTGTCATGTTAGATTTAATCGTTTCTAGTACTGAAGTTTGCATTTAAATTATTTTATGCTCTTCTCATATTTTGAGTTGTACTAGATGCCTGATTCCTGAAGTTCAGTTCCATGTATAATCTGTTATAGGTTCAATGTCTTGTATATAATTTTCTGGTCATTTCTCGAGAAGATTGCATCTAATGTGTCCATCTTTTGGTGATTGTCAGTGATAAGGTTATCCCCCAACATAATCTCAATATCATGCTCTTTGTCTGTGGTTTTTTCTCTAATATATTATAAAGCTGAAATATTGTGCATAATGACTAGTCCTATTTCGGTCCTCACTTGGTAAATAAGTGTTGATTTGGGTGTTAAATAGATATCTATGTTTTCTTTGTGTCGGTGTGGGCTGCAATGGCATCTCTAATCTACTACTAGAAGGCCACTAGATCCATTTATTTTCAATATCGTAACAATGACTATACATAAAAATAGTTAATGACTTATTTTAAGTAATTAAAGAATGCTAGTTATATACTAAAAGCAATATAAGGGGATGTTTCGAGGCATCACGTTTACCCACATCCCCCAAAATTATATTGATTAATGGATGTGTAATTCACGGTTAAGATTTAATAGATGAAAAGTTACGAAACTGTTGTCAAGTTACGTTGACACGTGCAAGCCTGGAAAATATATTGATCGCTGGATAACTTATTCACGGTTAAGATTTAATAGGGAAAAGTTACACAAACGGGTGTCTACGAGTTTAAGCGTATGTGAGATAGAGATAAGATAGAATAAAAAATAAAAACAGTTTGCATATGCAGCACCCAGAAGAAACAAAGATAGACAACAACTTACAATTTTTATAATTAATCGAAGGGAAATCGAGCCAAAGTCGTGGTCTCTCCTGCATGCAATACGTATGGGTTGAAACAATGGCGTTTCAACCCCTGCCCGACCGATGCCAACTTAGGCCTTGTTCGGTTGTCGTGGAACCAATCCACCTAGGAAAGAAACTGCCGGGGGTTTGGGTGAACCCCCTCCGTCACCCCAATCCACCTGACATGGTTATAACCTACGGGTACATGATCTCAGCATACCTGGTCCAGCCCAAGGAAGGCCCACGACAGACGTACGCCGGCCCATGAAGATTTTTGGGTGGCCAAGGCCCATGACGCCTTCGGATCCTTGGAGAGCAAGACTAGAGTAGATAGGAAATTCAAAAGGGTAAAACCCTAGAACTTGCCCTGCCCGACCGATGCCAACTTAGGCCTTGTTCGGTTGTCGTGGAACCAATCCACCTAGGAAAGAAACTGCCGGGGATTTGGGTGAACCCCCTCCGTCACCCCAATCCACCTGACATGGTTATAACCTACGGGTACATGATCTCAGCATACCTGGTCCAGCCCAAGGAAGGACAGACGTACGCCGGCCCATGAAGATTTTTGGGTGGCCAAGGCCCATGACGCCTTCGGATCCTTGGAGAGCAAGACTAGAGTAGATAGGAAATTCAAAAGGGTAAAACCCTAGAACTTGTAACCGACTAGGTCTATGCCCGGGACCTGCCTGAGTCTATATAAAGCTAGGAGGGTATGACCTAGATCTCTACCTCATACTTTCGCATACAAACCTTCACGCCAGATCGAATCTGCGCACCCCTGTAACCTTCGGTTCCGCCGTAATCAAGAGCAAACAAGTAGGAGTAGGGTTTTCCCTCCGGGGGCCTGAACCTGGGTAAACCTCGTGTCCCCGTGTTGCTTGTTTGCTAACCGTTCCACGATCTCCAGCATCCCCATCTTCTCCAAAACCCAAGTCCATAACAATGGGCATTGATGAGATCAAACCTCGTCAATTGGCGCCGTCTGTGGGAACTAGGGACGCTGATTGTGCGATCGTGACGGTCCCAACCCGAACGATCTACAACTCTGCGGCGACGGAGAGCCACCTCCTCTTCGGCGCTTTCGACTTCACCGCCCACTCGCCGGCCACCATGAAGGACTTCGAACCCGTAGGCGATGGACTCGAGATCCTATTCGGGAGTTTCTTCTTCCAGGTGGGTCAGACTGGCACCCTCCGCCTCCCTGAGCGGGTGCCCCTACCATCGATCAGGCCCGCTTCGTGGGCTCCACACCCTGTGCTACGCACATCGTCATCAACAGATGAGTCCTACAACAGCAGCAGCTGCAACTCCGATCTGTGCGATCCACCATCATATGAAGGGACCTACGGTTCCGGATCCGAAAGCTGCAGCAGCGGACCAATCTATGAGCGGTACCAATGCGCCGTAGTCATCCAGAGCGACGTGGAGCAGCAACCGCCCAACCCGCCGCCCAACTCGAACTCCAACCCGCGGGACAGAAACGGCGGGAACAGAAGAAGCCAGTCCCCCCACCCGACGAGGAGGACAATGGCCACGTCATCCGCCTCAACAAGGAGGGATGGGCCCAAGCACGCGCTGCCGTGGCGGGCAATACATTCTTGCCTGCAGACGCCTCACGCGAACTATTGATGGCATACCACTTCCTCCTCATCGAGGAACACAAGAAGAAAGTCAAGATGCAAGAAACGCTTGACAAACGCAAGCAAGCAGCCTCTGAGTCCAGCGCGCGATGAGCTGCGCTCTCCGCCATGGGCCCTAGCTCTAGCTCGAATGTCAACCAAGGAAACAAGCACCGCTCTCGGGTGGAGAACATGGATCCCAAGGAGCGTCGTGAGGTGACCCGAACTCTCCACACATCGTTCATGGAGATGGACGCCGACGGCAATGTCATCCCGAAAACGCCGCAAGCTGCGATCATGGCAGCCACTACGTATCTCGCGGCCCAGCCACCTCTGGAGGGGGACCCGAAAAGAGCTATGCATAAGTCCGCACTTACCGGACTCGGACTTGTTGGAGCTGCGCTCCACCAAGAAGCTCCTGCGGAGCCGAAGAAGAAAGCTCCGGCCAGGCACGACCGGAGCCCCACCCCTTCATCCGAAGAAGAAGAAGAACACGACCTTCCTCGAAGGAAGAAGAGCTCGTGTCATCATAAACGCGACTACGACGCCAGGGACGCGCTCACACAGCGCAAAATAGACAAAGCGCGAGCCAAGCGCGCATGCTCGTATGAATCCGAGATGGACGAAGACGAAGGAGAACTTTGCGGGGCCCGATGCTTCAGCAGATCTGTTCGACGAACAAAGATGCCGCGCAATTTCAAACTTCCTTCGGATACTCCGAAGTTCGACGACACGCAAGACCCAAAGGCATGGCTAAGCGATCATCTGTCATCCGTCAAGCTGCACGGCGGTAACAAAGAAACCGCCATGCAATGCCTTCAGCTGCAGCTGACAGGCTCTGCCCGGATCTGGCTTAGCAGCCTATCCTCAGGGTCCATCCGAAACTGGGAGGAGCTGGCTTACAGTTTCATCCGAAACTTCAAAGGAACCAGTAAGAGGCCCGCCTCAATCGAAGAGTTGCGAGCCTGCACTCAAAGGATGGGCGAATCCATTCGCTCCTACATACTACGCTGGTCCAACACTAAGAACTCCGCAGCACACATCTCCAAAGAGAGGGCCATCGACGCCTTCAAAGACGGCGTCAAGCGCCGGGACTTCAAGGAGGAACTCGGGCGCGTCAAGCCCAAGACACTCGACCACCTCATGGATATCGCTAACAGGTGGGCTGACGGCGAAGACTCCGCCCACCGAGCACACTCGAAAGAAGAAGACGACTACGGCCGACGACGGGAGCGCCGTAGCAAGAGAAGATCGCGCGTCTACTACGATCGCGACGGACCCGACATGGTCGTGGCCGGCTACGCCGACCTCCGCAACGATGCCAACCGCAACAGTGGAGGATACCGCGGAGGAAGCTTCCGCGATGGTGGACGCCCAGCACAGTCGTGGCAGCGCCGCGACCGCGACAACGGACCCTCAGCATACGACAAACTTTCGGGTCCATGCACCATCCACTTCTACATCAACAAGCAGGATGGAAAAAAGAAGGCGAGCCACATGCTCAAGGACTACCGCGAGTTCCAGAAGCTCAGCGAAAGCATGGTTCAGATGAGGCAGCAAGCCCCAATTCCTGCGTTCGGAAATGCACCCGCGCCCGGTGAAATAGCGCATGGAGCCCCTCCACCACCACCTGTGGGAGGTCCGCATCAACCAGTCGCACCAACACAAAACAACGTCGGGAACGGGTATCCCCCGCCGAAGGGAGCACTGATGATCCAGAAGGGGCGCCCCACGAACAGGGTGCAGAAGAAAATCACTCGCCAGATCAACTTGGCCGTAGCAACTCCACCCGCCATCCCTGAGTACCTCAGCGGATCGGAGTCCTGCATAACGTTCATCCGTTCGGATCACCCTTGCTAGATCCCTCGCCCAGGTCATGCTGCCCTGTTGCTGGAGGCGCAGATCAGAGGTTTTGAGATGAGTCGCGTCTTCATGGATGGCGACAGCGGCATCAACCTGATGTTCGCAAGCACTCTCGCATCAATGCGGATCCCGCAGTGCAGCCTGGAGCAATCAGACACAACGTTCCACGACATCGTTCCAGGGAAGGGCATATTCCCGCTGGGCAAAATTTGGCTCGACGTCATCTTCGACAAGCCGGATAACTTCCGACTCGAGCGGCTCGAATCCGAAGTGGTGGACTGGCCATCACAGTACCACGCCATCCTCGGGCATGTGGCATTCGCAAGGTTCTTGGCCGTCCCACATTATGCATACCTACTACTCAAGATGCCAGGACCAAGGGGCGTCATCACAGTCCACGGGAGCTTCACCCGATCGGACCAATGCGACAGGGATTTCAACAGAATCTCCCAGTCCTTCGGCATGCAAGAAGAGCTCGTAAAGCTCCGCGAGGTGACGGACAATGGGGCACCCCCAGTGGCAAGGCAAAACGCACCCGGCATGTCTTTCGACTCCACCGTCAACACAAAAAAGGTCCAGGTCCATCCGATGGATGCCTCCAAGACGGCGTTGATCGCCAACGACCTCAGCCCTGCATAGGAAGGCACGCTCGTCGAATTCCTCCGTGAGCGCTGGGAAATCTTCGCCTGGTGTCCTGCGGACATGCCAGGAGTTCCCAGGGAATTCGCCGAGCACGCACTCAACGTCTTTCCAGACACTAAGCCCGTCAATTAGTTCATCCGGAGACTGTCCAAGCCACGGGCCGAAGCTATCGGCAAAGAAATCAACAGACTACTCGCTGCAGACTTCATCAGGGAAATCAAAGAAAGCGAGTGGCTTGAAAATACAGTGATGGTCCCAAAGAAAGAGACGGACATCCTACGGATGTGCGTGGATTTCACGTCGTTGAACAAGCATTGCCCAAAGGACCACTTCCCTCTTCCTCGGATCGACCAGATCATCGATTCGACTGCAGGATGCGAGAAACTCTCCTTCCTCGACGCCTACTCAGGCTACAACCAGATTCGACTCAAGGTCGAAGATCAGGAAAAACGGCGTTTATCACACCGTTCGGAGTGTTCTGCTACAACACAATGTCCTTCGGGCTAAAGAACGCAGGTGCCACGTACCAGCGATGCATGCAGGCATGCCTGAAAGACCAGATCAGTCGCAACATCCAAGTCTATGTCGACTATATAGTCATCAAAACCAGGGAGGCGAAAACACTCATCGACGATCTCCACGAGACGTTCGATAATCTCGACTGTTACAGGATCAAGATGAACCCTGAAAAGTGCGCCTTCGGCGTCCCATCAGGACAACTCCTAGGCTACTTCATCTCCCAGCGAGGGATAGAGGCGAACCCGAAGAAAATTCGGGCCATCATGGCAATGGAGAAGCCAAAGAACCTCAAAGGTGTCTAGCAGCTCGCAGGGCGAATAGCGGCATTAAGCAGGTTTATCAGCCGCATGGGCGAGAAGGCCCTGCCATTCTACCAACTGCTACGCAAGGCAGATAAATTCGAATGGATGCCCGAAGCTGACGACGCATTCAAAAGTCTCAAGCGACTACTCTCTACCTCGCCCATTTTGGCCACGCCAAAGGAGCGCGAGCCTCTGTTGCTATACATAGCAGCCACTCATCAGGTGGTAAGCACCATAGCAGCCACTCATCAGGTGGTCAAATGACCCGAAGAAGGCAAAACCCATGGGGTCCAACGCCCAATTTACTACCTCAGCGAGGTATTGACACCAAAAAAACAAAGATATCCTCATTACCAAAAACTCGCCTACGGCGTGTTCATGACGGCTCGTCGGTTGAGCCATTACTTCCAGGAGCATCAGGTGATGGTGGTCAACGAGGCACCTTTGAACAGCATCCTGAACAACCCAGAGGCCACAGGACGCGTGGCCCTGTGGGGAATTGAGGTGTCACCTCTAGACATCGTCTACGAGAAACGACTAGCAATCAAGTCGCAGGTCCTACCGGACTTCCTTGTACACTGGATGGAGCTACAACTACCAGACACCCCAGACATGTCGCAGTCGTGGACGATGCACTTCGCGACTCCAAGCGCAAAGCTGGAGCAGGAGCTGGAGTCATACTGACCTCCCCGCAAGGCGACAAGATGAAGTATGTCCTTCGGATGAAATTCCGAGCTTCCAACAACGAGGCCGTATACGAAGTCCTCATCCATGGCACGAGGATGGCAAAAATCTGCGGCGCAACGTGCCTGGTCATCTACGGTGACTCCAACCTCGTCGTCCAACAGACGATGAATGAGTGCGATGCGCACGCAGAAAACATGATCGCGTATCGCGCGCTCTACAATGCACTCAAAGGAGAATTCGACAGCTGCGAGCTTCGGCACGTTGGAAGAGAAAGCAACGAGGAGGCCGATAGACTCGCCAACATCGGATCCACCTGCGCAAAAGGTGCCACCAGGTGTGTTCCTCGAACAGATCTGTGTGCCATCCATCAAGCGAAAATTCCCCAAGGGATCACCCGAAGAAGCAGAACACTCGGGGGCCACGCTGCCCGAAGGTCATGAAGGACCCGAAAAACTAGACATAGAAGTCGCTATGGTCAACCTGATGCAAGTGATGGCAGTCGAAGAAACATGGACACGACCATACCTCCAGTTCCTCATCAACGAAGAACTGCCTGACAGCCCGATAGATGCCCGACGCGTATCTCGCCGGTCGAAAGCTTTCACCATAATCAATGGCGAGCTGTACAAGCGCAGTATTACGGGTGTACTACAAAGATGCGTCACCATCGGTGACGGGAAAACAATCCTCCAAGACATCCACGAGGGCATCTGCAGCCATCACGCAGGCAGCCACTCCCTTGTCGCCAAAGCTCTACGAGCTAGATTCTACTGGCCAACATCCATGAGCGATGCAAAGGACATCGTCCGAAGATGAAAGGGGTGTCAAAGGTTCGCCGACAAACCACACGCACCTGGATCAGAGCTCAGGCCAATACCTATAGCCTGGCCTTTTGCTCAATGGGGCCTCGACATGATTGGCAAACTGCCAAAGTCTTCGAAAGGGGGGCACGTCTACCTCCTAGTCGCAGTCGACAAATTGACCAAGTGGGTCGAATCCTTGCCGGTCACTAACCAAAAGGGCAAGACCGCCGTAAAATTCTTTGAGTCCATTGTGTACAGGTTCGGCGTACCGCACAACATCATCACCGACAATGGATCGAACTTTATCTCCAAGGAATTCCAGGACTTCTGCGAAGTCCTCGGGATCAACATCACGTACGCCTCAGTGGCACACCCGCAAACGAACGGGCAGGTGGAAAAGGCAACCGGCCTAATCGGCGCTGGCATCAAGAAGCGCCTCATGAGTCCACTCGAGCGAAAAGCTGGAGCCTGGACGAAAGAGCTACCATCCGTCCTATGGAGCTTGCGGACTACGCCAAACAGCTCCACCGGCTACACGCCGTTCTTCATGGTGCACGGAGCCGAGGCCGTGCTACCAGCCGAAGTACGCCACCAGGCCCCCCGGGTTGTCGCTTACAGCGAAGCCGAATCCACGGCTGCACTCGAAGACGCCGTCGACACACTCGACGAAGCAAGAGATGTAGGAGCAGCTCGATCAACGGTGTACCAGCAGAGTCTCCGCAACTACCACAGCCGCCGGCTACGCCCAAGGTCCTTCGTCGAAGGATACCTCGTCTTGCAACTCAAGCAAGAGCGACCGAAGAAATTCGAGTCGCCATGGGAAGGACCCTACATTATCACCGAAGTCATCCCAGGTGGCGCCTATCGCCTCAAGCACGTGGAGTCTGGAGTCGCATACTCCAACCCCATGGAACATCGCACACTTGCGGTGATTCTACCCATAGCTACCTACCCCTTTACTTTCAATAAGGCTTTTCAGCCAAGGCTATTCAGCCGAACAATGTACCTCCTCCATTACGATATAAATAAAGCTAAGTGTCTCGCCCCAAAATTTCGTTCGCTATTTGCAACTCTACTTTATGCTACAAACGCACTCGGGGGCTCCCCCCACCTCACGATTTCATCGACCGAGGATCACACGTGTACACCTGAGTAGCTGACAACTTCAGGCAAATGAAAAGGACACGTACTCAAACAAAGCACTGCGTGCTCAAACAACAAACAACCCTTTATAACAAAGGGCACAACACGCCCAGTCGAAACATACAAATTTTACATCTATCTCTTTTACAGGTACTACCTATTTTGGAGAATAACTTGAGTACGCTGCTCATATAAATCTATGACCTGTTCGGCATACTGCCTTACAGTCGCATAATGCGGACGCATATCCCACTCGCCACCATCAGGCCGAAGAGGTGGTCCAGCTGCTACAACAGACATATCTACATCAGGACGATGCAGCCTAACAAGGGACAACAGAGCCTTCATCCCTGCGACGAGCTGCTGCCTCACCAATTCCTGGACACGGGTCACGCTCCGAAATCTAGACAGAAGGCCGGATAGGGTTGTTGGCACAGCATCCAGGGGAAACATCACATGCAGAACCGACGAGAGCGAAGTCTGCACTTGGCGAAGAACCCGCGATACTTGGTGAACGTGATCCTGCACCGTTGCCAGAGCCATGGCACGGTCACGATCCACCCAGAAGAAGCCACCAGCTTCCATGTCTTGTTGAGTCAAGCAATTGACCCGAACAGCGAAACGCTTCTTCTCCTCCCTCGGAGCAAGGTTAGCACCTGCGACACTCGCACAAAATAAGAAGCAAGGCCAGCAGGCGCATCCGAAAAACTGAGCTGCAGCTCGAAACAAAGAACAACTTACATTGAAGCTGCTCAGACAGTCGAAGCAGTTCAGCCATCAAGTACTCCTCCCTGGCTGCACCGCGATCTGCCTTGGACTTCCAAACGTCGGCGTGACCACGCACCCCAAGCAAATCCCTCTCAAGACTACGAACACGGTCTCGAAGAAAAGCAAGTTGGGAGGAATCATCCAAAGATGGCCGCAGTCGCGCTGCAGGCGAGGCATCAACGGGATCAGCACCCGAAGGAACCTAAAGCAGCAGAAAAGAAAAGGACATAAACATTCAGAAGGAGAAGAGCACAACTAAAAAAAATTAATTAAGCATATAAAGGCCACTACGTGGCACAATGATTTCGTTCCTCAACATGATTACAGCAAAAGAAGGCTACAAACTATCCTACAACTACAACGCCTAAGAGTTGTCGTAGCGCATACTCGGACAGAAGATCAATAAGCTTCGGCCCATATCGCTTGCAACGAGCAGAATAGGTAGCAAAAGCTACCTCGGATCCATTCGCGGTCGTCGGCATCTGGGAGGTAATCTGGGGAAGGTCCAGCTCTGCCCCAGTCGCCAAGGCCATCGCCAGCCCGACGGACGGACCGATGCCCTTCTGCTTGCGCTTGTACGCCGCAGGAGCTTCGGCTGACAAAGCCTCCGCCAGGGCGTCAACATCATCAAGGGCCACGCCCTTGGGGACAAGATCCTTGTAGAAGCGGCCAAGGACCTCCTTGGCCTTGGCGAGTGAGTTGACGATGGTGCTGCAGCGATCTTCGACCGCTGCAGTTGCATCATCTAGAGCACTCCCGTGCTCTAGAGCGCCACGGTCAAACTCGATGCCTGCGGCATCTGAGACAAAAAAAAGAAAAGGAATGAAGAAATCATCATAGAAGAAAGACAAGAAAACAGCCAAAAAGGAGCAAAATAAGACGCTCACCCGAAACAGCCTTGGCAGCAGCCATGAGCTTTCCTGCCACCTCTCTTTCACGCGCAGTCGCAGCAGTGGCAAGCTGCTCCTCACGGTCCGTGGCCTCCTGCTGTAGGCGCTCCTTAGCCTCGGCTGCCTTGGCCAGCTCCAACTCGAGGCGCTCTTTCGCACCAGCGGCGGCCTCGGCCTTCTTCTCCGCTTGACCAAGGCTCTTCTTGAGAGCATCAATCTCATGAAGAGAAGTGTTATGCTCCTCTGCATTCAAATAACATAAGCGTTAGACAACAGGACAACAATACAAAAAGAAAGAAGCACCAAGGCATGCAGGTACCTTGAAGCTGTTGGAAGTTGGCCTCCAGCACCAGGTGCTCCTGCACCAGTCGCTTGGCATCCTGCACAAAAGGCTGCAGGAAGAAGATCTACCAGTAAGGAAGAGGACTTGGGGGCTGCGCCCAATACAAAAGAACAAGAGACAAACACACACGAAAACGCTCGGGGCTCCCCCCGGGACTCGAAGAACGAACAATACAAAGAAAACCTTTTAAAAACGCTCGGGGGCTCCCCCCGTGACAGGAAACAGAGGTACTTACATGCTCCGATGGCGACCCCGAAGGCCCGCTCGTAGCCTTCTGAGGCGCAACCACCCGAGCCTCCTGCGGAGAAGGGACCGGCACAACACCCTCAGAGGTAGCCACCATCTGAGGAGGAGGAGACGCAACCTTCGACTCTCCCATCATCTCCCGAGCACCATCGCTGGAGGAGTCGTGGGAGGAATGCCTACACACGAAATAATTAGCAAAAGTACAAAGTCAACAGCAAAAAGGACAACAGTATAAAAGAAACTTATGAGTCTAGTGAGCTCAGGTCGAAGACAGGAGGAGTCCTTCGGGCTCTCTTCTCCCCCTTCTTCTCTTCCTTCTTTTCTTCCTTCTTCCGCTTCGCTGGCGGATGCGGCGCTACCGCTCGCACGTGAAGAGCAGGAATAGGAGAGGAAGAACCTCCATGCCCGTCACTGTGACGCTCAAGGCACAGAGGGTTTCTGGGAGTCGTAGGAGTCGATGCATCCGAAGACTCGCTGGAGCTCCGCGATCATTTGCGAGTATGGTCCTCGCTCTACTCGTTGGACTCTTCAGCCGGCGATCGTGCTGAAGGCAGTTCGGACACGGAATCCACCACGTCATTATCCGGAGCATCCGGAAATAATTCGGGCAATGGCGGCACCATGCCCGGCACCTTGAAGCTCTGCAAAAAAGAAGGAACTTTGTTAGCAAACAAAGGAAAATAAATACGCAGTCAACGAAAAGTGCTACGCGCACAAATCTACACCTGTGGAACGACCAGCGTCGAAGAAAACGGTGAAGTCAACGACTTCCCCGGGATATCCTCTCCAGCCTTGTACTTCAACAGCGTACGAAGGGCCCTGTCGAGATCACCCTGGGAAAGCTTCTCGGCCGAAACTCTCGTCGGATCACGGCGCCCAGCATAAAGAAACATCGGGTGCGCCCTAGCCTGGAGGGGCTGCACCCGACACTCGAGAAACATGCGGATAATATCCACGCCGTTCACTTCTTTCTCAGGAGTCAACTGGAGATCCTCCACCCGACGGTAAAGGGCCTCTATCTCCGCTGACTCGCCATCCAAGATCTGGTTTTTCCAGGACCTCTCCGACTCGATTATCTGGGAGGAGTCGAAAGGAGCAAGTCCAAATTGCTGCCCAGCCACTGTGGAGTCGCGAATGTAAAACCATCGCCTCCGCTAGTACTGGACAGATTCGGACATAGAGAAAGAAAAGAAAAGAATATTGGCCTTGAGGGAGATGATGCAACCCCCAGTGGGATACACACCATCCGAGCCAGATTGCCTCTTCACGGAATAGAGTTTCCGGAAGAGGCCAAAGTGCGGCTCGATGCCGAGCCAACACTCGCAGAAAGTGATAAAACAAGCAATGTGAAGAAGAGAATTGGGCGAAAGATGATGCAGCTGGATGCCATAGAGAAAGAGAAGCCCACGAAGGAAGTCGTGGACTAGGAAGGAAAACCCACGAATAATGAAGGCAAGAAACATAACCCGATACCCAGCGGGGGGACGGGTGATTACCTCGTTGCCGTGGAGTCTGACGGCCTCCCTGTCCTGCGGGATCAAGCCCCGCTCGCGAAGCTTGCGGAGATCACTCTCCCGCGTCTCTGATTGCCGCCAACCACCGACGGTGACACGAGTGGTGGTAGCGCCTTTCTTCCCTCCGGCGGCGCTGGTACCAGCCGCAGATGATGACTTCTTCGTTTTCCCCATCGCGCTACGGCGGCGCCGGTGGTGAGAGCGCAGAAGGGAAGAAGGAAATGTGGAAGGATATTCCAGCGCGCAGCAAGAACTCTTAGAGCAAAAGGAGGCAGTGAAAACAAGAATAGATGTGGTGAAAACAAACTGCAGCTTTCCCCAATGATTATAACGGCGAAGACGACGCACGACAACCGTCCATCAAGAAGACCTAACGCCAATGGCAGATCTGGCCATACACGTGTCAGCATCACAACGAACCGTCGTTACCACGCCGTCCACTACCCGTGGAAATCGAGGCGATGCCGTAATTATCTCCACGCCGCGCGTGACCGGTCAATTCAAGGTCAACAACTGGGACCCACGTTCGTCCGGTCAAGTCATCTCTGGCGCAGCAGACGCTTGAGGTCATTGATCGTCAGCACTGATGTCATAAAAAACTATACTAGCAACAACTACAATTCTTCGGCTTCAAAGCTAATAGTACTCACTCGAATCTACGATTCGACTAATTACTCGGGGGCTACTCCTATTAGGAGCGCTGGCCGCACACCCGAATGATGAATAAAAGCGAACTATTTCTTCGAGTCCTACGTCGAGTCTACGACTCCACTACGGACTCAGGGGCTACTCCCATAGGGAGGATGGATTTAAGCATTCGAATTTTTTTTGTGTCCTACGGACTTAACACTGAACAACGCCTGAATAAAAGTATCCGCTCGAGTCTACGACTCGAACAGACACTCGGGGGCTACTCCCATAGGGAGCGCTGGTCGCGCACCCTATGAATTCTTCGACTTGCGATCTTTCGGATCAGTACGCAAAAAACTTTTCGGCAACTCTGCCCCAACAAGACGCTAAGTGATAAACGTTCTCCTTGGCCACCCGAAACACCTCCGCGGTGATAAACATTCGGATGTTGTGTCTGCGACACAAAGATAAGACCTACAGATATTATCTGATGGCCTGGCAACGCACACGACTGCGCTCTGCTAGTATAAATCCGTGCCAGTAGGCGCGATGAAAAATCCCGACGGACGCGTTGGGTACATCAATTAAAAACACTGGAATTCCGCTCCTGTAAGTCCTCTGCGGCCTGAGTCGAATTACGCCAGCATATGTTCCGGGTTCGAGTTTAGGGATTCGAACCTGAGGAAGATCGTGTTGTTTCGTCCTAAGACAGTTAACTGACCCTGATCCGTCGGGCGAGTCAGACACACGCATCAACAATCCCTACATACATACATACTGTTAATACATAGTTGCACCCGAAGGATTGAAGAGTCCTCAGCGGAATCTACGATTCGACTGATCACTCGGGAGCTACTGACATGGTTATACCCTATGGGTACATGATCTCAGCATACCTGGTCCAGCCCAAGGAAGTCCCACGGCAGACGTACGCCGGCCCATGAAGATTTTCGGGTGGCCAAGGCACATGACGCCTTCAGATCCTTGGAGAGCAAGACTAGAGTAGATAAGAAATTCAAAGGGGTAAAACCCTAGAACTTGTAACCGACTAGGTCTATTCCCGGGACCTGCCTAAGTCTATATAAAGGCTAGGAGGGCACGACCTAGTTCTCTACCTCATACTTTCGCATACACACCTTCAGGCCAGATCGAATCTGCGCACCCCTGTAACCTTCGGTTCCGTCGTAATCAAGAGCAGACAAGCAGGAGTAGGGTTTTCCCTCCGGGGGCCTGAACCTGGGTAAACCTCGTGTCCCCGTGTTGCTTGTTTGCTAACCGTTCCGCGATCTCCAGCATCCCCATCTTCTCCAAAACCCAAGTCCATAACAACGGGCATTGATGAGATCAAACCTCGTCACCACTCTCTTCCCTTCCCCCTAGAATCCCTGCTTTATGTATCATTCGGTTAAACCCCAACAGGCTCTTGTATCCCAGCACTGCTTAGACCATCATTTGTTTACATAGAAATGATACACGTACAGTCACAAATCACACCGTATATAGCGGACCGATATGCTGATTGGTTTTAGATGGCTCTGATATTTATAATAAGCAACGAATCTGCATAGAAACAATTGATATTTACAGGCATCTTGGAATATCCCCCGCATGCTCAGTGTCACCTACATGCCCATGGATCCTCTAAACAGCCTCTTACTAGCCTTAGCCAGAGCTCCTTCTATCGGCACTGCTGCTAGAAGAGTACGCCGCCAAGAGCATGTCGATCAGGTCCTACACGCCGATCACCACACCACTGATAGCTTGACAGTGGTGGACTGCCACGTCTAGATCCTAGAAGAAGACGAGGTCATTATGTACAACGAGCTCCTTGGAATGGCGCGATGGCGTGCACATCTGCAGCGACAGGCACAGTGTCACAGTGGTACTGTCGTGGCTTGTCGGCTGTTGCAATGGCATTGTTGTGTTGGTGGTGCAAGTGTAGATGAAATTAGTTATTGAAAAAGAGTTGGAAGTCAAAAGCAAGGGTACACGAATCACACAACAACTCAACTGATATAACCGATACCATGCCTCTAAAAATTCATAGATTAAAAAGAACGGTCCAACATACCTACTTGACAAGAACTTGCTTCTACATCAAGCATGCATGTTAACTGCAACATGAACTAACTAGTGCACTACTGGAAAAACCATCTTCGGTTCGATCAGAACAAGCCCAGCATTCCCGGCCCGTCACGAACCGCGACTAGTGCTAGCACTAGTCCCGGTCCGTGAGGCCTCCAACGGCTAGAAATGGACATAAGCATTACTCCTGGGCCGGACCAGAGCATTAGTCCCGGTCCATAATACGGCCCGGGACTAATAAGCTGGAGCGTGGCAACAGCTCTTTTCGGGGACTATTAGTCTCGGGTCGTATCACGGCCCGGGACTAATTTCCATCACTATATATACAGCTCCCTGGCCAGTTGCCCTAAAGCATATGGTGGCCATTTTTCTCAAAGAAAGCAAGAGAGTTCATGCCATTTTTTTTCTCAAGATTTTTCAAGATTTAGTTTGCAACACCTAAATCCAAATCTTTAAAAGGTTAGGACTTCATTCTTTCATCTCTTATTGCTACTTTAGCTCTATATAATGCTCTAGAAGTATAGAGATATGGATCAAATGCATGCATGCTCTAGAAGTAGCTAGAAGGATTTTGATATATATGTGTAACAAATTTTGATTAGGCACATAGTTACTGAAAATTGAAATGTGTAAATTTAGAGTTTCAGAGCTTAGAATGGAATGAGGTTTTCACTAATCGAACAATAATAAAAAACTCCACATTTATCATGTTGATTGTTTTCTCCAATTCAATAATTGGTGTATGTAAATTTTTCAAAATTCAAAATTAATTCTCTAGAAGCTCTCAATATAACTTGTAATAATTTTATCATGTTGTGTAATGGTTTTTGATATACTTTTACTATAATGCAGATGGTCCGGGAATGGATGTACGGTACTGGCCGACGCTCTGGCGAGTTCATTAATGGCGTGCATGAATTTATCCGTGTTGCTGATGCAAACACGCACAATGGTTTTGTATTCTGTCCATGTAATGGATGTAGGAATAAGAAGGATTACTCTGACTCAAAAACCCTTCACAGCCACCTGTTGAAGTCTGGCTTCATGCCCAGTTATAATTGTTGGACCAAGCATGGAGAGAGAGGGGTTATAATGGAAGACAATGAATAAGAGGAGGAGGATGACAACTATCATGGTTTCCCTGAGTACGGAGATACTTCCATGGGGGATGCTGAAGGGGAGGATGAAGAAGAGACACATGATGAACCCGCTGATGATCTTGGTTGGACCATTGCCGATGCACGAAGAGATTGTGAAACTGAAAAGGATAGGGAGAAGTTGAACACATGCTAGAGGATCACAAAAAGTTGTTGTACCCAAATTGCGAAAATGGTCTGAAAAAGCTGGGCAGCACACTGGAATTGCTGCGATGGAAGGCTGAGTGTGCTATACCTGACTCCTCATTTGAAAAGTTGCTGAAAATGATGAAGAATATGCTTCCAAAAGATAATGTATTGCCCGCCAGTACATACGAATCAAAGAAGGTTGTCTTCCCTCTAGGTTTAGAGGTTCAGAAGATACATGCATGCCCTAATGACTTCATCCTCTACCGCGGTGAGGAGTATGAGAATTTAGATGCATGCCCGGTATGCACTTCACTTCGGTATAAGATTAGATGAGATGACCTTGGTGACATTGAGGGCGAGCACCCCCGGAAGAGGGTTCCTGCGAAGGTGATGTGGTATGCTCCTATAATACCACGGTGAAGGGAATATGCCCGAGAGGCAATAATAAAGTGGTTATTATCGTATTCCTATTTATGATAAATGTTTATTTTACATGCTATAATTGTATTAATACGGAAACGTTAATACATGTGTGTTTAATAAACAAAAAGAAAGTTCCTAGTTATGCCTCTCTTATAAACTAGCTCGTTGATTAACAAGATGATCATAGGTTTCCTGATCATGGACATTGGATGTTGTTAATAACGAGGTCACAACATTAGTGTAATGGTGTGATGAACATTCATCCGAAGTATAGCATTACGATCAAAGTCATTGAGTTTATATTGCTATAACAACTTACGAAGTGATCCTAATCCTTAGACCATGAGATCATGTCAATCACTAACACTGGAAGAGTTTCTTGATAACATCAAACGTCACACCGTAACAGGGTGATTATAAAGATGGGTTCAGAACTACTAAAGTGTTATGTTGAGGCCCATGGATCGAGAGTGGAATTTGTTCATCCCGATGACGGATAGATATGCTCTGGGCCCTCTCGGTGATATCACATTGATTAGCTTGCAAGCAAGTGATTTGATCACTAGAATGTTATATCACGGGAACGAGAAAAGAGTGCATGTCGGTAACGAGATTAAACTAGGTATGGAGATACCGATGATCGAATCTCGGACATGTAATATATCGTGAAACAAAGGGATTGAGATACTAGCGTAAAAGGTTCCGACGATCACAAGAAAGTCATCGTTGAATGTGTGGGAGTCAGTATGGGTCTCCAGATCCCGCTTCTGATTATTGATCCGAGAGGGGTCTCGATCATGTCCGCATTATTCGCGAACCGTAGGGTGACACACTTAAGAGACACCGGCATCCAATTGGAGCAAAAGTTTCATGCCGAAAAGAAAAAGAAAGCGCAGGAATTTATTTCACTAGACACCGAAACTGTTTCGGTTGAAATTGCTGAAACTGGTTCTGCATGTGAAATGGAATACTAGCAAGGGGTTTTATGTGAATGTTTGTTAATTAATGTAATTAACAAAATTCTGAATAAATAAATAAAAGAGTTTTATTTAAATGAGAGCTTGCATTAAATTTGGTGGAAATTTAATGCATGTGAGTGGTTTTTTGAGTGGAGAAATTTGAAGGGCCATTTTGTGAGTGGAGTGTCCACCCACATGAATGTGGAAGAGGTGGGGGCAGCCCCATGGCTGGGCGCATGGCCCCTTGGGTGCCCCCCCTCTCCCCTATAAAAGGCCCCCCTCTCCTCCTCTCACAACACACCTCCTCGTGAAGGATCTCTCTCCCCTTCTAGAATTTATTCCCCATGGTCTCGGACTAGCGAGATACATGTTCCCGGTGGCTTTTCGGCAAGAAAGAGTTGTGCTTCCGCTGCATCGCTGGAGCGAGGAGGCGGAGGTTGCTCGGTGCCTCGAACGTGTGTGCGAGCACGGATGCGCTGTTGTTTTGCGGCGCTAGGACTTCCTCTCGATCTTGAGATCGGCAAGAGATCGTCTACATCAACCACGAGTTTGGACTCGTTAAGCTTTGTCGGTCTTCAAGGGTATGTTCTCTACGGATATACATCCGCCCGTTGTTTGTATCTAGTAGATAGATCTTGGTACATAGTTGTTCCCATCGTAGGAAAATTTTTGTTTCTATGCTGCGAACCCTTCAGTGGTATCAGAGCCGGATCTATGCGTAGATGCTTTACACGGGTAGTACACATATGAGTATGTGGGCGATGATGATCATTTTATTGCTTCTTAGTTGTACTTTGGATATTGGTGGCATAGTGGGATGAAGCGGCCCGGACAAACTTTACATGTCCTCGCACATGAGACCTGTTCCACGCTTGACATGCAACTAGTTTTGCATAAGTGGCTAGCGGGTGTCTGTCTCTCCTACTATAGTCAATATCTAATTTGCAACGAGTTGTCAACAATTTGGTTATCCTCGTTGTGGTTCATGTTCGTAGGTAAGAACGGTTCTATCTCGAAAGCCCTAAGCCACGTAAAACTTGCAATGGATAAATTAGAGGCGTCTAGTTTAGATTGTTGCTGGGCTAGTGTTATGATATGGTGATGTTGTAAGTAGTAGTATGAGATGATACTCTTACAACACACATAACGTGTAATCTCCATAGACCTTGGACTTACACATATAGGTATGATAGTGATCATACCACGGTGCACATGATAGAGATCATCTGCGGGAACCATAACATTTCACTAATAAACATGTGATGTTTGATAGCATCTTATATTGCTTGTTTGGCGTTTTATTAGCAAAATAAGATGATCCCTCATTTAGATATCAAGATAAAAATGTGTTCTTCCTTAAGTATGCACCGACAATGTTTCGTCGCTTCAAGACATCACGTGATGATCGGGTGTACTTGAATCCACGAGCATATCTCGGGTGTAAGACAGTTACACACGCGAATACTAAGGTTCTTACTTGACGAGCCTAGCATGTACAGACATGGCCTCGGAACACGGACCGAAAGGTTAAGCATGAGTCATATAGTAGATATGATGCCCATTTGATGCTCGCCTTTGAAGCTACACCGACTCACGTGATGATCGGACTTGGTGTAGTGGATTTGGTTCATGTAATCACCAAAAAGACACGAGGGATGTCGTTTTTGAGTGGGAGTTCATTTCTAATTTGGATTAGTAGAACTCAATTTATCATAAATTAAATCAAAGTGAATTTGCATAATTTGTTGTAGTCATTGGCATTCGTTCACCACCTTATGCATAATTGTAATTGAGATAATAGAACTATAGAATTCTGGATATATACTTTACGAACTGGTATCGTATTGTGTTGAGTGTCAATCTAAAGTTTAAAGTCCTATTGCAAACTTTCAGCAAAATTCTATTTACTCCGTGAAATTTAATAATTGGTATTAAATCGAGAGTAACAATTCCAGTGTTAGTATCTTAAGTATCATGTTTGCCTCCATGATTCTTGATTTAAACATCAAGTTTATCTAGGAGCTGAAAGAATTGTTTCAGAAACCATCATGTGTGGCAGATATAACGATATCTGAAACAATGTTTTGGTTGCAATATGATAGAGTATAATATATGTTCTCATATTGGATGAGAATTTACGAAGGTTGGAGATGCTAGACGTCCTAATCATCCAAAAGGGTTTTGGAAAGTAATGTTATACTCACGATTCGCCTTTATAAGCTAAAGTAGCTTGATCATGAAAGTTGTCATGATAAGGGTGAATAGAATATGTATGTAAAATGTTTACTACACTAAAAGATTACTAAAGAATGAATTTTGAAAGAATACCGATCATTTTGATGATGGTGATCTACTTCAAAGTGCAAGTCCAAAGGTATTATTATTTGAATATACACGCTTTGGACTATGTGTCATGTATATGGCGCCACTTTTGATGTTGATAGATTCTTTTAAAAGGAAAAGGAAATGCTGAAAGAGAATCTATAAAATATAATTGGCAGAAAAGAAAAGATTGGAAATATCCAATTTAGGTATATAGATGATATACATGTTATGGTTGTATTCTTTGCTTGTTAAACAATGTGGTTCTTGGGTATTGGATACCGAATTGGTTGGTATGAAATGTCATACGGAACAACGCAATTCATGAACCACAATGGCCTAAGTAACTAGCAAGAGAATATGTGATGATGTTCATCGAAAACAAACAAACCGTTGTTTGTATTTCTCGTTGACATCAAAGCTTGACTTCAAGATTTGTTTTAATAATTGTTATTTGAATCAGGTATTATAAGAACAAAGGTTGTTCAAATAATTACCGTATTCCATATAAGATGGATGATTTACAAATCAAGTTGAAGAAATCACATCCATAAAACCTAATGCTAAAATGTCGCAAGACAAATGATTGAAAGATCACTTATGAAGTGACATCACTGTTTAAATTATATTGGAAATAAAACATGAAGAAACTCCATTTTCATGGATTTTTGGAGTCTTTGATTTGATCAAGTGACGCTTGTGAGACTTTCCACGTGATAATTAAAACTTCGTTCAAAGGCCAAAGAAGAACGAACGACTAAATTATTGGAATTTATACATATCGATGTATGTAGTCCATTATGTGTAGTCGTAAGCGATGGGTTTCAACTTCATATGCTTTCTCCGGAATTTTGAGTGAATGTTCACTTAATGAGAAAGAAGTATGAAATATTTGAAAATGTTTCAAAGACTTTCAAGATGAAGTGGAAAATCATTGTAACAAGAAAAATAAATGAATTATGATTTGATCATGAAGGGATTTATTTGAGTTACAAGTGTAACAAGAAAATAAATGAATTATGATTTTATCATAAAGGGATTTATTTGAGTTACAAGTTTAGCAAAACACCTAGATTTACATCTCCCGAAACACCATAGGAATATGGAGTGTTTGAGATTTGTAATGAAACCTTGTGAGACATGGTTGGATCAAAGGTGTTATTTATAAAACTGCCATTATGTTTTAAAAGATTAAAGCTTTAGAGACTACCGCTTTTACACTGAAAAGAGCTCCATCTTGATCCGTTGAAATGACACCATGGAAGTTATGGTTTGGGGTAAAACCCAAGTTTTCATTTCTTAAATTTTGGTATACTAAACATAAGTAAGATGTTTACAACCAAAGTCGGATGAGCATGTCTTTGTAGGTTATTTCGAATAACAATTGGTTATTCCTCCATAACACCGAGGACAAAAGGGTTTGTCGCTTGAAATGTAAAGTTTCTTGAAGAAGAAATTTTTCATAAATGTTAAGTGGGAGGACAATAGAACTTTGATAAGGTTAACGAACCTTAGCTAAATGTGCTGAGTTGCGCAGCGCCGGAAATGGTTCTGGAGGCTGCCATAATGCTCATAGCTTATGTGCCTCAAAGGTTGTGGTCACGGAGATCTAAGTTCCTATTGAACCAAGTAGGTCGGTTAAACAATCAAATGCTGAGATTTGAGAGTAAATCATTATTGTTTGACAATGATGAACCGAATACATACAAAGAAGCGATGATGGGCCCTGACTCCGTCAAATAGCTTGAAGCCATAAAATCCGTGATAGTTCCATACACGAGAAATCAAGTTTTGAACTTGGAAGACCCTCCGGAAAGGTGTAAAAACCTATCGGTCGTATTTGGATCTATAAAGAAACAGACATGGATGTTTCACATCTATGAAATAGTCGACATGTCGTAAAGTATTTTATGACAATGTTCAAAGAGTTGACTATGACAAGATTTGATCTTTCATAGCGATATTTAGTCTGAACGGATTAAAGTAGCAACCACTACATATAATTTGATATATGGTTGATGAATAAACAAAACAAAGTTCTTCTAATAGAATGGTTACCTAGGACGTGTACATGACACGGTCCAAAGGGTTTTGTTTTAATTCAGAGGATGCTAAAAGGGCATGCAAACTTCAATGGTTGAAGTAAGCATCGCGGAGTTGGAATCTTCACCGTGATGAAAAGGAGTTTTCATCAGGAGACGATGAAGATGCTTGCATTTGCAAGAAATTAAGTGGGAGCGCTGAGACGTATTTCTAATACATTATGTGAAGGACATCTTGTTGATTAGAAATGATGTATCTTTTATTGACAAAGGTTAAGAATTTCATTTCGATGAAAGACTTAGGCAAAACCCGAATATTTAGCGTAAATGTCTATAGTGGATAGACTGTAACGCCAATATGGTTGTGCCAAACGTACATATATGAGATATTGAAGGAGTTCAATATAGAAACGACAAGAAACAGTTCTTGTTGCATGGAAAGGAATTGAATCAAGATTCAAGTGTTTCGACACTTGATAAGTGAAACAAGATTCAAGTGCTTTGACACTTGATGAGTAAAATCACAAGAATGTCTAGATCAATCATACCATGATATGTACACATCCAGATATGTCCTATGCTCTAAGTGTTATGAGCATATACCAGAATGAATCATAAAATGATCATTGGACGATAGTAAGGATATTCTTATGATCTTTTGGAAGAACTAAGAATATATTTGTGTAGAGGTGACAAACAATTACAAATAGTTCATTGTAAAGCGTTACATTGATACTAGTTTTGTCACAAGATACAAATTAAGTTTATCTCAATTTAAACTATGGGTGGCACAATGTAATGGAAAGGAGATTCCATGATGGATTTGGAAGAGTTCCAAAGTTAAAACACTGTGATGAATACTACAACAAAAGGCTAAGTATATGACTGCTATAGTAGCAGCAAAGGAGGGAATTTGTGTCAAGTAGTTTGTTATCAAACTAAGGTGTGGTTCGCAACGAGCTAACACTAAAGATATATTGTATGACAATATTATCAATGTGTTTTAACCCCAAGGAACTAAAGGTCTCACCAAAAGACCAAATTTATACAATGCCATCTCATTGGAGAATGAGTGATGCGTGCAGACGCAAAGACATGCAAATACACACGGACCTGAAGCGTCAGCTCCGTAGATTATGTTAACCACTTGCAATTGCGTATTTAGAACACCAGAAAGCCATAGGTGTTCAATACACAAAGTTTTCAAACTAGATTATTGTCTCTAGTGCAAGTGGGAGACTGAAGGGAATATGCCCGAGAGGCAATAATAAAGTGGTTATTATCGTATTCCTATTTATGATAAATGTTTATTTTACATGCTATAATTGTATTAATACGGAAACGTTAATACATGTGTGTTTAATAAACAAAAAGAAAGTTCCTAGTTATGCCTCTCTTATAAACTAGCTCGTTGATTAACAAGATGATCATAGGTTTCCTGATCATGGACATTGGATGTTGTTAATAACGAGGTCACAACATTAGTGTAATGGTGTGATGAACATTCATCCGAAGTATAGCATTACGATCAAAGTCATTGAGTTTATATTGCTATAACAACTTACGAAGTGATCCTAATCCTTAGACCATGAGATCATGTCAATCACTAACACTGGAAGAGTTTCTTGATAACATCAAACGTCACACCGTAACAGGGTGATTATAAAGATGGGTTCAGAACTACTAAAGTGTTATGTTGAGGCCCATGGATCGAGAGTGGAATTTGTTCATCCCGATGACGGATAGATATGCTCTGGGCCCTCTCGGTGATATCACATTGATTAGCTTGCAAGCAAGTGATTTGATCACTAGAATGTTATATCACGGGAACGAGAAAAGAGTGCATGTCGGTAACGAGATTAAACTAGGTATGGAGATACCGATGATCGAATCTCGGACATGTAATATATCGTGAAACAAAGGGATTGAGATACTAGCGTAAAAGGTTCCGACGATCACAAGAAAGTCATCGTTGAATGTGTGGGAGTCAGTATGGGTCTCTAGATCCCGCTTCTGATTAGTGATCCGAGAGGGGTCTCGATCATGTCCGCATTATTCGCGAACCGTAGGGTGACACACTTAAGAGACACCGGCATCCAATTGGAGCAAAAGTTTCATGCCGAAAAGAAAAAGAAAGCGCAGGAATTTATTTCACTAGACACCGAAACTGTTTCGGTTGAAATTGCTGAAACTGGTTCTGCATGTGAAATGGAATACTAGCAAGGGGTTTTATGTGAATGTTTGTTAATTAATATAATTAACAAAATTCTGAATAAATAAATAAAAGAGTTTTATTTAAATGAGAGCTTGCATTAAATTTGGTGGAAATTTAATGCATGTGAGTGGTTTTTTGAGTGGAGAAATTTGAATGGCCATTTTGTGAGTGGAGTGTCCACCCACATGAATGTGGAAGAGGTGGGGGCAGCCCCATGCCTGGGCGCATGGCCCCTTGGGTGCCCCCCCTCTCCCCTATAAAAGGCCCCCCTCTCCTCCTCTCACAACACACCTCCTCGTGAAGGATCTCTCTCCCCCTCTAGAATTTATTCCCCATGGTCTCGGACTAGCGAGATACATGTTCCCGGTGGTTTTTCGCTAAGAAAGAGTTGTGCTTCCGCTGCATCGCTGGAGCGAGGAGGCGGAGGTTGCTCGGTGCCTCGAACGTGTGTGCGAGCACGGATGCGCTGCTGTTTTGCGGCGCTAGGACTTCCTCTCGATCTTGAGATCGGCAAGAGATCGTCTACATCAACCACGAGTTTGGACTCGTTAAGCTTTGTCGGTCTTCAAGGGTATGTTCTCTACGGATATACATCCGCCCGTTGTTTGTATCTAGTAGATAGATCTTGGTACATAGTTGTTCCCATCGTAGGAAAATTTTTGTTTTCTATGCTGCGAACCCTTCACACGGTTGAAACGCTTATTCAGAAACAAAGAGCACGCCAAGTTGTTGCGATGGCATAAAGAGGAACGTAAGTCAGACGCGATGTTGAGACACCCCGCTAATGGGTCGTAATGGAGAAAAATCGATAGAAAGTACCCGGACTTTGCAGATGACGCAATGAGTTTAAGGTTTGGTCTAAGTACAGATGGCATGAATCCCTTTGGGGAGCAGAGCTCCAGTCACATCACCTGGCCCGTGACTCTATGCATCTATAACCTTCCTCCTTGGTTGTGCATGAAGCAGAAGTTTATTATGATGCCAGTGTTGATCCAAGGTCCGAAGCAACCCGGCAACGACATTGATGTGTACCTAAGGCCATTAGTGGAAGAACTTTTACAGTTGTGGCACGATCCCGGGATACGCGTGTGGGATGAGCACAAACAGGAAGAATTTAACCTCCGAGCATTGCTTTTCGTAACAATCGGTGATTGGCCTGCTCTTAGTAACCTTTCAGGACAGTCAAACAAGGGATACAATGCATGCACACACTGTTTAGATGAGACTGCAAGTATATATTTGGAACATTGTAAGAAGAATGTATACAATGAGCATCGTCGATTTCTTTTGGCCAAGCATCCCTTAAGAAAGAAAGGCAAGCATTTCAATGGTCTGGCATGTCACCAGACGAAGCCTAAGGAGCGTACTGGTGCTGATATATTTGATATGGTCAAAGATTTGGATCAACTGGTAACCTTTGGAATGGGTCCTGGAGGAAAATATGTTCCGAAAGACGCTGAAGGACACGCACCCATGTGGAAGAAGAAATCTATATTTTGGGAGCTACCATATTAGAAATTCTTAGAGGTCCGCTCTGCAATCGATGTGATGCATGTGACGAAGAATCTTTGCGTGAACCTGCTAGGCTTCTTGGGCGTGTATGGGAAGACAAAAGATACACCGGAAGCACGAAAGGACCATCGACGTATGAAAGACCCAAATGGCCTGCATCCAGAATGATTTCAAGGTCATGCCAGCTACGCTCTTAGTCTCCTACCAAACAAGAGAAGGAAATATTTCTTGAATGCCTAAGCAGTATTAAGGTCCCGTATGGCTTCTCGTCGAATATAAAGGGGATAATAAATATGGCAGAAAAAAAGTTCCAAAACCTTAAGTCTCATGACTGCCACGTGATTATGACGGAAATGCTTCCGATTGCATTGAGGGGGCTTCTACCAGATAATGTTCGAGTACCCATTGTGAAGCTATGTGCATTTCTCAATGCAATCTCTCAGAAGATAATCAATCCTGAAGATCTACCACGGTTACAGAATGATGTGGTCCAATGTCTTGTCAGTTTTGAGTTGGTGTTCCCACCATCCTTCTTCAATATTATGACGCACCTGCTGGTTCACCTAGTCGAAGAGATTTCCATTCTCGGTCCTGTATTTCTACACAATATGTTTCCCTTTGAGAGGTTAATGGGAATCTTAAAGAAATATGTTCGTAACCGTACTAGGCCAGAAGGAAGCATCTCCAAGGGCTATGGAACAGAGGGGGTCATTGAATTTTGTGTTGACTTTGTTCCTGACCTTAAGCCGATTGGTCTTCCTGAATCGCGGTATGAGGGGAGACTGAGTGGAAAGGGTACTCTAGGAAGGAAATCAATAATATGTAGAGACGGACATTCTTACACCGAAGCACATTACACCGTTCTACAGAATTCTATCTTGGAAGCCCCATATATCGAGGAACACAAGAAAATCTTACGCTCCAACAACCCTGGAAAGCATGACTCTTGGATTAGAGATGAACATATGAAGAGTTTTGGCGGTTGGTTGCAACATCTCATCAAAAACAACACTCTTGGAGATCAGCTATACTTGTTGTCTAGATCACCATCTTCGACTATATCGACTTTCCAAGGGTACGAGATAAATGGGTATACATTTTACACGATAGCCCAAGATAAAAAGTGCACCAACCAAAACATGGTGTCCGCTTTGATGCAACAGACAACAATGGTTCAAAGACCACATATTATGGTTACATAGAGGAGATATGGGAACTTGACTATGGACCTACTTTTAAGGACCCCTTGTTTCGGTGCAAATGAGTCAAGCTGACGGGAGGAGGGGTTGAGGTAGACAAGAAATACGGAATGACATCGTTGGATCTCAACAAGCTTGGGTACTTAGACGAACCATTCGTCCTAGCCAATGATGTGGCCCATGTTTTCTATATGATGGACATGTCTACCAAACCTAGAAAACGAAAAAATAAGAAAAAGAATACATCAGACGATGAGCCAAAGCGCCACATAATTCTTTCAGGAAAAAGAAACATCGTGGGAGTGGAGGATAAGACAGACATGTCAGAAGATTGTGATAAGTTTCATGAAATTCCGCCCTTCGCGGTGAAGGATGACCCAAGCATCATGTTAATGAATGAAGATGCTCCATGGATACGACGGGATCAGAAAGGAACACACGCGAAGAAATGATATGTAATAATTGTAACATTTTATGAGTGAAGATGTTCCATGCATGTGTCCATTTTATAGTGTTGTCTGCAAACAATCTTGAGTGTGTTAGTCCCATTTTGTGGCTGGACCGGGACTAAAGGAGGGCCTTTAGTACCGATTCATAATTACCATTAAGATCTGATCTCCAAACGTGTGATGTCACATATTAGGCAGTGCCTCTATGACCAGTTTCTCGGAGATGCCGGAGGACTGGGCTCCATCGGCATCTCCCTGAAACTGGCCGCAATCCCTTCAGTCGCGGTTGGTTTCTCCAACCGGGACTAAAGATGAACCCTCTCTTTATATAGGCATTTCCCTCTATTTATTAGGTAACAATCAAGACATTTATTAATATTAAAAACCGGGACTAGCTAACACTCAGGACTAAAGACGCCCTCTTTAGTCATAATCATGCCTAGTCCTATAGTACGCAGCTTCAGGGTCTTCATCGTCATCGTCATCATCATCGTCATCGTCACCTGCCACTCCGGGAATCCTCAGCCCATCCATGGCATATACCAGGGGCCATTCCAGCCTCGGATTCACGGCGGGCGGGAGAGGGGTCTCCTGGAAGACGATGTCGCTACCGTCGGGCCGGTGTGGGTCCTGTGGTGGCTGGACTCGTAGGCACCGTCGGCGAGGATGGTATCCCCTGGCAATGTAGCGCATCACTCCGATGATAGTACGGTTTGCCCACCACAGACGACGGCCGGCTTCGGTGTGGTTCACAGGTGGAGGGCCATCACCCTCATACCTGGCGAGATCCCTTTCCCGCCTATTAGCGAAGAAGGCATTCCAGGTGTCGTAGTTGTCGGGATCCCACTGGGGATCCATCCGCTGCTCCGATGTGAGCTCGTGGTAGAAGTGGTTTGTGATGGCCGCCTGGCGTGCGGAACCTTGAGGGACAGGAGGGACAGGAACCCCTCCAGCACTCAGTATCCAGCCGGCGGGCGGCCGGTAGCCCGGCGGACAAGGGTAGTTGGAGGCGCACAGCTGAAGGGTTTCGCAGCTTAGTAAATCAAAATTTTCTACGGATGCGAACAGAGGGAATCCAAGATCTAATCTAGGAGATGCAAAACAACGAGAGAGATTGGATTAGATCTTCATACCCTTGAAGATTCGCACAGCAGAACGTTCGTCGGAACGTGGGTGATGTAGTCGTACTCGCTTCTCCTCCTCGCGATCCGATCCTATCTAGCACCGCAAGTGGCGATGCCTCCGTGAGATGCACACGTTCAGCACCTAGACGTCTCCTCCTTCCTTGGTCCAGAAAGTATGGTGGAGAGATGGATTGGATCTACAACACGACGGCGTGGTGCAATTGGTGGAGAATTTCTGCAGCAGGGCTTCGCCTACACGCAGTCGGGAGGGAGAGAGAGAGGAGGGCAGCAGGGCGACTAGGCTTGAGGGGAAGGTGTGGGGGGTGGTGCGCCCCAGCCCTCTATAAATAGAGGGGTGGGCGCCATCCCTAGCCCCTCCCCCAAGCCTAGGCCGGCGGCCAAAGGAGGGAGGAGTGGGGGGCAAGGAAACCGCCCCCCGCCTTCTAGAAGCTCCAAACTAGGGTTTCCCCTTGTTTGGCCGGCTGGGCCCTATGGGGCCTTGTGCCCCTGGCCCAATGCGGCCAGGGCACTACCTCATAGGCCCATGCCCCCTCCCGATAGGTGGGACCACGTTGGTCCCCCTCCGGAAGGTTCTAGAAGCTTCCGGTACAATACCGATTAACCCGGAACAATTCCGAACTCCAAAAACTGCATTGCCTTATATGAATCTTATTCTCCGGACCACTCCGGAACCTCTCGTGATATCCCGGATCCCATCCGAGACTCCGAACAAAAACTCATAAACCAATTATCCAATCTATCCTAGCGTCGAGACACGTTACGTGTGTGACCCTTCGGGTTCGAGAACATGCAGACATGATCTTCTATCAATAATCAACAGCGGGGTCTGGAAACCCATATTGACTCCCACACATTCATCGATGATCATATCGGATGAACCACGATGCCAGGATTCAATCAATCCCATATATATATATTCCCTTCGTCTCGCGATATTTTACTTGCCCGATATTTGATCGTCGGTACCGTCATACCTAGTTTAATCTCGTTCACAGCAAGTACTTTACTCGTTCCGTAATCCGATATCACTTTGTGATCAACTCCTTAACCACATGCTTGCAAGCGGTGTTGATATCGATTACCGAGTGGGTCCGAAGTATATCTCTCCGACTTGGGAGGGACAAATCCCATCTCGATACATACAACCCAACAGGTACTTTCCGATCACCTGAGAGACACCTTTATGATCACCTGAGATGGCGGGAAAACTTGGCGTGAAGCTTTGGGAAATGGCGGGAAATATCTTTAGTCCCGGTTAGTGACTACATCCGGGACTAAAAGCTCTCGTAGAAAGGAAAGGGCGGGAAAACTTGGCGTGAAGCTTTGGTAAATTGCGGGAAATATCTTTAGTCCCGGTTAGTGACTACATCCGGCACTAAAAGCTCTCGTAGAAAGGAAAGGGCAGGAAAACTTGGCGGGAAGAGGTGGGAAATGGCGGAAAATATCTTTAGTCCCGGTTTGTGACTACAATCGGGACTAAATGGATATTATATTAAGATTCACTATATTTTTCTGATAATAATAGACATATTTTTTGTTTTATTTGGATTATTACAATAAAAGATATGATTTTTCAAAGTTTTTATATTTGATTTGAATTAAAAATGAAAATTTACATATGAAATAATTTATAAATGATGCAAACATTTCAATGGATATTATATTAAATTTCTTTATATTTTTCTAATAAATATATACATATTATTTGTTTTATTTGGATTATTACAATAAAAGATATGATTTTTCAAAGTTTTTATATTTGATTTGAATTAAAAAGAAAATTTACAAATGAAATAATTTATAAATGATGCAAACAGATAAATGGATATTATATTAAAATTCTTTATATTTTTCTGATAATAATAGACATATTATTTGTTTTATTTGGATTATTACAATAAAAGATATGATTTTTCAAAGTTTTTATATTTGATTTGAATTAAAAAAGAAATTTACAAATGAAATAATTTATAAATGATGCAAACAAATAAATGGATATTATATTAAATTTATTTATATTTTTCTGATAATAATAGACATATTATTTGTTTTATTTGGATTATTACAATAAAAGATATGATTTTTCAAAGTTTTTATATTAGTTTTGAATTAAAGAAGAAAATTAAAAAAAACAAATAGTCGTGGGTCGTGGCTGGACCCGGGACTAAAGGGTGAGTGCGCGCGCGAAAACGAAGCGGCCGAAAAAACCCTTTAGTCCCGGGCCGTGGCTTAGCCCGCGACTAAAGTTGGGGGGTCTTTAGTCGCGAGTGGTGGCTTAGCCCGGGACTAAAGGGGGAGGGGGGTCCCTATATATACGTGCGCTCGCGCGCGCCAGTACTTAGCACGCGACAAAGACGAAGACGAAGACGAAGCATCAAGACGCAGGGGAGGTGCTGCCCAGACGCCGATTCGCCGCACCGCCGCCCTCGCTCGTCTCCGGCCGTGCGTGCTCCGTCGTGCGCCACGCCGCCGCGCGCTGTCCCGCCGCCCCGCAACGTGCGCCGCCGTGCCACCGCGTGCTGTCCCGCCGCCCCGCAACGCGCTCCGCCGCGCCGCCGTGCCACCACGCGTCGTCCCGCCGCCAGCAACGCCGCCGCCTCGACGTGCGTTTTTTAGCTAGGAATTTTTAGTTTCTTTTTTTATATCTTAGTAGAATTTTTAGTAGCATTTTTAGTTTCTTTTTTTAGGAATATATAATTGTTTTTAGTTTCTTTTTTTAAGAATATATATTTGTTTATATAATTATTTTTAGTTGTTTTTAGGAATATATAATTTTTTTTAGTTTCTTTTTTTAGGAATATATAATTGTTTTTAGTTTCTTTTTTTAGGAATATATAATTGTTTTTAGTTGTTTTTAGGAATATATAATTGTTTATATAATTGTTTTTAGTTTCTTTTTTAGGAATATATAATTGTTTATATAATTGTTTTTAGGAATATATAATTATTTTTAGTTGTTTTTAGGAATATATAATAGTTTTTAGTTGTTTTTAGGAATATATAATTGTTTATATAATTGTTTTTGTTTCTTTTTTTAGGAATATATAATTGTTTATATAATTGTTTTTGCGAATATATAATTGTTTATATAATTTTTTAGGATTAGGATTATTGTTTTAGTGATTTTTTTGCTTCATTTATTAAGATTAGAATTAGGATTAGGGTTATTTTTTTGTTTAAGTTATTATAATTAGGATTATATTGTTTTAGTTATTAGGATTATTGTTTTTCTAACCTGTTTAACTCTCTTTTTGTTATAGATAATTAAGTCATGGATCCATCCGAAGATCCTGGTCGCATCGGTGAAGGTTTTCTTCAGGGCATGATAAGAGGTGAAATTCCTCTTAATATTACTACCGGCGCCGAAGATATTTTGCTCGAGGAAGAGATATCCTCATATCTGAATCCATCCGGTGATGGACTAGAGGAAAACCAAATTTACCAAGGGGAAGACCAGATGGACGAAGGGCAAACAAATAACAACAATAATGATGGCCCCTCGACAGGATCGAGCGAGGTACATATATTTATATATATAAAGTCTCGTGTTACCTCTATTCATTAACTGATCTAGATATATATTAATCACTCTCTCTTCTTCTTTTAGCCCACCGTATCGAAACAATCGACAACTCGAACAAAAAAGGGTCGAACAAAAAGTTGGATGGTAATCAGAGGTTCACCATCGAAGAAATAGATGATGATGGTGAACCGATTGCTCTAGAGAAGCACTGGAGGATGTTTATAAATCAATGCGGGGTGCTTGTTAGGGACAACCTGCCGATCACCATCGAAGAATGGAATAAGTCAAAAAAAGCCAGTGAAGAATCCAACAGCTATGTCACCGATGATGCCAAAGATGACCTTTGGCAGAAGCTCATAGCGCATTTCATACTACCTCCAGAGTATGAGGAATTTGAGGTAGATGGTATTACCCCAAGGCCGGGTGGGCTTGAAAATAGAGAGAAAGTCAAGGAGTGGACACTAAGAAAGATGGCTGAACTGTACCGGAACCACAAGAAAACTTTATACGCGAAATATGTCGCGAAAAAGAAAACTCCAGACTTCAAAGGATTAAACGAGAAGTTCAGAGAACAGTGGCCCGATTTTGTACAGTACAAGAAATCTGATAAAGCAAAGGCAAAGTCGGCAAAGAACGCGTTAAATGCTGCCAACAAGAAATACCATCATAAAATGGGGATAGGTGGCTACAAGAGTGCCATCCCTAAGTGGGAAACTATGGAGAAGGATATGAGGGCTAGAGGCGTCACTCCTGGTACAGTGGGTCAGATAGTACGGCAGTATGTCCAAGGGCAGCCTCTAGTCAGTAATGAGGAGCTCGCGCGTCTATCCACACATATGCGAAATCTGCATGAATGGTACATGTCGCAAGCAGAAAAAAAGCATCATAAAGATTGGTTTCCGGTGGACGTTAGAAAGGAGCATCACTTCAAACCATACTTGATACAGGTTCAAATGACCGAACTATTTCAGTTATACAACTAGCGCGCCCTCGACAAATCAATTATTGGTTGCTACTGTCTATAAGTTATTTATTTCTATAATTAAGTTTGTAGCTTTAGCTCGTTCATTGCATTTAATATATTATCCTAACTATATATCCTTTTGTATGATGATATTATATTCCGTAGAATGAAGATGCTTGAATGCAAAAGAGCTAGAAGATACGACGTTGGGTTCATTGACCCATATATCATTAATGAATATACGTTAAAGAATCACCCCAAAGACGTGGAGGAAGACCTGTCCAGGTTCTTAACCGAGCATAATTTTGTTAAGGAAATACTATTTCCTTACAACTTCAAGTGAGGGTTTATATCTTGTACACATTTTATTTTTGCTTGCTGGATGAGCTATGCATGTATGCTTATGTAAATGTCCGTAGATTCCACTGGATCTTGCTAAACATTCAAGTTGACAACTCCCTAGTTGAAGTCCATGACTCATTAAGTTGGGACCAAGAGAAGTGGAGCGACATGAAAGCAATTCTCCATAAGTAATTTCAATCATTATCGCATTATATCATCCTCTTTCATTCATTTCCTGATATCAAGTAACTAATAACTCCTTTGTTCATTTTCTTTGCCGAGCAGGTGTTGGACACGGTTCAGACAGAAAATACCAGGTCCATTCAAAGAGGAGCTAACTTATAAAATGGCGAAGAGTTTACAGCAGCCACCGGAAACTCATTTATGTGGATACTACGTCTGCGAGTACATCCGAGAGTTGACCAGTGAGCAGAAAGTTGACTCACATTATATTTATGATTTGCGGGAGAAACTAGAGCCAGACCAGCGCATAAGAGCAATTTAAGAGGAGCTGGCGGGATTTATGATGAAGGAAGTCCTTGATGTACATGGAGAGCATTATACGGACGACGTGGAACTCGATTTTCCTTAGTCATCTCCATGTAGCTCATATGATATATATATTCATCAATGACCATGTAATTTCAAAACATTTCTTCCTTTTGATATGATTGATTATATGTATGCTTGCAGGGATCGATCTTATATAAATGCATCGACGTGTAGTGTGTATGTAGTAGCGTATAATATGTCTACTGAAATATATGTTTGTTATAGTGAAACACAAAACAAAAAAGGAACAAAATGGCAAAAAAAAGGAAATACACAATCTCTGCCGTGGCAGAGAAATGTGGTGTTTCTCTGTCGCGACAGGAAACCTTTTAGTCCCGGGTGGTGTTACAGCCCGGGACTAGAGGGTTTCCGCCCCCCGCGGCGCTGAAACAGCCACGTGGCTGTTATCAGTCGCGGGCCGTTGCGAGCCGGGACTAGAGGGGGGGCTCTAGTCCCGTTTTCGCAGTCCCGGGCCCAAAACCGGGACTAGAGCCCATTGCGGCCTAGGACTGGAGGCCCTTTTTCCACCAGTGGTGGCAGATTACTTGTAATCAGAGTTGAAATAGCATTATGGCATAAATCATTGCAATGTTGCTGTTATATCAAGTGTGAGAAGGTCTACTCAAGAGCGAAAAAATATTCCATCGTGTGATGCCTCCATGGTATAGGTCACAAAGTGTAAAATGCTTAATTACCTGCAAGGAAATTCGCATCATCATCGTCATCTACAGAAATGTAGAATAAAATTTCAATGAGCATAAATGTTTAAGAAAGGGTATGGCACCTAGATCTATTGATATTAGTGAGCACCAAACCAAGCAAATGTTTCATTTGGAGATGGCTTTACTGTGTATAATAAATATATGCTGACAAGACAAATATAGCAAGATACAATTTTCACCACTTGTAGTTATACAAATTAGATCTTTATATTCTCTCCTCTCTAAAATAGTTAGGAACCTAGTTCTAGTTCTACAGGAGCTCAGGACTTCAGGATTAGCTTTCGGTCATCCAATTATACAATGCTCAAGAACATATTGGAAAACTAAATAGGTCCTGCACTGCAGGCAATTTACTATTCTAGCATTTGTGGTCTTAATCAAATTCCGTGCAACATTGAAACTACGCTTCACATAACACAAACTTACATATCACAATGGTTTAGGACGAGGAGATAAGTGGAGTAGGTTCTTGCTATCCCACCAATCTAAATGACCAACGACCATGAGCAATGGCGACATTATTAACAGGAAAATAAATTTTGATGTTCGACGCAATGAACCAGACTGACTAACTAAAGCAACACAATTCAGCAACGACTAGAGCACCATGTACTGCCTTCTTGCAAAAAAACTGGGGATGGTAAGGAGCCAAGAGTTCTTATATGGAGGAAGAAGAGGAGATAAAGTGACCGGTGAACTTAGAGAGCTTCCCTTCTTTCTCCGGAGGCGGAGGAGTGAATATTGGTCTCCTTGCATGAGGTCAACTCGGATAAGAGCATCCTCTTTGCAAATACCACAGCAAATTAGAATCTGTCAGCTTCTGCCCTTTCTTTTCCTTCAGAATTCACTAGACTCTCACATCTAAGCAAATCCCTCACAAGAACCACCACATATCCTCCAAGTAACTAATTCCTAGCACCAAAAATACAAGGGGAGATGCGGCGTCAGCTATAAGATTCATACCAAAGAGCATGTTGCCGCCATCAGCTCCGGGCGATTTGCCTCCGGGTCACCTACGGCCAATCTTCCTCCGGGTGGCCGCCACGTTTGGGGTGAGCACCGGCAAGCTCGATCCGGATGGGTCGATGGAGGAAGGAGGTGAGGAGGACAGGTACGACATCAAGGGTCATGAGGTGGACATGGAGTGTGGGAGGGTAGGAGGCCGTCGTATCCGGGTCGCCGCGCCACGGCCTCCGTCGCCACTGAGCCGCCAGGCTAGAGAGATCGGGCGAGAGAGCTCTTGTTTTCTTTTTTTCTTTCGGATAATGATTCGGGAAAATTTCCACGGCCGGGGTGGGACTGACCGAACAAAGCCTTAGTGGAGTCGTCGCCGCTGCTCGCGAACTGTCTGACCCCGCCCACGAGCTGCTGCATCTCCTGCATGCGCAAATTGAAGATAGGTGGCAGGGGTTACAGGTTGGGAGTGATGGCGGCAACAGGGGAGAGGAGGGGAGGGGAGGTAGGTGCGTTGAGGATGTAGCGGACTTGCCTCCGTGGGTAGGGGATCAACATCGATCCTTGCTGGAGCCCCTGGACACCCTTCCTTGCATCGATATCCTTGCTGGAGCCCCTCGATATTGACACCGATGGATCTGCTGTATGCCTTGATTTGATAGTAATTTACCAGCTTCTCATTTTCTATTTCCCTTCTCTTTTATGATGATGGATTCGGTGAGATTCCGATCCACAAATTCCAAACTAAAGACAGGAATCAGATAACCGAGGACATGAATGCATGGCTGAAGAATCGGCAAAGAAACTGTGTATCAATCAGTGATTATGTGGAGAATGTTGATGAACACTACATGCCAGAAATATGTAATTGGTGTTAATGAATAATTTCTAGTTCCATGCAGTTACGAGATTGAGGTTCTTAGTTCCCTTCTTACATACATACATCATCGGCTAATATACATTTCAAACTTGTGAACCGCCAAAACACAAAGGGATAATACTTAAGACCAAAAGGTGAAAAAAAACCCTCCTTCTCGCGACCAGCTCACCCCCCATGGGCGACCGGCCGCACCCCTGTATCCTTCCTCCAGGTGTCCTCCCCTGTCCTCCTCTCCTGTGCCGGCGTTGGCGTCCCCTTGCTTTTCTCCTCTCGTGACCGTATTTGCGTGGGGGCGGCGTGGTGTGTGTGTGTGTGTGTGTGGGGGGGGGGGTGCTCCCAGGCGGCATCGGTCCGGCACGGCGGCAAGTTTCCCGACTCTGGTGTGGGTGGCGCTATTCGTGGTGGCACAGAGCTTGCTACAGGGCGTCGTGCGGGCGTCGGCCAACGGAGGTTGGGCCCGCTTAGCCCAGATCTAGGCCCCTTCGGGCCTCAGGTGGGCCTAGGCGGGCCGGTGCTGCTGCTGAGGCTGCAGTCGCTCTCTGCAGGCGGATGTGGAGTTAGGGGTTCAGGGGTGCGGTGGCACTGTTGCTGACTTGCTGCTGCATGAAGGCAGGGGCTTTGCGGACCCGTTCTGGGTCCAGCCGGGCTAGGCGGCCTGGTGTTCCTCTGCTATCGTGTCCGGTCGGCTACCACTACGACGGTGGACAATGTTCCCTCCCGCACGGCCATGGGGCTGCCGCACCTGATCTCTTGTACTCTCTCGCCCGTTCTCTAGGCCTCGCAGTGGTGTTCCCAGTGAGACGACGATGGTGGCATCAAGACAGTGGTGGTGCGTGTTGGTGGGCGGCGTGGATGGGTGGCAGACTTCAGAGCGTTCGGGGTAGTGGGTCGTTGGGGTTCGAGAGAAATCCTTGTCGGCCTCTGACACCAAAGGGGTGGCGTCCGCGGTTTTCGCCATTCCTTCCTGAAGGGCATCGGGTGCACGCCTGTCCCACTCACCCCCGCGTATGGGGGAAACCCTAGGACATGTCCGGGCAGCAGCGTCGTCTTCGTCGCTCCCCTTGTTGAAGGTGCTGCTTGTTGCGCGACGTTTCAGAGATTTAGGTGTGTGGTGGGAATTTTCCGGAGGGCGCAGCAGTGGAGAGCCATCGCCATCTTCCGGAGGGCGCAGCAGTGGAGAGCCATCGTCATCTAGTCGATCTGCCGATGTTGGCGTTGTTTTCTATTTTATTTCTCTTCCGTGTTTTTGTTGGGGCTAGTTCGCCCCAACATCTAGTGTCGTGTTGTGTCTTCCTTTAGGCGTTGTAGTGTCTGTCCTAGCAGTGGTCTCATATGTGTGCTTTATTTATAAAGCGGAGCGAATGCCTGTTGAGAGAGAGGGAGAGAGGGAGAGAGAGAGTTCTTACATACATCTGAAAGACAACTTGTTGTGAGCCGTCTATGTTGTTTAGAGCTGACATGTACATGTAGTGCAAACTGTTGATGTTCTCAGTATCTTATTCCCATTGTTTTGAAATGTGCAGTTGCATACAATTTGCTGTAACACCATCATGCAGATATTCTCGAAAAATTTAAGAAATCATCTCTGAAAGAAGAATTCAGAAAGGAGATCTGGTCAGAAAGATGCATGATGTCCATGAACACTTATCCCGCTTCTCTTTCGGCGCGCGCCATCCCCGCCCCTCCATCACCAGAGTGGGGCAAAGCTTATAAGGAGCTGTCGTAGAAGAAGAGAAGTTCCAGTGCCCTTGCATAAGAACTGGGTGCAAATCGCTGGTACCAAACAATGGGGTACAAGAGTGCTTAATAAACCTGGAAGGAAATTCTAAGAAATGGGTGCTCCCTGGCGAAATGGCAGCACACTGGCAATGCATACAAACAAATGCCTGAGTCAGCTTGAGATGGTAAACTAAAACCGAGATCGAGAAACAGAGACCTTGACAGATATTAACCAAACAATTCCTTCAGCGCATAAGAGAAGTGTCCAGTGAAAACAGCGACATTTACAGACATGAAAACATTAGATTTTGGGACCTATAAAACCGGAATCAGTGCCACCTGAAGTCGAAAATACATCTTGTATTCAGGATGTGAAAAAAAAATATTGGTCTCCTCAGATCCTCTACTCACCATACAGAGGATTTATATACAGCCAGATCACAAGTCCTTTGGGCTAAACATGCAAATGAAAGCAGGGTCCTTCATTTACAGAAATGCAGTACTAAAACAGCAGCAATATAATGCAAACAGTATTGCCAACATTACTAGTACAAAGTACACAAGACCAATGCTTGACGTTAAATGGCACTTCAAATACTCATTGTGCATCATTGGCGCTATAACCACCCAATTGCTGAAACATAACAGAGTTATTAGCAGATGGTCAATTATGGAGGCAATGTTTACACCTACATAACTGAGAAAAATAAGGGATAAAAGGGATTACATTCTTACATCCATGGCTCAACTAAAACTTTTCGTAGGGATGTGCTCAAGCTTTTGCCAGTTTGGATGTCCGACTGTCTTACAAGACTTGGTGAACTCATCATCCAACAATATGACTACAAACGACTCAAGAGACCGGGGTAGTGTTGGAAGAGACCGGATGTTCGGACATCCAAAGATATACAATTTCTTGAGCGATTTGAGGTTTTCCATATTCCCTGGTAAGGCGTCCCAGCCGCAGTTGCAAAGCTGGAGCAAACGAAGATGAGGGTAAGCCTCAACAAGTTGAGGAACAGGCCCCAGGCAAACCCAGAACCGAAGTTCTTGCAGGCCACCATTATGCTTACCCACCATCCAATCAGGGTACCTCGAACCTTGGTAGCCCTCGATGTGAAGTGTTTGAAGCCCCACGGGAGGGCACAGCCCCTCAAGTACCTCTGCTTGGACTTCTGGACTGCAATTACCTAAGGACCACTCCAGTTTCAGCTTAGTGAGCCTTTCCTTGGCACCTAGATTGGCTTCAAGAGCTTCCTCCTTGCATTTAACACTTTCAAGGCAACCGATCTCAAGGCAGCCACGAAGATTGTTTAGGTCCCTCAACTGCTTTACCTCATAGCCGTGTTCATTCCTTACATTGAAGGGTGGTAATGTCTGGAGTGACCTCCGACTGCCTATGTTACCGAAGTTCTCCCAAGACCGGCAGAATATGTGCCGCAAGTTGACATGGTCACCAAAGTTAAACTCCACAATATTGGCATCACCAAAATCTAGTAGCTGGATATAGCGAAGTGTATTTAGTGCTCTTGGTAAAATTAACGAGCATGACTTCTTTGTCTTGAATGCAAAATACCGTAGGTGCTTTAGTCGACAAATAGATTCCGGGATCGAGAACTTATTCTCCAACATGATTGCAGCATGTTCTTGACTCCACGCAAAAGCCACAACCCGCAATTCTGGCAGTTCCTCGAATATACCCTCCAGGACTTTTTCCTCAATTGGTGTATCCTCTTCGACAAAATAAATGATGAGAGTGCGTAAACTTTTCAATCCAAGGGTCTTCTCATTAATCAATTTTGCATCATACTTTTCAATAAAAAGATGCTGGACATATCGTGGGATAGCTCCTTCCCAGCCTTCTCCTCTATCGCACCCTTTATTCTCGATTAAGCAGTAATCATTTCGAGTGACCTTTCCTAATAAATCATACAGCTCATAATGAATTGTAAAGCAATCAGTATCATAAGTAGATTCGATTGGTTGCAGAAATGAGCACGACACTAACTCTTGAATGTAGCACTGAGCTACATCTTCCATGTCTGTTGTTGCAGAACTGGCATGTACAAACCCTTGCGCTATCCATAGGCGAACTAACTGGACCATTCTCAACTTGGATCCTCTGGGGAAAATACTACAGTACTCAATGCATCGTCTGATGTCTGGATTAAGCTGTTGATAGCTCAAACAAAGAGCATGCGTGGTGCCAATCAACATGTCCGGATCAATCTGTTGATAATTACACGGATTATTATGTTAGCAATTTAGAGGATTAATATAGTATCATCTTTAAATGTGCATTCACACAATATGATATGTTTGTCCCTTAAGACATGATTTTAGACTAACAGAAATTTCAAAAAGAACTTATTTCACGTATGTAATTGTTTGTGATGTATGTGTGTGCAAACTTTTCATCAGAGTGCGAACTTTTTTGCACATAAAGGAAACAAGTTAATCCCAAGACAAAAGATTAAGCGTGCAGAAGGTGCAAATTATCTTTCTTCCATAAAAATTTTAGGCTAACAATAGACATGAATATATACATGCGCAATTATTTCTTGAAAATTTGAAATCTAAAAATTTGCTTCTTTTTTCACCCAAGAACTAATTCCCCTAGCCATAATTTTCAATAAACTACATAAATAAAAATACTGTGTATGTAAAACACCTGCTGGCTCAGGGCAACAAAAGTGCAAATGGTGATGTACAGAAGCTCTGAAAAATTGCTTTGTGAGAGAATGCCATGGATGACCAGGAGTGATCTTACCTGTAGTGAGGTAATCACGCTATTTTCGATATATTCGTCCATACATACTGTTTCATTGAGTCTACTAATTATGTATTGTGTATCCGGTCTCTTCGCTGGATCGAAGTTGGTGCAGTCTATTCCTATCTCAGCACATACTCTTACTTGTTCCAGCTGTACCTCTTTCTGTGGTTCCTCCAACATGTCAGTCCAACTGTCAACTACCTACAAATTGGATTTCTGAATTATTAAAATAAGCACCATCTTTTAAAATGTCAAACTAAAGCACGTAGTACTACAAAGTAGGCCCATACATGATGTTAGCATCTTACATAAAACCACGTCAATTAAGACAACAACCAACAATAAAAATCCACTTAATGACAGTGCACCCCTACTATTTTTCTCAGATATATCAGAAAAAAGCAGGAACCAATGCAATAAACAAGAAATATGCATCTTAGCTTAGTTTGGAGATAACTTTGACATGGGTAATGAGATAACGACCACTTTCCCAAAAAACAAGTTGAGATTTCTTAGCGCATGTAAATCTCAGTGTTATCCTAGCGCATGGAAAATCAAAAAGAAATGTTTCTTGCTCCTTTGTAAGCAGTTTTTGCTTCTGCCGTTTGATGGGTTGCCAATAAATATATTAAGAAACATGAAAGAGGAATGGTTGATTCGGTCATATCAATTATTTGTTACAAATGAGATGTCAAACCATGTTTTTAAATATATGCCACACTGCACTAAAGTTTAAAGCTAAAATCATGATTTAATTGCACTCTGGTTTAACAAGCGCTAATTTTTGTGATTTTGAAGTACCAAACATTGGCGCACTATGACAATACATCAATGATAGTTCCACATGTCTTTATTTTCCATATATATTGTTGAATCCCCTCTTATTGAAGTGTTGTTAGAGTTGTGGGTGCCTTCCACTCACGAGAGATTCAAATCAATGTTTCCTATTTAAAATGTTGATATCTACGTCTTTCAGCCAAATTATATGCCCATGGTGGATTTAGAGTTATCTTATGATGCATCTAAAAATAAAAGCAAGTAATGTGTTTGTTTTGAAGTACATCCCTTATTATCAAAGCAAGACCTAAGTTGTTCTTACATCATCAACATCGTGATACCCTTTCTTTCCGGTAAGTATCTCTATGATTACTACACCAAGACTGTAGATATCAAGCCGGTACGACTTCCGATATGTGACTTCGGTATAGTTATAAGATTCTGGTGCCAAATATCCTCTGCACAAATATATATTCATGTTATTGTTTAGTGAGCAAGGTAACACAATGTTGGTATAAATGATAGTAGAAGACCAGACTTTCAAAAGGTTTAGAAAACTTACGGTGTTCCGGATATCTTAGTCATAACCTGGCTTTGCATTTCATCAAAGCATCTTGATATACCGAAATCAGTAATTTTTGGTACCAAATTATCATCCAACAATATATTTGCTGGCTTTAGATCTAAATGGACAATATTTTTCTGATGAAGATAATGTAACCCTTGACAGATTCCCGTCACAATTTCATAGCGGTCTCTCCACCGAAGCCCGCGAGACGCATCTAGAAGTGGAGTGCACGAAGGAAGTTTAGCATTATTTGACATACTCCAAGTCTGATATTGGAATGTATAGATCGGGCGAGTACTATATGTGGGATACTGAAATACATGGTCTTTAGCAATGAAAATATAGGTTAAAATATATTTGTGTGCAATATGATCGTACCAGTGATATGAGCATGAAGACTCCCTTTAGGAAGATACTCAAAGCACAACAACCTTTGCTGGACATCCGCCATGACGAATTTTCCACCATATCTTTCCATACTCCCTTGTGTGTCAGCACAATATCCTAGAAACCGTACGATATTTTTGTGCTTCACCATCATGAGACATTCAACTTCCCGGTGGAACTCCTTCTCGTACATATACGTATTGGATGACATCCGCTTCACGGCCACAGTCCTATTTTCAAGTTTCCCCTAGAGTCAAGAGATAGCCTTGTTAGCAACAACTTCTGTTTTCAAATGACCAGGGTGGCTGAGTGTAACTGTACCTTATAAACCACGGCGAACCCACCACTGCCAATTCTCTGTTCATCAGAGAAACCATCTATGATTTCTTCCAAAAGTGACAGCGGGAGGGCCTTTGGCTCTGCCGTTTCAGCGCATAACATGCACTCCAAGTCCCATGATGTAATAATAGATCCGTGATCCATTTGCAATTACAAGGCACGGTACTCCTGAAACAAGAAAATGCGCATTATTTATAAGGCTACAAGGCCCAAGCTTTTGTTTGGATAATCATGAAAGCCATAAATGCACGAGGGTCACCCTCGTCTGTTTTACAACAGAAAAATTGCATAGCGACACTCATATTCTGCCGGATCTTGTTCAGACTTTTGGGTACTAGAAGTTGATTCAGCCATCTAACCAAGATGCACTAAGAACATGTTCGGTTAATCCACCCCACACGTGGATTGGAGTGGATTTGCAGGGATTTTGACTTAGATGGGATTTTTATTTCGAGAATTACTTAGATGGGATTTAATCCCTTGCAATCCATGTGAAACCACTTCAATCCAATGCAAAACGAACAAGCCCTAAAGGGGATCCAAACATGAATCAAAGAGGTAAATATGATAAAACAATGAGAGTGGTCTGAAACAGAGCATGTGCCACTAGATATCTTGAGCATGATAGCTTACTTCTCTTGTGTACGGCAGGTGCTGCATTCTCTATGCATGTTCCCAAATCTTAGGCCTCATGATTTTAATGGATGCAGTTCAGGTTATTAGAAAACACACACGAAGTAGTCAATTCTTACAAATTATACAAGTACCAAAGATCTTAGGCCCAACAAGGTGCTTCAGCAACCACAGGGTAGGCAACTAGTACAAATTGGATCGAGTTATTTCATGGAAACTTTGGTAACTACCTGGCAAAGAACTCTCAAGGAGGGCTAGATATGATTCCCACACCAATAACACGGCTAGTTTCTTAAGCTGTCATCAAAGGGTAGTCCAACAAAAATGATTTAAATCTCTCGATCGAGATAGTTAGGCTCCTACAACAAGGTCAATCGAAATTAGATCTGGAGAAGATTGTTTCAAGTAAATTTTGGCAATTACCTGGCCAAGCCCTTTTATTCAGTCGAGGGGAGCTTGAAATGATTCCCACAGTAGAGCGCCGTATAATTTCTCAAGCTGTCAAAGGGAGAAGAGCTGATAGGATACTTGAGAGATCAGTATGGGTACCTTCATAGAGTTGAGATCTTAAACTAGCTCCCGTCAAAGGAGGGAGGGAGGGAGGACGGTGAGACTTCAATTAACAAAGCGACTCCCATCGAGAACAGTTCAATAATAAGTGAGGGTTTTTAATACGAATGACTTGAGTAAGCACACCCCTACTACATGTTATGGCACATGTAAACGCCTCGAGCGAATCAAACGCGCATGGAGTCAGTAATTAAGATGCGAGCTCGGGATATGCTAAATATGCTGCACTTGCATTGCACAACCTCATCCCCTATGCTTCGACCAGAAGCAGCAAAGGCAACAATTTCTTGATCTCATCAGATGCCCAGCTTGGATGGTCACTTGGCAGGCGTCTTCATTTTGTAACTTTTCTTTATTTTCTCCCCTTCTTTCGATTGCTACACTCATGTTTTTTGATGGATTACATGCATCATCTTCTTTTTCTTCTAATTTCAAACAGAAGAGCCCTACTAATATACTAGTATCAAGTGCTGGTTGCACAAAGGGGAAATGATACAAAAATGAAAACGAGGTGGTGCCATTAACGATGCAGGTTTCAAATTAATCAAATGGCTGGATCGAGGCACCGATAGCCTACAGTGCACTTGAATAACAAAACAATATGCTACACTACACGCATCACATGAAAAGCCATATGCTAGTCTTCGAAAGAAGAGGAACAATGCCACAGTGAATACAATGCAGTAATGATGCGAAGGAGAGATAATTGCGACAACATTTTGGGGGAAGAGAAAAAAAAGAGAGACTGGGGGAAGGGAAATGTGTCACTACCGCCTTGAGTGGTGGTGATGGTGATATCGCAGGACAGGAAGAAGACTAAGTCGACGCTGTTACTGTTGCCTGCCGCCGTAGACGGAGTGATGCTGTGACGGTTGATGCTGTGACGGCCTGCCGGGATGGCAACCGGCGGTGGTAGAATTCGTGAGACTCGCTTCGCCGGCGAGCAGCCGCCATCACGAGGTGGTCCGGCCGGCCCTGGAGGGTGTGACGGCTGCCTCCTCGTCTCCACTCGGCGAAGAAGAAAGCAGGAGAGAGATAACGCATATATATCGACAAACTGTGTGGGCTGGGCCTTGGATCAGAGAATACAGCCCAGGTCAAATTTGATGCCCTTGACAGGCCAATCATCTTGGGATGGCTTTCTCCGAAGTCCAAACTAATAAGAACTAAAGATGGGATTTTCTCAAAAAAAAATTAAGAAGGAAGACACGTATTTGGTAGGAACTTTTTTTAATGAAATTTCATCTATCTATAAATAATCATTCTGTAGCAGTATAAAAAGTTTCGAAAATAATAAAAATTATAAATAGGTCATTTGGCCACCTAATGACGATTACATACACTAGCACGAGCCGAAGGTGCGCCACCGTCCTCGCCCCTCTATCACGGGAGCTAGACAAAACTTATCGTATAGAGATCTTGTATAGAGGTTGTTATAATAGACGGAGGGGAAGTCATTATGCTAATGAATCAAATGACCAACTCACCAGAGCTGACCTCACATCACATCAATGATGATTAGGTTCAGACACATCCACGTTCCCACCCGTTGTTTGGAAATAGCTATTACTAGAATAGCGATATTTGGTAGAAGTTTAAAGTAACTAATAACAAAGTAAACTAAAACTAAAATAAACAAGAGGAATTATAGTTGTGGGATAGAATAGAATAAAGGCGGTGTTTAGGCTTTCGGTCTCACTAGTATTAGAGGGGCAACTATGTACCCATGTATTGTAATTACACAAGATACAACTTTAGATAAATAAACGATACCCACTGATTCCCGGTTGTCACACGTGTGTACAACACACAGCCTCGCCTCGTTCTCATTCGAGCAAGTCAATAATACACTTTGAATGAAAGGATCACATGAACTCATCTATCTCCTCTTTGTCACTATAAGAAAAAGTAATATATTAGATGAAACCACAAAGTCTAATATTGCACACTAGATCATATTGTCGAAGATTGTGTCCCGTGAAGGAACTAGGGTCCAACGAGCCCTTGGTTTGAGATGGGGCTGACTATGCGTTCCAAGAAGTCTTGGCGACAGCGGAGAAGGTGGAGCAAGAGTACTACAGAGAGTGGACACATGGGTTTTAACCCATGTTCGTGACCCTTGTGTGGAGGTAAAGATCCTACTCGTGCTTTGTTGTATTTCTCACGTGCTTCGCGAGATTAAAATGTTGGACGTATGCCTAGGGTTTTAGATCTTTGAGATCGACCCGTTCTAAGGTAGGAGAAGGCCTCCTTATATAGGGGCCGCCATGTTGTTCAGCCTCTTCATTTCAGAATCCGATTTGCTTCCTCTATCCAGCATCCTCGCTTTATCTACGGCAGGCAGCATCTTCTCCAGATCCACAATGATGTTGAGCTCCAACTTAGCAACCTCCTGGGAGGAATCGAACCCAAGGAAGGCGATGATCTTGGACACGAAAAAGGCGATGACGGGTGTGAGGAACCAGCCCCCACAGCTATGCCTGTGGCGACCTTCCATGTAGTGGCCATGGAATTCTGCCTCAAATCCAACTCAACCAGCGGCGAGCGGCCGGGCTCAAGTGAAATGGGGATTCGATAGTGTGAGTGAGAGTGAGAGAAAGAAAGTAGAGTGGAAGGAGACGAGGTTGGGAACGAGGCTTCTAATAGGTAATGGGGCAAAGGTGCGCTTCTGGACTGATTGGTGGCTTGGGGAAGAACCCGTTTCTGTTAGATATCCTAGACTATTAAATATTTGCTCAGACCCGAAAATTTAAGTGGAGAAGGCCCAAAACTCGCAGTGCTTGAATCTCGCTTTCAGAAGGACCTTTCGGGAAGAAGTGGCCCTATGGGGCCATCTAACCCATGAGCTTGCCGGGGTGTGTTAGCACGTCTAAGCTTACTGTCAGATTTAGAGTTAGTTGTTTCTGTTTTTTTCCAGATAATAACGATGTGTGGGATCTCCTGGCATCCATACAGTCGTGTATCTCGGGAAGTGCGGCAGCGCACGTTCCCTCGTTCTCTCGTTTTCTTTTCGTAGTGCTCCCGACCCTCTCGGCGCTCTGACTTAGGACGTGGGATGGCACGTCTAGAACGGGTCTTAGCCCAGCTGATTGGGGGGCAAGTTAGCTCCTTTGTAATCGTTGTTATAAGGAAGGAATAACAACAGAAAACGTTGCACGCATTAGCAGCACAAAGGCTATCTCTCTCTCTCGTTTCAGGTTCAACAACCATAGGGTGCAGCTTTCTGGGCTAGAGGATTCGCTATAATGGGCCCTTGATCCCTCCGCGATAGGCCTGCACCTGAAGAAGGCCCTGTACGGACTGCGACAGGCCCCACGCGCCTGGTACGCCAAACTCGACGACACACTCGCCAACCTCGGATTCAGTCGTAGTCCGGTTGAGCACGCTGTCTATCGACGGGGGAGCAACACATCGTTCCTGCTCGTCGGGGTGTACATCGATGACCTGATCATCACGGGCACAGATGCAGCAGCGATCACTGAGTTCAAGGAGCAGATGAAGAAACTCTTCAAGATGAGTGATCTGGGTCTTCTCAGCTACTATCGGGGCATCGAGGTGAAGCAGTCAGAGGAGGGAATCACTCTCTGTCAGCGGAACTATGCGTGCAAGATTCTCGAGCAAGCAGGGCCCGCGAACTGCAACAGCTATCAGACGCCAATGGAGTGCCGTCTGAAGCTGGTCAAGGAGGAAGGATCTAAGGCCGTCCACGCCATTGGCAGCCTGCGATATCTGGTCAATTCTCGACCTGACATTTCTCATGTTGTCGGAATCGTCAGCAGGTTCATGGAGAAGCCCGGCTCTGCGCACTGGACCGCCGTCAAGCAAATCCTTCGCTATGTGCAAGGAACGAAGCAGCACTGGTGTCAATACAGACCTGGGCGCGGCCCTCCACGTCTGCTGGGGTTTAGCGACAGTGACCATGCTGGGGATACCTCTGATTGCAAGAGCACCTCAGGACAGGTCTTCTTCGTTGAGAAGAATCTAGTGTCTTGGTCTTCACAGAAACAGCAAGCAGTGGCTACTAGTTCGTGTGAAGCAGAGTACATCGCCGCAGGAGCTGCAACCCAGCAGGGCATCGGGCTCAGTCGTCTTCTTGGAGAAATGCTGGGCTGCGAACCTGTCAAGTTCGAACTCCAAGTGGACAACAAGGCCGCCATAGCACTGGCGAAGAATCCAGTTCATCACGATCGCAGCAAGCATATTGATGTCAAGTTTCACTTCATCAGGGAGCATGTGGAGAAAGGGAAGGTTGAGCTTGTTTACGTCGGGACTGAGGATCAGCTCGCAGACATCCTTACAAAGGCTCTCGGGCGCGTGCGCTTCATCGAGCTCCGTCAGAAGTTGGGCATCGTGATGATCAGCAAGGGACAATAAGCTTAGGGGGAGAATTGTTAGCACGTCTAAGCTTACTGCCAGGTTTAGAGTTAGTTGTTTCTGTTTTTTTTCAGATAATAACGATGCATGGGATCTCCTGACATCCATGCAGTCGTGTAGCTCGGGAAGTGCGGCAGCGCACGTTCCCTCGTTCTCTCGTTTTCTTTTCATAGTGCTCCCGACCCTCTCGGCGCTCTGACTTAGGACGTGGGATGGCACGTCTAGAACGGGTCTTAGCCCAGATGATCGGGGGGCAAGTTAGCTCCTTTGTAATCGATGTTATAAGGAAGGAATTGTTGGAATTATGCCCTAGAGGTAATAATAAATATGTTATTATTATAATTCTTGTTCATGATAAAGTTTATATTCCATGCTAGAATTGTATTAAGCGGAAACTTTAATACTTGTGTGGTTTGTAAACAACACTGTGTCCCTTGTACGCCTCTATGGACTAGCTCATTGATCAATGATGGTTAAGGTTTCCTAACCATAGACATGAGTTGTCAATTGATAATGAGATCATATCATTGGGAGAATGATATGGTGGATAGACCCAAACAAAGCAGAGCAATTAGATCATGTCATCGTGTTCGTCTTTGCGAAGCTTTTCCTATGTCAAATATTGTATTCCTTAGACCATGAGATAATACAACTCCCTGGTATCGGAAGAAAGCTTTGAGGTAAATCAAACGTCATCCTATGAGAGGGTGATCATAAAGGTGTCTCTCAGGTGATCGGAAAGTATCTGTTGGGTTGTATGTATCGAGATGGGATTTGTCCCTCCCAAGTCGGAGAGATATACTTCAGGCCCACTCGGTAATCGATATCAACACCGCTTGCAAGCATGTGGTTAAGGAGTTAATCACAAAGTGATATCGGATTACGGAACGAGTAAAGTACTTGTTGTGAACGAGATTGAACTAGGTATGACGGTACCGACGATCGAATCTCGGGCAATTAAAATATCGCGAGACGAAGGGAATATATATATGGGATTGATTGAATCCTGGCATCGTGGTTCATCCGATATGATCATCGATGAATGTGTGGGAGTCAATATGGGTGCCCAGACCCCGCTGTTGATTATTGATAGAAGATCATGTCTGCATATTCTCGAACCCGCAGGGTCACACACTTAACGTATCTCGACGCTAGGATAGATTGGATAATTGGTTTATGAATTTTTTGTTCGGAGTCTCGGATGGGATCCGGGATATCACGAGAGGTTCCGGAATGGTCCGGAGAATAAGATTCATATAAGGCAGTGCAATTTTTGGAGTTCGGAATTGTTCCGGGTTAATCGGTATTGTACCAGAAGCTTCTAGAACCTTCCGGAAGGGGACCAACGTGGCCCCACCTTCCGGGAGGGGGCATGGGCCTATGAGGGAGTGTCCTGGATGCATTGGGCCAGGGGCACAAGGCCCCATAGGGCCCAGCCGATTCTCGAGAGATTTGACTCGTTTAAATCTCGGGATAGAATTTCTAGATAAGGGAGAGTTTAAATTGTTTAAACTAGAGATAGGATTTCTAGATAAGGGAGAGTTTAAATTGTTTAAACTAGAGATAGGCTTGGAGGAGGGGCAAGGGCTGGCCGCCCCCCCTCTATATATAGAGGGGTGGTGCGCCCCCTCCCCCCTGACTACACACCTTCCTCCAAGCCCTAGCAGCCTTGCTACCTTCCTCTCTCCCTCCCGACTGTTTGTAGGCGAAGCCCTGCAGCAGAAATTCTCCACCATATACACCACGCCGTCGTGTTGTAGATCCAATCTATCTCTCCACCATACTCGCTGGTCCGAGGAAGGAGGATACGTCGAGGTGCTGCACGTGTGCATCTCACGGAGGCACCGCCACTTGTGGTGCTAGATCGGATCGAATCGCGAGGAGGAGAAGCGAGTACGACTACATCACCCACGTTCCGACGAACGTTCCGCTGTGCGAATCTTCAAGGGTATGAAGATATAATCCAATCTCTCTCGTTGTTTGCATCTCCTAGATTAGATCTTGGCTTTCCCTCTGTTCGCTCTGTAGAAAATTTTGATTTACTATGCCGCGAAACCCTTCAGTGGTATCAAAGCTAGATCTATGCGTAGATGTGATTCACGAGTAGAACGCAACATGGTTGTTGCGGGCGTTGATGTTTTCTGTTGCAAGTCTCTTGTTTGTGTTCTTCTTATGACGCGGGATAGTGAGATTGAAGCGGTCCAGGCCAACCTTACGCGACATCGTTCGCGAGACCGGCTCCGCACTTGACGTGTGGCTTGTTCCACACATGCGGCTGGTGGATGTCAGTTTCTCTCACTATAGTTGTCATGGGATTAACACCAGAGTTTGGCAACCATAATATCACCGTTGTGGCTTTCCGTAGGTAAGAATCGTTCTTAGCATCTACTCCCATAAGCCACGTAAAACATGCAACAACAAAGTAGAGGCGTCTAACTTGTTTTTGCAGGGAGTGTTTTCTGTGATATGGTATGGCCCAAGATGTGATGTGTATATTGTATGCGATGATCATGTTTTGTAATGTTTCACGACTTGCATGTCGATGAGTACACAACCGGCAGGAGCCATATGGTTGTCTTTATAATTGTGTATGACCTGCGAGTCAACTTCTTATACGCCATGTAATAGCTTTACTTTATCGCTAAGTAGTTAGCAATAGTTGTAGTTGCTATTCGTGGTGGAGGAAATCATGGTGGAGTGATGGAGATCATGCCGGAACGCACAAGATGGAGATCATTGCGCGAAGATTGGCTATACCATGTCACATAAAGTTATATGCATGTGATGTTTATCCCTTTTATGTATCTTATTATGCTTAGATCGCGACGGTAGCATTATAAGATGATTCCTCACTTAAAGATCAAGATAAAAACTGTGTTCTCCCTAAGTATGCACCGTTGCGAAAGTTCGTCGTGTCCAAGCATCACGTGATGATCGGGTGCTATAGACTCTACGCTCACATACAACGGGTGCAAGCCAGTTTTTGCACACGTGGAAATATTTGGGTCTAACTTGACGAGCCTAGCATGTACAGACATGGCCTCGGAACACAAGAACCGAAAGGTTAAGCATGAGTCATATGAATGATATGATCGACACTTCGTTGTCCACCATTGAAACCACATCTCTTCTCGTGATGATCGGATTAGGTGTGGTGAATTTGGATCGTGTTCACTAAACAACTTGAGGGATGTTGAATTTAGTGGGAGTTCATCTAGTAATTTGATTAAGTTGAACTATTTATCATGAACATAGTCTAAATTGTACTTGCAAATACTGTAGATCACATGGCCAAATCCAACTTCAACTTCAACGTTTTTGCTGAGAAGGAAAAGCTTAGAAACAATGGGTCTAACTTCACCAATTGGTTCCACAATCTAAGAATCATTCTGTCTGGCGGACAAAAGGACTATGTCCTTGGTAAAGCGTTAGGTGACCCCCCTGCTGCAACTGCGCCGGCTGATGAGAAAGCTGTCTATCAGTCGCGCAAAGATGATTATGGTGTGATTAAGGGCACCATGTTGTTTGCTATGGAACCGGATCTTCAAAATCGTTTTGAAACCTATCCCGGGCCCTTTGAGATTCTCGAGGAGCTGAAAACCATGTTTCAGACTCAAGCCCGTTCTGAGAGATATGAGATCTCTGAGAAGTTCTTTAACTGCAAGATGGAGGAAGGGAGTTCCGTTAGTGAGCACGCCATAAAGATGTCGGGCTACACTCAACGCCTTGAGAAACTGGAATGCACGATTCCAGAGGAGCTCAAGATTGACAGGGTTCTGCAATCACTCCCTCCCAGCTACAAAAGTTTTGTAGTGACTCATAATCAGATTGGTTCCACTGATACGATCACCGAGCTCTTCGCAAAGCTGAAGGCTGCGGAAGTGGACATCAAGAAGGATAATCATGTGTTGATGGTCAACAAGCCCTACTTTAAGAAAGGTAAGGGAGCAAAGAAGCCCTTCAAGAAGGGCGGCGGCAAGCGCAATGCCCCTGCTGAGAAGAAGCTCAGGTCTGGTCCTAAGCCGGACACTGAGTGCTTCTATTGCAAGGACAGGGGTCACTGGAAGCGCAACTGTCCGAAGTACTTAGCGGACAAGAAGGCTGGCACCATCAAAGTTATATTTGATATACATGTTATTGATGTTTTCCTTACTAGACCTCGTTGTAGTGCCTGGGTATTTGATACCGGTTCAGTTGCTAATATTTGTAACTCGAAACAGGAGCTACGGAATAGACGGCGGCTTGCGAGGGATGAGGTGACGATGCGCGTTGGCAACGGATCAAGAGTTGATGTGATGGCCGTCGGCACGCTCTCCTTAGTTTTACCTCCGGGATTAGTTTTAAACATTAATAAATGTTATTATGTGCCTGCGTTGAGCATGAACATTATTTCCGGATCATGTTTATTGCAAGACGGTTATTCATTTAAATCGGAGAATAATGGTTGTTCTATTTATATGAGTAACATCTTTTATGGTCATGCACCTCTTGTGAATGGTTTATTTCTTCTAAATCTCGAAAGGGATGAAACACACATCCATAACATTGAGGCTAAGAGATGCAAAGTAGATAGTGATAATACTACTTATTTGTGGCACTGTCGTCTAGGTCATATTGGTGTAAAGCGCATGAAGAAACTCCATTCTGATGGACTTTTGGAGTCTCTTGATTTTGAATCATTTGACACATGCGAACCATGCCTCATGGGCAAGATGATCAAAACCCCGTTCTCCGGTATGATGGAGCGAACAACGGACTTGTTGGAAATCATACATACCGATGTATGCGGACCGATGAGTGTTTCGACGCGCGGTGGATATCGCTATTTTCTCACTTTTACCGATGACTTAAGTAGATATGGGTATATCTATTTAATGAAATATAAATCTGAAACGTTTGAAAAGTTCAAAGAATTTCAGAATGAAGTGGATAACCATCGTAACAGAAAGATTAAGTTTCTACGATCCGATCGTGGAGGTGAATATTTGAGTTATGATTTTCTCATGCATCTTAAAGCAAGTGGAATCGTTTCACAACTCACGCCACCCGGAACACCACAGCGCAATGGTGTGTCTGAACGCCGGAATCGAACCCTATTAGATATGGTCCGATCAATGATGTCTCTTACTGATTTGCCGTTATCATTTTGGGGTTATGCATTAGAAACCGCTGCATTCACTTTAAATAGGGCTCCATCTAAATCCTTTGAGACGACACCGTATGAACTGTGGTTTGGTGCTAAACCTAAGTTGTCGTTTCTTAAAGTTTGGGGATGCGAAGCTTACGTCAAGAAGTTGATGCCGGACAAGCTCGAACCCAAAGCGGAGAAATGCATCTTCATAGGATACCCTAAGGAAACCATTGGGTATACCTTCTATCACAGAACCGAAGGCAAAGTGTTTGTCGCAAAGAACGGTTCCTTTCTTGAGAAGGAGTTTCTCTCGAAAGAAGTGAGTGGGAGGAAAGTAGAGCTAGACGAGGTTATTGAACCTTCTGTTGAATTGGAGAGTAGCGCAGCACCTGAAAGTGTTCCAGTGCCGCCTGCACCAACAATAGAGGAAGCTAATGACAAGGATCATGAAGCTTCGGACGATGCTGCTACTGAACGTCGCATGTCGACAAGGTCGCGTGCCCCTCCTGAGTGGTACGGCAACCCTGTCTTGACTGTCTTGTTGGTAGAAGACAGTGAACCTACGAACTATGAGGAAGCGATGATGAGCCCAGACTCTGAGAAATGGCTGGAAGCCATGAAATCCGAATTGGGATCCATGAGCGAAAACCAAGTATGGACTTTGGTGGATCCTCCTAGCGACCAAAAGGCCGTTGAGTGCAAATGGATATTCAAGAAGAAAACGGACGCGGATGATAATGTTACCGTCTATAAAGCACGGCTTGTCGCAAAAGGTTTTCGACAAGTTAAGGTGTTGACTACGATGAGACTTTCTCTCCCGTAGCGATGTTTAAGTCCATTCGGATTTTATTAGAAATTGCTGCGTTTCATGATTATGAAATATGGCAGATGGATGTCAAGACTGCTTTCCTCAATGGGAACATTGATGAAGAGTTGTATATGATGCAACCCGAAGGTTTTGTCGATCCTAAGGATGCTAGTACAGTATGCAAACTTCAGCGTTCCATTTATGGACTGAAGCAAGCATCTCGGAGTTGGAACCTTCGTTTTGATCAAGTGATCAAGAGCTTTGGATTTGTTCCAAATTGCTACGAAGCTTGTATCTACAAGAAAGTGAGTGGGAGCTCGGTGACGTTTTGTAGGGGTTCGTAGCATGGAAAACAAAAATTTTCTATCGCATACAAACAAACAAGCCAAGATCTATCTACTAGATTGTAGCAACGAGTCGATGGAATAACTTACCCTCGAAGATTCCAAAGCGGTTAACGAGAGCAGATTCTCGTGGGTGATGTAGTCGTACTCTTTCCGATCTCAAGATCGTGTAGACGATCCTTCCGGCGCCACGTTCTGGCAGCGCTCCCGCAGTCGGTCACACGTTCGGTACTCGACGAAGACCTTCCTCTCCCTTGTTCCAGCAGGCAGCGGAGGTTGTAGCACTCTCCTCGTGATTCCGGCAGCACAACGGCGTGGTACCGGAAGTAGAGGGGAAATCCCGCAGGGCTTCGCCTTAAGCCGGTGCGAGTATGGTGGAGCTTATGAGAGAGGCTATTAGTGGTCTAGTAATTAGACACACCAATTAGAAGGCTCTAAACCAATTAGAAGGCTCTAAACCGCTGGCTAAAGCAATTAGAAGCTCTAAACCAAAACGGCTCTAAACCGGAGATTTAGAGGTAGAAAGTTGTGTCACTAGGAGGAGAGCCCTGCCCCTCCTTTTATGGGTGGAGGGGCCTTGGCGCGCCAGGGAGGGAGGGAGTCCCTCCCCAACTCGGCCTAGGGCTTGGGCGCCGGCCTGGAGGAGTCCAACTCCTCCTCCAGGTTGGTTCCAACTCCTCTTGCTTGTTTCCCACAGTTTCCTGTTTCCCACAGTTTCCTGTTTTAGCCGTTTGACTTTTCAAACTGGCAATTTGACTTTCATGTTTTTGGAACAGCAAGAACACTTAGTACATGATGCAATCACTCAATGACACACTCATGTACCCTCCCCCCCGGAGTGCCGGACAATCCGGAACCTTCTAGAACATTCCTGATGAAAACACCGGAATCATTCCCGAACTCCGAAACGGGACTTTCCTTATATGAATCTTATTCTCCGGACCATTCCGGATCACCTCGTGATATCCCGGATCCCATCCGAGACTCCGAACAACATTCGGTCTCTTTCTCATAATACCATAACTACTCAAACAATGTCGAATCCTTAAGTGTGTCTCCCTACGGTTCGTGAATTATGCGGACATGATCGAGACACTTCTCCGAACAATAACCAATAGAGGAATCTGGAAATTCATATGGCTCCCACATATTTCTACGATTACTTTGCGATCGAATGAACCACTTACATACGATACCAATTTCCCTTTGTCTCACGATAGTTTACTTATCCGAGGTTATGATCGTCGGTATCTCTGCATACCTAGTTCAACCTCGTTACCGATAAGTACTCTTTTCTCGTTCCCGTGATATGTGATCCCTTGTGACCAAGTCACATGCTTGCAAGCTAATTGGATGACATTCCACCGAGAGGGCCCAGAGTATATCTATCCGTCATCTGGATGGACAAATCCCACTCTTGATCCATGTGTTTCAACCAATACTTTCCGAACACTTAATGCCACCTTTATAGCCACCCAGTTACGGTGTGGTGTTTGATGTCATCAAAGCATCCATCCGGTAAAGGTGATATGCATGATCTCATGGTCGAAGGAATTAGGTTACTATGTATCAGAAAGCATATAGCAATTGAACTATTGAAATGACTTGATCTTTATGCTACGCTTATCTATAGGAGTATATCCATCACATCATTCTCCTAATGATATGATCCTGTTGTTAATAACATCTCTATGTTCATGATCAGGAAACCATGATCATATATTAACCAACAAGCTAGTTTAACAAGAGGCTTTACTAGGGACTCTTATTTTAGTTTACAAATCACACAAGTATTAATGTTTCCGGTTAATACAATTATAGCATGGTATGTAAACATTTATCATAAGTGTGAAGATATGATAATAACCACTTTATTATTGCCTCTTGGGCATATCTCCAACAGTCTCCCACTTGCACTAGAGTCAATAATCTAGTTTCAAACTTTTGTGTATTCAACACCTATGGCTTTCTGGTGTTGTATGTACACGATTGCTAGTGGTCAACTGATCTCCGGATCTGACACTTCCAGGTCCGTGTGTAATTGCATGTGTTTGCGTCTCTACGCATCACTCATTCTCTAATGAGATGGCTTTGTATAAGTTTGGTCTTTCGGTGTGACCTTTAGCTCTTTGGGGTTAAAACATGTTGATAATATTGTCGTACAATATATCTTCATAGTATTATCCCATTGTGAACTACACCTAGTTTGATAACAAACTACTTGACACAAATGCCCTCTTTAACTGCTATTATAGCAGTCATATACTTAGCCTTTTGTTGTAGTATCTGTCACAATGTCTTAACTTTGGAACTCATCCAAATCCATTATGGAACTTACTTTCCATTATATTGTGCCACCCTTAATTTAGATTGAGATAAACTTAATTTGCACTTTGTGACAAAACTAGTATCAATGCAGTACTTCTACAATGAACTAACCATCTATTTGTCACTTCTACAAACAATATATTCTTAGTTCTTCCAAAAGATCATAAGAATATCCTTACTATTGTCCAATGATCATCTTATGAATCATTCTGGTATATGCTCATAACATTTAGAGCATAGGACATATCTGGATTTGTACACATCACAGCATGATTGATATAAATACTCTTTGTGATCAAGTATCAATCTATACTTGAATTTTGTTTCACTTGCCAAATGTCAATACACTTGAATATATCATCAACATTGAACTTTTTTAATCCTTTCTGTGCGACAAGAACCTCTCTTATAGTTTCTATATTGAACTCATTCAATATCTTGTCTATGTACTTCTGGCACAACCATATTAGCGTCTATTGATGCCAGATATTTGGGTTTTGCCTAAGTCTTTCATCAGGATGAAATTCTTAATATGTGTTAATAAAAGATACATTATTTCCAATCAACAATATGTCTTCCACATAATGTATTAGAAACATGTCTTAGCGCTCCCACTTAATTTCTTGCAAACGCAAGCATCTTCATTGCCTCTGATGAATTAAAACTCTTTTAACAATTTCATCATAGTGAAGATTCCAACTCCGCGATGCTCACTTCAACCATTGAAGTTTGCATATGCTTTTAGCATCCTTTGAATTAACAAAACCCTATGGACCGTGTTATGCACATGTCCTAGGTAACGATTCTATTAGAAGAACTTGTTTTGTTTATTCTACTACCATATAACAAAATTATATGTAGTGGTTGCTACATTAATCCGTCTAGACTAAATATCACTATGAAAGATCAAATCTTATCATAGTCAACATTTGAACATTGTTGTGAACTCTTTCCCAACATGTCGACTATTTCATAGATGTAAAACATCCATGTCTATTTCTTTATAGATCCAAACACAACTGTAAGGTCTTACACCTTTCTTGAGGGTCCTTCAAGTTCAAAACTTGATTTCTCGTGTATGGAACTATCACGGATTTTATGGATTCAAGCCATTTGACGGAGTCAGGGCCCATCATCGCTTCTTTGCATGTAGTCGGTTCATTATTCTCAAATAATGATTCAACCCTCAAATCTTGGTATTTGATTGTTTACCCGATCTACTTGTTTCAATAGGAACTTAGATCTCCGTGACCACAACCTTTGAGGCACGTGAGCCATGAGCATTGTTGCTGCCTCCGAAACACTTTTTGACGCTGCGCAACTCTGCACATATAGCTAAGGTTCTTTTAACCTTATCAAAGTTCTATTGTCCTCCCACTTAACTTTTCACGAAAAATTCCTTCTTAAAGAAACTTGACGTTCTAAGCGACAAACACTTTTGTCTCCGGTGTTATGGAGAAATACTTAACAAAGACAGATTCATCCGACTTTGGTTGCAAACATCTTTCTTATGTATAGCATACCAATGTTTAAGAAAGGACTACTTGGGTTTTATCCCAAACCATAACCTTATATGGTGTCATTTCAACGGATTATGATGAAGCTCTTTTCAGTGGAAAAACGGTAATCTCTAAAGCTTTTAATCTTTAAAATACAATGGCAATTTTATGAATTACACCTTTGATCTCACCATGTCAAACAAGGTTTAATTACATATCTCGAATGCTCCATACTCTTATGGTGTTTCGGGAAATGCAAATCCACGGAACGATTCCTTAAATCTTAGGTATTATGCTAAACTCTGTAACTCAAATATCTTCCTTTATGATCTTTATCATAAACTGTTTATATTCTTGTTACAATGATCTTGCACTTCATCTTGAAAGTCTTTGAACTTTTCAAATGTTTCATACTTCATCCTTATTAAGTAAATATTCATATATTCACTCAAATTTTCGGAGAAAGCACATGAAGTTGAAATCCATCGCTCTTGACTACACATAATGGACTTCGTACAACAATGTGTACAAATTCCAATAAGCTAGTCTTTCGTTCACTTTTGGCCTATGAACAAAGTTTTAATTATCTCTAGGAAAGTTTCACAAGCGTCATTTGATCAAACATCAAAAGACTCCAAAATTCCATACATATGGAGTTTCTTCATGTTTTTTTTTCAATATAATTTAAACGGCGATGTCACTTCCTAAGTGATCTTTTCAATCAATTTGTCTTTCGACATCTTTAGCATTAGCTTTATGGATGTGATTTTTCCAACGAGATTTGTGAATCATCCATCTTTTATGGATTACGGCAATTATTTGAACAACCCTTTTGTTCTCATAACACCTGATAAAACAAATCTTGAAGGCAAGCTTTGATGTTTAACGAGCAACACAATAACCCTTTATTTGTTCTCGATGAACATCATCACATATTCTTTTGCTAATTACTTAGTCCACTGTAGTTCATGAATTCTGTTGTTTTGTATGACGATTCATACCAACAAATTCAGTATCAAATACTTAAGAACCACATTGTTTAATAAGCAAAGAATATAGCCATAACATGTATATCATCTATATACTTAAATTGAACAATTCTAATCTTTTCTTTTCTGCCATATATTTATGAGATTCTCTTTCAGTATTTCCTTTTCTGTTTGAAAGAATCTATCAATATCAATAGTGGAGTCATACATATGACACATAGTCCAAAGCGTGTATAGTTAAATACCAATGTCTTTGGACTTGCACCTTGAAGTAGATCACCATCATCAAATGTTTGGTGTTCTTTCAAATTCCTTTATTTAGTAATCTCTTGGTGTAGTAAACATTTTACCTACATCAAATATTCATCCTTATCATGGAATCGTCCATGATCAAACTACCTTTAGCTTATAACGATGAATTACGAGTATAATGTTGCTATCCAAAACCTTTTGGAGGATTAGGACAACAAGTGTCTACACCCTTTCGCAAATTCTCATCAAATATGAGAACATGACTTTAGCCATATTATACTCTATCATGTTGCAACCAAAAATTCGTTTCAGATATCACAATATCTTCCACACATCATGGTTTCTGAAACAACTCTTTCAGATCCTAGATAACCTTGATATTAAGACAATCCTTTGAATATCAAGAATCATGGAGACAAACATGATACTTATATACTAACATTGGAATTGTTACTCTTGTTTTAATACAAATTATTAAACTTCATCGAGTAACCGGAACTTACTGAAAGTTTGCAATAGGACTTTTAAACTTTAGATTAACACTTCAAAAACAATACGATACCAGTTCGTAAAGTAACTAACCAGAATTCTATAGTTCTATCATCTCAATTATAACTAAGCGCAAGGTGGTAAACGGATGCCAATGACTACAACAACTATGCAAATTCACTTTGATTTAGTTTATGATAAATTGAGTTCTAATTAATAATTAAATTAATCTAGGTGAACTCCCACTCAAAACAATATCCCTCACATTGTTTTAGTGATCACACGAACCAAATCCACCACATCAAAACCGATCATCACGAGAGTTGACATAGCTTCAATGGCGAACAATCAACATGTTCATCATATCTACTATATGACTCATGCTCTACCTTTCGGTAATCCGTGTTCCTGAGGCCATGTCTGTACATGCTAGGCTCGTCAAGATCAAACCTTAGCTTCCGCATGAGCAAATCTGGCTTGCCCACGTTGTATACACTTGCGGAATCTAACACACCCGATCATCACGTGGTGCTTCGAAACAACAAGCTTTAGCAACGGTGCCAACTAAGGGTGAACACTTTATGACTTGAAATTCATGTGCATGAGGGATCATCTTATAATGCTACCGTCGTCTTCTAAGCAATACAAGATGCATAAAGGATTAACATCACATGCAATTCATAATATGTGATATGATATGGCCTTTCTTCTTGTTCTTCCGATCTCCATCTTCAAGCAAGAACATGATCTCCATCATCACCGGCATTGCATCAAGGTCAATGACGCTTCTCCATGGTTGTCGTCCACCGGCTTCAACTATTACAACTACTTTGAATAGACACGCGGGTCTTAACATAAATTAAAAACAACCATATGGCTCCTGCCGGTTGCCGACTTACAATAAGGAACATTGCATACATCATATATAATCACAATCATGGCCATATCACATCACTGCACACCCCTGCAAAACAAAGTTAGACGCCTCTACTTTCTTTGCATATTTTACGTGGTTTGGGGCTTTCAATAAGTGTCGTTCTAACTTACGAACATGAACCACAACATTGATACTAGTATTGTTAATCACCCGTTGTAAATTGGATCTTAACTATGCTAGGAGAAACAGACACCCGCAAAGCCACTTATGCAATACAAGTTGCATGTCAAGCGTGGAGCAAGTCTCATGAACGATTTCATGTAAGGTTAGCCCGGGCCGCTTCATCCCAACATACCGCAAGATGCAAAGTACACAAGAAGCAATCGACAATAAAAGCATCAACGCCCACAATGACCATTGTGTTCTACTCGTGCAACAGATCTACATATAGACACGGCTCTGATACCACTGTAGGGGTTCGTAGCATGGAAAACAAAAATTTTCTATCGCATACAAACAAACAAGCCAAGATCTATCTACTAGATTGTAGCAACGAGTCGATGGAATAACTTACCCTCGAAGATTCCAAAGCGGTTAACGAGAGCAGATTCTCGTGGGTGATGTAGTCGTACTCTTTCCGATCTCAAGATCGCGTAGACGATCCTTCCGGCGCCACGTTCTGGCAGCGCTCCTGCAGTCGGTCACACGTTCGGTACTCGACGAAGACCTTCCTCTCCCTTGTTCCAGCAGGCAGCGGAGGTGGTAGCACTCTCCTCGTGATTCCGGCAGCACAACGGCGTGGTACCGGAAGTAGAGGGGAAATCCCGCAGGGCTTCGCCTTAAGCCGGTGCGAGTATGGTGGAGCTTATGAGAGAGGCTATTAGTGGTCTAGTAATTAGACACACCAATTAGAAGGCTCTAAACCAATTAGAAGGCTCTAAACCGCTGGCTAAAGCAATTAGAAGCTCTAAACCAAAACGGCTCTAAACCGGAGATTTAGAGGTAGAAAGTTGTGTCACTAGGAGGAGAGCCCTGCCCCTCCTTTTATGGGTGGAGGGGCCTTGGCGCGCCAGGGAGGGAGGGAGTCCCTCCCCAACTCGGCCTAGGGCTTGGGCGCCGGCCTGGAGGAGTCCAACTCCTCCTCCAGGTTGGTTCCAACTCCTCTTGCTTGTTTCCCACAGTTTCCTGTTTCCCACAGTTTCCTGTTTTAGCCGTTTGACTTTTCAAACTGGCAATTTGACTTTCATGTTTTTGGAACAGCAAGAACACTTAGTACATGATGCAATCACTCAATGACACACTCATGTACCCTCCCCCCCGGAGTGCCGGACAATCCGGAACCTTCTAGAACATTCCTGATGAAAACACCGGAATCATTCCCGAACTCCGAAACGGGACTTTCCTTATATGAATCATTCTCCGGACCATTCCGGATCACCTCGTGATATCCCGGATCCCATCCGAGACTCCGAACAACATTCGGTCTCTTTCTCATAATACCATAACTACTCAAACAACGTCGAATCCTTAAGTGTGTCTCCCTACGGTTCGTGAATTATGCGGACATGATCGAGACACTTCTCCGAACAATAACCAATAGAGGAATCTGGAAATTCATATGGCTCCCACATATTTCTACGATTACTTTGCGATCGAATGAACCACTTACATACGATACCAATTTCCCTTTGTCTCACGATAGTTTACTTATCCGAGGTTATGATCGTCGGTATCTCTGCATACCTAGTTCAACCTCGTTACCGATAAGTACTCTTTTCTCGTTCCCGTGATATGTGATCCCTTGTGACCAAGTCACATGCTTGCAAGCTAATTGGATGACATTCCACCGAGAGGGCCCAGAGTATATCTATCCGTCATCTGGATGGACAAATCCCACTCTTGATCCATGTGTTTCAACCAATACTTTCCGAACACTTAATGCCACCTTTATAGCCACCCAGTTACGGTGTGGTGTTTGATGTCATCAAAGCATCCATCCGGTAAAGGTGATATGCATGATCTCATGGTCGAAGGAATTAGGTCACTATGTATCAGAAAGCATATAGCAATTGAACTATTGAAATGACTTGATCTTTATGCTACGCTTATCTATAGGAGTATATCCATCACATCATTCTCCTAATGATATGATCCTGTTGTTAATAACATCTCTATGTTCATGATCAGGAAACCATGATCATATATTAACCAACAAGCTAGTTTAACAAGAGGCTTTACTAGGGACTCTTATTTTAGTTTACAAATCACACAAGTATTAATGTTTCCGGTTAATACAATTATAGCATGGTATGTAAACATTTATCATAAGTGTGAAGATATGATAATAACCACTTTATTATTGCCTCTTGGGCATATCTCCAACACGTTTCTGGTACTATATGTGGATGGCATATTGATTATTGGAAATGACATCAACATGCTTAACGATGTGAAGAGTTATTTGAACAAGTGTTTTTCAATGAAAGACCTAGGTGAATCTGCTTATATATTGGGCATCAAAATCTATAGAGATAGACAAAGACGCCTGATAGCTTTAAGCCAGAGAAAATACCTAGACAAAGTTCTGAAAAGGTTCAGAATGGATAAGGCAAAGAAAGGTTCAGTTCCTATGTTGTCAGGTAAGATATTGAGCAAGGCTCAGTGTCCAGCTACGGTAAATGATAGGGAAGCTATGAGCAAAGTGCCTTATGCCTCGGCCATAGGTTCCATCATGTATGCCATGCTGTGTACTAGACCAGATGTGTCCAATGCTCTTAGTTTGACGAGCAGATATCAAAGTGATCCAGGAGTGGAACAATGGACAGCCGTGAAGAACATCCTAAAGTACCTAAATAGAACTAAAGAAATGTTCTTAGTCTATGGGGGTGATGAATAGCTTGTCGTAAAAGGTTATGTCGATGCTAGTTTCGACACCGACAAGGATGATTCTAAATCTCAGACAGGATACGTTTATATTTTGAATGGAGGAGCTGTGAGCTGGAGAAGCTGCAAGCAAAGCGTGATCGCGGGATCTACAGTAGAAGCGGAATACATGGCTGCTGCAGAAGCGTCAAGTGAAGGAGTTTGGATCAGAAACTTCATCACTGAGCTTGGCGCGGTTCCAAGTGCATTGGACCCACTGGAGATATTGTGTGACAACACTGGCGCCATAGCACTCGCTAAGGAACCAAGATATCATCCAAAGACCAAGCATATCAACCGCAAGATTCATATAATCCGAGATTATATAGCAGATGGAGATCTGAAGATTAGCAAAGTACATACGGATCTGAATGTCGCAGATCCATTGACTAAACCTCTTCCACATGTAAAACATGATCAACACCTCAGTGCCATGGGTGTGAGATTGTTACCTGATGTAAACTAGATTATTGACTCTAGTGCAAGTGGGAGACTGTTGGAATTATGCCCTAGAGGCAATAATAAAGATGTTATTATTATAATTCTTGTTCATGATAAAGTTTATATTCCATGCTAGAATTGTATTAAGCGGAAACTTTAATACTTGTGTGGTTTGTAAACAACATCGTGTCCCTAGTACGCCTCTATGGACTAGCTCATTGATCAATGATGGTTAAGGTTTCCTAACCATAGACATGAGTTGTCAATTGATAATGAGATCATATCATTGGGAGAATGATATGGTGGATAGACCCAAACAAAGCAGAGCAATTAGATCGTGTCATCGTGTTCGTCTTTGCGAAGCTTTTCCTATGTCAAATATTGTATTCCTTAGACCATGAGATAATACAACTCCCTGGTATCGGAAGAAAGCTTTGAGGTCATCAAACGTCATCCTATGAGAGGGTGATCATAAAGGTGTCTCTCAGGTGATCGGAAAGTATCTATTGGGTTGTATGTATCGAGATGGGATTTGTCCCTCCCAAGTCGGAGAGATATACTTCGGGCCCACTCGGTAATCGATATCAACACCGCTTGCGAGCATGTGGTTAAGGAGTTAATCACAAAGTGATACCGGATTACGGAACGAGTAAAGTACTTGCTGTGAACGAGATTTAACTAGGTATGACGGTACCTACGATCGAATCTCGGGCAAGTAAAATATCGCGAGACGAAGGGAATATATATATGGGATTGATTGAATACTGGCATCGTGGTTCATCCGATATGATCATCGATGAATGTGTGGGAGTCAATATGGGTGCCCAGACCCCGCTGTTGATTATTGATAGAAGATCATGTCTGCATATTCTCGAACCCGCAGGGTCACACACTTAACGTATCTCGACGCTAGGATAGATTGGATAATTGGTTTATGAATTTTTTGTTCGGAGTCTCGGATGGGATCCGGGATATCAGGAGAGGTTCCGGAATGGTCCGGAGAATAAGATTCATATAAGGCAGTGCAGTTTTTGGAGTTCGGAATTGTTTCGGGTTAATCGGTATTGTACCGGAAGCTTCTAGAACCTTCCGGAAGGGGACCAACGTGGCCCCACCTTCCGGGAGGGGGCATGGGCCTATGAGGGAGTGTCCTGGCCACATTGGGCCAGGGGAACAAGGCCCCATAGGGCCCAGCCGATTCTAGAGAGATTTGACTCGTTTAAATCTCGGGATAGAATTTCTAGATAAGGGAGAGTTTAAATTGTTTAAACTAGAGATAGGATTTCTAGATAAGGGAGAGTTTAAATTGTTTAAACTAGAGATAGGCTTGGAGGAGGGGCAAGGTCTGGCCGCCCCCCCTCTCTATATAGAGGGGTGGTGCGCCCCCTCCCCCCTGACTACACACCTTCCTCCAAGCCCTAGCAGCCTTGCTACCTTCCTCTCTCCCTCCCGACTGTTTGTAGGCGAAGCCCTGCAGCAGAAATTCTCCACCATATACACCACGCCGTCGTGTTGTAGATCCAATCTATCTCTCCACCATACTCGCTGGTCCGAGGAAGGAGGAGACGTCGAGGTGCTGCACGTGTGCATCTCACGGAGGCACCGCCACTTGTGGTGCTAGATCGGATCGGATCGCGAGGAGGAGAAGCGAGTACGACTACATCACCCACGTTCCGACGAACGTTCCGTTGTGCGAATCTTCAAGGGTATGAAGATCTAATCCAATCTCTCTCGTTGTTTGCATCTCCTAGATTAGATCTTGGCTTTCCCTCTGTTCGCTCTGTAGAAAATTTTGATTTACTATGCCGCGAAACCCTTCAGGAATAACAACAGAAAACGCTGCACGCATTAGCAGCACAAACGCTATCTCTCTCTCGTTTCAGGTTCAACAACCACATTTGGTATCAGAGCCCCGTTCGAATCCAGCGATGTCGACGTCTGCTGGGCGACAGACGGCAGCGGAGAAGGCAAAGGGGGCATAGGTGCCGAGCGCGATCTCTGGCGGGTCCAAGCCGCCGGGGCAGCGTCGCACCTCCGTGTCCCCGGCTCCGCGGTGAGGGCGAAGCCTGATCCGCAGCGGCGGCAACGAGATCGTCGTCCGGGAAGGTGGTGCACGAATCCAGCGGCAACACGCAGTACCCAACCCTCACGCGATCCAACTACGCAGAGTGGGCAATGGTAATGCGTGTGCAGCTGCAAGCGGCCCACTTGTGGGATGTGATCGAGTTCGGCGCGGAAGAGGAGGGGGATGACCGCGCGGCGCTCGCGGCTCTCCTCCGTGCTGTCCCGCCGGAGCTTGTGCGAACCTGGCGGCCAAGGACTGCGCAAAGACGACATGGGAGACCATCAAGACGATGCGTCTCGGCTCGGAGCGGATCCGAGAAGACAAGGCGCAAACTCGGTGCCGTGAGTGGGAGGAGCTCTGGTTCAAGTCCGGGGAAACGATCGAGGATTTTGCGTTGCGCCTCACGGCGACCGTGAGTGCCTCGAGCTGCTCGGTGACCCCGTCGACGAGTACAAGGCCGTGCTCAAGTATCTCCGCGTCATGCCGAAAAAATATCGCATGATGGCAATGGCGATCGAGCAGACGGTGAACCTGCGCACACTCACGATCGAGGATCTGACCGGCAGGTTGATCACGGCAGAAGAGGGATACGGGATCGATGAAGAGGTCACGGACGGCGTCGGCAAGCTCCTTCTCACAGAAGAGGAGTGGTCCGAGCGCCAGAAGCAACGCACTGGATCCTCATCTAGTGGGGGCGCCGGCGAGAGAAAAGGGAAGCCTCCGGGCAAACCCAGATCGCCGGGCGACGACGGAAAGGGCGTTGGGGAGAATGGCGGCTCCAACGAGCGCCAAAAGGGCAACTGCAGATACTGCGGGAAGGCCGGGCATTGGGCAAAGGAGTGTCGGAAGGCACAACGTGATCGCAATCAAGGGAAGGAGAAGAAAGAAACCGCGAATCTCGTTCGTCCTGGCGACGAGACAGAGCAGGGGCTCCTGATGGCCGTCGTCAACGACATCGTCGCCGCACCTCAAGCCGTCTTCTTGAACGAAGAAAAGGTGATTCCCGTACCCTCCCCTGATGGAGTCTGGTTCTTTGACACAGGCACCAGCAGTTACATGACTGGCGAGCGCCACGCCTTCTCCATCATCGACGAGGCCGTGCACGGCACGATGAAGTTCGGCGACGGATCTCTCGTAGCCATCCGCGGCCGCGGGACGATCGTGTTCCGTGGGCAGAGAGGGGATCAGCGCGCGCTGGCTGACGTGTTCTTCATCCCGAGCCCGCGGAGCAATATAATCTCCGTCGGCCAGTTGGACGAGGGAGGCTGCACGATCGGCATCAAGGGCGGGATCATGACGATCCACAATCCGTCAGAGCGTATCCTCGCCCGCGTCAAGCATACAGGGAGCAGGCTGTACACCGGCGTTCTGACAGTCGACGCGCCAATCTTCCTCATCGCCAAGCTTGACGACGAGTCGTGGCGGTGGCACGCCCGTATGGGACACTTGCACTTCCGAGCGCTGCACGCCATGGGGTCCAAGGGCATGGCTCGCGGGATGCCCACCATTGACCATGTCGGGGAGTACTGCAACGTCTGCGCCCTTGGGAAGCAGCATCGGACGCCATTCCCTCAAGCCACGACGTATCGCGCAGAACAAGGCCTAGAGCTCGCGCACACGGATCTCTGCTGGCCGATCTCGCCGCCGTCACCGGGAGGTAAAAAGTACTTCTTGTTGGTCGTTGATGATCATAGTCGATACATGTGGATAGAACTTCTCAACACCAAGGACGAGGCGTTCGACCGCTTCCAGAAGGTACAAGCTGCCGCTGAAGCCGAAGGAAGATGCAAGCTGCGCGCGTGGTCAGACCGGGGCGGCGAGTTCAACTCCATCGACTTCCGCAAGTACTGTGAGCAGCGCGGCATCAAGCATCACACCACAGCTCCCTATTCTCCCCAACAGAATGGGGTCATGGAGCGTCGGAACCAGAGCGTGGTGGAGATGGCCAGATGCCTGATCAAGAGCATGGGTATGCCGGCGTACTTCTGGGCGGAGGCGGTGGTCACCGCGGTGTACATTCTCAACCATGCGCCGATGAGAAGCTTGGAGGGTGTCACAGCATACGAGGCATGGTACGGCCGTAAACCCAATGTGCAGCATCTGCACATGTTCGGATGCACGGTTCATGGCAAGAACATCGGGCCTGGGATCACAAAACTCTCTCATCACTCGACCCCGATGGTGTTCATGGGATATGAGCCAGTATCCAAGAGCTACCGCGTCTACAACCCAGTCACGAAGAAGGTCCAGGTCACACGCGACGTGTTGTTCGAGGAAAACAGGGCGTGGGACTGGAGAAAGCCGGACGCGCCCACGACGCAGCGTGGCGAAGCCCAGAGCGCGCCCAGTGCGTGAACGGTGTATGACACTTTCACTGTGGTGTACACCACAGAGAACGGCCAGGAAGAACTGGACACGGGCGCCGACACGGAGGTATCTCCCTGTACATCGACAACAGGGACACCTGCCGGTGTCTCTCTCATGCCTCCATCGATGCACCTGCAGACGCTAGACACGGGAAGCGAAGTCCGGTGGGCTACACCGCCCACACGTGACGACGCGTTCGACGCGGAATATGGTGCACTGCTCAGGTACCGACGCCTCTCCTGCATCCTCGACGAAACTGAGGGGGAGGCCACTCACGAGGAGGGTGAGGCCCTCCTTCTCAGTGTGGAGGAGCCTCGGGACGTCAGCGAAGCGCTCTACAATGCTCACTAGAAGGAGGCCATGGACGACGAGATGAGTTCCATCCGCGACAATGGCACCTGGGAACTCACCGCTCTCCCTGCGGGTCACAAAGCCATTGGACTCAAATGGGTATACAAGGTGAAACGTGATCCCGATGGCCAGATCGTGAAGTACAAGGCTAGGCTCGTAGCAAAGGGCTACGCTCAGCGACAAGGCATCGATTTCGACGAGGTCTTCGCGCCAGTTGCTCGCATGGAAACTGTGCGGATTCTCCTCACGCTCGCCGCTCACTCTCGTTGGGAAGTGCACCACATGGATGTTAAATCCGCATTTCTCAACGGTTAACTCGCGGAGGAGGTGTATGTCGCACAACCGCCGGGATACGTCGTCGCCGGCAAGGAGAACACCGTCCTGCACCTGAAGAAGGCCCTGTACGGACTACGACAGGGCCCACGCGCCTGGTACGCCAAACTCGACGACACACTCGCCAACCTCGGATTCAGTCGCAGTCCGGTTGAGCACGATGTCTATCGACGGGGGAGCAACACATCGTTCCTGCTCGTCGGGGTGTACGCCGATGACCTGATCATCACGGGCATAGATGCAGCAGCGATCACTGAGTTCAAGGAGCAGATGAAGAAACTCTTCAAGATGAGTGATCTGGGTCTTCTCAGCTACTATCCGGGCATCGAGGTGAAGTAGTCAGAGGAGGGAATCACTCTCTGCCAGCGGAACTATGCGTGCAAGATTCTCGAGCAAGCAGGGCTCGCGAACTGCAACAGCTGTCAGACGCCAATGGAGTGCCGTCTGAAGCTGGTCAAGGAGGAAGGATCTGAGGCCGTCGACGCCTCACTCTATCGGAGTATCATTGGCAGCCTGCGATATCTGGTAAATTCTAGACCTGACATTGCCCATGCTTTCGGAATCGTCAGCAGGTTCATGGAGAAGCCCGGCTCTGCGCACTGGACCGCCGTCAAGCAAATCCTTCGGTATGTGCAAGGAATGAAGCAGCGCGGGTGTCAATACAGACATGGGCGCTGCCCTCCACGTCTGCCGGCGTTTAGCGACAGTGACCATGCTGGGGATACCTCTGATCGCAAGAGCACCTCAGGACAGGTCTTCTTCCTTGAGAAGAATCTGGTGTCTTGGTCTTCACAGAAACATCAAGCATTGGCTACTAGTTCATGTGAAGCAGAGTACATCGCGGCAGGAGCTGCAACCCAGCAGGGCATCTGGCTCAGTCGTCTTCTCGGAGAAATGCTGGGCTGCGAACCTGTCAAGTTCGAACTCCAAGTGGACAACAAGGCCGCCATAGCACTGGCGAAGAATCCAGTTCATCATGATCGTAGCAAGCATATTGATGTCAAGTTTCACTTCATCAGGGAGCATGTGGAGAAAGGGAAGGTTGAGCTCGTTTACGTCGGGACTGAGGATCAGCTCGCAGACATCCTTACAAAGGCTCTCGGGCGCGTGCGCAGCTCGCAGACATCCTTACAAAGGCTCTCGGGGGCGTGCGCTTCATCGAGCTCCGTCAGAAGTTGGGCATCGTGATGATCAGCAAGGGACAATAAGCTTAGGGGGAGAATTGTTAGCACGTCTAAGCTTACTGTCAGGTTTAGAGTTAGTTGTTTCTGTTTTTTCAGATAATAACGATGCGTGGGATCTCCTGACATCCATGCAGTCATGTAGCTCGGGAAGTGTGGCAGCGCACGTTCCCTTGTCCTCTCGTTTTCTTTTCGTAGTGCTCCCGACCCTCTCGGCGCTCTGACTTAGGATGTGGGATGGCACGTCTAGAACGGGTCTTAGCCCAGCTGATCGGGGGGCAAGTTAGCTCCTTTGTAATCGCTGTTATAAGGAAGGAATAACAACAAAAAACGTTGCACGCATTAGCAGCACAAAGGCTATCTCTCTCTCTCGTTTCAGGTTCAACAACCATAGGGTGCAGCTTTCTGGGCTAGAGGATTCGCTATAATGGGCCCTTGATCCCTCCGCGATACGCCTGCACCTGAAGAAGGCCCTGTACGGACTGTGACAGGCCCCACGCGCCTGGTACGCCAAACTCGACGACACACTCGCCAACCTCGGATTCAGTCGCAGTCCGGTTGAGCACGCTGTCTATCGACGGGGTAGCAACACATCGTTCCTGCTCGTCGGGGTGTACGTCGATGACCTGATCATCACGGGCACAGATGCATCAGCGATCACTGAGTTCAAGGAGCAGATGAAGAAACTATTCAAGATGAGTGATCTAGGTCTTTTCAGCTACTATCCGGGCATCGAGGTGAAGCAGTCAGAGGAGGGAATCACTCTCTGTCAGCGGAACTATGCGTGTAAGATTCTCGAGCAAGCAGGGCTCGCGAACTGCAACAGTTGTCAGACGCCAATGGAGTGCCGTCAGAAGCTGGTCAAGGAGGAAGGATCTGAGGCGACGCCTCACTCTATCGGAGTATCATTGGCAGCCTGCGATATCTGGTCAATTCTCGACCTGACGTTGCCCATGCTGTCGGAATCGTCAGCAGGTTCATGGAGAAGCCCGGCTCTGCGCACTGGACCACTGTCAAGCAAATCCTTCGCTATGTGCAAGGAACGAAGCAGCACGGGTGTCAATACAGACCTGGGCGCGGCCCTCCACGTCTGCTGGCGTTTAGCGACAGTGACCATGCTGAGGATACCTCTGATCGCAAGAGCACCTCAGGACAGGTCTTCTTCCTTGAGAAGAATCTGGTGTCTTGGTCTTCACAGAAACAGCAAGCAGTGGCTACTAGTTCGTGTGAAGCAGAGTACATCGCCGCAGGAGCTGCAACCCAGCAGGGCATCTGGCTCAGTCGTCTTCTCAGAGAAATGCTGGGCTGCGAACCTGACAAGTTCGAACTCCAAGTGGACAACAAGGCCGCCATAGCACTGGCGAAGAATCCAGTTCATCACGATCTCAGCAAGCATATTGATGTCAAGTTTCACTTCATCAGGGAGCATGTAGAGAAAGGGAAGGTTGAGCTCGTTTGCGTCGGGACTGAGGATCAGCTCGCAGACATCCTTACAAAGGCTCTCGGGCGCGTGCGCAGCTCGCAGACATCCTTACAAAGGCTCTCGGGCGCGTGCGCTTCATCGAGCTCCGTCAGAAGTTGGGCATCGTGATGATTATCAAGGGATAATAAGCTTAGGGGGAGAATTGTTAGCACGTCTAAGCTTACTGTCAGGTTTATAGTTAGTTGTTTCTGTTTTTTTTCAGATAATAACGATGCGTGGGATCTCCTGACATCCATGCATTCGTGTAGCTCGGGAAGTGCGGCAGCGCACGTTCCCTCGTTCTCTCGTTTTATTTTCGTAGTGCTCCCGACCCTCTCGGCGCTCTGACTTAGGTCGTGGGATGGCACGTCTAGAACAGGTCTTAGCCCAGCTGATCGGGGGGCAAGTTAGCTCCTTTGTAATCGCTGTTATAAGGAAGGAATAACAACCGAAACGCTGCACGCATTAGCAGCACAAAGGCTATCTCTCTATCGTTTCAGGTTCAACAACCATAGGGTGCAGCTTTCTGGGCTAGAGGATTCGCTATAATGGGCCCTTGATCCCTCCGGGTTGTTTTTGGTCACCTCGATGTGTAGGAAATTGATCGTAGGCTTGACGGAACTGGTGTACAATATCATTTGGAAGACGAAGCTCCCTTTGAAGATTAAGTTTTTTTCCTGGAAGCTTGCCAGAGGGCGGCTACCAGTGAATGATCAAATTCATGAGCGGCACCAACCTACATATGGCGAGTGTTGGATCTATGGTCAGGACGAAACCCAGTGTGTTCTAGCTCTGTTCTGCTAGAGCGGTGTGAGTGTTAGCACAGCCCCTGCCTCCGAATACTTTCCGACGACACCGACGATAAAGTTCTGACGAGACGACACACGTACGAGAAACTCCTGCCGAGACGCGATGCGCACGTATCAACAGTTAACCAGCCGGATCGATTTCTTTTGATCAGCTAGATGAACTCTCACAACTCACCGTACGTGAAAACCAATTGATTGCCACACGGGCTTGTCGCTCGTGTTTTTCCTTGTATTGATTTCCCACGGTCTTTACAAACCTAGCTTACACACGTATATATACACGCTAGAAGTCATCTATACAAACTCAACTCGGTTTCTAATCCTAAACCGATACATGCATGCATAGCTCACGTAACACACGTACGTGTGCTGGTTCTAGGAGATTCCAACTTGTACTAGTTGGACTTATATTCGTATACGAGCCGTATACGACGGATAGAGCGCACGGCTTCTGTGCCGGGACGTGTTTATTTCCAACAATCACCCCCTAAGCACGACATGCGCTACACCTCGACCTGGATCCCAGATACGCCAGCTACTCCTCGCGGGCGTCATCCTCGACATTGCTTTCGCCGTTTGCTTCCTCGGCACCCATGTCACCGACATTGCTTTCGCCAGCTTCTCCATGGTTTCACATCGACCCTTCTCGTCCGCGTCCTTCTTTTCCGTGTCCTCCTTGTCGATGTTGTCCATGAATGTGCCTTCAATCTTCATTGATTCCTTGATGAACAAACATTGATTCTCGTACTCCATCTTCACCAGATAATTTACCGTCAAAAATTCTTTGTTCGGATAGTAGTCCATCACGTCTCCCATGCGTGCTTGCGTCGGTCGTAGTCGTCTCATCTCCAGTGCAGTCGGAGGCTTTGCGACATACTCTTCTGCGTCCGACAACGCGTTTGTTTCTTCAGTTTCTAAACCTTGTGTGCCTCCACGTAGAGCTCCTGGAGCCAACGGCTCTACATGCAGCGTATCCTGCATGCCTATCTCTGAGCCAATTTCTTGACTCACCACCACATCATATGGCCCTTTCACTTTTGGGCACTCCTTTGCCCCAAGCTCTTCACGTGGATCATCACCTCCTGTACTAGCAGATGATGAGCTAAACACAACACCTTCTAGCTCTGTTTTTTCTGACCACAGACTAGCCTTTTCTCCGGACACTTTTCCTTCTGGGAGTATCCCTAGTGCTTCTGGCCTGGTGTCCACGCCTGGAGCACCCCCTAGGCCTTCAATCTCTTCAGGGTCTGAATTTGCTGACAAAGATAAGCTTTGTTGATTCATATTTTCTTCATACTCAAGATCCCACGTGATGTGAAAATATGAATATTCCGGTTCCTTGGAGCCCCAATTTCATGATTTCTCTTCCTCAAAGACTACGTCGTCCGTGAAAACCACCTTATTGGTATAGGGGTTGCACAAACGGTATCCCTTCGAGCCTTCATAGCCTTTCATGATCATTGGAGTACTCTGATTCACCTTATGCGCCACATATCCAAAAGTACGAAGATGATCAACCGAGGGCTTCCGTCCGTACCATGCTTCATACGGAGTCATACCAACTCCACTCTCAGTTGGTTCCATGTTCAGCAAATACACAGCCGTATTGACTGCCTCACCCCAGAAGTTTCCTGGCAAACCTTTACTCTTCATCATCCTCCGTGCCATGGTCAACACGGTTTGATGCAGCTCGCCTTCCTGATCAATGCGTAGAGCTCTTATCTTCGCCTCCACCTTAAACTCTCCGGCTTCCTTGATCTTCTCGAATGCTTGTTGTGCTTGATACTTACTTTTCAGCAACACAATCCACATGTATTTACTATGATCATCCACCGCAAGCATGAAGAACTTATTGCCGGACGAAGTTGCAGGCGAAATTTCAACGCATAGACCGCCATGATCAGATTCTGAAGCTTCACTCGCCTCAAACGTGGCTTCACGTAGAAACCGGACACTCCGTTGCTCGTGATCCACACACGGTAGATCGTGATCCACTTGCGCCACAATCTCCGTACCCGGTGATGGAGGATCCTCCTCATCCTTCAGCTCAGTTACTTCGAGCATCAGCATCATCGGTCCATCATCATCTCCTTCCTGGGCGATGAGAGCCCTCTCCTTCGACGATTTCTTGCAATCCTTCTTGAAGTGACCGACCTCGCCGCACTTATGACATCTTACTTTCTTGATGTCAAACTTCCTCCGCGACGGAGCCTCGTCCTCGTCCTCCCCTGCGATATGCTTTTTCGCTGGGCGAGAATCTTCTCTATCACTCCTGCTGCCGGATGCTTTATCGCCCTTCTTTTCCTTGGCGAACAACGCTCGAGCCATAAGCATGAGATGCTCATCCACTTTCGCGTCGCCATAGGTGATCTTCATCCGCTCGTCGTGCGCCTTGAACCGTCCAACTAGATCATCCATCGTGAGAGTCTTGAGATCAACGCATTGCTCGATCGCCGAGACAACGGGTGAGTAACGCGGCGGCGCCACGCGAAGGAAACGCCTCACAATAGAGATCTCATCCAGCTTCTCGCCAAGTCCGCGAATCCCATTGACCAGTGTAGCGACCCTTGAAGCAAAAGCGTCTAGCGTCTCATCTTCTCCCATCTCCAGATTCTCGTACTTCTTCTGCAAGGTTTGCAGGGTCGCCTCGCGGACGCGCTCGTGCCCAAGATTTAGCGTCTTGAGCGTATCCCACACCTCCTTTGCAGATTTCTTTGAGATCAGGTATTGCATCAGATCCGTTGGCACCACCGAGCATATGGCCGTGAGTGCTAGTCGGTCGAGGTGGTACTTCGACGCGCCTTTCTTGAACTCGTCGCCGCCTGGATCGACAGCCTCCCAGAGTCTGGCGCCTTCTAACGCCCACTCCATCTGGACCGTCAAGACCGTGTAGTTGTCGCGGCTGTACCGCGGATACTGCATCGACACCGGCGCACCCGTAGACGCACCAGAATACTCGCCTAACTCCTTGTCCGTCATGACCTCCCGTTACTAGGAGATCCTCCGCGAGGCTCTGATACCAATTGTTAGCACAGCCCCTGCCGCCGAATACTTTCCGACGACACCGACGATAAAGTTCTGACAAGACGACACACGTACGAGAAAGTCCTGCCGAGACGCGATGCGCACGTATCAACAGTTAACCAGCCGGATCGATTCTTTTGATCAGCTAGATGAACTCTCACAACTCACCGTACGTGAAAACCAATTGATTGCCACACGGGCCTGTCGCTCGTGTTTTTCCTTGTATTGATTTCCCACGGTCTTTACAAGCCTAGCTTACACACGTATATATACACGCTAGAAGTCATCTATACCAACTCAACTCGGTTTCTAATCCTAAACCGATACATGCATGCATAGCTCACGTAACACACGTACGTGTGCTGGTTCTAGGAGATTCCAACTTATACTAGTTGGACTTATATTCGTATACGAGCCGTATACGACGGATAGAGCGCACGGCTCCGTGCCGGGACGTGCTTATTTCCAACAGTGAGTGCCTGGCTAAGTATGGCCTAGAACCCGATGTCCTTTGATGAATTTCTTTTGGTTTTCCTCTCTCTCGCTCCAAAATCTAGTCGTCTTGTTTGAATTCTGTTTGGTACCCAGTGCTGCGCTTTGTGGAACATTCGTAATAAATTCACCATTGAACATAAAGTTCCCTAGTCAACCTGCTGATTGCATCTTTAAATCCATCATCTTCTTGCAGCTCTGGAGACCTTGGTGCCAGATTATTTGTTGTACAACTCTGGGCTTTATTAATTTATAAGCACAGGCAGCTACTGCTGGGTTGTACTCACAATGTATATATGTACTACTATATTGGTATGTGTAACAGTGGTACCACACTTGTACTCATACAATTTACATGCATCCAGAGAAGATACACGAATCCCAGCTGCATCTCTAGCTTCAAATCCTGTCCTTGATTTTGGTTTTGAGCTCGTCCACCTTGATGCCTACGACCCTGGCCATCTCAAGGCATTCATTGATTAGCAAGATGTTCGGCAGCGCCTCCACTCGGAAGCGCTCCACGACATCTTTACAGCTGTCGACGTCCACCCGGCAGAATACGGCCTCCTTCCTCTTAGCCATAGCCATGTCCCGGAAGGATTTCAGCATGACCCTGCATGGTTCGTTCCAGCTCGCCCAGAGCATCAGCACCACCTTCAATTTGAGTCGATATATATAGCGATCCATTTCTGGAGCATCTCACAAAGACATCAAAATTCAGAAATAGTAGGAGTACCGGATGCCTTTTCGCCAGGGCGGCCTCTACATCTTGAGATTTGGTAACGGTGTAATAAACCCTGTAATAGCCGGCTCTGGAATTCGGAAACACTACAGCACATGCAGCACAAAATTAGTAGCCAGCAAATTCTATCTTACATCTAGATTGTGTTCTTGATAGAAAACAAGAAGGGGGAAACTACACTAGCCAGAATACCTTCGGTGGTCAGTGACGACATGCTTTGCTTTCTTTCACGGCTGATCGATCATATCGTGTGGGGAATTAAAGGCAGTCAGGGCGCTATGGTGGCAATATATAGTCCTTGTAGCTATCTGAGGCCTTAACTAAGGATGGGAAGGAATATATACCTTTTGCAACGTCGATCAGAACCTAGCTAGATATATTTTGGGCAGGCAATTGGCCTTAGCTGAGGCCTTAGTCACTACAGGAAAAATTGTCGCTGCCATTGCCCCTCTCCTTTTCCGTGTGTCAAAGTCTTTGCCGTGTTCCGGGGCGTCTTTGCCGTGTGGGAACGTCAACCCCTCTCCCGTAGTGAGTTAAGGATGCCCAAACCTTCCCACAAGTGCAAATACGAACCAAAAGAGTGGGAGAATATATTTTGGGTAGGCAATTGGCATCCCGAAAAGAAACCAACTGGGCATCTCACCACTAAAGGTTATTCTTAACCTGTATACTACTTGGAAAAAGGGATTCCAACTCAACTTATGCTTCCTCCCATTATCGACTTCCTTTTACATCAGTTGTTAGTAGCTTCTTTCAACATAGGATTCTTTTTCTTCCATCCGTTTCAAATAAGTTGTCTAAATTTTGTCTAGATTTGTGTGTATCTAGACGAATCTAGACAAAGTTGAGATAACTGATGTGAGACGGAGGGAGTACATTAATTGTTCCTAGCTTCTTTCGCCTTTGCTTGGCCACTATCTAAAGAACCTTATTGTCCAAAATGCATACCGCCCCATGCTCATTGCTTCCCATCCGCTGGATTCCGCAATGTGTCGGTCACTCTGTCTCCTTCGGTCCCACCATCTATATATTTTGGAAGCAAAAACTATATGTCGAGTGTTTCACTCGGCAAAAGGGACATTTGGCGCATTATGGTAGATTCTAAGAGCTGCTGGAAAAAAATTCATGCTCGTATTTCTCTTTGCTGAGTACTAGACCCGATAGCAAAGTAGATCAGCGACAATCCTCGCTCCGCTCCATCAGAAGTTAATCTTCTTATCAATTTGGATGACAACTTTAACAAAGAGTATGAGGTCGAACACTCGGTAAAGACGAGGGCCACATGTCATCTCTTGCTGACAGATATTGGTTGGGTTTATATGCCGGCACTCAGCCAAGCCGAAGCCACTTGGCCTCCTTGTTTTTGCTAGGAAAAAACATATAACACCCACAAAGTTTGTGCCGTGAAACGGACAAATAACACTCGGGAAAACTTGAGTTACCAACGTCGCGTCTTTGCCAAGTATATCACTCAGCGAAGACGACGTTCACGATTGCCGAGTATATTTTGGATTTAGTTGAGTATTTCTAATTCTCAGCAACCAAGTGTTTTCTAGTAGTGAGTAGTATGGATTATGCATGAGAAGAGCAAAAGAAGAACAAAACCATATTTTATTACACCACTACGGGAAAACGAAATTGTGCTGTGTATTAAAAATACACAGCGATGTCTAAAAAACACTCGGCAAAATTTTGTTGTGTATATACACTCGGCAAACAACACACAGCAAATAACCCGCCGGTAAAGATGACTTTACCGAGTGTTTGAAACCCGGATACTCGGTAAAGGCTTTGCCGAGTGTCTAAACTCCTGATACTCGGCAAATACAGGACTGATGGTGTCCACAACCACGGACGGCGTCAACCCTTTGCCGTGTGTTGCCGTTTTGCCGAGTGTCAAGAAGGGAACACGGCATGTCACCACAGTCACACGATTGAGCCACCGTTTTGCCGAGAGTAATTGTCGTCAAACACAGCAACTTTCTGAACTGTGACAAAAACAAGTTCGCCGGCGACCTCGCCTGCGCCAAAACGAGCCGCAGCCAGAAAACCTCACCGCCTCAAGAGCTTCTCCGCAAGGCCCCGCCCTGCCTGGTGTCCAGTGAGGAAGGAGGGCGCCAGCCACGCCAACGTGAGGCCCAGCCATGGACGACCTGCACGTCGACCACGACGGCGTTCCGGCGCTTCTCGCCCGGACCTCTCCCTAGTCCCTCCTGAGCGCCAAGTACTGAGGGCGACCTCCAGCAGTTCGGAGAGGAGGCCGGGGGCGCCTGCATCTCGGGGGCCTTCGAGTACGGTAGCGGGCAGGGGGAATCAAAGACGTATGGGGACTCCTGCACCACCAGCAGGAAGCGGTTGCTGGTGGGGACAGCCGACAGACGGGAGGAGCGAGGGGCCGGCGGGGAGCCACAGGCACTGCGCTCGAGCCCAAAGGCCACGGCCATGGCGGGATGCAGGTAGGCGAAGATGGCTGTCTCCCACGGCACGACGGGGACCACGACGCGACAGTGAGGGTCGCAGGGGCGTGGCGGCGGCGAGGTTTGGCTGGCCGGCAAGTAGCTGGCCGGAGCGGTGGAGACGAGGCTATGGAAGAAAAAGGGGATCAAGGAAGAGCAGAGTTGCGTCGGTGGTTGGGGATGTAGAGATAGTGGTGGGTGGCTCTCTGACGTGTACAGGATAAAAGGACAGAGAAATAAAAAAAGGGATAAGCGAGACAGGGAAAGGAACATACATCGTGTCCTTTGATTCTTCCATGATCGAACGGTTGAAATCCCCGATCCGTGGGACTGTGTATTTGACCAATCAGTATGCAACATGTTTGCCGAGGGTCTAACAAAAACACTCGGTAAAGTTATGACCCAGACATGCATAGAAAATTCGAAAATAATACATTTAATTCGGTTCGTAATATTTATATTTTGGTTAAAATTGTTTTTTGCAAAAAACAAAATTTTAGTCCTCTAAATTATTAGGGATCTTCTAGGGCACAAAACTTAGAGTCGCGGACTAAGGAATGAGTATATGCGCCCATGCTGATAGGACTAACGAGAATAATCAGCAAGTGATTTCTAAATTGAGGAGACTGTCATATTTTCGGGACGCGGGGAATACGCCTCTGGCCGAGGTGTTTGTGAAGCAACCAGCAAATAAAAGTTTCAAAATAGTACCATCCCATTTTTTAAAAATAGTAGACCATCTTGCATGGATAATGTCAGGGACGGAGGAAAGGGGGGACGAGCAAGGGCTAAGCCACCCCCAATGATTTGATTTTATTAAGAAATGCTTTACTATTCATGCTTATACTTAGTGACTCTAAGCAATTTTGCCCCCTCCAACATGATTCAGCCCCCTCCAATCCTAATAGTTGGCTCCGTCTCTAGACAATGTCCTAACCGGGGTATCTCAAAGCTTTCTGTCCACCACTCGTAAAAAAGACAAATTTCTCCCGAATCGGCAGGAAGTGATCTAATGAAAGTTTAGCGAGACTCGGCCCCGAGCTAATCATGCCCGCCGATTTAGAAAGTTTGACGATAGTTTAAAACGGGCATAAAAAAATCAAAAACGATCGAAATAATGCAAAACCTTCACGACATGTCATATTATGTGACATAGTTACAAGGAAAAATACCAAACTTGGTATATTGATTGTATCTTAAAAAACCCTTCACAAAATGACCTATCTCAATCGAGGTTTCCCGGCTTTTAGGTCAAATGACCAATGTTATGGCAAAAATCACGACATAGTTTTCGATAATGTGTCCATATTGTGCATGCATGTGCATCATGGGATGGTGAACAATATTGCAGGAGAAAGTTTTCATTTTCGCTGCACAAAAAATCCATTTTTCATTTTTTGAGTGCAAAAAAGGGGTGTTTTGTGAAGCAACACCAAATAAAAGTTTTAAAATAGTACCACTCTATTTTTCAAAAATAGTATACCACCTTTCATGGAAAATGTCCTAACCTGGGTATCTCAAACCTTTCCGTCCACCCCTCGTAAAAAAGACAAATTCCTGCCGAATCGGTAGGGAAGTGGGTCAGATTTGAACTATAGGTACATGATCTGATGCTCATGATTTTTTGGAAAAATAATTTTTAGGTTTAAATATGCTATTTTATTAGAGATCCAATACATGTTTAGCGATACTCAGCCCTGAGTTAAAAATCTTCATGCCCATCGATTTAGAAAAGTTTGATGATAGTTTAAAACGGGTATAAAAATTCAAAAACGATCGAAACAATGCAAAACCTTAGCGTGTTGTCATATTATGTGACATAGTTGTAAGGAAAAATACCAAACTTGGTATATTAATTGTGTCTGAAAAACCCCTTCACAAAATGATCTATCTCAATCGAGGTTTCCTAACTTTCAGGTCAAGTGACCAATGTTATGGCCGGAATCGCGGCATAGTTTCCGATAATGTGCCCATATTATACACGCATGTGCATCATGGGATGGTGAACAATATTGCAGGAGGAAGTTTTCCTTTTCGTCGCACAAAAATACCATTTTTCATTTTCTGAGGGCAAAAAATGGGGTGTTTTGTGAAGCAATCACCAAATAAATGTCTCAAAATGGTACTACCCTATTTTTAAAAAATAGTGGACCATCTTCCATGAAACATTTCCTAACCTGGGTATCTCAAACCTTTCCGTCCACCCCTCGTGAAAAAGACAAATTCCTGCCGAATCGGTAGGAAGTGGGTCAGATTTGAACTATAGATACATGATCTGATGCTCCTGATTTTTTGGAAAATTAACTTTTAGGTTTACAATATGCTATTTCATTAGAGATCCAATAAGTTTAACGAGACTCATCCCCGAGTTAAGAATCTCTATGCCCGCCGATTTAGAAAGTTTGACGATAGTTTAAAACGGGCATAAAAAATTCAAAAACGATCGAAACAACGCAAATCCTTCGCGTGGTGTCATATTATATGACATAGTTGGAAGGAAAAATACCAAACTTGGTATATCGATTGTGTCTCAAAAAACCTTCACAAAATGGCCAATCTTAATCGGGGTTTCCTGGCTTTTAGGTCAAATGACCAATGTTATGGCCAGAATTGCGGCATAGTTTTCGATAATGTTCCCATATTGTGCACGCATGTGCATCATGGGATTGTGAACAATATTGCATGAGGAAGTTTTCCTTTTCATCACACCAAAAAGCCATTTTTATTTTCCAAATGCAAAAAACGGGGTGTTTTGTGAAGCAACCACCAAATAAAAGTTTTAAAATGGTACCACCCCATTTTTCAAAAATAGTAGACCACCTTAAATGGACAATGTCCTAACCGGGGTATCTCAAACCTTTCCTTCCATCCCTCGTGAAAAACACAAATTCATGCCGAATCGGTAAGAAGTGAGTCAGACTTAAACTACATGTACATGATTTGATGCTCATGATTTTTTAGAAAAATCATTTTTAGGTTCACAATATGCTATTTCATCAGAGATCCAATGCAAGTTTAGCGAGACTCAGCCCCAATCTAAGAATCTTCATGCCCGTCGATTTAGAAAGTTTGACGATAGTTTAAAACAGGCATAAAAAAATTAAAAACGATCGAAACAATTCAAAGCCTTCGCGTGGTGTCATATTATGTGACATAGTTGCAAGGAAAATTACCAAACTTGGTACATTGATTGTGTCTACAAAAAACTTCACAAAATGACCTATCTCAATCGAGATTTCCTGTCTTGCAGGTCAAATGACCAATATTATAGCCAGAATCACGGCATAGTTTCCGATATTGTGCACATATTATGCACGCATGTGCATCATGGGATTGTGAACAATATTGCATGAGGAATTTTTCCTTTTCATCACACCAAAAAGCTATTTTTCATTTTCCGAGTGCAAAATACTGGGTGTTTTGTGAAGTAACCACAAAATAAAAGTTTCAAAATGGTACCACCCCATTGTTTAAAAATATTAGACTATCTTGCATGGACAATATCCTAATCGGGGTATCTTAAACCTTTCCGTCCACCTCTCGTGAAAAAAGACAAATTTCTGCCAAATCGGTAGGAAGTGAGTCAGATTTGAACTACAGGTACATGATTTGATGCTCATGATTTTTTGGAAAAATCATTTTTAGATTCGCAATATGCCATTTCATCCGAGAATTAAAAAAATATGTGAGATTAACGAGTTAAACAATTTTAAAAAGTTAAAAATAGGTTTTCTCATATTTTTGCCGTGTATCAGAATAAAACACACGGTAAAAAAATTGATACACGGCAAAAAGCATCTTTGCCGAGTATTTGTGTCTGACACACGGCAAAAGGCATCTTTGCCGAGTATTTGTGTCTGACACACGGCAAAATTTAGACCCAAACTCTAGTTTTTTTTGGCCCACATGGGAGGAGAAAGTTTCTTGCCAAAAGTTTGCCGTGTGTACGTTAAATGACACTCGGCAAACCCTAATGCCGTCAGTTGCACCGTCTGGTGTGGCTTGGAAGGACACGTGGTACGATGGTTTGCCGTGTATCAAACTTTTACCGAGTGTATTTTTTTATTTTATTGTGTATGTCTTTGTTTGCCGAGTGGTTTTTGCTAGTACACTCGGCAAACTGCCAACTTTGCCGTGAGTCACTTGTTTGCCGAGTGTAACAAGTATGATACACGGCAAAGTTTTGTTTGCCGAGTATCCGGTATCTAAACACTCGGCAAACAAGAATACACCCAGCAGCATCTCGATTTCCGGTAGTGCACTAGGCATAACGAATTCTACCGTATCAAACAAAATAAATATCCAGGTTAGGCCCTGTTCGGTTTGGCATGAATTGAAGGGAATTGACATGGATTAAATCCATTATAAGTCAAAATACCCCTAATTCCACTCCAATCCACCCCAATTCAATTGGGAGGTGGAATAACCGAACATGCCCTTAGCAAGTAACACACAGGATAAAGGACACACACACACAAGTAAGCAAGGACCTTGATGTTAAGTTCTGGGTGGCGGCATCTGATGCTTGTCGGCCAAACTCTTGGCCCCCTTGAGCATGAGCATTAGCCAGACGTAAGACAAGAACTCTCCACCTTCACTCAAGCTCTTGGCGTGCAGGTAGCCCCTGCACATGCTGGCGGAGTAGCAGAGCATGCCCAACCACACCCGGTACATGATCTCCCACCGCGTATCCTCCTGCAGCGCTAAAAACTCTTTCGCAAGCTTGCATGCCTCTTTGATGTGGAAAACCTGGCTATAATCTTCATTTGACATGGGATGCATGCCAATAATTATATCTATGTCTTGTAGGCTCAACGTATTGGACATCTTCTTCCAGGAAATATAGTCTTTTACTTCATTTAGGGCTTCAGAGATGAGATGCCATAGGAGGACGCTTCGGTCAAATGAGACACAAGACAAGACTTTTCTTATCTCGAAACCACAATACATCTGTAGCTCCTTTCTTAGAACCCAGTTTTGTGAGTCAATGATATCGGTGTCTGAGTCGAAGATCCTGTAACTGGCGAGGTCTTGTTCTCGTGCGTTCGCCAGATCTATAATCACGGTTTGTGTGAGAATTCTGAAGATTTGAGCATTCTGATTGTTAAATAAGCACGAACAACAGATGCCCCTGGTGCACCTGTATAGCCACCGGATGCACTTGTAATCTTCTTTCCAGGGAGCGGCATCTATGAAGTTAAAGCTAGGTACTGTCTCACACAGTGCTGGAACTGTTGTCATGGACATGAGCATGTATAGCAGCTGGCGTATGAACTCCGCGAGGATATCCAACGTGGCGGTGAGGCAGAGGATGATGTATGTTATCTTCACGTCGGGGCTCTTGTAGGGGTCCTTGTTGCTCCTTGCAAATAGAATCAAGGCAACAATGTGCAGGATGGGTACCACCAACACATGATAAACCAGGTAGAGAGGAGTGACAGCCACAGTAGCCCTTGTGTAGATGAAGGCGAATGCATTGCGCAGAGAGCGCGGCATGACTTTCTCAGCCATGAGCATAGGTGGTAGAACCTCCTCAATGCTGAAGGCTTTCCCTGTTGCTACCAGCTCAGTGGCCATAGCTAGCAATGACATGTCTGAAAGTACCATCAACAGTTTGTCTGCCTCCAACAAGACCACATGTTTCCCCTTGTTGCGCTCCTTGTTCCCGCACCATCCTCGTCGCATCCTCCTCCTTCCCGAGGCCTCCTCCTCCTCCTCCTCCTCCGTCCTCACCATGGGGAGTGTTGAGTGAATTCCATCCTGGAAGAAGCGGCCTATCCGCTCCGTCCATTTGGAATTCTTCCTTTTTCGCTGCACCCAGGGCGACACAGCCGCGAGTCTCTTGGTGGTATTCGCTTTGTTGAGAGCGAATGGCTTCTCGCTCAGGCTGGCAACCCCGATGATGAAGAGGAGAACCGCGGCGGCCAACAGCTTCAAGTCGTTGGAGCTGTGCCACGACTTGCAGAAGGCGTACAAGGCGATCGCGACCTGGGACACCAAGGTCACGGCATGCCTCGTCCACAGCTCGTTGTCTTCGATGGTGTAGCCCGTCATTTCCTTCTGCCCACCAAGGTGGATGAGGAGGATAGGAGCCCACAGGACCTCCAGGGCGGTGCTCGACCCAGGAGTAGTAGTAGTAGCAGTAGCAGTAGCAGTAGCGCCACATGGGTTGTTGCTGGCCCCCCTTGCGTGACGATTGAAGAGGGTGGCGAGCGCGTAGATCGCCAGTGCATCACTGGAAATATAAGCCAGCCAGATGCATGTCCTGCACACGCGCGGGATGGAGTACTTGCGCATGGGGGCAGCCAGCAGCAAGAACCACTGGAGGCCCAGGCTGCCCAGGACGAGGATGCGTAGCTCCCACTCGTCCCACCATTGCACAACCCTCCAAATATGAACCATCGCTGTGCACCCCCCCCCCCCTCTCTCTCTCTCTCTCTCTCTCTCTCTCTCTCGTGATCGATCTAGCTATGTGTAAATATTTACCAAAACAATCTCTGCCGAGGGCAGTCTTAGTGCTCGTGAAAGCCAAATGGATAGATAAAGTCAACAGATAAACCATGTATATATATATGTCCCTGGACCAAGATGTGCTTCGCGTGTCCACCATAATATTCCACAAGTTTGGAATGATGATGTCGTCCCAGCCTGCCTGCATCCTTTGCGTGCTATCATAACATTGGCATTAATTAGATCGTGCGACCCGCAGGCCAGCGGATGTTGGTACCAAACAGTCGGCCAAATGGCGATCCTATTGCCGGCCCTAGTATATCTACCATAGTCTCACCGGTGCACCCTGGTAAGACACTTTTAAATGTCCCAACATTTCTTACTCCTTCCAACAAGATTGTCTATAGATACACGATCCTTGTCTTTCTCATCTCATTCATGTCAAATGTGAATTCTACGGTATCTCAAAGGCACTCACGTCCAAGTCTTACTTCTAAATTCTTCTTCTCTTACAAGTTTGACGGATTATTCTGATGGCGACTTGGTAAGTTGTCCAGCTACTATGTATTGGCATTACTAATGCTTGTCAAAGCCAAAAACATGGAGAATAATGCTAAAAGATAAAGCCAACAGACAAGCCATGTTTGTCAAAGCCAAGAACACGGCATTCTACCATGTTGTTCCTGCAAACAGTACCCCAACCTCCATTTCTTTCAGTTTCATGGCAGGATCCTTGGATCAATCTTTATGGTCAAGTTTTATGGATGCATCCTGCCATGAAACTGAAAGAAATGGAGGTTGGGGTACTGTTTGCAGGAACAACATGGTAGAATGCCGTGTTCCTCAACATCTGGCATATGAAGGTATATCCTTGGATCAATTTCCTCTTGAAATGATATCAAAGTGACCGATTTCCTTTCATCCCGGCAGGAATTGCTTTCGTGGCTGGTCGCCGATGGGGATCTCTCGACATCTGTTCCACGAGTTCTGCAGTGGCATATATATAGCGTGCTACTGATGTCACCGGAGCGACGAAGAGGCTGCTGCCGTCCTTGGCCATGGATGGGCATGATGTGTGCAGGATGGATGGCATCACAATCAACTTTGGGGTCAAGGTGATCTCACTTCGTCTCTCCAGTTGCTATGGTTGGTGAATTGTGTTGCTAGTGGTGCTACCTTTCTGTAACGTAAGTTAGTTTTTAATTGCTGTTGTTATGGCCGAGTCAAGATGTTAACCAGAACTACTATTACCTGTTAGTTACTTGCTAATTGTTATGGGCTATTAAATGTCTCATGCGTGTGTGGTTCTACAAGGTACTAAGCTAATTATCAAAATACATTGCGCATATCAAACTACAGGTGCTTCTATTCTATAGTTTATTTGATCCCTAAGCATGGTCACTGCATATCAAACTACAAGGCAGTCTTAGTGCTCGTCAAAGCCAAATGGATAGATAAATCAACAGATAAACTATGTATATATATATGTCCCTGGACCAAGATGTGCTTCGCGTGTCCACCTTAATATTCCACAAGTTTGGAATGATGATGTTCCAGCCTGCCTGCATCCGTTGCGTGCTATCATAACATTCGCATTAATTCATCTAAAAAAAACATTCACATTTATTAGATCCTGCGATAGATCATGCATGTTCTCTGCTCTACGTACGCTCCTAATTAAAATATGTTCTTGATTATTGTCTCCTGTTATGTCTGACGACTGTAAGCCTACCTGCAGGCCAGCCGATGTTGGTACCAAACAGTCGGCCGAATGGCGATCCTATTCCCGGCCCTAGTATCTACCGTAGTCTCACCGGTGCACCCTGGTAAGACACTTTTAAATGTCCCAACATTTCTTACTCCTTCCAACAAGATACACGATCCTTGTCTTTTTCATCTCATTCATGTCAAATGTGAATTCTACGGTATCTCAAAGGCACTCAAGTCCAAGTCTTACTTCTAAATTCTTCTTCTCTTACAAGTTTGACGGATTATTCTGATGGCGACTTGGTAAGTTTGTCCAGCTACTATGTATTGGTATTACTAATGCTTGTCAAAGCCAAAAACATTGAGAATAATGCTAAAAGATAAAGCCAACAGACAAGCCATGTTTGTTCGAGGAGCTTTGCGTGTCCACCATTATTGTACCGAGCTGCGTCCTCACAAGTTTGGAATGACATCCTAGCCTGCATGCATGCCTTTGCGTGCTATGATAATATTCGTATAAATTAGCCTGCGATCATGCATATTCTCTGCTAGATAGCTCTTTGCTGCACGTGTCTGACAGGTGCTGCTAGTAGGTTCTTATGTAATATTATTTTGTAAAACATAACACTACAGCACATAACTCAACTTTCTAGCTAGCGATCAATGAAATTTGCGGTCCTATCTAGGTATAAAATACAATTGATAGACATAATTCATCCATCTAGAAACATTAGAAGAATGGTCTAGTTGCCTGGAAAACATTGTCATGTTGATAAAGCCAACAGACACGCCATGTTTGTTCCATGAGCAGCATATATTAATAACGCAAAGATACCAATTACATCCAGCTTCTATAACAACGCATTATCCTAACAGCTTCACGGATGCATAAATGCCTGACATGTCCACACACAATCACGTAAGGCAGACTTTCTTGTTAACATACCTCCACCAGCCACTACGAGAACAAGGTAGATGCCGAGGGGGATCTCTATGCCTAGGAGGAAATGTTGGGGCCCTCGCACTACAGGAATGGGAAGCTACGCCGACGGTCGGTCGCTATGCTGACGGCCAAACGTCGGGGCCGTCGGCGCAGCCATCGTCCAGGCCAGCCCCGCCAAGCAGCTGTCGGCGTAGAATTGCCCACGGCATATCCTATGCTACGCCGACGGCTGCCCTCGGCGTAGCTATTTTTTATTTTATCTCATTAAACTTTGAAAATTCATAACTAAATCATTCTAATTCGGAAAAATACAAATAATATATCAAATTTGCCGAAAAATAAGACCTATCTATCTACACTCAAATATTACACATTTGTAAATAAAAATTAAGTAAAACATAAAACATTATATATAGTTTAAAACGGGCATAAAAAATTCAAACATGATCGAAACAATGCGAAACCTCCGCGTGGTGTTATATTATGTGACATATTTAGAAGGAAAAAATATCAAACTTGGTATATTGATTATGTCTCAAAGAAACCTTCACAAAATGACCTATCTCGTTCGAGGTTTCTTGGCATTCGGATCAAATGACCAATGTTATGGCTAGAATCAAGGCATAGTTTGTGATAATGTGCCCATATTGTGTATACACATGCATCATGGGATGACGAACAATATTGCAGGAGGAAGTTTTCCTTTTTGTTGCACCAAAAAGCCATTTCCCATATTCCGAGCACAAAAAATGGACGGTTTTGTGAAGCAACCACCAAATGGCTAATTCAAAATGCTTTCACCACATTTTACAAAAATACTATACCACCTTATATGGACAATGTCCCAACATGGGGATCCGAAACCTTTCCGTACACCTCTGGTGAAAAAAAAAATTCCTGCCGAATCTGTAGGAAGTGGGTCAGATATGAACTACATGTACATGATACGATGCTCATATTTTTTTACAAAAATCATTTTTAGGTTCAAAATATGCAATTTTATCAAAGATCCAATGCAAGTTTAGCGAGGCTCGGCCCCGAGCTAAGAATCTTCATGCCCGTCGTTCGATAAAGTTTGACGATAGTTTAAAATGGGCATAAAAAATTAAAAAACGATCGAAACAATGCGAAACCTTCGCGTGGTGTTATATTATGTGACATAGTTATAAGGAAAAATATCAAACTTGATATATTGATTATGTCTCAAAAAACATTCCTAAAATGACCTATCTCATTCGAGATTTCTTGGCTTTCGGGTCAAATGACCAATGTTATGGCTAGAATGAAGGCATAGTTTGTGATAATGTGCCCATATTGTGCATACACATGCATCATGGGATGTCGAACAATGTTGCAGAAGGAAGTTTTCCTTTTCGTCGCACCAAAAAGCCATTTCCCATTTTCCGAGCACAAAAAACAGACGGTTTTGTGAAGCAACCACCAAATGGCTAATTCAAAATGCTACCACCACATTTTAGAAAAATACTATACCACCTTATACGCATAATGTCACAACAGGGGGGGGGGGGGTCCGAAACCTTTCCGTCTACCTCTGGTGAAAAAGACAAATTCCTGCCGAATCCGCAGGAAGTGGGTCAGATATGAACTACAGGTACATGATCCGATGCTCATATTTTTTTACAAAAATCATTTTTAGGTTCACAATATGCTATTTTATCAAATATCCAATGCAAGTTTTCCTTTTCATAGCACTAAAAAGCCATTTTTCATTATCCGAGCGCAAAAAGGGGATTTTCTAAAGCAACCACCAAATAGCTAATTTGAAAACGGAGGATTTGTGATTAGTTGATATGGATATCATATTTGGATTCCTCTCATTTTTCTGATCAATTTAGACATATTTTTTGTCGAATTCCGATTTACAGATTTAAAGATATTAATTATTCCATATTAAATAGAAAAATACAAAAAAGTAAAATTATTATATTTTTATTTGAATTCAATAATATTTTTACTTATAAATTAATGTTTACTTAGATAATTGTTTTTAATTTCAAAAAATACAAACATGTGATATGATGATATAAGAGTTAATATGATTGATATCATAGTGACAACAATATATGAATTACTTTGCGGAAACGGATTCTGAAGGAACGAGGAAGTTAAGCATGCTGGAGCTGGAGTAGTATTAGGATGGGTGACCAGCCAGAAATTTTGACTAAGACTGAAATTTAATCAAATATTAAGTGTAATTAGTTTTATGTTCAAAGTGGGAGATTAACGAGTCAAACAATTCAAAAAATAATAAAAGTGAGAAAAAATAAAAAAATAAAAATTTTACAAATAATGTTTTTGCAATCGGCCGACAGGCTATGCCGACGGCCGCTACGCCGAGGGCAAAGCCGTTGGTGTAGCGTACGCCGACGGCATTTCGATACGCTAACGGCTTGTGCGTGCTCCGCCGAGGGAGACCTTTGCCGAGGAGGCTACGCCGAGGGCAGTCGTCGACGTACCATACGCCGAGGGAATTTTTGTTGGAGATATGCCCTAGAGGCAATAATAAAAGCAGTTATTATTATATCTTTGTGTTTATGATAAATGTTTACATTCATGATATAATAGTATTAACCAGAAACATTAATACTTGTGTGATTTGTAAACTAAATTAGAGTCTGTAGTAAAGCCTCTTTATAATACTAGCTTGTTGATTATTAGATGATCGTGGTTTCTCGATCATGAACATTGAGATGTTGTTAATAACAAGATCATATCATTAGGAGAATGGTATGATGGACATACTCCTATACATAAGCGTAGCATAAAGATCAAGTCATTTTAATAGTTCGTTCGCTATAAGCTTTCTGACACGTAGTAACCTAATTCCTTTGACCATGAGATCATGCTAATCACCATCACCGGAAGGATTCTTTGATGACATCAAACACCACACCGTAATTGTGTGGCTATAAATGTGGCATTGAGTGTTCGGAAAGTATGGGCTGAGGCACATGGATCAAGAGTGGGATTTGTCCATCCATATGACAGATAGATATACTCTGGGCCCTCTCGGTGGAATGTCATCCAATTAGCTTGCAAGCATGTGACTGGCTCACAAGGGATCACATACCACGGGAACGAGAAAGAGTACTTATTAGTAACAAGGTTGAACTAGGTATGTAGAGATACCGATGATCAAAACCTTGGATAAGTAAACTATCGTGAGACAAAGGGAAATTGGTATCGTATTTAAGTGGTTCATTCGATCGCAAAGTAATCGTTGAAATATGTGGGAGCCATATGAATTTCCAGATTCCTCTATTGGTTATTGATCCGAGAAGTGTCTCGATCATGTCCGCATAATTCACGAACCGTAGGGAGACACACTTAAGGATTCGATGTTGTTTAGTAGATATGGAATGTTAGTAGGGATACCGAATGTTGTTCGGAGTCTTGGATGGGATCCGGGATATCACGATGAGATCCAGAATGGTCCGGAGAATAATATTCATATAAGGAAAGTCCTATTTCAGAGTTTGGGAAAGTTTCCGTTGATTTCATCGGAGAGGTTCTAGAAGGGTCTAGAAGGTTCACTGGTCCGGAAGGAGAATGGTCCATGAATGTGTCATGGATATGTGGAATGATTGGATCATATCCAAGGTCACTTGGTGTTGGCATATGCAAGAGAGAAATAAAGCTCTAAATTGAAAGTCAAACGGGAAGTTTGAAAAGTCAAACTGGAACAATGGTTTCCTAGTGGGAGAAGAAACAAGTCCTTCTCTCAATCCAACTTGGGTTTGAGTTTGGATTCAAACCCACCCCTCCCAAGGCTGCCTCCCCTCTCATAAATAGAGGGGGAGGGCTTCCCCAACACAACACACAAGTTCCAAGCCCTCTCCACCCGAGCCCGCCGCCGACAGCTCCTCCTGCTCCCGGATCTCTAAACCGTGGATTTCCGGGAAACCCTAATCCACCATAACTCGCATCCGACATAGGCGAAGCCCTGCGGGATCTTTCCTCTACTTCCGACACCACGCCGTCGTGCTGCCGGAATCGTGAGGAGAGAACTACAACCTCCGCTGCCTGCTGGAACAAGGGAGAGGAAGGTCTTTATCGAGTACCGAACATGTGACCGACTACGGAAGCGTTGCCGGAACGCATCGCCGGAAGGATCGTCCACGCGATCTTGAGATCGACAAGTGTATGACTACATCACCCACGAGAATCTGCTCTCGTTAACCGCTTTGGAATCTTCGAGGGTGATTGCTTCTATCGACTCGTTGCTACAATCTAGTAGATAGATCTTGGCTTGTTTGTGTGCATGCGGTAGAATTTTTTTGTTTTCCATACTACGAACCCCTACAGTGGTATCAGATCCGTGTCTATATGTAGATCTATTGCACGAGTAGAACACAATGGTCATTATGGGCGGTGGTGCTTTTATTGTCAATTGCTTTTTGTGTACTTTGCATCTTGCAGTATGATGGGATGAAGCGGCCCGGGTTAACCTTACATGACATCGTTCATGAGACTTGCTCCACGCTCAACACGCAACTTGTATTGCATAAGTGGATTTGCGGGTGTATGTCTCTCCCATCATAGTATAGATTCAATTTACAACGGGCACTTGCTAGTTCAAGCATCAACGTTGTGGTTCTTGTTCGTAAGTTAGAACGACACTTATTGAAAGCCCCAAACCACATAAAATATGCAAAGAAAATTAGAGGCATATAACTTTGTTTTGCAGGGGTGTGCTGTGATGTGATATGACCATGATTGTGATTATATATGATGTATGCAATGTTCCTTATTGTAAGTTGGCAACCTGCAGGAGCCATATGGTTGTCTTTTAAATTTTGTTAAGGCCTGCGTGTCTATTCAAAGTAGTTATAATAGTTGAAGCTGGTGGATGACGACCATGAAACGGCGCCATTGACCTTGACGCCATACCGATGATGATGGAGATCATGTTCGTGATTGAAGATGGAGATCATAAGCACAAGAAGAAAGTCTATATCATATCACATATTATGAATTGCATGTGATGTTAATCCTTTATGCATCTTGTATTGCTTAGTTTGCGATGGTAGCATTATAAGATGATCCCTCAAGCACATAATTTCAAGTTTTAAAGTGTTCATCCTTAGTAAGCACCGTTGCTAAAGCTCGTTGTTTCGAAGCACCACGTGATGATCGAGTGTGTTAGATTCTGCGAGTGTATACAACATGAGCAAGCCAGATTTGCTCATGCAGAAGCTAAGGTTTGATCTTGATGAGCCTAGCATGTACAGACATGGTCTCGGAACACGGATCACCGAAAGGTAAAGCATGAGTCATATAGTAGATATGATGAACATGTTGATTGCTCGCCATTGAAGCTACATCAACTCTCGTGATGATCAGTTTTGACGTAGTGGATTTGGTTCGTGTGATCACTAAAACAATGTAAGGGATATTGTTTTGAGTGGGAGTTCACCTAGATTAATTTAACTATTAATTAGAACTCAATTTGTCATAAACTTAGTCTAAACTATTACAAATATGTTGTAGATCAATGGCGGCCCCCTACCATCAATTTTAATGCGTTCCTAGAGAAAGAAAAGTTGAAAAAGAATGGAAGCAATTTCGCGGATTGGTTCCGCAATTTGAGGATTGTCCTCAATGCTGGTAATTTGACCTATGTGCTGGATGCACCGCTGGGTGACCCGCCTGCAGCTACTGCTACCGATAAAGTAAAGAATGTTTACCTCACTCGAAAGAATCAGTACTCCACAGTTCAGTGTGCTATCTTGTATGGTTTGGAATCAGAGCTTTAGAAAAGGTTTGAGAACCATGACCCACATGATATTGTCCGTGAACTCAAAATGATATTTGAGGCTCAAGCGGCAGTTGAGAGTTATGAGGCTTCTAAAAAGTTCTTTAACTGCAAGATGGAAGAGGGCCGCTCCTTCAGTGAGCACGTGCTTAAGATATCTGGGTACGCAAATAAACTCCAAAGTTTGGGTATAGTGATTCCTAATTCTTTGGGGATTCACCGTGTCCTCCAGTCACTGCCACCAAGTTACAAGAACTTTGTGATGAACTACAATATGCAAAACATGGACAAGACGTTGCCAGAACTCTTCTCCATGTTGAAATCTAAAGAAGTGGAGATCAAGAAAGAGCACCAAGTGTTGTTGGTCAATAAGACCACCAAATTCAAGAAGCAAGGCAAGTCTAAGAAAAAGGGAAACTTCAAGAAGGGCGGTAAGAAAGTTGTCGTGCCGGCGAAGAAGACCAAGGCTGGGCCTAAGCCTGATACTGAGTGCTTTTACTGAAAGGGAGAAGGTCACTGGAAGCGGAATTGCCCAAAGTACTTGGCGGATTTGAAGAACGGCAACATCAAGAAGAAAGGTATATCCGATATACATGTTATTGATGTGTATCTCACTAGTACTCGTAGTAGTGCCTGGGTATTTGATACTGGTTCGGTTGCTCATATTTGTAACTCGAAATAGGTACTGCAGAATAAACGGAAGCTAGCGAAGAACGAGGTGACGATGCACGTTGGAAATGGATCAAAGGTTGATGTGATCGCGGTCGGCACGCTACCTCTTCATCTACCATCGGGATTAGTTTTATACTTAAATAATTGTTATTTGGTGCCTGCGTTGAGCATGAACATTATATATGGATCATGTTTATTGCGAGACGGTTACTTGTTTATGTCCGAGAATAATGGTTGTTCGATTTATATGAGTAATATGTTTTATGCAGATGCACCTTTGATAGATGGTCTATTCTGATTGAATCTCGATTGTGGAAATACACACATTAATAACATTGAAGCTAAACATTTGAAATTGAGCGATAACTCGACCTATATGTGGTACTGTCGTCTTGGTCATATTGGAGTGAAGCGTCTGAAGAAACTCCATTCCGATGGACTTCTTGAATCACTTGATTTCGAATCACTTGAAAGATGCGAAGCATGTCTGATGGGTAAAATGACTAAGACTCCATTTTCTGGTATGATGGAGCGAGCTACGGACTTATTGGAAATCATACATACCGATGTGTGTGGTCCAATGAGTGTAGCATCATGCGGTGGTTATCGTTATGTTCTTACCTTCACGGATGACTTTAGTAGATATGGGTATATATATTTCATGAAACATAAGTCCAAAACTTTCGAGAAGTTTAAGGAATTTCAAAGTGAGGTGGAGAATCAACGTAACAAGAAGATTAAATTTCTACGATCTGATCGTGGAGGTGAATATCTAAGTTACGAATTTGGCGAGAATTTGAAGAAATGCGGAATACTTTCACAATTGACACCACCGAGAACACCACAACATAATGGTGTGTCCGAACGTCGTAATCGAACTCTCTTAGATATGGTTCGTGTAGGGTTTGCAGCATAGAAAACAAAAATTTTCCTACGATGGGAACTATGTACCAAGATCTAGATACTAGATACAAACAACGGGCGGATGTATATCCGTAGAGAACATACCCTTGAAGACCGACAAAGCTTAACCAGTTCAACTCGTGGTTGATGTAGACGATCTCTTGCCGATCTCAAGATCGAGAGGAAGTCCTAGCGCCGCAAAGCAGCGGCGCATCCGTGCTCGCACACACGTACAAGACACCGAGCAACCTCCGCCTCCTCGCTCCAGCGATGCAGCGGAAGCACAACTCTTTCTTGCCGAATAGCCACCGGGAACATGTATCTCGCTAGTCCGAGACCATGGGGGATAAATTCTAGAGGGGGAGAGAGATCCTTCACGAGGAGGTGTGAGTGAGAAGTGAGAGGAGGGGCTCCTTTTATAGGAGGAGGGGGGAACCCCAAGGGGGTGGCCGACGCATGGGGCTGCCCCCTTGCCCTCCCCTCTTCATGTGGGTGGACACTCCACTCACAAAAATCCATTCATATGCCTCCACTCAAAATCCCACTCAAACTTGCCATTAAATTTCCACCAAATTTAATGCAAACTCTCATTAAATAAAACTCTTTTATTTAATTCAGAATTTTGTCAATTACTTTAATGACAAACATTCACAAATAACCCCTTGCTAGAATTCCATTTCACATGCATAACCTCTTTATGCAATTTCACCCGAAAACCTGTTTCGGTATCTAGTGAAATAAATTCCTGCGCTTGTTTATTCTTTCGGCATGAAACATTTGCTCCAACTGGATGCCGGTGTCCCTTAAGTGTGTCACCCTAAGGTTCACGAATAATTCGGACATGATCGAGACCCTTCTCCGATCAATAATCAGTAGTGGGACCTAGAGATTGTAGGGGTTCGTAGCATGGAAAACAAAAATTTTCTATCGCATACAAACAAACAAGCCAAGATCTATCTACTAGATTGTAGCAACGAGTCGATAGTATAACTTACCCTCGAAGATTCCAAAGCGTTTAACGAGAGCGGATTCTCGTGGGTGATGTAGTCGTACTCTTCCCAATCTCAAGATCGTGTAGACGATCCTTCCAGCGCCACGTTCCGGCAGCGCTCCCGCAGTCGGTCACACGTTCGGTACTCGACGAAGACCTTCCTCTCCCTTGTTCCAGCAGGCAGCGGAGGTTGTATCACTCTCCTCGCGATTCCGGCAGCACAACGGCGTGGTACCGGAAGTAGAGGGGAGATCCCGCAGGGCTTCGCCTTAAGCCGGTGCGAGTATGGTGGAGCTTATGAGAGAGGCTATTAGTGGTCTAGTAATTAGACACACCAATTAGAAGGCTCTAAACCAATTAGAAGGCTCTAAACTGTTGGCTAAAGCAATTAGAAGCTCTAAACCAAAACAGCTCTAAACCGGAGATCTAGAGTAGAAAGTTATGTGTCAATTGGAGGAGCCCTGCCCCTCCTTTTATGGGAGGGGGGTCATGGCGCGCCAGGGGAGGGAGGGAGTCCCTCCCCAAGTCGGCCTTGGGCTGGGCGCCGGCCTGGAGGAGTCTGATTCCTCCTCCAGGTTGGTTCCAACTCCTCTTGCTTGTTTCCCACAGTTTCTTGTTTTGGCAGTTTGACTTTCAAACTGGACATTTGACTTTTCTGTTTTAGGATTCAATTTAATCCTTTATTTGGGACAGCAATAACACTTAGTACATGATGCAATCATTCAATGAGTAATGACACATTCATGTACCCTTCCCCCCGGAGTGCCGGACAATCCGGAACCTTCTAGAACATTCCCGATGAAAACACCGGAATCATTCCCGAACTCCGAAACGGGACTTTCCTTATATGAATCTTATTCTCCGGACCATTCCGGATCACCTCGTGATATCCCGGATCCCATCCGAGACTCCGAACAACATTCGGTCTCTTTCTCATAATACCATAACTACTCAAACAACGTCGAATCCTTAAGTGTGTCTCCCTACGGTTCGTGAATTATGCAGACATGATCGAGACACTTCTCCGAACAATAACCAATAGAGGAATCTGGAAATTCATATGGCTCCCACATATTTCTACGATTACTTTGCGATCGAATGAACCACTTACATACGATACCAATTTCCCTTTGTCTCACGATATGTTACTTATCCGAGGTTATGATCGTCGGTATCTCTGCATACCTAGTTCAACCTCGTTACTGATAAGTACTCTTTTCTCGTTCCCGTGATATGTGATCCCTTGTGACCAAGTCACATGCTTGCAAGCCAATTGGATGACATTCCACCGAGAGGGCCCAGAGTATATCTATCCGTCATGAGGATGGACAAATCCCACTCTTGATCCATGTATTTCAACCAATACTTTCCGAACACTCAATGCCACTTTTATAACCACCCAGTTACGGTGTGGTGTTTGATGTCATCAAAGCATCCATCCGGTAAAGGTGATATGCATGATCTCATGGTCGAAGGAATTAGGTTACTATGTATCAGAAAGCATATATCAATTGAACTAATGAAATGACTTGATCTTTATGCTACGCTTATCTATAGGAGTATGTCCACCATATCATTCTCCTAACGATATGACCTTGTTGTTGATAACATCTCAATGTTCATGATAGGGAAACCACAATCATTAATCAACCAACAAGCTAGTGAAGTATAGAGGCTATACTAGGGACTTCAAATTAAGTTTACAAAACACACAAGTATTAATGTTTCCTTGTCAATACTATTATAGCATGAATGCAAACATTTATCATAAACACAAAGATATAATAATAACTATATTTATTATTGCCTCTAGGGCATATCTCCAACAGTCTCCCACTTGCACTAGAGTCATCTAATCTAGATTACATGGTAATATACCGAACACCCATGGCAGTTTGGTGTTGGTCATGTTTTGCCCTCGGGAGAGGTTTAGTCAACGGATCCGCCACATTCAGATCTGTGTGTACTTTGCAAATCTTTATATCCCCATCCTGGATATGTTCTCGAATAGCGTGAAAACGCAGCTTGATATGCTTCAGCTTCTTGTGTGACCTTGGTTCTTGCGCATTGGCTATGGCGCCCATGTTATCACAGTAGATAGACATTGGGTCCAGCGCACTTGGAACCACACCCAGCTCTGTAATGAACTCTTTCATCCATATCGCTTCTTGTGAAGCCTCCGAAGCAGCCATGTATTCCGATTCAGTTGAAGATCTCGCCACAACGCTTTGCTTTGCACTCCTCCAGCTAACTGCTGCACCATTCAAAATAAATACGTATCCAGATTGTGATTTAGAATCATCCGGATCGGTGTTCCAACTAGCATCGGTGTAACCATTAACAACGAGCTGTTCATCACCTCCATAAGAAAGAACCATATCCTTAGTTCTTCTCAAGTACTTAAGGATGTTTTTGACCGCTGTCCAATGATCCACTCCTGGATCACTTTGATATCTGCTAGTTAAACTAACAGCATATGCAATGTCGGGTCTAGTACATAGCATGGCATACATTAGAGATCCTATGGCTGAGGCATAGGGAGTCTTACTCATCCTTTCTCTATCTTCTGCCGATGTCGGACTTTGAGTTTTACTCAAGGTCGTATTGGGCAACATGGGCAAGAACCCTTTCTTGCTTTCTTCCATTCCAAATCTCTTTAGAACTTTGTCCAAATATGTACTTTGTGACAATGATATTCGGCGTTTCGATCTATCTCTATAAATCTTTATGCCTAATATGTAAGCTGCTTCGCCAAGATCCTTCATTGAAAAACTATTATTCAAATATTCCTTGACACTATTAAGAAGGTCTACATCATTCCCAATTAACAATATGTCATCCACATATAGTATTAAGAATGCTACAGAGCTCCCACTCACTTTCTTGTAAATACAAGCTTCTCCATAAGTTTGTATAAAACCAAAACTTTTGATTACCTTATCAAAACGTTGATTCCAACTTCGGGATGCTTGCTTCAATCCATAGATGGACCGTTGAAGTTTGCATACCTTGTTAGCATCTTCAGGATCAACAAAACCTTTGGGTTGCATCATATACAACTCTTCATCAATGTCTCCATTGAGGAATGCTGTTTTGACATCCATCTGCCATATCTCATAATCATAATATGCAGCGATTGCTAACATAATCCTCACAGACTTTAGCTTCGCTACTGGTGAGAAAGTCTCATCGTAGTCAACTCCTTGAATTTGTCGAAACCCTTTTGCGACAAGTCGAGCTTTATAGACAGTAACATTACCATCAGCATATGTTTTCTTCTTGAAAATCCATTTGTTCTCGACAGCCTTCCGGCCATCCGGTAAGTCCACCAAAGTCCATACTTGGTTTTCGTACATGGATCCAATCTCGGATTTCATGGCTTCTTGCCATTTATTGGAATCTGGGCTCATCATCGCTTCCTCATATGTCTCGGGGTCATCGGTGTTGTCCACCACCATGACATTCATAACGGAATCATACCAATCTGGAGTGGTACGAGTTCTCGTTGACGTCCGAGGCTCTGTAGCAACTTCAACCGAAGTTTCATGATCATCATCATTAGCTTCCTCTCTTATTGGTGCAGGCACCACAGGAATTTCTTCCGGTGCTGCGCTACTCGCAATTTCGAGAGAAGGTTCAACAACCTCGTCGAGTTCTACTTTCCTTCCAGTCAATTCTTTCGAGAGAAATTCCTTCTCTAGAAAGGATCCATTCTTGGCAACGAATGTTTTGCCTTCGGATCTATGATAGAAGGTATACCCAATAGTTTCCTTCGGGTATCCAATGAAGACGCATTTTTCCGCTTTGGGTTCAAGCTTGTCCGGCTGTAACTTCTTTACATAGGCTTCGCATCCCCAAACTTTAAGGAACGACAATTTAGGTTTCTTCCCAAACCATAATTCATACGGTGTCGTTTCAACGGATTTAGACGGTGCCCTATTTAAAGTGAATGCAGCTGTTTCTAATGCATAACCCCAAAATGATAACGGTAAATCTGTAAGTGACATCATAGAACGAACCATATCTAAGAGAGTTCGATTACGACGTTCGGACACACCATTACGCTGTGGTGTTCCCGGCGGTGTCAATTGTGAAAGTATTCCGCATTTCTTCAAATGCTCGCCAAACTCGTAACTTAGATATTCACCTCCACGATCAGAACGTAGAAATTTTATCTTCTTGTTACGTTGATTCTCTACCTCACTTTGAAACTCCTTAAACTTCTCGAAAGTTTCGGACTTATGTTTCATGAAATAGATATACCCATATCTACTCAAGTCATCTGTGAAGGTAAGAACATAACGATAACCACCGCGCGATGCTACACTCATTGGTCCACACACATCGGTATGTATAATCTCCAATAAGTCCGTAGCTCGCTCCATCATACCAGAAAATGGAGTCTTAGTCATTTTTCCCATTAGACATGCTTCGCATCTTTCAAGTGATTCAAAATCAAGTGATTCAAGAAGTCCATCGGAATGGAGTTTCTTCATACGCTTCACTCCAATGTGACCAAGACGACAGTGCCACATATAGGTCGAATTATCGCTTGATTTCAAACGTTTAGCCTCAATACTGTTGATATGTGTATTTCCACTATCGAGATTCAATAAGAATAGACCATCTATCAAAGGTGCATGTGTATAAAACATATTACTCATATAAATCGAACAACCATTATTCTCTGACTTAAACAAGTAACCGTCTCGCAATAAACAAGATCCCGATATAATGTTCATGCTCAACGCAGGCACTAAATAACAATTATTTAAGTATAAAACTAATCCCGATGGTAGATGAAGAGGTAGCGTTCCGACCGCGATCACATCAACCTTTGATCCGTTTCCCACGCGCATCGTCACCTCGTTCTTCGCTAGCTTCCGTTTATTCTGCAGCACCTGTTTCGAGTTACAAATATGAGCAACCGAACCAGTATCAAATACCCAGGCACTACTACGAGTACTAGTGAGATACACATCAATAACATGTATATCAGATATACCTTTCTTCTTGATGTTGCCGTTCTTCAGATCCGCCAAGTACTTTGGGCAATTCCGCTTCCAGTGACCTTCTCCCTTGCAGTAAAAGCACTCAGTTTCAGGCTTAGGTCCAGCCCTGGTCTTCTTCATCGGAGTGGTAGCTTTCTTACCACCCTTCTTGAAGTGTCCCTTTTGCTTAGACTTGCCTTTCTTGAATTTGGTGGTCTTATTGACCAACAACACTTGGTGCTCTTTCTTGATCTCCACTTTTGCAGATTTCAACATGGCAAAGAGTTCTGGCAACGTCTTGTTCATGTTCTGCATGTTGTAGTTCATCACAAAGTTCTTGTAACTTGGTGGTAGTGATTGTAGGACACGGTAAATCCCCAAAGCATTAGGAATCACTATACCCAAGCTTTGAAGTTTGTTTGCGTGCCCAGACATCTTAAGAACATGCTCACTGACGGAGCTGCCTTCTTCCATCTTGCAGTTAAAGAACTTTTCAGAAGCCTCATAGCTTTCAATTGCCGCATGAGTCTCAAAAATCAATTTGAGATCCTCGACAATATCATATGGGTCTGATTCCTCAAACCGTTTCTGAAGCTCCGATTCTAAACCATACAAGATAGCACACTGAACTATGGAGTACTGATTCTTCCGAGCGAGGTAAACGTTCTTTACTTCATCGGGAGCATCAGCTGCAGGTGGGTCACCCAGCGGTGCATCCAGCACATAGGTCAAATTACCAGCTGTGAGGACAATCCTCAAATTGCGGAACCAATCCGCGAAGTTGCTTCCATTGTTTTTCAACTTTTCTTTCTCTAGGAACGCATTAAAATTGATGGTAGGGGCTGCCATTGATCTACAACATATTTGCAATAGTTTAGACTAAGTTTATGACAAATTGAGTTCAAATTAATTAATGAAATTAAACTAGGTGAACTCCCACTCAAAACAATATCCCTCACATTGTTTTAGTGATCACACGAACCAAATCCACCATATCAACACCGATCATCACGAGAGTTGACATAGTTTCAATGGCGAACAATCGTCATGTTCATCATATCTACTATATGACTCATGCTTTACCTTTCGGTGATCCGTGTTCCGAGACCATGTCTGTACATGCTAGGCTCGTCAAGATCAAACCTTAGTTTCTGCATGAGCAAATCTGGCTTGCTCACGTTGTATACACTTGCAGAATCTATCACACCCGATCATCACGTGGTGCTTCGAAACAACAAGCTTTAGCAACGGTGCTAACTAAGGGTGAACACTTTATGATTTGAAATTGATGTGCATGAGGGATCATCTTATAATGCTACCGTCGTCTACTAAGCAATACAAGATGCATAAAGGATAAACATCACATGCAATTCAATATATATGTGATATGATATGGCCTTTCTTCTTTGTGCCTCCGATCTCCATCTTCCAGCACGAACATGATCTCCATCATCACCGGCATTGCATCAAGGTCAATGACGCTACTCCATGGTTGTCGTCCACCGGCTTCAACTATTACAACTACTTTGAATAGACACGCGGGTCTTAACATAAAATAAAGACAACCATATGGCTCCTGCCGGTTGCCGACTTACAATAAGGAACATTGCATACATCAAATATAATCACAATCATGGCCATATCACATCACTGCACACCCCTGCAAAACAAAGTTAGACGCTTCTACTTTCTTTGCATATTTTACGTGGTTTGGGGCTTTCAATAAGTGTCGTTCTAACTTACGAACAAGAACCACAACATTGATACTAGCATTGTTGATCACCCGTTGTAAATTGGATCTTAACTATGCTAGGAGAAACATGCACCCGCAAAGCCACTTATGCAATACAAGTTGCATGTCAAGCGTGGAGCAAGTCTCATGAACGATGTCATGTAAGGTTAGCCCGGGCCGCTTCATCCCAACATACCGCAAGATGCAAAGTACACAAAAAGAAATCTACAATAAAAGCATCAACGCCCACAATGACCATTGTGTTCTACTCGTGCAACAGATCTACATATAGACACGGCTCTGATACCACTGTAGGGGTTCGTAGCATGGAAAACAAAAATTTTCTATCGCATACAAACAAACAAGCCAGGATCTATCTACTAGATTGTAGCAACGAGTCGATAGTATAACTTACCCTCGAAGATTCCAAAGCGTTTAACGAGAGCGGATTCTCGTGGGTGATGTAGTCGTACTCTTCCCGATCTCAAGATCATGTAGACGATACTTCCAGCGCCACGTTCCGGCAGCGCTCCCGCAGTCGGTCACACGTTCGGTACTCGACGAAGACCTTCCTCTCCCTTGTTCCAGCAGGCAGCGGAGGTTGTAGCACTCTCCTCGCGATTCCGGCAGCACAACGGCGTGGTACCGGAAGTAGAGGGGAGATCCCGCAGGGCTTCGCCTTAAGCCGGTGCGAGTATGGTGGAGCTTATGAGAGAGGCTATTAGTGGTCTAGTAATTAGACACACCAATTAGAAGGCTCTAAACCAATTAGAAGGCTCTAAACTGTTGGCTAAAGCAATTAGAAGCTCTAAACCAAAACAGCTCTAAACCGGAGATCTAGAGTAGAAAGTTATGTGTCAATTGGAGGAGCCCTGCCCCTCCTTTTATGGGAGGGGGGTCATGGCGCGCCAGGGGAGGGAGGGAGTCCCTCCCCAAGTCGGCCTTGGGCTGGGCGCCGGCCTGGAGGAGTCTGACTCCTCCTCCAGGTTGGTTCCAACTCCTCTTGCTTGTTTCCCACAGTTTCTTGTTTTGGCAGTTTGACTTTCAAACTGGACATTTGACTTTTCTGTTTTAGGATTCAATTTAATCCTTTATTTGGGACAGCAATAACACTTAGTACATGATGCAATCATTCAATGAGTAATGACACATTCATGTACCCTTCCCCCCCGGAGTGCCGGACAATCCGGAACCTTCTAGAACATTCCCGATGAAAACACCGGAATCATTCCCGAACTCCGAAACGGGACTTTCCTTATATGAATCTTATTCTCCGGACCATTCCGGATCACCTCGTGATATCCCGGATCCCATCCGAGACTCCGAACAACATTCGGTCTCTTTCTCATAATACCATAACTACTCAAACAATGTCGAATCCTTAAGTGTGTCTCCCTACGGTTCGTGAATTATGCAGACATGATCGAGACACTTCTCCGAACAATAACCAATAGAGGAATCTGGAAATTCATATGGCTCCCACATATTTCTACGATTACTTTGCGATCGAATGAACCACTTACATACGATACCAATTTCCCTTTGTCTCACGATATGTTACTTATCCGAGGTTATGATCGTCGGTATCTCTGCATACCTAGTTCAACCTCGTTACTGATAAGTACTCTTTTCTCGTTCCCGTGATATGTGATCCCTTGTGACCAAGTCACATGCTTGCAAGCCAATTGGATGACATTCCACCGAGAGGGCCCAGAGTATATCTATCCGTCATGAGGATGGACAAATCCCACTCTTGATCCATGTGTTTCAACCAATACTTTCCGAACACTCAATGCCACTTTTATAACCACCTAGTTACGGTGTGGTGTTTGATGTCATCAAAGCATCCATCCGGTAAAGGTGATATGCATGATCTCATGGTCGAAGGAATTAGGTTACTATGTATCAGAAAGCATATAGCAATTGAACTAATGAAATGACTTGATCTTTATGCTACGCTTATCTATAGGAGTATGTCCACCATATCATTCTCCTAACGATATGACCTTGTTGTTGATAACATCTCAATGTTCATGATAGGGAAACCACAATCATTAATCAACCAACAAGCTAGTGAAGTATAGAGGCTATACTAGGGACTTCAAATTAAGTTTACAAAACACATAAGTATTAATGTTTCCTTGTCAATACTATTATAGCATGAATGCAAACATTTATCATAAACACAAAGATATAATAATAACTATATTTATTATTGCCTCTAGGGCATATCTCCAACAGAGATCCATACTGACTCCCACACATTCAATGATGACTTTTCCTATGATCGTCGGAACCTTTTACGCTTGTATCTTAATCCCTTTGTTTCATGATATATTACATGTCCGAGATTCTACAATCGGTATCTCCATACCTAGTTTGATCTCGTTACTGACATGCACTCTTTTCTTGTTCCTGTGATATAACATTCTAGTGATCAAATCACTTGCTTGCAAGCTAACCAATGTGATATCACCGTGAGGGCCCAGACCATATCTATCTGTCATCAGGATGAACAAATTCCACTCTTGATCCATGATTCTCAACATAACACTTTAGTAGCTTTGAAGCCATCTTTATAATCACCCATTTACAGAGTGACGTTTGATGTCAACAAGAAACTCTTACGGTGTTAGTGATTGGCATGATCTCATGGTCTAAGGATTAGGACTACTTCGTAAGTTGTTTATAGCAATATAAACTCAATGACTTTGATCTTAATGCTATACTTCGGATGAATGTTCATCACACCATTACACTAATGTTGTGATCTCATTATTAACAACATCCAATGTCTATGATCAGGAAACTGTGATCATCTTGTTAATCAACAAACTAGTTTATGAGAGAGGCATAACTATTAACTTTCTGTTTGTTTATTAAACACACATGTATTAACGTTTCCGTATTAATACAATTATAGCATGCAAAAAATAAACATCTATTATATACTTGGAATACACATAATAAACATTTTATTATTGCCTCTCAGGGCATATTCCCTTCAGTCTCCCACTTGCACTAGAGACAATAATATAGTTACATAGTGATGTATCTAACACCCATGGAGTTCTGGTGTAGATCATGTTTTGCTCTAGGGAGAGTTTTAGTCAACGGATCTTCTACATTGAGATTTGTATGTACTTTACAAATCTTTATATCTCCATCCTTGACATGCTCGCGGATGGAGTGAAACTGGCGCTTAATATGCTTGGAATGCTTGTGAGACCTTGGATCTTTGGCATTGGCAATGGCACCATTGTTGTCACAATAGATCACCATTGGGTCCAACGCATTTGCAACCACTCCTAGTTCGGATATGAACTCCTTCATCCAAACTGCTTCCTGAGCCGCTTCTGAAGCAGCAACATATTCGGCCTCCATTGTTGATCCCGCCACCACAGGTTGTTTGGAGCTCCTCCAACTAACCGCTCCGCCATTCATGAGAAATACGTATCCGGATTGAGACTTAGAGTCATCCGGATCGGTTTCAAAGCAAGCGTCAACATAACACTTAGCGACGAGCTCTTCTTCACCTCCGTATACAAGAAACATATCCTTAGTTCTTCGCAAGTACTTAAGGATATTCTTGACCGCTTTCCAGTGTTCTGAACCTGGATCCGATTGGTACCTACTAGTCAAACTAATAGCATGTGCCACATCCGATCTTGTACATAGCATGGCGTACATTATAGAGCCTATGGCTGAAGCATAGGGGACCTTGTCCATTATCTCTCTTTCTTCCGCCGAAGCCGGACTTTGAGTCTTACTCAATGTCATGCCTTGTGTCATAGGTAAGAACCCCTTCTTACTATCTTCCATTTTAAACTTCTTTAAAATCTTATCAAGGTATGTACTTTGCGATAGCCCTATTAGGCGCCTAGATCTATCTCTATAGATCTTTATGCCTAATATGTATGACGCTTCACCTAGGTCCTTCATTGAAAATTTGCTGTTTAGATAACTTTTAACACTGTTTAAAGATCTATATCATTTCCGATCAATAATATGTCATCCACATATAATATCAGAAATGCCACATTGCTCCCACTCACTTTCTTATAAATACAAGCTTCTCCATAAGTTTGGACAAATCCAAACTCTTTGATCACCTCATCAAAGCGGAGATTCCAACTCTGTGATGCTTGCTTCAATCCATAGATGGATCGCTGAAGCTTGCACACCTTGTTAGCATCCTTAGGATCGACAAAGCCCTTTGGTTGTATCATATACAACTCTTCTTCAATATTACCATTGAGAAACGCGGTTTTGACATCCATCTGCAATATCTCATAATCGAAATATGCAGCAATTGCTAACATAATCCTAACTGACTTTAGCATCGCTACGGGAGAGAATGTCTCATCGTAGTCAACTCCTTGAATTTGTTGAAACCCTTTGTGACAAGTCGAGCTTTATAGACGGTCACATTACCATCAGCATCAGTTTTCCTTTTGAAAATCCATTTGTTCTCCACGGCCTTTCGGTCATGAGGTAATTCCACCAAGTTCCAAACTTGATTTTCATACATGGATTCCATCTCGGATTTCATGGCTTCTAACCATTTGTTAGAATCCGGGCTCATCATCGCTTCTTCATACATCGCAGGGTCATCCTTTTCATCAACCATGAAATTCATGACAGGATTTCCGTATAGCTCGGGAGTTGCACGCGTCCTGCTTGACCTGCGAGGTTCGCTGGTACTCTCTTTCGGAGGTTCATGATCATTATCATTAGTTCCCTCTTCAACAGGTGGAGCCAACTCCTGAACAACTTCCGGCGCTGCGCTACTTGCCATACTTTGAAGAGAAGGTTCAATAACCTCTTCGAGTTCTACCTTCCGACTACTCACACCTTTCGCGAGAAACTCTTTCTCTAGAAAGGATCCATTCTTGGCAACAAAAACCTTGCCCTCGGATCTGTGATAGAAGGAATACCCAATAGTTTCCTTAGGGTATCCTATGATGACACATTTTTCCGCTATGGGTTCGAGTTTATCTGGTTGAAGTTTCTTCACATAAACATCGCATCCCAAAACTTTAAGAAATGACAGCTTAGGTTTGTTTCCAAACCACATTTCATACGGTGTCTTTTCAACGGATTTAGATGGTGCCCGATTTAAAGTGAATGCAGCAGTTTCTAGTGCATAGCCCCAAAATGACAACGGCAAGTCCGTCAGAGACATCATAGATCGAACCATATCTAATAAAGTACGATTACGACATTCTGACACACCATTTCGATGTGGTGTTCCGGCAGGTGTGAGTTGTGAAACAATTCCACACTCTTTCATGTGAGTGCTAAACTTGTAACTTAGATACTCACCTCCACGGTCGGACCGTAGAAATTTGATCTTTCTATTACGATGATTTTCCACTTCATTCTGAAATTCCTTGAACTTTTCAAAGGTTTCAGACTTGTGTTTCATCAAGTAAATATAACCATACCTACTCAAATCATCCGTGAAAGTAACAAAATAACGATATCCATCTCACGCCGACACACTCATTGGACCACATACATCAGAATGTATGATTTCCAATAAATCTATCGCCCGTTCCATTGAACCGGAAAACGGCGTTCTAGTCATCTTGCCCATAAGGCATGGCTCACATGTATCAAATGATTCAAAATCAAGTGATTCCAAAAGTCCATCCGAATGGAGCTTCTTCATGCGTTTAACGCCAATATGACCTAGACGGCAGTGCCACATATGAGTATATATCATCATTAAGTTTAATCCTTTTAGCATAAACATTATGAATATGTGTAACATTATTATCGAGATCTAATAGAAATAAACCATTCATCATCGGTGCATGACCATAAAAGATTTCATTCATATAAATGGAACAACCATTGTTCTCGGATTTAAATGAATAACCACTTCGCATCAAACACGATCCAGATACAATGTTCATGCTCAGTGCAGGCACCAGATAACAATTATTCAAGTTTATAACTAATCCCTACGGCAAATGGAGAGGCAGCGTTCCGACGGCGATCACATCAACGCTTGATCCATTGCCCAGGTGCTAGCGGTCGCTTGTTCCGTAGCCCCTGATTCGAGTTACAAATATTAGCAACTGAACCGGTATCAAATACCCATGTGCTACTGCGAGCACTAGTCAAGTACACATCAATAACATGTATATCATATATACCTTTGTTTGCCTTGTCGGCCTTCTTGTCTGCCAAATACTTGGGGCAGTTGCGCTTCCAGTGGCCAGTCCCCTTACAATAGTAGCACTCGGTATCAGACTTAGGTCCAACTCGGGGTTTCTTTTCAGGCATGGCAACCGGCTTGCCGCCCTTACTTCCCTTCTGTTTTCCCTTCTTGTCTTTTGTCACATCCCAAGATTTTCCAAATCTTGTAATGTGAAAAATAAATGAATAAAATAAAACTTTGTTGATTTTCAGGGTGAGAAGAAACTTTTTGAATTCAAATGGGAACCTTCAAACCTATTTTGATCAAAATAAATCCTAAAGGGATTTAAAAAGATAAACATTTAATAAAGGAAAATAAAAATATTTGAAATTACTATTTTTGAATCTTTTAATAAAAAGATTTGGTTTTCAAATGAAAAGGTAGAATTATAAAAAGGTTTATCTTATAAAGCCAAACTAAAACTTGGCCAAACCTTTGAAATAAAATATTTCTATTTGATAAAAATAGTAAAGGTTTATTTAAATAAAATGATAAGGATTTAATATCCAAGTTTATTAAAAATAGAGGTTTTACTATTTTAATCAAACATCAAAACTTATTTATTTATTTTAAAACAAGTTTTCCAAGTATCCTTTATTTTCAAATAAAACCTACTGATTTGGTTTTGTTAATATTTAGATTTCAAAATGGAGATTTTAAATAAATTAATTTCTATTTTGATTTAATAAACAAGGTCTATTTATTTAATTAATAATGTGCTCTAAAATAAAAATATTATTTTATTTTTGGGACTTTGGTTTATTGTTGTTAAACAGAACCAAAACTCATTACAAGTGTGGTGACTGTTTGAATTGTTTGAATGTTTGAATTGTTGTTTGAATATTCAAAACAGAAAATAGAAATGGAAAAAGGAAAAGTTTCAGAAAGAAAAAATATAGAAATGGACGCAGCCCAACTGGCCAAGCCCAACAAGCCCAGTACCAGCCCAGCTATTTCTCCCACGGGCGTAGCGTTTTCCACCTGAACCCGCACCCGCACAGTGACTGACGAGTGGACCCTCTTCCCCTCTCTCTCCCCCACTGATGACAGGACCCCACACCACTGCTCATCGTCTTCAACCCGCGCTAACACCTCCTCGCCGTTTCCTGTCCTTTACTCCGGCGATCAATTCGCGCTGTTAACGGCCATTACTCCCCCTGCGACCACGCTGTTTTAATCGCCTGCGTCTTCTCCTCCTTTCCCCTCAAACACCGTTGCACGAGAGCCACCAGGCTTCCCTTAATCGAAGTCGCACCACCACTGTTACGACCACCGTCCCCAGCCAATTCCGGCGACTCTACGCCGCCCCTTGCCTTCCCAAGCACTCGAGATCGCTCCCCAGCCTCTGGCGCATCCGTCAGTACCTTCCATTCATCTGCGGGTGCCCCAGAGCGTCGACTTCGACAATCTCCGAGCGCCGCCGCGTCTACTACTTTCTCCGGCGACGACCCCTAGTAAGCACAGACCGCCCCACGCTATCTCATTCATGCTCTTGCACTCGCCACACTCGACTGCATCTAACCTTGTCCTCGTTTTGCCTCGGAGTGAACCACAGCGTCGCCCCCGACAACGACCAGAGCCGCCTGACGCCGTCCCCCACTCCGGCGAGCAATCCCGCTGGAACCAGAGCACCCCTCGCCTCCTCACAACCACGTCGAGCATCGCCACGATCTCCTGAGCACGGTGAGCACCTCCCCCTCTCTGTCTTTGATTTCTGCATCGCCAGAGCCTCCGCTGGCCGAGCGTCGCCGCCGTCTGCCGCCACGCAGCGCCGCCAGTTAGTGGCAAGTAGATTGTAGCCGCTAGATCAATATCGTGTGGTTGTGATTAGAACTGAGCGAAGCGGTATGAGCACGCCTGAGCCGTGCGATCTATTTAGATCCAACGCCCCGCAGAGCGCAATCCGCGCGAACCGGTATCGCCCAATGAGATCACGCCGCGTGGCACTAGATCTGTTTAAAAGGAATTTTGAATCAGATTAGTTTGCAAATTTGAAACCCTTGTAACTTTAAATCCACACGTCCAAAATTTGCAAACTTTATATCAATGGAATCAGTGGAACAAGCCCTAGCCAACCATGCAATTTGTTTAGTAAAACGCCTCTGGTAAAATGTTTTTTTTTGCAGAAACATTTGTATGCTTGTTTAGGTTATAAAAATTATTCCAAAATATTTTTAGGGTTGAAATCTTTGCAAATTGGTTTGTTGTGAACTTACTGACCCTAGGAACCAACACATGGATTTAAAAATGTATTTGGTGAAGATTAGGATTGAAAAAATGAATTAGTCCAATTCTAGTCAAATAAAAATGTTGATGTTGCTATGAAAATGTTTTTGGAGGAAAAACTTTGGGAAATTGTTTTAAATCAAGCCTACTAACCCCAAACACCAAGTTTTGATAACTAACAACTTATTTGGTGAACAATATAAAATTATTACTTTGCTAAAAACATTTTCCAACACATAAAATATTGTTTTTGATTTAAAAATGATTTATAGACAAAACCCTTTTGCAAATGACTTTGCCACTTTGGAAAATGACAACATTGAACCTTACAAAGTTTAGAGCCTAGTGGAGACCACTTTTGCAAATAAAACTATCTTTTGCATGCTTGCATGCATGACTTGGTTTTTACCATTTTATGTGTGTTTGATTGTTTGAATATTGGTTGGAATGCTAGTTGATATTGTGTTTGCTTGATTGATTTGTAGTGAAGTTAGAAAAGTGTGAAACTAGAAAGATAAAGAAGTGAACTAACATTCCCTACCAAAAAGGCAAGTTACACTATCATCTAAAGTCCTACTATTTTCATTATACTTAGTGGATTTTTGAAACATGCATGAAAAGGATTTCTATACTTATGCTATGCTAAAATCCTAATAGGATACCTCATATATTCCTTAGAGAAAACAATGTAGTTGAAATGCTTAGCCTTGCTAAATATTTTGAGAAGAGATTCATGTTGAGATTTTATGAGGTTTAGAAAAGACTTGTGTTTTATATAATAAAACAAGGACTCAATGAACCACCTGGGTGGACAAGGTTACACAAGTTTTGGACAAGGTGGCAACAAAAGTAACCATGTCTATGGCAATCTCTTTGTGTTGTGCACCAAAATAAAACCACCCAGGAACTTAGAGATTGAACATGTTTCTCCAATTGTGGCTTTCGTGTACAGCCACATGCTACATATGGCTCTGGCTTAGTCAACTACATTGGGAAGACCCATGCATTGTCTTCAAGTACTGAAAATGAGGGAACTCGAAACCCTACATGGGTGCCTGAAGACAAGCTAGCAATGGTGTATGGGAGGACCCTCTGGAAAGACTTCGTCACATTCTCAATCTGCCAGTACTCCATCTTGGTGAGTACTTATCCAGCGGCCACTGGTGGCAACAAGATGAGAGTGTGTCATGTGGGTAAAGTGTACAACTTCTGCAGAAGATAAAAATCTAAGTACTTAGCCGTGTCCCCGGTTATGGACAATACTGAGCAACTAAAGCTTGAAGCTATGGGAAATCTCGACACTCCAATTTCTAAAAGAAAAACTTTTAAGTGACAACAAAAAAACTTGAAGTACTTCGGGATTTACCAAGGAGATCAAGAGATTTTGATAAAAACTTGAAGTACTTGGGGATTTACCAAGGAACTCAAGGGGAATTTACCAAGGAGTTCAAGAGATTTGACAAAAGATCAAAACCATTTTAAAGATAGGGTAAAATATTACTTTCTGCAAATGAGCCTAAAACCCTACTTAGCCAAATATGCATGTAATGATAGGATCCACTTATATTCTACATAATAGTGAAACTTGCCAATACAATTCAAATGTATTGACCCTTGTGGCTGTAACTTGTAATGTTGCAGGTTTGATTGATAATAGTGAAGTTGATTGATTAGGATTACAAGTCTACAACCAACATGTTTGCCTGTGGCACTTTGAAGATGAAGGACCCCATGCTATATATTTATTCTGCTGCAATGTAATGTGATAGCCAAATGAGCTATGTAAGATGTAATGAAATATTTTATTCCTGGTTATAAAGTTGTATTATGACCTTTGTTTCTTGATATTACATCTTAACTGTGGATGCTAGCTATTGATCCAAGGACTAGCATTGAAATCACTGGGATCCTTTTCCTTTACAAAGGAGGGATCTTACAGATGGTATCAGAGCATTGTGTTGCCTGTAGGATTTGTAACCCTAGGATTGGACAAAAACCCTTAGCAAAAATAGGAGTTGTATTTGTTCCAAAACTTATTTACAAACAATCTTGTAAACTCTTTCCTCAACCATTTTGGTTTTGATTCTACATCTCTTCTATTTTCAACTTGATGGAAAAACCTACCCCATGGCCAAAGACTTCACCATGTGCAAAGGACTTCATCAACTCTAATGACTTCAACATATTCAACTCTAATGACTTCAACATCTTCAACTCTAATGACTTCAACTTCTTCAACTCTAATGACTTCAACATCTTCAGCATATTCACCAAGGAGTTCAACCTTGGATATCACTAAGGACAAGTGAGACAAGAAATCTTGCTCAAGATTTGGAGGCTTAGGAAACACAACATAGAAGGAGCCATCATCACCTTTGAAGTTAAGTGACCAAGAATTTTTCCCAAAGAAACCATGGTCTCATGCAAGAAGAATCAACCAAGAAGGATGGAAAGATCACAAGTAAACCATATAGATGGACCACCATATATAGTTAAGTCAAACACACCAACTTATGTGGGGTAACAAAAATATTTTTTTGTCTAAAGATGTGCTAGAACATTGTTGTTTGAGGGAAATGTTTGGCTTGTGATTGCTTGCACATTGCTTGAGTGAATTGTGATGTGTGTGATTAGAATTATTTCCTTAGAGATCTTTTGCCTATTCTAATCTCAATTCAACCCAAACAGATGACTACTCCAAGAGACTCCAACATCAAGGTTGATGACACCAACACCAACCAAGAGGACAACATGAAAGAGCTCATAGCAACCCAAAACCAATTGAACCAAATGACAGCTCAATTCATAGCCAACACCAGTGGGGAAGATCCAACTCTGCAAGGATTTTTGGAAACTCAAGCCCAATTGATGCTTAAGGTGACAGATCAAATGATCAACATGGAAGACAACTATTCCAAAAGAGTTTGTGACAACAAGGATGACAGAAATGTTATTCTAGATGGAGCCCCAACTTGCATTATTTGTGGAGACAAGGATCACACTTCCAAGGAACATGGTGATCAATGCCCCAATTGTGAAGAGAAACACCCAATTGGACAATGTCCCACCTCTCAAGCTACTTGCTACCTATGTGAAGGAAACAATCATGTCCCTATTCAATGCCCCATCTATTCCATAGTTGAACAAAGGAAACAAGGTGGAGTGCAACAAATGATTGCAAACTATCAAGAAGGATCCAAGTCTACCCAGAAGAATGAGGACAAAGGAAAAGCTCCACTTATACCTTCATGCAATACAACCCAATTTAAAGGACCAAAGAAGAGGCATATGAATTATCCAAAGAGCAATAGAAGGTCCAAGAAACATGTAGACATTCCTACCTACCAGATAACATATGAACAACATGAACTGGATGCACTGCTAGCTTTGGAGAAACCCAAAAATCAAAAGAAGGACAAAAGCCATGTGCAATGTCATAATTGTAAAGAAATGGGACACTATTCCAGTGAATGTCCAGAGAAACAAAAGTATAAGGAGATTGGCCAAGTTTGGTGCAACAACTGCAAAGAGCTAGGCCATTATGCAACAACTTGTCCACAAGAGACACGTGAAGAACTCAAACTTATCATATGTTTCAATTGCAAAGAACCAGGACATTATGCAAGCAATTGTCCAGAAAAGATGAAGAACAAGTTAAACAAGCCTATGAAGGATCTCAACCTTGGCCCATGAGTCAAGAGTGGAAACAAAAGACACTATACAGATGTTTGCCCAGAGAAGTTTCCCCAAGATCCCAAGCAAGCCAATATGTAATTTAGTTTGAAAATTTTTAAGGGTGGTAATACCCTAGATGCTTTTGAGCCTACTTGTAACCTAGCCTTCCCAAATCTCGGGACGAGATTTATTTTAAGGGTGGTAGCCTGTCACATCCCAAGATTTTCCAAATCTTGTAATGTGAAAAATAAATGAATAAAATAAAACTTTGTTGATTTTCAGGGTGAGAAGAAACTTTTTGAATTCAAATGGGAACCTTCAAACCTATTTTGATCAAAATAAATCCTAAAGGGATTTAAAAAGATAAACTATTTAATAAAGGAAAATAAAAATATTTGAAATTACTATTTTTGAATCTTTTAATAAAAAGATTGTTTTCAAATGAAAAGGTAAATTTAAAAAGGTTTATCTTATAAAGCCAAACTCAAAAAATTTGAAACTTTAATATCAATAATCAGTGGAACAAGCCCTAGCCAAATGTTTGTTTAATAAAACGCCTCTGGTAAAATGTTTGTTTTTGCAGAAACATTTGGCTTTTTAGGTTATCAAACATTCCAAAATATTTTTAGGTTGAAATCTTTGCCAATTGGTTTGTTGTGAACTTACTGACCCTAGGAACCAACACATGGATTTAAAAATGTATTTGGTGAAGATTAATTGAAAATTGAATTAGTCCAATTCTAGTCAAATAAAATGTTGGATGTTGCTATGAAAATGTTTTTGGAGAAAAAACTTTGGGAAATTGTTTTAAACAAGCCTACTGACCCAAACACCAAGTTTTGATAACTAACAACTTATTTGGTGAACAATATAAAATTATTACTTTGCTAAAAACATTTTCCAACACATAAAATATTGTTTTTGATTTAAAAATGATTTATAGACAAAACCCTTTTGCAAATGACTTTGCCACTTTGGAAAATGACCAAATTGAACCTTACAAAGTTTAGAGCCTAGTGGAGACCACTTTTGCAAATAAAACTATCTTTTGCATGCTTGCATGCATGACTTGGTTTTTACCATTTTATGTGTGTTTGATTGTTTGAATATTGGTTGGAATGCTAGTTGATATTGTGTTTGCTTGATTGATTTGTAGTGAAGTTAGAAAAGTGTGAAACTAGAAAGATAAAGAAGTGAACTAACATTCCCTACCAAAAAGGCAAGTTACACTATCATCTAAAGTCCTACTATTTTCATTATACTTAGTGGATTTTTGAAACATGCATGAAAAGGATTTCTATACTTATGCTATGCTAAAATCCTAATAGGATACCTCATATATTCCTTAGAGAAAACAATGTAGTTGAAATGCTTAGCCTTGCTAAATATTTTGAGAAGAGATTCATGTTGAGATTTTATGAGGTTTAGAAAAGACTTGTGTTTTATATAATAAAACAAGGACTCAATGAACCACCTGGGTGGACAAGGTTACACAAGTTTTGGACAAGGTGGCAACAAAAGTAACCATGTCTATGGCAATCTCTTTGTGTTGTGCACCAAAATAAAACCACCCAGGAACTTAGAGATTGAACATGTTTCTCCAATTGTGGCTTTCATGTACAGCCACATGCTACATATGGCTCTGGCTTAGTCAACTACATTGGGAAGACCCATGCATTGTCTTCAAGTACTAAAAATGAGGGAACTCGAAACCCTACATGGGTGCCTGAAGACAAGCTAGCAATGGTGTATGGGAGGACCCTCTGGAAAGACTTCGTCACATTCTCAATCTGCCAGTACTCCATCTTGGTGAGTACTTATCCAGCGGCCACTGGTGGCAACAAGATGAGAGTGTGTCATGTGGGTAAAGTGTACAACTTCTGCAGAAGATAAAAATCTAAGTACTTAGCCGTGTCCCCGGTTATGGACAATACTGAGCAACTAAAGCTTGAAGCTATGGGAAATCTCGACACTCCAATTTCTAAAAGAAAAACTTTTAAGTGACAACAAAAAAACTTGAAGTACTTCGGGATTTACCAAGGAGATCAAGAGATTTTGATAAAAACTTGAAGTACTTGGGGATTTACCAAGGAACTCAAGGGGAATTTACCAAGGAGTTCAAGAGATTTTGACAAAGAGATTTGACTAAAGATCAAAACCATTTTAAAGATAGGGTAAAATATTACTTTCTGCAAATGAGCCTAAAACCCTACTTAGCCAAATATGCATGTAATCTTAGGATCCACTTATATTCTACATAATAGTGAAACTTGCCAATACAATTCAAATGTATTGACCCTTGTGGCTGTAACTTGTAATGTTGCAGGTTTGATTGATAATAGTGAAGTTGATTGATTAGGATTACAAGTCTACAACCAACATGTTTGCCTGTGGCACTTTGAAGATGAAGGACCCCATGCTATATATTTATTCTGCTGCAATGTAATGTGATAGCCAAATGAGCTATGTAAGATGTAATGAAATATTTTATTCCTGGTTATAAAGTTGTATTATGACCTTTGTTTCTTGATATTACATCTTAACTGTGGATGCTAGCTATTGATCCAAGGACTAGCATTGAAATCACTGGGATCCTTTTCCTTTACAAAGGAGGGATCTTACAGATGGTATCAGAGCATTGTGTTGCCTGTAGGATTTGTAACCCTAGGATTGGACAAAAACCCTTAGCAAAAATAGGAGTTGTATTTGTTCCAAAACTTATTTACAAACAATCTTGTAAACTCTTTCCTCAACCATTTTGGTTTTGATTCTACATCTCTTCTATTTTCAACTTGATGGAAAAACCTACCCCATGGCCAAAGACTTCACCATGTGCAAAGGACTTCATCAACTCTAATGACTTCAACATCTTCAACTCTAATGACTTCAACATATTCAACTCTAATGACTTCAACTTCTTCAACTTCTTCAACTCTAATGACTTCAACATCTTCAGCATATTCACCAAGGAGTTCAACCTTGGATATCACTAAGGACAAGTGAGACAAGAAATCTTGCTCAAGATTTGGAGGCTTAGGAAACACAACATAGAAGGAGCCATCATCACCTTTGAAGTTAAGTGACCAAGAATTTTTCCCAAAGAAACCATGGTCTCATGCAAGAAGAATCAACCAAGAAGGATGGAAAGATCACAAGTAAACCATATAGATGGACCACCATATATAGTTAAGTCAAACACACCAACTTATGTGGGGTAACAAAAATTTTTTTGTCTAAAGATGTGCTAGAACATTGTTGTTTGAGGGAAATGTTTGGCTTGTGCTTGCTTGCACATTGCTTGAGTGAATTGTGATGTGTGTGATTAGAATTATTTCCTTAGAGATCTTTTGCCTATTCTAATCTCAATTCAACCCAAACAGATGACTACTCCAAGAGACTCCAACATCAAGGTTGATGACACCAACACCAACCAAGAGGACAACATGAAAGAGCTCATAGCAACCCAAAACCAATTGAACCAAATGACAGCTCAATTCATAGCCAACACCAGTGGGGAAGATCCAACTCTGCAAGGATTTTTGGAAACTCAAGCCCAATTGATGCTTAAGGTGACAGATCAAATGATCAACATGGAAGACAACTATTCCAAAAGAGTTTGTGACAACAAGGATGACAGAAATGTTATTCTAGATGGAGCCCCAACTTGCATTATTTGTGGAGACAAGGATCACACTTCCAAGGAACATGGTGATCAATGCCCCAATTGTGAAGAGAAACACCCAATTGGACAATGTCCCACCTCTCAAGCTACTTGCTACCTATGTGAAGGAAACAATCATGTCCCTATTCAATGCCCCATCTATTCCATAGTTGAACAAAGGAAACAAGGTGGAGTGCAACAAATGATTGCAAACTATCAAGAAGGATCCAAGTCTACCCAGAAGAATGAGGACAAAGGAAAAGCTCCACTTATACCTTCATGCAATACAACCCAATTTAAAGGACCAAAGAAGAGGCATATGAATTATCCAAAGAGCAATAGAAGGTCCAAGAAACATGTAGACATTCCTACCTACCAGATAACATATGAACAACATGAACTGGATGCACTGCTAGCTTTGGAGAAACCCAAAAATCAAAAGAAGGACAAAAGCCATGTGCAATGTCATAATTGTAAAGAAATGGGACACTATTCCAGTGAATGTCCAGAGAAACAAAAGTATAAGGAGATTGGCCAAGTTTGGTGCAACAACTGCAAAGAGCTAGGCCATTATGCAACAACTTGTCCACAAGAGACACGTGAAGAACTCAAACTTATCATATGTTTCAATTGCAAAGAACCAGGACATTATGCAAGCAATTGTCCAGAAAAGATGAAGAACAAGTTAAACAAGCCTATGAAGGATCTCAGCCTTGGCCCATGAGTCAAGAGTGGAAACAAAAGACACTATACAGATGTTTGCCCAGAGAAGTTTCCCCAAGATCCCAAGCAAGCCAATATGTAATTTAGTTTGAAAATTTTTAAGGGTGGTAATACCCTAGATGCTTTTGAGCCTACTTGTAACCCTAGCCTTCCCAAATCTCGGGACGAGATTTATTTTAAGGGTGGTAGCCTGTCACATCCCAAGATTTTCCAAATCTTGTAATGTGAAAAATAAATGAATAAAATAAAACTTTGTTGATTTTCAGGGTGAGAAGAAACTTTTTGAATTCAAATGGGAACCTTCAAACCTATTTTGATCAAAATAAATCCTAAAGGGATTTAAAAAGATAAACATTTAATAAAGGAAAATAAAAATATTTGAAATTACTATTTTTGAATCTTTTAATAAAAAGATTTGGTTTTCAAATGAAAAGGTAGAATTATAAAAAGGTTTATCTTATAAAGCCAAACTAAAACTTGGCCAAACCATTGAAATAAAATATTTCTATTTGATAAAAATAGTAAAGGTTTATTTAAATAAAATGATAAGGATTTAATATCCCAGTTTATTAAAAATAGAGGTTTTACTATTTTGATCAAACATCAAAACTTATTTATTTATTTTAAAACAAGTTTTCCAAGTATCCTTTATTTTCAAATAAAACCTACTGATTTGGTTTTGTTAATATTTAGATTTCAAAATGGAGATTTTAAATAAATTAATTTCTATTTTGATTTAATAAACAAGGTCTATTTATTTAATTAATAATGGACTCTAAAATAAAAATATTATTTTATTTTTGGGACTTTGGTTTATTGTTGTTAAACAGAACCAAAACTCATTACAAGTGTGGTGAATGTTTGAATTGTTTGAATGTTCGAATTGTTGTTTGAATATTCAAAACAGAAAATAGAAATGGAAAAAAGGAAAAGTTTCTGAAAGAAAAAAATATAGAAATGGACGCAGCCCAACTGGCCAAGCCCAACAAGCCCAGTACCAGCCCAGCTATTTCTCCCACGCGCGAAGCATTTTCCACCTGAACCCGCACCCGCACAGCGACTGACGAGTGGACCCTCTTCCCCTCTCTCTCCCCCACTGACGACAGGACCCCACACCACTGCTCATCGTCTTCAACCCGCGCTAACACCTCCTCGCCGTTTCCTGTCCTTTACTCTAGCGATCAATTCGCGCTGTTCACGGCCATTACTCCCCCTGCGACCATGCTGTTTTAATCGCCTGCGTCTTCTCCTCCTTTCCCCTCAAACACCGTTGCACGAGAGCCACCAGGCTGCCCTTAATCGAAGTCGCACCGCCACTGTTCCGACCACCGTACCCAGCCAATTCCGGCGACTCTACGCCACCCCTCGCCTTCCCAAGCACTCGAGATCGCGCCCCATCCTCTGGCGCATCCTTCAGTACCTTCCGTTCATCTGTGGGCGCCCCAGAGCGTCGACTTCGATAATCTCCGAGCGCCGCCGCGTCTGCTACTTTCTCCGGCGACGACCCCTGGTAAGCACAGACCACACCACGCTATCTCATTCATGCTCTTGCACTCACCACACTCGACTGCATCTAACCTTGTCCTCGTTTTGCCTCGGAGTGAACCACAGCGTCGCCCCCGACAACGACCAGAGCCGCCTGACGCCGTCCCCCACTCCGGCGAGCAATCCCGCTGGAACCAGAGAACCCCTCGCCTCCTCACAACCACGTTGAGCATCGCCATGATCTCCTGAGCACGGTGAGCACCTCCCCCTCTCTGTCTTTGATTTCTGCATCGCCAGAACCTCCGCTGGCCGAGCGTCGCCGCCGTCTGCCGCCACGCAGCGCCGCCAGTTAGTGGCAAGTAGATTGTAGCCGCTAGATCAATATCGTGTGGTTGTGATTAGAACTGAGCGAATCGGTATGAGCACGCCTGAGCCGTGCGATCTATTTAGATCCAACGCCCCGCAGAGCGCAATCCGCGCGAACCGGTATCGCCCAATGAGATCACGCCGCGTAGCACTAGATCTGTTTAAAAGGAATTTTGAATCAGATTAGTTTGCAAATTTGAAACCCTTGTAACTTTAAATCCACACGTCCAAAATTTGCAAACTTTATATCACTGGAATCAGTGGAACAAGCCCTAGCCAACCATGCAATTTGTTTAGTAAAACGCCTCTGGTAAAATGTTTGTTTTTGCAGAAACATTTGTATGCTTGTTTAGGTTATAAAAATTATTCCAAAATATTTTTAGGGTTGAAATCTTTGCAAATTGGTTTGTTGTGAACTTACTGACCCTAGGAACCAACACATGGATTTAAAAATGTATTTGGTGAAGATTAGGATTGAAAAATTGAATTAGTCCAATTCTAGTCAAATAAAAATGTTGATGTTGCTATGAAAATGTTTTTGGAGGAAAAACTTTGGGAAATTGTTTTAAATCAAGCCTACTGACCCCAAACACCAAGTTTTGATAACTAACAACTTATTTGGTGAACAATATAAAATTATTACTTTGCTAAAAACATTTTCCAACACATAAAATATTGTTTTTGATTTAAAAATGATTTATAGACAAAACCCTTTTGCAAATGACTTTGCCACTTTGTAAAATGACCACATTGAACCTTACAAAGTTTAGAGCCTAGTGGAGACCACTTTTGCAAATAAATCTATCTTTTGCATGCTTGCATGCATGACTTGGTTTTTACCATTTTATGTGTGTTTGATTGTTTGAATATTGGTTGGAATGCTAGTTGATATTGTGTTTGCTTGATTGATTTGTAGTGAAGTTAGAAAAGTGTGAAACTAGAAAGATAAAGAAGTGAACTAACATTCCCTACCAAAAAGGCAAGTTACACTATCATCTAAAGTCCTACTATTTTCATTATACTTAGTGGATTTTTGAAACATGCATGAAAAGGATTTCTATACTTATGCTATGCTAAAATCCTAATAGGATACCTCATATATTCCTTAGAGAAAACAATGTAGTTGAAATGCTTAGCCTTGCTAAATATTTTGAGAAGAGATTCATGTTGAGATTTTATGAGGTTTAGAAAAGACTTGTGTTTTATATAATAAAACAAGGACTCAATGAACCACCTGGGTGGACAAGGTTACACAAGTTTTGGACAAGGTGGCAACAAAAGTAACCATGTCTATGGCAATCTCTTTGTGTTGTGCACCAAAATAAAACCACCCAGGAACTTAGAGATTGAACATGTTTCTCCAATTGTGGCTTTCGTGTACAGCCACATGCTACATATGGCTCTGGCTTAGTCAACTACATTGGTAAGACCCATGCATTGTCTTCAAGTACTAAAAATGAGGGAACTCGAAACCCTACATGGGTGCCTGAAGACAAGCTAGCAATGGTGTATGGGAGGACCCTCTGGAAAGACTTCGTCACATTCTCAATCTGCCAGTACTCCATCTTGGTGAGTACTTATCCAGCGGCCACTGGTGGCAACAAGATGAGAGTGTGTCATGTGGGTAAAGTGTACAACTTCTGCAGAAGATAAAAATCTAAGTACTTAGCCGTGTCCCCGGTTATGGACAATACTGAGCAACTAAAGCTTGAAGCTATGGGAAATCTCGACACTCCAATTTCTAAAAGAAAAACTTTGAAGTGACAACAAAAAAACTTGAAGTACTTCGGGATTTACCAAGGAGATCAAGAGATTTTGATAAAAACTTGAAGTACTTGGGGATTTACCAAGGAACTCAAGGGGAATTTACCAAGGAGTTCAAGAGATTTTGACAAAGAGATTTGACAAAAGATCAAAACCATTTTAAAGATAGGGTAAAATATTACTTTCTGCAAATGAGCCTAAAACCCTACTTAGCCAAATATGCATGTAATGATAGGATCCACTTATATTCTACATAATAGTGAAACTTGCCAATACAATTCAAATGTATTGACCCTTGTGGCTGTAACTTGTAATGTTGCAGGTTTGATTGATAATAGTGAAGTTGATTGATTAGGATTACAAGTCTACAACCAACATGTTTGCCTGTGGCACTTTGAAGATGAAGGACCCCATGCTATATATTTATTCTGCTGCAATGTAATGTGATAGCCAAATGAGCTATGTAAGATGTAATGAAATATTTTATTCCTGGTTATAAAGTTGTATTATGACCTTTGTTTCTTGATATTACATCTTAACTGTGGATGCTAGCTATTGTTCCAAGGACTAGCATTGAAATCACTGGGATCCTTTTCCTTTACAAAGGAGGGATCTTACAGATGGTATCAGAGCATTGTGTTGCCTGTAGGATTTGTAACCCTAGGATTGGACAAAAACCCTTAGCAAAAATAGGAGTTGTATTTGTTCCAAAACTTATTTACAAACAATCTTGTAAACTCTTTCCTCAACCATTTTGGTTTTGATTCTACATCTCTTCTATTTTCAACTTGATGGAAAAACCTACCCCATGGCCAAAGACTTCACCATGTGCAAAGGACTTCATCAACTCTAATGACTTCAACATCTTCAACTCTAATGACTTCAACATCTTCAACTCTAATGACTTCAACTTCTTCAACTTCTTCAACTCTAATGACTTCAACATCTTCAGCATATTCACCAAGGAGTTCAACCTTGGATATCACTAAGGACAAGTGAGACAAGAAATCTTGCTCAAGATTTGGAGGCTTAGGAAACACAACATAGAAGGAGCCATCATCACCTTTGAAGTTAAGTGACCAAGAATTTTTCCCAAAGAAACCATGGTCTCATGCAAGAAGAATCAACCAAGAAGGATGGAAAGATCACAAGTAAACCATATAGATGGACCACCATATATAGTTAAGTCAAACACACCAACTTATGTGGGGTAACAAAAATATTTTTTTGTCTAAAGATGTGCTAGAACATTGTTGTTTGAGGGAAATGTTTGGCTTGTGATTGCTTGCACATTGCTTGAGTGAATTGTGATGTGTGTGATTAGAATTATTTCCTTAGAGATCTTTTGCCTATTCTAATCTCAATTCAACCCAAACAGATGACTACTCCAAGAGACTCCAACATCAAGGTTGATGACACCAACACCAACCAAGAGGACAACATGAAAGAGCTCATAGCAACCCAAAACCAGTTGAACCAAATGACAGCTCAATTCATAGCCAACACCAGTGGGGAAGATCCAACTCTGCAAGGATTTTTGGAAACTCAAGCCCAATTGATGCTTAAGGTGACAGATCAAATGATCAACATGGAAGACAACTATTCCAAAAGAGTTTGTGACAACAAGGATGACAGAAATGTTATTCTAGATGGAGCCCCAGCTTGCATTATTTGTGGAGACAAGGATCACACTTCCAAGGAACATGGTGATCAATGCCCCAATTGTGAAGAGAAACACCCAATTGGACAATGTCCCACCTCTCAAGATACTTGCTACCTATGTGAAGGAAACAATCATGTCCCTATTCAATGCCCCATCTATTCCATAGTTGAACAAAGGAAACAAGGTGGAGTGCAACAAATGATTGCAAACTATCAAGAAGGATCCAAGTCTACCGAGAAGAATGAGGACAAAGGAAAAGCTCCACTTATACCTCCATGCAATACAACCCAATTTAAAGGACCAAAGAAGAGGCATATGAATTATCCAAAGAGCAATAGAAGGTCCAAGAAACATGTAGACATTCCTACCTACCAGATAACATATGAACAAAGTGAACTGGATGCACTCCTAGCTTTGGAGAAACCCAAAAAGCAAAAGAAGGAAAAAAGCCATGTGCAATGTCATAATTGTAAAGAAATGGGACACTATTCCAGTGAATGTCCAGAGAAACAAAAGTATAAGGAGATTGGCCAAGTTTGGTGCAACAACTGCAAAGAGCTAGGCCATTATGCAACAACTTGTCCACAAGAGACACGTGAAGAACTCAAACTTATCATATGTTTCAATTGCAAAGAACCAGGAAATTATGCAAGCAATTGTCCAGAAAAGATGAAGAACAAGTTAAACAAGCCTATGAAGGATCTCAGCCTTGGCCCATGAGTCAAGAGTGGAAACAAAAGACACTATACAGATGTTTGCCCAGAGAAGTTTCCCCAAGATCCCAAGCAAGCCAATATGTAATTTAGTTTGAAAATTTTTATGGGTGGTAGTACCCTAGATGCTTTTGAGCCTACTTGTAACCCTAGCCTTCCCAAATCTCGGGACGAGATTTATATTAAGGGTGGTAGCCTGTCACATCCCAAGATTTTCCAAATCTTGTAATGTGAAAAATAAATGAATAAAATAAAACTTTGTTGATTTTCAGGGTGAGAAGAAACTTTTTGAATTAAAATGGGAACCTTCAAACCTATTTTGATCAAAATAAATCCTAAAGGGATTTAAAAAGATAAACATTTAATAAAATAAAATAAAAATATTTGAAATTACTATTTTTGAATCTTTTAATAAAAAGATTTGGTTTTCAAATGAAAAGGTAGAATTATAAAAAGGTTTATCTTATAAAGCCAAACTAAAACTTGGCCAAACCTTTGAAATAAAATATTTCTATTTGATAAAAAATAGAAAGGTTTATTTAAATAAAATGATAAGGATTTAATATCCAAGTTTATTAAAAATAGAGGTTTTACTATTTTAATCAAACATCAAAACTTATTTATTTATTATAAAACAAGTTTTCCAAGTATCCTTTATTTTCAAATAAAACCTACTGATTTGGTTTTGTTAATATTTAGATTTCAAAATGGAGATTTTAAATAAATTAATTTCTATTTTGATTTAATAAACAAGGTCTATATATTTAATTAATAATGGACTCTAAAATAAAAATATTATTTTATTTTTGGGACTTTGGTTTATTGTTGTTAAACAGAACCAAAACTCATTACAAGTGTGGTGAATGTTTGAATTGTTTGAATGTTTGAATTGTTGTTTGAATATTCAAAACAGAAAATAGAAATGGAAAAAGGAAAAGTTTCAGAAAGAAAAAAATATAGAAATGGACGCAGCCCAACTGGCCAAGCCCAACAAGCCCAGTACCAGCCCAGCTAGTTCTGCCACGCGCGAAGCGTTTTCCACCTGAACCCGCACCCGCACAGCGACTGACGAGTGGACTCTCTTCCCCTCTCTCTCCCCCACTGACGACAGGACCCCACACCACTGCTCATCGTCTTCAACCCGCGCTAACACCTCCTCGCCGTTTCCTGTCCTTTACTCTGGCGATCAATTCGCGCTGTTAACGGCCATTACTCCCCCCTGCGACCACGCTGTTTTAATCGCCTGCGTCTTCTCCTCCTTTCCCCTCAAACACCGTTGCACGAGAGCCACCAGGCTGCCCTTAATCGAAGTGGCACCGCCACTGTTCCGACCATCGTCCCCAGCCAATTCCGGCGACTCTACGCCGCCCCTTGCCTTCCCAAGCACTCGAGATCGCTCCCCAGCGTCTGGCGCATCCGTCAGTACCTTCCGTTCATCTGCGGGCGCCCCAGAGCGTCGACTTCGACAATCTCCGAGCGCCGCCGCGTCTGCTACTTTCTCCGGTGACGACCCCTGGTAAGCACAGACCGCCCCCACGCTATCTCATTCATGCTCTTGCACTCGCCACACTCGACTGCATCTAACCGTGTCCTCGTTTTGCCTCGGAGTGAACCACAGCGTCGCCCCCGACAACGACCAGAGCCGCCTGACGCCGTCCCCCACTCCGGCGAGCAATCCCGCTGGAACCAGAGCACCCCTCGCCTCCTCACAACCACGTTAAGCATCGCCATGATCTCCTGAGCATGGTGAGCACCTCCCCCTCTCTCTCTTTGATTCCTGCATCGCCAGAACCTCCGCTGGCCGAGCGTCGCCGCCGTCTGCCGCCGCGCAGCGCCGCCAGTTAGTGGCAATTAGATTGTAGCCGCTAGATCAATATCGTGTGGTTGTGATTAGAACTGAGCGAAGCGGTATGAGAACGCCTGAGCCGTGCGATCTGTTTAGATCCAACGCCCCGCAGAGCGCAATCCGCGCGAACCGGTATCGCCCAATGAGATCACACCGCGTGGCACTAGATCTGTTTAAAAGGAATTTTGAATCAGATTAGTTTGCAAATTTGAAACCCTTGTAACTTTTGATCCACACGTCCAAAATTTGCAAACTTTATATCTATGGAACTAGTGGAACAAGCCCTAGCCAAACATGCAATTTGTTTAGTAAAACGCCTCTGGTAAAATGTTTGTTTTTGCAGAAACATTTGTATGCGTGTTTAGGTTATAAAAATTATTCCAAAATATTTTTCGGGTTGAAATCTTTGCAAATTGGTTTGATGTGAACTTACTGACCCTAGGAACCAACCCATGGATTTAAATATGTATTTGGTAAAGATTAGGATTGAAAAATTGAATTAGTCCAATTCTAGTCAAATAAAAATGTTGATGTTGCTATGAAAATGTTTTTGGAGGAAAAAATTTGGGAAATTGTTTTAAATCAAGCCTACTGACCCCAAACACAAAGTTTTGAGAACTAACAACTTATTTGGTGAACAATATAAAATTATTACTATGCTAAAAACATTTTCCAACACATAAAATATTGTTTTTGATTTAAAAATGATTTATAGACAAAACCCTTTTGCAAATGACTTTGCCACTTTGGAAAATGACCACGTTGAACCTTACAAAGTTTAGAGCCTAGTGGAGACCACTTTTGCAAATAAAACTATCTTTTGCATGCTTGCATGCATGACTTGGTTTTTACCATTTTATGTGTGTTTGATTGTTTGAATATTGGTTGGAATGCTAGTTGATATTGTGTTTGCTTGATTGATTTGTAGTGAAGTTAGAGAAGTGTGAAACTAGCAAGATAAAGAAGTGAACCAACATTCCCTACCAAAAAGGCAAGTTACACTATCATCTAAAGTCCTACTATTTTCATTATAATTAGTGGATTTTTGAAACATGCATGAAAAGGATTTCTATACTTATGCTATGCTAAAATCCTAATAGGATACCTCATATATTACTTAGACAAAACAATGTAGTTGAAATGCTTAGCCTTGCTAAATAGTTTGAGAAGAGATTCATGTTGAGATTTTATGTGGTTTAGAAAAGACTTGTGTTTTATATAATAAAACAAGGACTCAATGAACCACCTGGGTGGACAAGGTTACTCAAGTTTTGGACAAGGTGGCAACAAAAGGAACCATGTCTATGGAAATCTCTTTGTGTTGTGCACCAAAATAAAACCACCCAGGAACTTAGAGATTGAACATATTTCTCCAATTGTGGCTTTCGTGTACAGCCACATGCTACATATGGCTCTGGCTTAGTCAACTACATTGGGAAGACCCATGCATTGTCTTCAAGTACTGAAAATGAGGGAACTCGAAACCCTACATGGGTGCCTGAAGACAAGCTAGTAATGGTGTATGGGAGGACCCTCTGGAAAGACTTCGTCACATTCTCAATCTGCCAGTACTCCATCTTGGTGGGTACTTATCCAGCGGCCACTGGTGGCAACAAGATGAGAGTGTGTCATGTGGGTAAAGTGTACAACTTCTGCAGAAGATAAAAATCTAAGTACTTAGCCGTTTCCCCGGTTATGGACAATACTGAGCAACTAAAGCTTGAAGCTATGGGAAATCTCGACACTCCAATTTCTATAAGAAAAACTTTTAAGTGACAACATAAAAACTTGAAGTACTTGGGGATTTACCAAGGAGATCAAGAGATTTTGATAAAAACTTGAAGTACTTGGGGATTTACCAAGGAACTCAAGGGGAATTTACCAAGGAGTTCAAGAGATTTCGATAAAGAGATTTGACAAAAGATCAAAACCATTTTAAAGATAGGGTAAAATATTACTTTCTGCAAATGAGCCTAAAACCCTACTTAGCCAAATATGCATGTAATGATAGGATCCACTTATATTCTACATAATAGTGAAACTTGCCAATACAATTCAAATGTATTGACCCTTGTGGCTGTAACTTGTAATGTTGCAGGTTTGATTGATAATAGTGAAGTTGATTGATTAGGATTACAAGTCTACAACCAACATGTTTGCCTGTGGCACTTCGAAGATGAAGGACCCCATGCTATATAATTATTCTGCTCCAATGTAATGTGATAGCCAAATGAGCTATGTAAGATGTAATGAAATATTTTATTCCTGGTTATAAAGTTGTATTATGACCTTTGTTTCTTGATATTACATCTTAACTATGGATGCTAGCTATTGATCCAGGGACTAGCATTACAAAGGAGGGATCTTACATCTTTCTTGAAACCAGTGTTCCTATTGATCATCAACATTGATGTTCCTTTTTGATCTCCACTTCTGCAGTTTTAAGCAGTGACAGAAGCTCGGGGAGAGACTTCTTCATGCCTTGCATATTATAGTTCATCACAAAGCTCTTATAGCTAGGTGGCAGAGACTGCATAACACGATGGATGCCTAAGTCAATGGGAATCGTTATTCCCAAGGACACAAGCTTATCGGCGTAACCCGACATCTTGAGTACATGCTCACTAATGGAGTTGTGCTCTTCCATCATGCAACTAAAGAACTTTTCTGAAGAGTTGTAGCTCTCTACAGCAGCATGTGTGTCGAAAATCATTTTCAACTCACCCATTGTATCAAAATCATTGCCGTTTTTGAAACGCTTTCGAAGTTCCGGCTCTAGCCCATACAAAATGCCGCAATGAACTAAGTTGTGGTCCTCCTGACGAGTCTGATAGACATTCTTCTCCTTGTAAGGGGCATCCTCTAAAGGTGGGGGGCCTAGGGGCGCTTCTAGCACATATTGCTTTTGTGCAGTAGAGAGGAGAATCCTCAAATTCATGGCCCATTCGGTAAAGTTGCTACCGTTCGTTGCAAGTTTCTCTTTCTCCATGAACACATTGAAATTAAAAGCAGGTGGTGCCATCTACAACCGAATTTGTAAAGTTTAGACTAAGTTTATGATAGATTGAGTTCAACTAATCCATATTACGAATGAACTCCCACTCAAAAACGACATCCCTCGTGCCTTTTTGGTGATTACATGAACCAAATCCACTACACCAAGTCCGATCATCAGGTGAGTCGGTATAACTTCAAAGGCGAGCATCAAATGGGCATCATATCTACTATATGACTCATGCTTAACCTTTCGGTCCGTGTTCCGAGGCCATGTCTGTACATCTAGGCTCGCCAAGTTAGAACCTTAGTATCCGCGTGTGTAACTGTTTTACACCCGAAATATGGTCGTGGATCCAAGAACACCCGATCATCACGTGATGTCTTGGAGCGATGAAACATAATCGGTGCATACTAAAGGAAGAAAACATTCTTATCTTGATATTTAAAAGAGGGATCATATTATTATGCTAACAAAGCGCTAAACAAGCAATATAAGATGCTATCAAACATCACATGTTTATTAGTGAACTGATATGGTTCCCGCATATGAGCTTATCATGTGCATTGTGGTATGATCACTATCATACCTATATGTGTAAGTCCAAGGTCTATGGAGATTACATGTTATGTATGTTGTAAGAGTATTATCTCATACTTCTACTTACAACATCACCATATCATAACACTAGCCCAGCAACAATCTAAACTAGATGCCTCTAATTTATCCATTGCAAGTTTTACGTGGCTTAGGGCTTTCGAGATAGAACCGTTTTTACCTATGAACATGAACCACAACGAGGATAACCAAATTGTTGACAACTCGTTGCAAGATAGATATTGACTATAGTAGGAGAGACAGACACCCGCTAGCCACTTATGCAAACTAGTTGCATGTCAAGCGTGGAACAGGTCTCATGTGCGAGGACATGTAAAGTTTGTCTGGGCCGCTTCATCCCACTATGCCAGCAATATCCAAAATTACAACTAAGGAGCAACAACATGATCATCATCACCCACATACTCATATGTGTACTACCCGTGTAAAGCATCTACGCATAGATCCGGCTCTGATACCACTGTAGGGTTCGCAGCATAGAAAACAAAAAATTTCCTACGATGGGAACTATGTACCAAGATCTAGATACTAGATACAAACAACGGGCAGATGTATATCCGTAGAGAACATACCCTTGAAGACCGACAAAGCTTAACGAGTTCAACTCGTGGTTGATGTAGACGATCTCTTGCCGATCTCAAGATCGAGAGGAAGTCCTAGTGCCGCAAAGCAGCAGCGCATCCGTGCTCGCACACACGTACAAGACACCGAGCAACCTCCGCATCCTCGCTCCAGCGATGCAGCGGAAGCACAACTCTTTCTTGCCGAATAGCCACCGGGAACATGTATCTCGCTAGTCCGAGACCATGGGGGATAAATTCTAGAGGGGGAGAGAGATCCTTCACAAGGAGGTGTGAGTGAGAAGTGAGAGGAGGGGCTCCTTTTATAGGAGGAGGGGGGAACCCCAAGGGGGTGGCCGGCGCATGGGGGCTGCCCCCTTGCCCTCCCCTCTTCATGTGGGTGGACACTCCACTCACAAAAATCCATTCATATGCCTCCACTCAAAATCCCACTCAAACTTGCCATTAAATTTCCACCAAATTTAATGCAAACTCTCATTAAATAAAACTCTTTTATTTTATTCAGAATTTTGTCAATTACTTTAATGAAAAACATTCACAAATAACCCCTTGCTAGAATTCCATTTCACATGCATAACCTCTTTATGCAATTTCACCCGAAAACCTGTTTCGGTATCTAGTGAAATAAATTCCTGCGCTTGTTTATTCTTTCGGCATGAAAAATTTGCTCCAACTGGATGCCAGTGTCCCTTAAGTGTGTCACCCTAAGGTTCACGAATAATGCAGACATGATCGAGACCCTTCTCCAATCAATAATCAGTAGCGGGACCTGGAGATCCATACTGACTCCCACACATTCAACGATGACTTTTCCTGTGATCATCGGAACCTTTTACGCTTGTATCTTAATCCCTTTGTTTCACGATATATTACATGTCCGAGATTCGATCATCGGTATCTCCATACCTAGTTTGATCTCGTTACTGACATGCACTCTTTTCTCCTTCCCGTGATATAACATTCTAGTGATCAAATCACTTGCTTGCAAGCTAACCAATGTGATATCACCGAGAGGGCCCAGAGCATACCTATCCGTGATCAGGATGAACAAATTCCACTCTTGATCCATGATTCTCAACATTACACTTTAGTAGCTTTGAAGCCATCTTTATAATCACCCATTTACGGAGTGACGTTTGATGTCAACAAGAAACTCTTACGGTGTTAGTGATTGGCATGATCTCATGGTCTAAGGATTAGGACTAGTTCATAAGTTGTTTATAGCAATATAAACTCAATGACTTTGATCGTAATGCTATACTTCGGATGAATGTTCATCACACCATTACACTAATGTTGTGATCTCGTTATTAACAACATCCAATGTCTATGATCAGGAAACTGTGATCATCTTGTTAATCAACGAACTAGTTTATGAGAGAGGCATAACTAGGAACTTTCTGTTTGTTTATTAAACACACATGTATTAACGTTTCCGTATTAATACAATTATAGCACGCAAAATAAACATCTATCATATACTTGGAATACACATAATAAACATTTTATTATTGCCTCTCAGGGCATATTCCCTTCAGTTTGTTCTATGATGTCACTTACAGATTTACCGATATCGTTTTGGGGTTATGCATTAGAAACAGCCGCATTCACTTTAAATAGGGCACCATCTAAATCCGTTGAAACGACACCGTATGAATTATGGTTTGGGAAGAAACCTAAATTGTCGTTCCTGAAAGTTTGGGGTTGCGAAGCTTATGTAAATAAATTACAGCCGGACAAGCTTGAACTCAAAGCGGAAAAATGTGTCTTCATAGGATACCCGAAGGAAACTATTGGGTATACCTTCTATCATAGATCCGAGGGCAAAATCTTCGTTGCCAAGAATGGATCCTTTCTAGAGAAGGAATTTCTCTCGAAAGAAGTGACTAGAAGGAAAGTAGAACTCGATGAGGTTGTTGAACCTTCTCTCAAACTTGCAAGTAGCGCAGCACCGGAAGTAGTTCCTGTGTCACCTACACCAATAAGAGAGGAAGCTAATGATGTTGATCATGAAACTTCGGTTGAAGTTACTACGGAACATCGCAGGTCAACGAGAACTCGTACCACTCCTGATTGGTATGATCCCGTTATGAGTGTCATGTTGGTGGACAACACCGATGACCCTGCGACATATGAGGAAGCGATGATGAGCCCAGATTCCAATAAATGGCAAGAAGCCATGAAATCCGAGATTGGATCCATGTACGAAAACCAAGTATGAACTTTGGTGGACTTACCGGATGGCCGGAAGGCTGTCGAGAACAAATGGATTTTCAAGAAGAAAACATATGCTGATGGTAATGTTACTGTCTATAAAGCTTGACTTGTCGCAAAAGGGTTTCGACAAATTCAAGGAGTTGACTACGATAAGACTTTCTCACCAGTAGTGAAGCTAAAGTCAGTGAGGATTATGTTAGCAATAGCTGCATATTATGATTATGAGATATGGCAGATGGATGTCAAAACGACGTTCCTCAATGGATACATTGATGAAGAGTTGTATATGATGCAACCCAAAGGTTTTGTCGATCCTAAAGATGCTAACAAGGTATGCAAACTTCAACGGTCCATATATGGATTGAAGCAAGCATCCCGAAGTTGGAATCAACGTTTTGATAAGGTAATCAAAAGTTTTGGTTTTATACAAACTTATGGAGAAGATTGTATTTACAAGAAAGTGAGTGGGAGCTCTGTAGCATTCTTAATACTATATGTAGATGACATATTGTTGATTGGGAATGATGTATACCTTCTTAATAGTGTCAAAGATTATTTGAATAATAGTTTTTCAATGAAAGATCTTGGCGAAGCAGCTTACATATTAGGCATAAAGATTTATAGAAAAGTTCTAAAGAGGTTTGGAATGGAAGATAGCAAGAAAGGGTTCTTGCCCATGTTGCCCAATACGACCTTGAGTAAAACTCAAAGTCCATCAACGGCAGAAGATAGAGAAAGGATGAGTAAGACTCCCTATGCGTCAGCCATAGGATCTCTAATGTATGACATGCTATGTACTAGACCCGACATTGCATATGCTGTTAGTTTGACTAACAGATATCAAAGTGATCCAGGAGTGGATCGTTGGACAGCGGTCAAAAATATCCTTAAGTACTTGACAAGAATTAAGGATATGGTTCTTTCTTATGGAGGTGATGAACAACTCGTTGTTAATGGTTACACCGATGCTAGTGTAGGGGTTCGTAGCATGGAAAACAAAAATTTTCTACCGCATGCAAACAAACAAGCCAAGATCTATCTACTAGATTGTAGCAACGAGTCGATAGAGGAACTCACCCTCGAAGATTCCAAAGCGGTTAACGAGAGCAGATTCTCGTGGGTGATGTAGTCGTACTCTTGCCGATCTCAAGATCGTGTAGACGATCCTTCCGGCGCTGCGTTCCGGCAACGCTTCCGCAGTCGGTCACACGTTCGGTACTCGATGAAGACCTTCCTCTCCCTTGTTCCAGCAGGCAGCGGAGGTTGTAGCACTCTCCTCGTGATTCCGGCAGCACGACGGCGTGGTACCGGAAGTAGAGGGGAGATCTCGCAGGGCTTCGCCTTAAGCCGGAGCGAGTATGCTGGACTATGAGATAGGCCTTGGTGATCTAGGGTTTAGAGGCACCAAGGGGAGAAGCTAGCCGGCGGATAGGGTTAGGGTTCACCCCAACTCGGCGAGTTGGTGGTGCCCTAGGCGGCGGCAGCAGGGGGTGGTGGCGCCGGCGGCGTAGGGCTAGGATTTGTGTTGTGTTGGGTGGAGGGAAGAGGGGGCACCCTTGCCCCTTCTTTTATAGGTGGGAGGGCGCCGGCCAAGGGGAGGGAGTCCTCCCCCAAGTCGGCCTCCTTGGCCGGCGGGTGGAGGGAGGAGGACTTCCTCCCCAAGTAGGTTTCCTACTCTCCCTCCACCAAGCAAACTTGCCGTTTGACTTTTCAAATTGGCGTTTGACTTTTTCAAACTAGGATTTGATTTATCCCTTTATTTTTCTCAGCCATGATACCTAGTACATGATGCAACCATTCCACATTTTCATGACACATTCATGTACCCTTCCCCTCTGGAGTGCCGGACCTTCGGACCCTTCTAGAACATTCCCGATGAAAACACCGGAATCATTCCCCAACTCCGAAAAAGGACTTTCCTTATATGAATCTTATTCTTCGGATCATTCCAGATATCCTCGTGATATCCCGGATCCCATCCGAGACTCCAAAAAACATTCGGTCTCTTACTCATCATTCCATAACAACTCAACAACATCGAATCCTTAAGTGTGTCTCCCTACGGTTCGTGAATTTTGCGGACATGATCGAGACACTTCTCTGAACAATAACCAATAGAGGAATCTGGAAATTCATATGGCTCCCACATATTTATACAATTACTTTGCGATCGAATGAACCACTTACGTACGATACCAATTTCCCTTTGTCTCACGATAGTTTACTTATCCGAGGTTTTGATCGTCGGTATCCCTACATACCTAGTTCAGCCTCGTTACCGATAAGTACTCTTTTCTCGTTCCCGTGATATGTGATCCCTTGTGACCCAGTCACATGCTTGCAAGCTATTTGGATGACATTCCACCGAGAGGGCCCAAAGTATATCTATCCGTCATATGGATGGACAAATCGCACTCTTGATCCATTAGCCTCAACCCATACTTTCCGAATACTCAATGCCACCTTTATAGCCACCCAGTTATGGTGTGGTGTTTGATGTCATCAAAGCATCCTTCCGGTGATGGTGATTATCATGATCTCATGGTAGAAGGAATTAGGTTACTATGTATCAGAAAGCTTATAGCAATTGAACTATTAAAATGACTTGATCTTTATGCTACGCTTATCTATAGGAGTATCTCCATCATACCATTCTCCTAATGATATGATCTTGTTGTTAACAACATCTCAATGTTCATGATAGGGAAACCACAATCATCTATTAACCAACAAGCTAGTATTATGAGGAGGCTTTACTAGGGACTCTAATTTAGTTTACAAATCACACAAGTATTAATGTTTCCTAGTTAATACTATTATAGCATGAATATAAATATTTATCATAAACACAAAGATATAATAATAACTACTTTTATCATTGCCTCTAGGGCATATCTCCAACAGTCTCCCACTTGCACTAGAGTCAACTAATCTAGATTACATGGTAATATACCGAACACCCATGGCAGTTTGGTGTTGGTCATGTTTTGCCCTCGGGAGAGGTTTAGTCAACGGATCTGCCACATTCAGATCTGTGTGTACTTTGCAAATCTTTATGTCACCATCTTGGACATGTTCTCGAATAGCGTGAAAACGTAGCTTGATGTGCTTCAACTTCTTGTGTGACCTTGGTTCTTGCGCATTGGCTATGGCGCCTATGTTATCACAATAGATAGACATTGGGTCCAGCGCACTTGGAACCACACCGAGCTCTGTAATGAACTTCTTCATCCATATCGCTTCTTGTGAAGCCTCCGAATCAGCTATGTATTCCGATTCAGTTGAAGATCTCGCCACAACGCTTTGCTTTGCACTCCTCCAGCTAACTGTTGCACCATTCAAAGTAAATACGTATCCAGATTGAGATTTAGAATTGTCTGGATCGGTGTTCCAACTAGCATTGGTGTAACCATTAACAACAAGTTGTTCATCACCTTCATAAGAAAGAACCATATCCTTAGTTCTTCTCAAGTACTTAAGGATGTTTTTGACCGCTGTCCAATGATCCACTCCTGGATCACTTTGATATCTGCTAGTCAAACTAACAGCATATGAAATGTCGGGTCTAGTACATAGCATAACATACAATAGAGATCCTATGGCTGAGGCATAGGGAGTCTTACTCATCCTTTCTCTATCTTCTATCGTTGCTGGACTTTGAGTTTTACTCAAGGTCGTATTGGGAAACATGGGCAAGAACCCTTTCTTGCTATCTTCCATTCCAAACCTCTTTAGAACTTTGTCCAAATATGTAGTTTGTGACAATGATATTAGGCGTCTCGATCTATCTCTATAAATCTGTATGCCTAATATGTAAGCTTCTTCGCCAAGATCTTTCATTGAAAAACTATTATTCAAATATTCCTTGACACTATTAAGAAGGTCTACATCATTCCCAATCAACAATATGTCATCTACATATAGTATTAAGAATGCTACAGAGCTCCCACTCACTTTCTTGTAAATACAAGCTTCTCCATAAGTTTGTATAAAACCAAAACTTTTGATTACCTTATCAAAACGTTGATTCCAACTTCGGGATGCTTGCTTCAATCCATATATGGATCGCTGAAGTTTGCATACCTTGTTAGAATCTTTAGTATCGACAAAACCTTTGGGTTGCATCATATACAACTCTTCATCAATGTCTCCATTGAGGAACGCTGTTTTGACATCCATCTACCATATTTCATAATCGTAATATGCAGCGATTGCTAACATAATCCTCACAGACTTTAGCTTTGCTACTGGTGAGAAAGTCTCATCGTAGTCAACTCCTTGAATTTTTCGAAACCCTTTCGCGACAAGTAGAGCTTTATAGATAGTAACATTACCATCAGCATCTGTTTTCTTCTTGAAAATCCATTTATTCTCGACAGCCTTCCGGCCGTCCGGTAAGTCCACCAAAGTCCATACTTGGTTTTCGTACATGGATCCAATTTTGGATTTCATGGCCTCATGCCATTTATTGGAATCTGGGCTCATCATCGCTTCCTCATATGTCGCAGGGTCATCGGTGTTGTCCACCAACATGACACTCATAACAGGATCATACCAATCAGGAGTGGTACGAGTTCTCGTTGACCTGCGATACTCTGTAGTAACTTCGACTAAGTTTCAGATCATCATCATTAGCTTCCTCTCTTGTTGGTGTAGGCGCCACAGGAACTACTTCCGGTGCTGCGCTACTCGCAATTTCGAGAGAAGGTTCGACAACCTCGTCGAGTTCTACTTTCCTTCTAGTCACTTCTTTCGAGAGAAATGCCTTCTCTAGAAAGGATCCATTCTTGGCAACAAAGATTTTGCCTTCGGATCTATGATAGAAGGTATACCCAATAGTTTCCTTCGGGTATCCTATGAAGATGCATTTTTCCGCTTTGGGTTCAAGCTTGTCCGGCTATAACTTCTTTACATATGCTTCGCAACCCCAAACTTTAAGGAACGACAATTTAGGTTTCTTCCCAAACCATAATTCATATGGTGTCGTTTCAACGGATTTAGATGGTGCCCTATTTAAAGTGAATGCGGTTGTTTCTAATGCATAACCCCAAAACGATAGCGGTAAATCTGTAAGTGACATCATAGAGCGAACCATATCTAAGAGAGTTCGATTACGACGTTCGGGCACACCATTACGCTGTGGTGTTCCCAGCGGTGTCAATTGTGAAAGTATTCCGCATTTCTTTAAATGCTCGCCAAACTCGTAACTTAGATATTCACCTCTACGGTCAGAACATAGAAATTTAATCTTCTTGTTACGTTGATTCTCCACCTCACTTTGAAATTCCTTAAACTTCTCAAAATTTTCGGACTTATGTTTCATGAAATAGATATACCCATATCTACTCAAGTAATCCATGAAGGTAAGAACATAACGATAACCACCACGCGATGCTACACTCATTGGACCACACACATCGGTATGTATGATTTCCAATAAGTCCATAGCTCGCTCCATCATACCATAAAATGGAGTCTTAGTCATTTTACCCATCAGACATGCTTCACATCTTTCAAGTGATTCGAAATCAAGTGATTCAAGAAGTCCATTGGAATGGAGTTTCTTCATATGCTTCACTCCAATATGACCAAGACGATAGTGCCACATATAGGTCAAGTTATCGCTCAATTTCAAACGTTTAGCTTCAATGTTATTAATATGTGTATTTCCACTATCGAGATTCAATAAGAATAGACCATCTATCAAAGGTGCATGTGCATAAAACATATTACTCATATAAATCGAACAACCATTATTCTCGGACTTAAACAAGTAACCGTCTCGCAACAAACATGATCCAGATATAATGTTCATGCTCAACGCAGGCACCAAATAACAATTATTTAAGTATAAAACTAATCCCGATGGTAGATGAAGTGGTAGCGTGCCGACCGCGATCACATCAACCTTTGATCCATTTCCAACGCGCATCGTCACCTTGTTCTTCGCTAGCTTCCGTTTATTCTGCAGTACCTGTTTCGAGTTACAAATATGAGCAACCGAACCAGTATCAAATACCCAGGAACTACTACGAGTATTAGTGAGTTACACATCAATAACAGGTATATCGGATATACCTTTCTTCTTGATGTTGCCGTTCTTCAAATCCGCCAAGTACTTTGGGAAATTCCGCTTCCACTGACCCTCTTCCTTGCAGTAAAAGCACTCAGTATCAGGCTTAGGTCCAGCCTTGGTCTTCTTCGCCGGTGCGGCAACTTTCTTACCATCCTTCTTGAAGTTTCCCTTTTGCTTAGACTTGCCTTTCTTGAATTTGGTGGTCTTGTTAACCAACAACACTTGATGCTCTTACTTTATCTCCACTTCTGCAGATTTCAACATGGAGAAGAGTTCTGGCAACGTCTTGTTCATGTTTTGCATATTGTAGTTCATCACAAAGTTCTTGTAACTTGGTGGCAGTGATTGGAGGACAAGGTAAATCCCCAAAGCATTAGGAATCACTATACCCAAACTTTGGAGTTTGTTTGCGTGCCCAGACATCTTAAGAACATGCTCACTGACGGAGCTGCCCTCTTCCATCTTGCAGTTAAAGAACTTTTCAGAAGCCTCATAACTCTCAACTGCCGCGTGAGTCTCAAAAATAATTTTGAGTTCACGGAAAATATCATATGGGTCTTGGTTCTCAAACCTTTTCTGAAGCTCCGATTCCAAACCATACAAGATAGCACACTGAACTGTGGAGTACTGATTCTTCCGAGTGAGGTAAACGTTCTTTACTTCATCGGTAGCATCAGCTGCAGGCGGGTCACCCAGCGGTGCATCCAGCACATAGGTCAAATTACCAGCATTGAGGACAATCCTCAAATTGCGGAACCAATCCGCGAAGTTGCTTCCATTGTTTTTCAACTTTTCTTTCTCTAGGAACGCATTAAAATTGATGGTAGGGGCCGCCATTGATCTACAACATATTTGCAATAGTTTAGACTAAGTTTATGACAAATTGAGTTCTAATTAATAGTTAAATTAATCTAGGTCCACTCAAAACAATATCCCTCACGTTGTTTTAGTGATCACACGAACCAAATCCACCACATCAAAACCGATCATCACGAGAGTTCATGTAGCTTCAATGGCGAACAATCGACATGTTCATCATATCTACTATATGACTCATGCTTTACCTTTCGGTAATCCGTGTTCCGAGACCATGTCTGTACATGCTAGGCTCGTCAAGATCAAACCTTAGCTTCTGCATGAGCAAATCTGGCTTGCTCACGTTGTATACACTTGCAGAAGCTAACACACCCGATCATCACGTGGTGCTTCGAAACAACAAGCTTTAGCAACGGTGCTTACTAAGGATGAACACTTTAAAACTTGAAATTTATGTGCATGAGGGATCATCTTATAATGCTACCGTCGTTAACTAAGCAATACAAGATGCATAAAGGATTAACATCACATGCAATTCATAATATGTGATATGATATGGCCTTTCTTCTTGTGCTTCCGATCTTCATCTTCAAGCACGAACATGATCTCCATCATCAGCGGCATAGCGTCAAGGTCAATGACGCTGTTTCATGGTTGTCGTCCACCAGCTCCGACCATTACAACTACTTTGAATAGACACGCGGGTCTTAACAGAATTTAAAGACAACCATATGGCTTCTGTCGGTTGCCAACTTATAATAAGTAACATTGCATACATCAAATATAATCACAATCATGGCCATATCACATCACAGCACACCCCTGCAAAACAAAGTTAGACGCCTCTAATTTTCTTTGCATGTTTTACGTGGTTTGGGGCTTTCAATAAGTGTCGTTCTAACTTAAGAACAAGAACCACAATGTTGATGTTTGAACTATCAAGTGCCCGTTGTAAATTGGATCTATACTATGATGAGAGAGACAGCCACCCGCAAAGCCACTTATGCAATACTAGTTGCATGTTGAGCGTGGATCAAGTCTCATGAACGATGTCATGTAAGGTTAGCCCGAGCCGCTTCATCCAATCATACCGCAAGATGCAAAGTACACAAAAAGCAATTGATAATAAAATCACCACCGTCCACAATGACCATTGTGTTCTACTCGTACAACAGATCTACATATAGACACGGCTCTGATACCACTGTAGGGGTTCGTAGCATGGAAAACAAAAAATTTCTACCACATGCAAACAAACAAGCCAAGATCTATCTACTAGATTGTAGCAACGAGTCGATAGAGGAACTCACCCTCGAAGATTCCAAAGCGGTTAACGAGAGCAGATTCTCGTGGGTGATGTAGTCGTACTCTTGCCGATCTCAAGATCGTGTAGACGATCCTTCCGGCGCTGCGTTCCGGCAGCGCTTCCGCAGTCGGTCACACGTTCGGTACTCGATGAAGACCTTCCTCTCCCCTGTTCCAGCAGGCAGCAGAGGTTGTAGCACTCTCCTCGTGATTCCGGCAGCACGACGGCGAGGTACCGGAAGTAGAGGGGAGATCTCGCAGGGCTTCGCCTTAAGCCGGAGCGAGTATGGTGGACTATGAGAGAGGCCTTGGCGATCTAGGGTTTAGAGGCACCAAGGGGAGAAGCTAGCCAGTGGCTAGGGTTAGGGTTCACCCCAACTCGGCGAGTTGGTAGTGCCCTAGGCGACGGCAGCAGGGGGTGGTGGCGCCAACGGCTTAGGGCTAGGGTTTGTGTGGTGTTGGGTGTAGGGAAGAGGGGGCACCCTTGCCCCTTCTTTTATAGGTGGGAGGGCGTCGGCCAAGGGGAGGGAGTCCTCCCCCAAGTCAGCCTCCTTGGCCAGCGGGTGGAGGGAGGAGGACTTCCTCCCCAAGTAGGTTTCCTACTCTCCCTCCACCAAGCAAACTTATTGTTTGACTTTTCAAATTGGCGTTTGACTTTTTCAAACTAGGATTTGATTTATCCCTTTATTTTGCTCAGCCATGATACCTAGTACATGATGCAACCATTCCACATTTTCATGACACATTCATGTACTCTTCCCCTCTAGAGTGCCGGACCTTCCGGACCCTTCTAGAACATTCCCGATGAAAACACCGGAATCATTCCCCAACTCCGAAACAGGACTTTCCTTATATGTATCTTATTCTCCGGACCATTCCGGATCTCCTCGTGATATCCCGGGTCCCATCCGAGACTCCGAACAACATTCGTTCTCTTACTCATCATTCCATAAGTACTCAACAACATCGAATCCTTAAGTGTGTCTCCCTACGGTTCGTGAATTATGCGGACATGATGGAGACACTTCTCCGAACAATAACCAATAGATGAATCTGGAAATTCATATGGCTCCCACATATTTCTATGATTACTTTGCGATCGAATGAACCACTTACATACGATACCAATTTCCCATTGTCTCACGATAGTTTACTTATCCGAGGTTTTGATCGTCGGTATCCCTACATACCTAGTTCAACCTCGCTACCGATAAGTACTCTTTTCTCGTTCCCGTGATATGTGATACCTTGTGAGCCAGTCACCTGCTTGCAAGCTATTTGGATGACATTCCACCAAGAGGGCCTAGAGTATATCTATCCGTCATATGGATGGACAAATCCCACTCTTGATCCATGTTCCTCAACCCATACTTTCCGAATACTCAATGCCACCTTTATAGCCACCCAGTTATGGTGTGGTGTTTGATGTCATCAAAGCATCTTTCTGGTGATGGTGATTAGCATGATCTCATGGTCTAAGGAATTATGTTACTATGTATCAGAAAGCTTATAGAAATTGAACGATTAAAATGACTTGATATTTATGCTACGCTTATCTATAGGAGTATGTCCATCATACCATTCTCCTAATGATATGATCTTGTTGTTAACAACATCTCAATGTTCATGATAGGGAAACCACAATCATCTATTAACCAACAAGCTAGTATTATGAAGAGGCTTTACTAGGGACTCTAATTTAGTTTACAAATCACACAAGTATTAATGTTTCCTAGTTAATACTATTATAGCATGAATGTAAACATTTATCATAAACACAAAGATATAATAATAACTACATTTATCATTGCCTCTAGGGCATATCTCCAACAGCTAGTTGGAACACCGATCCAGATGATTCTAAATCTCAATCTGGATACGTATTTACTTTGAATGGTGCAACAGTTAGCTGGAGGAGTGCAAAGCAAAGCATTGTGGCGAGATCTTCAACTGAATCGGAATACATAGCTGCTTCGGAGGCTTCACAAGAGGCGATATGGATGAAGGAGTTCATTACAGAGCTCGGTGTGGTTCTAAGTGCGCTGGACCCAATGTCTATCTACTGTGATAACATGGGCGCCATAGCCAATGCACAAGAACCAAGGTCACACAAGAAGCTGAAGCACATCAAGCTATGTTTACACGCTATTCGAGCACATGTCCAAGATGGTGACATAAAGTTTTGCAAAGTACACATAGATCTAAATGTGGCGGATCCGTTGACTAAACCTCTCCCGAGGGAAAAACATGACCAGTACCAAACCGCCATGGGTGTTCGGTATATTACCATGTAATCTAGATTAGTTGACTCTAGTGCAAGTGGGATACTATTGGAGATATGCCCTAGAGCCAATAATAAAAGAAGTTTTTATTATATTTTTGTGTTTATGATAAATGTTTACATTCATGCTATAATCGTATTAACCGGAAACATTAATACTTGTGTGATTTGTAAACTAAATTACAGTCCCTGGTAAAGCCTCTTTATAATACTAGCTTGTTGATTAATAGATGATCGTGGTTTGTCGATCATGAACATTGAGATGTTGTTAATAACAAGATCATATCATTAGGAGAATGGTATGATGGACATACTCCTATAGATAAGCGTAGCATAAAGATCAAGTCATTTTAATAGTTAGTTTGCTATAAGCTTTCTGATACATAGTAAACTAATTCCTTCGACCATGAGATCATGCTAATCACCATCACCGGAAGGATGCTTTGATGACATCAAACACCACACCGTAACTGGGTGGCTATAAAGGTGGCATTGAGTGTTCGGATAGTATGGGTTGAGGCACATGGATCAAGAGTGGGATTTGTTCATCCATATGAAGGATAGATATACTCTGGGCCCTCTCGCTGGAATGGCATCCAATTAGCTTGCAAGCATGTGACTGGCTCACAAGGGATCACATACCACGGTAACGAGAAAATATTAATTATCAGTAACAAGGTTGAACTAAGTATGCAGAGATACCGACGATCAAAACCTTGGATAAGTAAACTATCGTGAGACAAAGGGAAATTGGTATCGCATGTAAGTGGTTCATTCGATCGCAAATTAATCATTAGAATATGTGGGAGCCATGTGAATTTCCAGATTCCTCTATTGGTTATTGATCGGAGAAGTGTCTCGATCATGTCCGCATAATTCACGAACCGTAGGGAGACACACTTAAGGATTCGACGTTGTTTAGGAGATATGGAATGTTAGTAGGGATACCGAATGTTGTTCGGAGTCTCGGATGGGATCCAGGATATCACGAGGAGATCCGGAATGGTCCGGAGAATAAGATTCATATAAGGAAAGTCCTATTTCGGAGTTCAGGAAAGTTTCCGATGATTTCATCGGAGAGGTTCTAGAAGGGTCTAGAAGGTTCACCGGTCCGGAAGGAGAATGGTCCATGAATGTGTCATGGATATGTGGAATGATCGGATCATATCCAAGGTCACTTGGTGTTGGCATATGCAAGAGAGAAATAAAGCTCTAAATTGAAAGTCAAACGAGAAGTTTGAAAAGTCAAACTAGAACAACGGTTTCCTAGTGGGAGAAGAAACAAGTCCTTCTCTCAATCCAACTTGGGTTTGGGTTTGGATTCAAACCCACCCCTCCCAAGGCTGCCTCCCCTCCCATAAATAGAGGGGGAGGGCTGCCCCAACACAACACACAAGTTCCAATCCCTCTCCACCCGAGCCCGCCGCCGCCGACCCGCCGCCGCGCTGCCACCGCCGTGCGCCACCACCCCCGCCCGTGCGCCGCTGCCGCCGCCCGCGCGCCGTCGCCGCCTCGCCGTCGCCGGTCCGTCGTCATCGCCGCCCTAGCCGCCACCAACACCTCCTCCTCCTCCCGGATCTTTAAACCCTAGATTTCCGGGAACCCTAATCCACCATAACTCGCATCCGGCTTAGGCGCAACCCTGCGGGATCTTTCCTCTACTTCCGACACCACGCCGTCGTGCTGCCGGAATCGCGAGGAGAGAACTACAACCTCCGCTGCCTGCTGGAACAAGGGAGAGGAAGGTCTTCATCGAGTACCGAACGTGTGACCGACTGCGGAAGCGCTGCCGGAACGCAGCCTGATTCCTTTAGCCAAGCAAAACACACACGTACCAAGCTAGCTAAGCTAGCCACTTGATCAATCTTGCAAGTACTATTCACGCACGCGGAGACGATTTACCACAGGCACGTATCGTGCCTTAGCTCTTTTATTTTCTCAATCTCTCAGTTTGATTACAGGGGGCATAGGCGTGTATATGTAGTAGTCCTAGTGTAACTATTTTAATAGGATTAGGACTCCTAATTCCTACGTTAACCGTGCTACACAAACCTACACTTACTCGTATACGACATAGCGCACCACGCCGTGCCGGCGTCGGTTCAGACGTGCTTATTGCTAACAATCACCCCCTAAGCACGACGTGCGCTTCATCTCGACCTGGGTCCCAAATACGTCAGCTACTCCTCACGGGCGTCATCCATGGCATTGCTTTTGCCGCTTCCTTCCTCGGCACCCATGTCACCAACTTTGCTTTTGTCGGCTTCTCCATGGCTTCACGCCGATAATCCTTGTCCGTGTCTTCCTTGTCCGTGTCTTCGGTCTTCATCTGTTCCTTGATGAACAACCAGTCCTTTTTGTAGTTCATCGTCACCGAATTATTTACCATCCAAAGTGTCTCCTTTGGGTAGTAGTCCAACATGCCATGCATGCGTGCTCGTTTCGGTCGTAGTCGTCTCACCTCAAGTGCAATCGGAGGCTGTACGACATACTCTTCTATGTTCGACCTCGCCCTTGTCTCTTTGTCTTTCCAACTTCCACTCGCCAAACTACTAGACTTCAATGCAACACACTTGAAGACCATGCATGGATTTCTTGTGCTAAATCTCCAAGCATCTTCTAGACTTCCACGTGGTGGTATAAGCTGAAATAGTATGCTTCTTTGATCTGACCTGATTGAACCAACACCAGTGATTCTTTCATTTGGCCAATTTGCTTCTTGCCTGTTTTCTGGGCAGGCTAGCCCTGACCTGACTAGACCTACTTCTTTTGGTCCGTCAATTTTATCTGATGCTATAGCGCGCACGCTGTTTGGTCCCTTTGTTTTTTCTGCTCCAACTTCTGGGATGGACGCCCCTGGACCTCCTAACGGAGATCCTTCCAGCAGGCCTTCTTCTTTTATCCCGCCTCCTTCTAGCGTTTCTGGGTCGCCAGCCCCTGGACCATCTTCTGATCTATTTTCTGGGTCTCCTAAGGAAGCCTCTCTCGGCGGATCACTTTCTTTTGGACCGCCTCTTTCTGGCGTTTCTGGGCCGCCAACCCCTAGACCTTCCCTTGGTCCGGGCTCCACACGTGAAGCTTTTCCTCCTGGGATACTGAGCAGTATACATGAGCCACGTCTGCCTACTATTGCTGGTGGCCATCCTGCCATGCCATTGCCTTCATCATGCAACGCCACGTCTTCTCGATCATGGACGTCGTGTCCGGCGATGTCGGTAGTCTGAGTACTCTTCGGTTGCGCTTCCGAGCTTGAGGTTAACTCCTTCTTAGAATTTGACATGTTCACGCCGACTTGTTTTGACACCTTGGACGCCGTACTTGGCGTCGCCACACTTGACGAACCAACCGGGGTCACTTCCGGTTCTACCAATGTCATCTCGTCGTTCAAGACAGTCTCCTGCTGCCCCACGTGAACACTAGTGTCGTCGACACCTGCGCATACTACCTTGATCGCTCCCCACACATCCTTCGCCGATTTCTTTACGACGAGGTGTTGTAGCATGTCCGTCGGCATAACCGAGTAGAGCGCCATCAATGCTTGGCTACCCTCTCGGTACTTCACACCTCCCTTGAGGTACTCATCGCCACCGGGATCGATGGCTTCCCAAATTTGCTGACCTTCCATGGCGCACTGCATCACAAACGCCCATAGGCCGTAGTGCTTGCGATCCAGACGCGGATACAACTCCGCGCCCACCGTCTCAAACGCTGGTGCTCTTCTTATATATATAATATATATGTGCTCTGGGAACCATATATGCTCTTCTTATATATATAATATATATACATGCGCTATTCTATCATCGATGATAGAATAATATTGTATACATGATCCATACTTCGCTCTGTTCGATTCTTATACTGCTTCGTATGCGATTTCCATACTTCTATTTTGCAAATACGATACTTCTCTGTTTACCTATATAATGGTTTTCTTCTGATTTCTAAATCACTTATCAGAATAATGTAAACGATGTACCATTGAAAAGCTACCGAGAATCCAAGAAAATCGTATTATAACTTTTTTCAGATTCCTAACCATTTAATTTTAATTTTAAAAATCATAAATTGACATAAACAAGTATACATTGTCTTTTAATCGATTTTTTAAACAGCTGAACAGAAAGGAGCAAATGATGATGCATTGGAAATATAATGAAATTTTGCACCTTTTTCATTTTTAATGTTTTTAAAATTCTACATATAGTAAGATTCAGATTTTTTAAATAATCGGACAATAATTACTTGATGGGCCAGCTCGCCAGACATGTCGGTGGCCTGCCAGCGGCCCGCCAGGTAGGGGAGGAGCAGTGTTCAAAATTTTGAATTCGGGTGGGCCCAAGGGAGCCGGGGTGCAAATTTTGGTCATTGGCCCTTTTTACTGGTTGGGAGGATTTGGTCTAGAGTTTGAGGGATTTTTGGTCCTTTTTAGTGTAGTCTTAGTGTTTTAGGCCATTGGGAAGAGTATTTATGGTCTGAATTTGATCAAATGTTTGCTTTAAGAAGGACAACACACACCTCACAATATCCACACCACCCAACACCTCCCTCATTTCCTACACCAAAACATGAGTGAGATATCTCTTCCGGCCGGATGAGTTGGGGGGTAAAAATTCCTCCAACTTCAATGCCTACCCCACCCCAATAATTCTCCCCTCGCGTTAGCGACAACATCAACTTTCTGTATCCCAACACCACCATATTCGAATTCACCCGCTACTTCCACCACTTCTTGTAGCCAAAATTTCACCGCTACCGGTATCAAGCGGCGGAAAAAACCCTCGGTGATTTGGCAACACTATGATGTCACGAAGCTCGGGGCTCGGCGCTTGCATCTGGGTTGCTCAGGCAAATTTTCTCTACAGAAAGGAGGAAGGAACAGCCATATGAAGAGGCACATGGTGACCCACGCCAAGTAAGATGGAGAGGCCATGCCATGCTGATGATTAAGTAAGATCTAATGATGATTACCGCGTACACTTGTCTATCCCCAATTCCGGTCTTGGCTAATTCATGAAAATTTGTGTGAACTCTGAATCCTGCCTAACCAAGATATGATATGCTAGTACATGCTCAGTTTGCTATCCTAATTTAGATTATAATATGGGTTGTACTTGTATTATTAGGAGAAATTTTCGGATCAATTCAGTGGACGGGAGTAGTTAGGTTTGAGTCTGCCACATCACATATTCAAGATAGCCTCTAGTTGTATTGCTGTTCCATCTACTGTCAAGGAACCAAAGATCTATCCAAGTCCAGAGAATTACTAGTTTTTTTACAGAAGAGAATTACTAGTTGAGGATAAGCTAGCAATTACTAGTTGAGAATATATGATAGCAACTAGTCAGAACACTGGAAAGATAGCACACTGCACTAAAAGCAAGGTAAGTAAACAAGTAACTCGAGGAGAACACAAACGCCTACTAAAATCAAAAGCAGATAAAAATTCAGAAGTGCACAAGCGAATAGAGCAGAACGTTTGTGTAATGATGTGTAATGATACGAATATATCTTGTACTAGAGGTGGTGGCAATGTGATGATAAGCCTGAAAACATCATCATCAAACATATGTAGCAAGTTGAACTAAAATAGCCAGTAACAGTAACATAAGAGCGAGGAGCTAAAAGGAAGAACCTGATATGGCAGACATCATGATAACAAGCATACTGAGTGTGCACGTCCTTCATGGCCAGGCATCATGAAAAGACATACGCAAACAATATTCCTTCGTTTGTCAAACAAATTAAGAAAAACATGATTCAACATAAGTAAAACTCACAAGATCACAAGCAAGAGAGCAGTATATTATTTCAAACAATTCCTTATAACATTAAATAGATATCACACACTGAAAAGAACAAATAAATAGCTAGCTGCCAGTAATCCAATTCGACAGCGATACCAACATTGCTACGGAGGCAGCCGAGCTTGCATCTGAACAAACTTACTGAAACGTAAATTACATTGGTTCATCGGGGATGTGATTATTCTTATCAGAAAAAGCAGGCACTCTGAATACTCCTTTTGCATCCTTGGCATATTCATGCGCCCAACTCCCAAAATCCAGGAGGAAACACTCCGGCTGATGATACTACGAAACATAAACAGAAGAGATTAGTACTAAGGGCGGATGTGCGCAATTTGTACACTAGTCAATTAAGGAGGCAGAGTCTTACATGGTTTGGGGTTAATATTTTGATTAGGGATGTGCTTGACCTTTTGATGGTTTTCATGTCCGGGTGTTTTACAAGACTCCATGAACTCTTCATTGCAATGAGAAAGATGAAAGCTCTTAACAGACTTGGGCAGTGTTGGCAGCGACTCGATGTATGGGCATTCATAGATCATCAGGTACTCAAGGAATGTGAGGTCCTTCATATTGCTTGGTAAGGCGTCCCATTTGCACTGCCAAATTTCGAGCCTACGGAGAAAAGAGAAAGCCTGAACAAATCGAGGAGGAGGTCCCCGTTGGCCGAATCTCGTCAAACTTAGATGTTTGAGGTCCATTGGGTCACCCTCCTCCCTATCATGCATCCAACTTGGGTATGTTGAGGCTTTGTAGCACTGGATTTCGAGTTCTTGAAGCTCCACTGGAGGGCACAGGTTCTCGAGTACCACTGCTTCTAATTGGACTACTTCTGGTATGCAATCAGATGCTGGCCAATACAGTCTCAACTTTCTGAGCCGTTTCTTGAGAGATAAACAGGCTTTAACAGCTTCGCACTCACTTTTAACCTTTCCAAGGCCAAAAATCTCCAGTGTACCACAAAGTTCGTTCAGGCCCCCAAGCTGATGTAGCTCGTACCCTTCTTCATCCCTCACCGTGAACTCTGCCCTCTCTTGCAGTCAGGACAGCCTGCCTATGTTATATATTTCTGCACAACCGAAATCTAGCATTTTGATATGCTCAAGCTTGTCTAGGTAGCTTGGCCAAATTACCTCGCATGAGTCGCTTGTCCTGAAAGCAAGATAGCATAGCTGCTTTAGCATACTAATTGACTCCGGGAAGGAAAACTTCTTGGGTTGCTTGATTGGATCATGCATTTTGCTGAAAGCGATAGCCAATACCCGCAATTTCGGAAGCAATTTGCATATAGTCTCGATGACTTTTTCCTCAACAGGTGTATCCTTGTCAACAACATAAATGATTAGAGTGCGTAAATTTTCCAATCCAGGGATCTCCGCATTGATCAATTCTGCATCGTAATTACGAACAAACAGATGGCGGACATCTCGAGGGACAACTGGTTTCTGGCCTTCATCTCTCTGTGTCCTTGCATCCTCGATTCTGAAGTAATCACTTCCAGCGACCATGTCTAGTAACTCATGCAGCGTATCATTGATTATAAAGCAATCATCATCAACGCGCTCATTGTTTTCATGTTCCAGAAATGATAATGATAATAAGGTCTCAATGTACCCTTCGGCAACAACTTTCTTGTCCTTTGTTTGACTGCTGGTCTTAACAAACCCATGTGCCATCCACAGGACAACTAAGTCGTTTTTTCTTAATGTAGCCCTTTTGGGGAAAATATTGCAGTATTCGAAACAACGCCGGATGTCTGGACTAAGCTGCTTATAGCTCCACCAAACAGCATCCATGGTGTCATTCCACCTTTCATACTTTGCAGTACGTCTCCAGTAATCGATGTTTCGGTTCGCTCCAAGCTGTCGTGCCACTATGGCTGCTCCAATAGGTGAGTGTACCTTTCGAGCGATGACACTCCCATATGGTATAAATCCTTTGTGAGCAGCAGTTGTACCACCAAGTGCAAAATCCATCAATATCGACAAGTATATGTTATGCAACTCGGGCATTTTGATAGGTTCATCGGCACACAGAATTCCGGCTGCAAGTGTTGTTTGAGCTGTCACTAGGATTTTGCTTCCTTCCAACCCAAGATTGATCGGATAGATTAGTTTCTCCAGCTCCGTGTCATCCTTGTCCTTCACGCAGAGATCATCCAATATCAAGAGGAAACGCTTGCCACACAATGATTTCTTCAACTTCTCTTTCAGCTTCTCAAGATCAGAAATATCGGAGTGCCGATCATTCGTAATATCCTCCAGCATGTCATGAAATTTGTTCTTCACGTTGAAAGTCTCCGACAGATGAATGCACATGACGGTGTGAAAATGTTTATCCTTGCATTCCTCCATTATGTAATCTCGAGTATACCGTGCAAAGGTAGTCTTCCCAGACCCTGCAATACCATATATGCCAATCGCAGAGAAACATGTGCTAGTACTCGAGCTCGTTGTCTCGAGGAGCTTTGCCATGATGGAGTTCGAAACCACTCTACGCCAAATACCTTCTTCTTGCTAGGAATTCTAATGTCTCTCCTCTCCTTGTTTAGGCTGGAGACTGATGATTTCTTCTCTTCATCTTCAGTTCTGCTAAGTTGTGCTGACTTCTTCCCTTCATCTTCTGTTTTGCTGAGTTGCGATTGCTTATCGACCATACTGCTGAATGAATTTTTCACTTCATTGACAGTGATTTCTATCTCCTCTATTCTTTTCTTCAAATTCCCTCTTGAGATGGCAGTAATGACATAATCTAATGCATCCTGCAAGAAGCATAATCTCAAATGAGTATAACAGGCACATAGATTAGAGATAGGTAACTAATGCAAAATAAAATGATGTTTTGCTCCAGTATAACCCCTCCCCCAGACTCAGCCAAACTCATCAATGGTAAACTGATAATTAGTCCATAATTAATTAATAATGTATTAAATAGAGGCCTTTGGTCCAGTATAACCCCTCCCACTTAAACTCGTATAAACGCACACAAGGACGGCTTAGATCGTTTGATACTCCTCCATAATTAGTATATACACCATATACGTAATCATACGAAAGCCGTTCTTGTACTAGTACAACCTGTACACGAACGGAAAAAAACACCGTTGTACGGATCATCGCCGACCGAGTACGCCGGCGACGGCCGTGTCCGTGCGGTGGTACCGGTGGTGTCCGACGAGCCGGTGACTCGTCCTCGCCGGCACACCCCTTGGCTTCGCCTTGTAGGTGTGTGCCGGCAGGGCTAGCATGGGGGCGGCCGTGGGCACGGCGGTGCAAGATCTTGGCGGCCGCGGCGGCTACGAATGGGAGCTTGGGGAGGACAACCGTATATTCTTGCATGATGTCCGGCGACCTATCGGACAGTCCGAAGCGGTGTCTAGCGGCCTACCGGACAGTCTGGCGCGATAGGAAACTGGATAGTCACGGTTGTGAGATGGCCAACGACGACGGCGGTGGCCGGCGGCGGCGGCGATGGTTGGCGGCAGCAGGGGTCGGCGTTGTGGAGGATTTGGGTCTTCTATGTGGGAATGCGTGCATCTACAGATCATGATCCGTATAGCTATACGTAGGTAACACTTGATGTGGATACGAGTTCATATGTATACTTGGCCGTTTGTATGAGTTTAGGTGGGAGGGGTTGTACCGGAAGGCCTTAAATAAAACAACCCGTCTAATTAAGTCCATACTAAAAAACTGTATGCCCATGTATAGGCATATACCGTGTTCCTCTCTCCCGCCAACATTGCTGCTGGGGACGTCTGTATTCCTCTCTCCAAGCAACATTACTGCTGGCGACGTCTGTATTAGCTACATATACATACAAGTATAGATCCACGAAAATTATTTGGGCCATATAGATTTTCTAAAGGGCTATGTAAAAACTTAAATATTCATTAATCATTTTTAAAAGACAATCATGCCGTTAATTACGAAGGGTTATCGGCTGTTTTTATGCTTGAGTTTGGCTGAGTTTAGAGGAAGGGGTTATACTGTAGATACCAAGTGTAATTGGTATCTCCACGATATTATGAAAATAATAAACCAAAAGGAGTATATAATACGATCTTAAGAGTTGGTGATGACATTGTGTGTACCTGTTTGGTTGTGATGCCAACCACGTTGTAGGACCGGTCTCGATAAATGCAGGCATTCTCATACGTCTCAGTTATCCATTGCAATAATATGGACCGGCAACAGGTTTTAAAGACGCCCAAGGAGCTGCAAGAAGGTGGCGTCGCCACCGGAACTCCTTGTTGGCGTGATGCCGACTCCGGGTTGCACCGCCATCAGAACCAGAGGTTGTTCCTGGGAGGCTGATCCTGAGGGAGTATCTTCTGAAATTGCATCCGGAAATGAGGCTGATTCTGAGGGTGTATCATCTAAAATTACTTCAGCATTGTTTGAGGATGATTCAGAAAGTGTAGCTTGTGAAACTGCTTCGTGAGGAGGCCGCAATATCCAGAACAAGATCATTTGAACTTAATGCCCCCTGAACCTGCACCGGGGGCGGTCTTAGAGTTAGAGTAGATCCGCTCGTGCTCGGGATGATGCTTGCAATCCACCTTGTACATAGGAAAATGATATGCCTCCCCCGGGGGACGGAACGTCCCTGCAACCTCCTCCTTGCGCGTGCGACACGTGTCCTCTGAGTCCACCTTATCCCCATCGTTTCCTTGCCTCTTCTTCTCTCACTGCTGTACTCAATCTTTTCCAATAGAAACGCCATGAATTTTTCTCCTCCCTGTACATGCTCCGCCTCCGGCCCTCCACCGACACGCCTCCACCTCCGGGCACCACCGGTGACCTCCCTAGAACCCCCTCCTCTCCACTATCCCCTGGGTCCACATCACCAACGCCTGCCCTCCCCCATCTCCACGCACGTGCTCCACGAGCAGGTCGTCAATGGGAACCGCTGCAGGCCATGAGTCGTTGCTGGCTTTACCTCTCTGCTGCTTCCATCTCATACACGCGCCGACATTGGTTCCCTCAGGCGTGCACCTCTGGCTCCTCCTCAAGTTGCTGCCATGGAGAGCATGCTTTTGCTACAATGGTGACGGCATGGCGGCGACCGGCAGCGCTACCACCGGTGAGTGCGGATGCTACAATCTCTTCAACGGATTTTGGTACACCGCACGATGCTACATAGACAGGACGGCGATGCTACTGGAAGTGGTCATCCTTGCTACAGGTGAAGGGGCGCCATGCTACCGACCGATAAATGAGTTTTGAAATTTTGCTACAAGGCGATGCTACAATAGTAGTAAATTTTTGCTATTTCTCTTCTGTGTTTTTGCTATAATAGCACAAAATATTTGCTTCGACATTTTCGACAAAATATTTTCTTCCGTATGGACACAACCTCCACCGACCTTGCATGGTTGTACTCTGCTGCTTCAAGGATGGCGTTGCTCCCGGTGCTGGCCGGCGTTTCTCCCTGCAACGCTCGGCTTCGCTACCGACGGCGCCCGACCTTGCTAGATGCGGCGCCAAGCTTTGCTACCGACCATGGACGTCCTTGCTATGTGCGGTGCAAAGCTTTGCTACCGACTATGGCCGACCTTGCTACATGCGGCGTTCGTTTTTTTTTTTGCTACACTAGCATATTTTTTTTGCTATCACAGTTTTAACATTTTGCTATAATAACATGAAGGTTTTGCTACACGGTCTCCAGCGAGTCTACCGGCGAGTCTCCGGCAAAGTCAGATATGCTACATTGGCACAATATTTTTGCTACACGGTCGCCGGCAATTCAAGATGGCGCATCTTGTGCATGCTACCTACGAAGGATGGATTTTGCTACCGAAGGTCGGCACTGTTGCTACCCATGGCCGGTGGCTTTTGCTACCCTGGGTATAAACCGTTGCTACCGACGGCATATGACTCTGCTACCTTGGGTCTGCGATGTTGCTACTATAAGTGCATGATATTGCTACCTTGGGCGAAGCGAGGGCTAATTTTGCTACAAACTCATAGCGTTGAGTTTTTGCTACATGATCTCCGGCGAGGTCATCTCCGGCGAGATCAGATCTGCTACATTAGCACAACCTTTTTGCTACCACCGTTTTGCGTTTTTGCTACAATAGCGTAACGTTTTTGCTACACGGTCTCCGGTGAGGTCTACCGGCGAAAGCCTTCGGCGAGTCTCCGATAAGGTCGGGTTTGCTATATTAGCTTAAATTTTTTGTTACACGGTCGCCGGCGAGGTCTCCGGCGAAATCTCCGGCGAGGTCCAGTCTGTTTTTTTATTTCTGGACTGAACCGTTTTTTGCTACAACGTAGCAAAAGCGGGGCAAATGTAGCAAAAGAGGGGCAAATATAGCAAAAGCGGGATTTTGAACCAAAAAGCGGACACGTGGTTGGCTGGGGACCCGGGGGATAAAAACCACATATCCCCCGGGGGACGCGTAGGTCTGTCCGTTGTACATAGGCGCTCCACTGCGGCGCGGACGCCATTCCAACATCCGCTGACGATTTTCCCTGGCCACAACAGTACGATTCACATGCTTCCCTCCACAGCGTCGTATATCCTACCGCAGTAGTTGAGCATCCCCGCCCACTGCTGTAACCGCGGGCAACTGCTTTTGAATGTGGCCACAGCGTTGTGGAGGCGATGCTTGTTGGAGCTAATCTTGTTATAGTGCTAAGAATAGGTGTTAGATCATGTTTTATTTTGTAGTTGCGTCATAACACTGAAAGTTGTGGTTGTGTACCTTGAGACGTGATCATGTACACGTGCAAAACTAGTGGTGTTAGTTAGCTACATGTCTAGTCAGGAGAAGGTCACACATGATGCATGCGTGGATAGAATTAGCTAATAGATAAGATCAAGGACCTGGTAATTAGCCGTTGCGTATGATGTGCCAAGCCAAGTCGTGTGGTAGTGGCCATGAGAATAGGGCTAGGAGTAGAGGCGTGAGTGGTGCATGGTAGTTGTGGCTGCATGCACGAGTTGGAGTCCCTTCACTGGTATAAATTGTTGCTTTGAGATAATGAGAAGAGAGGCCTGCGGGCAGAGCAACAATCTAGCCCGTGTGTGATACCAAGGAGAAAAACACCTCTCGGCAAAGCCATTGTTTTCCCTCCTGGTTGAGTGTGTGTGCGTGTGTATTTTTAGTTTTCTAATCCCTTGTGTGTGTTCATGAGAGAAGGGAGATTAAGAGAGAGAAGAAGATCAGGGGCTGCGAGGAGCAGCTCCGTCGTTTGAGCTTGTCGGCCAGCTTGTCGACCGAGGCCCCAAACCGGGGAAGATTGTCGTGCTTTGGCGCCAGGTCGGCGTTGTTCGCCCGGTCCCTGGAGAGAGTTAATAGCATAAAACTATCACTTTGGCAGCAAAATTTACTGATTAGTACCACTTTACGACAAGGATACAAAAAACTACCACAAAATCTGTTAGTTGTCTCAAAAAACACCAATTCGACGCTAAATCCGAATTGGCACCGCTTCTGACCGGTCGGGCCCACCGTTAGAGCTGAAATGGCACCCGACAGATGTCTCCTGACATGGCCGTTAACAACCGATAACGGAGCATGGCCTCTACGTTGACCCAACATACCACTATATGTAGTACACTATAGTCGTTGACACGATATCCATAAAACACCGTTTTATAAATATCACATCCCTCAGAGTGGTACAACAGAAATATTACGGGTCCATATTACAAACATTCACAAATTATCATTATTACAATACAAGAAGTTCAAGACTTCAAAAGGATTCAACTTACAAACCAAAATATAAAGTGTTTCAGCGGAATTTAAAAGTAGCAACTCCAACTAGGAGTTGAGCTCAGCAGCTTATTCTATAGAGTTCATGTTTCTCGGCTCCGTTGGTTACTACTAATTAGGATACTTAGTTGAACTTATTATCATCAACACCATAGCAGATTTTCGTAATCCACTCCTTCCACACCTCCTGACAGTCCAGGCTCTTCGTAGAACACATCTTCTTGACATTCGACTGCATACATTGGCATGTCTTCGGGATCCTCAGAGTCTAAGTAAGGGTTCAAAGGAAAGGATGAGTAACATCGTTACCCAACAAGTTCATTATACGCCAGGTGGGAAGTTTGATGCTCTAACTACCACGTAGGATTATAAATCCTTGGCACTATGCATTTTTTGTAAATCTTTCTTCAAAGATTGATTTTATTATGAAAATCTATGACCATCAGTCTTAACAGGTTGACCAGAACTTTTATGGAGTTCTTTTCCTGCCGCGTTCGTAGCTCCTTCCCGGAACAGGGAGTAACAAGTTATAATTTTTACACTCTGCAGAGGTGTGTTACTTACCCATGAGAGATCAACTCCTTGTTGCACAACCGGGCGTACTTTCCCGTCTATAATTCCATGATGTGGGGCAGAGTAGTTGGTCCAAGCCAATCAATTCCCCCTTCGCGACCTCGCATGCCTCCTTAGTGTACACCATGCCCACATATTGAATTACGGTAATGGTTTGTACAAACCGTTAGATGCCAGAACTATCGTGGGACGATGAGGGTTCCCACCCATATCCTCCATATCATCTACAAATTAACAATTAATATGCACACTACGAGGATAAAAACCATGACCTGCACATTCGGCTTCATGCGAGAGGAAGAAGATACAGCTGACTTCTCCGTCTCATTCCAAATCTCATGGCTAACGCGTAATATATGGCGCTAGAATCACTGATGTCAGGGGTTATTACGTCCCTAATTGATCATCATTGTTGTAAATAGAACCCTAAGTTCTATTTCTCCATTATATCATCACTTAGGATGATATCTATGATTTCTTTATTTGTGAAAATATTATTTTCTTTCTTTGGAGTATATATGATAACACACAATTTGCAAATACTTTCATAAAGACTCTTCAAAGGATATGAGCAAGCGATGAACTTGCCTTGTGATGGCAAGGTAGTGAAGTCTGATGCTTGCACTGGACCTTGAGCTTCTATGTCTACAAAAACATAATTATTGCCCGGTAAGAACAATATTTAAAGAAACAAAATGATTATGCAAAAGTAATGTAATGCATTCTTTAACTTTATATGTATTTTCCCCCATTATAGAAAATCCTTTTTAATAATTAAGGATTTATAAATATTAATTCCTTTAATATTTATTAAATATTGTACTCTTTTTATTTTATTTCCTTTTATTTGAATTTTATTGATTTAATAATTTCTTTAAGGATTATTATTTGAATACTAAAAATTGTTTGAAATATTTGTTTAGTATTTTTTTCTAAATCTATTACTTGAGGGGTTCCGAAAATAACGCTTCGTCTCCCACGTGAGGCGATTAGGGTTTTCGAGTGACCGTGACGGCGCCCGTCGAATCTCTCGCCGGGGCGCAGGGAGTGAGTTCGCTGCCGAGAGTGATCTCGTCGGCTAGAAGTTGGTGGAGCCGCGATTGATCCCAAGGTTCAAGCGGCGAGGGAGAAAGACCAGGCAGGGGGATAGCTGTCGGAGAAACAGGAGAACCTCGAGCGGGGACAGAGGTTCCGATCGAGGATTTGATGAAGAATCTCAAGCTGACTGCTGCAGAAGCGGACAGACTTGTAGATGATGTTGAGGAAGAATTGTAGAAACCCATGTGGGCGCTCGCCGGTAATATCTTGTCGGATCCGAAAGTTTATCACATAAACACGATCTCAGTGGTGCTCCGCCCTACGTGGGGAAACCCTAAGGGCTTATTTTTTCGTGATGGTGGGAAGAACATGTTCGTGGCTAAGATGGATTCAAAGAGAGACTGGGATCGATCTCCACGGATGGTGAACAAGTGTGCTGTGGTATTGGAAAACTTCCACCACCGGAGTCGACCGTCGGAGATGAGGTTCGACAAGCTGATGATTTGGGTCATGGTCATTGATCTCCCATACAAAAAATTGAATGAAACTTGGGGAGTGAAGATCACCAAGAAGATTGGTGAATTTGTCAAGCTTGATATCAATAAAGATGGCCTTGTGAGCGCCCAATATCTGCATGCAAGAGTGTACATTAAGGTGTCTGGTCCACTCATGCGTTGGGTTGGTTTGGATTCGAAGAAATTGGGGAGGACTTTCTGGTACTCCATCCAATATGAGTTCCCGCCGTATTTTTGTTTCTCTTGTGGTGTGCTTGGACACTCTGAAACTGTATGCCCCACGCCATCTGAGAGAGATGAAGCAGGAAACCTGCCATGGGGGCCGTATTTGAGGGCTCCAATTGATCTAAATAAGAAGAATGGTCCCCCGTTTGCTGAGGGTGGCTATGATGATTTCTATACGGAGTATAAAAAGGAAAATGAGAAGTTTGATCCTCGTGACAAGGACGATGGATAAGCGTATGATAGACCCCCACCTCGGGCTCCCATGGGTGGTCGGGGGAGGGGAAGGAACCCAAATGTGCGTGGTGGCAAACTACCAGTCTACCGGAAGTTGGCGATGACCATAGCTGAAACGAGTACTGAAGATCACCCAGGTGAGCACAACACGGTTAAAGATATGGTTATGTTTGAGCCACAGATTTCTGGGTCTAAACGTGAGTAAGCGGAGGTGCGTGATAAAAAATAGGGTGTAACCCCAGATGCGAAAAATAAGAGGACTGAAACAAGAAACCAAAACCGTTTGGCGTCGACTGCTGGACAGTCACGCCGGGGACAATGAGTTGTTTAAGCGCGAACTGTCGGGGACTTGGGAACGACCCGATAGTTTGAGAGCTTCGCGGATTCGTGAATCAAATGGACCTTGCCTTGCTTTTTGTTATGGAGACAAAATCGAAGGTAAAAGAGTGGAGAATTTGAAGAGTACCCTCGGCTTTGCTGGAGGTTTTGCTGTTGATAGTGTGGGTCTGAGTGGTGGTATTGGGATGTTCTGGTCGTCAGCAGTTTCTGTTGAGGTGAAGAGCTGCAATAAATACCATATCGACGCCATTGTTCAATTAAAGGACAATTATGTTCCTAAGTGGAAATTTACAGGGATCTACGGCGATCCACGAAGGGAGAATATGCACCATACCTGGACTCTTATGAGAAGACTAAAGGGACTCCAAAATCTTCCATGGTTGTGTGTGGGAGATTTCAACGAGACCATGTACAACACGGAGCATTTTAGTGAGCATGATCGTGAGGAATGGAAAATGAGAGCTTTCCGGGAAACAATTGAGGACTGTGATCTGCAAGATTTAGACTATCATGGCCAGCCGTTTACATGGGATAATAGACAAGAGGGCAAAGCAAATGTAAAAGCCCGGCTCGATAGGGCCTTTGGGACGGAGGAATTTCGCCAGTTATTTCAAGTGCTTAGACTGCGACATGTTAACATGGTCCAGTCGGATCACTGTATGCTTGAAATTGAGTTGAAAAAGTATAGGCAGCAACGGTATACTAACGGCCGTAATTTTAAGTATGAAAATGTGTGGCAAACCCATGCTGACTATGACAAAGTGGTAATTGATCTGTGGAATAAGGCTAAAAAAGGTACTGGTTTGAGTGGTTTTGTGACCGCTCTGAGCATTTTGCAATCCGGTCTGGGAGCCTGGAGTACTGCAACTTTTGGCAATTTTAAAAGGAAACTCCTGAACCGAAGGAAGGAGCTAGACCGGGTAAGGAAGAACTCCATGGGACATGGTCCATCTGGAGAAGAGAAGAGGCTCATGCATAAAATTAATGAAGTCCTCTACCAACAAGAAATTTGGATGAAGCAACGAGCTCGGGTTAATTGGCTCAAATTCGGGGATCGTAACACGGCGTATTTTCACGCTCATGCAGCCCAAAGAAAAAGGATCAACGGGATACATATACTTCAGCGTGAGGATGGATCTGTGTGTGATGATGCACGTGAGATTAAAAATGAAGTTTAGAATTTATTCTAATTTGTATTCTTCTGAAGGTGTCCCGAATTTTCAACAAGTTCTTAATCTGGTTGAGGAGAAAGTTACCTTAGAAGATAAAGTGTTGCTTGAGGAAGATTTTTCGGCTGAAGAGGTCAAAAAGGCTCTTTTTCAAATGCACCCATCAAAGGCCCACGGAGTCGATGGTTTCACTGCAGGTTTCTACCAGCGCCATTGGAACCTTTTTGGGGAGGATCTTTGCAAGGCTGTGTTGAGTTTTATGAATGGAGGGGAGTTGCCGGAAAATATGAACGATACAGCAATTACTCTCATCCCTAAAGTGAGAAACCCTCAGTCCATTAAGCAATATAGACCAATCTCGCTTTGTAATGTGCTATATAAAGTTGGCACCAAGACGATTGCAAATAAATTGAGACCAGTTCTGGAGTATACTATCAGTCAAGAGCAGAGTGCTTTTGTTCCCGGCAGGCTTATTCAAGATAATGCACTTGTGGCTTTTGAAAGTATTCATTCCATGAAGAGAAAGAAAAAAGGAAAGAAGGGCCATTGTGCTGTCAAGTTAGATATGATGAAGGCATACGACCGTGTTGAGTGGCCCTTTCTTGAAGCAATGATGCTGAAACTAGGATTCCCGGTAAGACTAGTCCAGTTGATTATGAAGTGTATTTCTACTGTCCATTTTTCAGTTAAGGTGAATGGAGGTTTGATGGAGCCTTTTCACCCCACTCGGGGAATCAGGCAGGGAGACCCTATTTCGCCATTTCTTTTCCTTTTCTGTGGAGAAGGATTGACTACTCTACTGCATAAATACAATACGGGTTTTATGGACAGAGGGGTTCGAGTATGCAATAGATCGTCTTGGATTTCACACCTCCTTTTTGCTGATGATAGTCTGATCTTCATCAATGCAAATGGCGCAAGTGCGAGCAGGCTGAGCGAGATACTACAGTTATATGATGATGCCTCAGGCCAGAGAGTTAATAAAGAGAAAAGTGCCATCTTTTTTAGCCCGTGTACCCCGGAAGCGCATAGGCTGGCAGCCAAAGCAAGTCTGAACATCCAGGTCAAAGCCTTTAGTGAGCGCTACCTTGGGCTGCCGACAGCGGTTGGAAAGATCACTAGTGATGTCTTTGAATTTATTGTTGATAAAGCAAGGAGTAAGGTGAATGGCTGGGCGGAAAAGAACCTGTCATACCCAGGAAAAGAAGCACTTATTAAATCCGTTATTCAGGCCATGTCAACATATAGAATGAGCTGTTTCCTTCTCTCCAAGGGTTCTTGTCAGAAGCTTAACTCCATATCAGGAAGATTTTGGTGGGGAGGAAATTTAGATAAGAGGTCCATGCATTGGATGGTATGGGACAAGCTATCCGTTCCGAAGAGCAAGGGAGGCATGGGTTTTAGAGATATGCACATGTTTAACATTTCTCTTCTTGGTAAGCAGGTGTGGAGATTATTGACTAATCCTACATCGCTATGTTCTCAAGTTCTGCTGGGACGCTATTGTCATAACAAGAACTTGATGGAAGTATCGGCACCAAGCACGGCATCCAAAACTTCGCGGGCGATTCTGGCTGGTAGGGAAGCCGTTGAAACTGGATTGATCAAGAGAGTGGGCTCGGGGGATAGCATGTCAATTTGGGATGATAACTGGGTACCGAAGCAGCATTCGATGAAACCTATGGGCAGGAAGAAGGACACTGATCTGGTTAAGGTCAGCGAACTGATCTCAGACGACCATAAGTGGAAATCTAAAGAGATAAGCGAGCTTTTCTTTGCTCCTGATGCCGAGGATATTATGCAGATTCCGCTAAGGCGAGGCTGGGGTGAGGATTTTTTGTCTTGGTCAAGAGAGAATACTGGAATCTACTCGGTCCTCTCTGCATACAGAGCTCTAATGGATAGACAAGGGATGGCTCAAATATTGCGCAAGGAAAATAGTGCTACTACATCCGATAACGACGCCGATATTTGGAGCAGATTGTGGAAACTTTGCGTGGTACCTAAAGTGCGTGTCTTTTGGTGGAGAGTTCTTCGAGGAATATTACCTGATTATAGGACTCGTTCACGTCGGCATGTCATGGAGAACAGCACTTGTGAAATATGCAAAGCGGAATCCGAGGATATAATGCATGCTCTAATTACGTGTAGTCATGCTAGACAGTTTGGAGTGCAGCCAAGGAATCCTTTTTCCTGAAACTTCCAAAGTTGCACCCCTTAATGTGGACCAAAGACATACTTTGTGATCCCAGATTTACACCAGGCGAGAGGGCCAGGATCATAACGGTGATGTACAATATTTGGACATCAAGAAACAATATCACACATGGAAAGGAGGGGTATAATCCTTCCAAGTCTATGGAGTTGATTCGGGAAACGTTGAATTTCTTGGAGCTTCCCAAGAATGCAGCGACCACGAAGAAGCCACGCCTACACTGCACATGGAGACCCCCTACCCAAGGTATTGTCAAGATAAATTTGGACGGGGCGATCGGTACTGTGGATGGTAGGGCGGCGACTGGTGTTGTGGCTCGTAACCACATCACTTTCCTTGGTGCTTCTACCAGGGTGTATGACGGTCTCGGATCCCTTAACCATGGAGGCCCTTGCCGCTCGTGATGCATGTGCCTTTGCTAGTCAGAAGGGTTTTCAGATTGTTGTTCTTGCAACGGACTGCCAAGTTCTGCTGAAGCATTGGGTAGAAAGGAAGACTGATCGTTCAGTGATTAGACCTATCTCAGATGAGATCGGTGAGTTGAAAAGTAGTTTTTCTTCTTTTCAATTTTTGTATGAGGGTCGCGAGGCTAACCAAGTGGCTCACTGTTGCGCCAAATATGCGGCTGTCAATGGTGAGTTTGCGACTTGGGACACTGAGCCACCTCCTTGGTTGATTCACAGCCTGAGAGCTGATTGTAATGGTGCGTGACTGTGAGGCTGCAAGTTTTTGACGCACTCATTTCCTTACCAGGGTACCGAAGGGGACTGGAAGGTTTTTAATGAGGCGGCTTGCTAGCTGGTTATATATATTGCTTTCAAAAAAAGTATTTTTTTTCTAAAATATTAATATATAATGAAAGTAATTTTTATTTATTTTTATCATCTTTCAAAATTTTTGTAAAATTCCATAAGGAATATTTAAATTACAAAATTCTTAATAAAATTTATATGTTTAAAATTTTATTTCTTAATTTTTTTGGATAGTTTAGATTATTGTGAATCCAAAAATATTTTATTTATAATTTTTGAACTTTTATTTTATTTTGTAAAATTTATTTAAGTTCAAGGGCATTTTGGTCTTTTCCAATTATTAAAACCGGCTCGAAAGGATTTGGGCTGATTGTTTGGTTGTATTGAGCCCTTGTGGCCCATTAGGAAAATTCAAAACAACCACCCCAAAGGGTTTCTGGCCCAATCCAGCCCATCACTCTCTGTCTCTCTCTCGAGCTCACCTCTCTCCTTGTCCTCCCTCGACCCCGTGGTCAGCGGTGCTGTCGCCGGCGATTCGCACCGCCGTGGTGCAGAATGAGGTTGTCGGCCCCGCTCTACCCTCCTTTCCAATTGGATTTGGACTTGGATCTCTCCAGTGGTCAGATCGATGCCATCCCGAACCCTAGGGTTTGGGGTTGGCGTTGATCCTGGCGCCGCCGCTGCTGTCGTGCGCCATGGTGATGCTCCTCGCCTGTAGGCATGACTATGGTCGCCGCCGTGGCGCTGTATGGGTCATAGTGCCCCCTTGGGGTGCTCCCCGTGCCGCCATGGTTGTCGGCCCCTCTGCTTCCTCTTCTATTCTATAGCGAGGACCTATGGTAAGTCATTCGTCTCCCCTCGTGCTCTCTGTGCTAGGCCATCCTATGCTAGATGTTGGTAGTGACCTTCCTGGTGACTGTTCTGTCTTGATTAGGATGGTTTGTTCTACTTAGGGTTCATACTCTGCCGTGGATTAGATATTGATGAATTGGATCATGTGTTGATGATCCCTAAACCTGTTAAGTAGTAACTAGCTGTGGCTTACTGCTGATGATTAGCTGTGGTGATGCTGGTGGTTTACTGCTGATGATTACATGGTTAAATTTCATATGATTCAGATGGTAAAGTTGCTCTGGAAACAATACTTGGTAAAGCTAGTGGTTTTGATAACTTACCACTGTCATTACTTGGTTAATGACAGTGAGTATGGTGTGATGAAGTATCTGTCTTAGTACTGTTGGCTTAAGAATTCATGTATAAATTGAGATCAAAATGGTCTCTTATAGTATAGACATATATATATATGAATATCCTGTTTATGATTCCTGTGTTTAAGAACAGGAAAATGATTTATAATTGGTTGATTGTATCTATGAAGATTGGATGCTTAACCTCCTTAGTTTAGAACTATTCTTGTGACACCATCCTTGTATGGCACACAAGACTAGGTTCTTTTACTTGGTGTGGTTTTATTCAAGCTTAAGATTTGGCTTGGCATGATAGATAAGTGAAATCCTCTTTCCTTGTATCCCTAGAACCAATGATGTTGGTCTGAGGTTTAGGGATTTAGACCTCTATCTTCTTGATTCACATGGATTGGTTCTGGTAGTGATACCAACTACTGTTTCTTGAATCAAAGTTGGGGAAAATGCTTGTAAGCTTGATAACTTATATAGATCCATAAGATTAAATCCTAAGGTTCTACTCTAATTGAAGAGATGTGCCTAGAGGTTTAGTTCTTGGCTATATTCATTCTTGAATTGAAATATAGCTTGATAGCTTAGATCAATGATGTTGTCATGAGATCTAAGTTGGATCTTTATAGTTTTCTGATTGCTTTTAGTGTTTAAAGTTCAGTGATGGATTCACCCCACTTGGGTGTTTTCTAAGAATTTGAATAAAATACAGATCATGTATGCTTGTCTAATCTTGGACAGATAGATCATGTGATGGTCTATTTACTCTCCACTGTCACTTGATGTGGGGTTTCCTGTGGTTGATCTTGCGGTAGCTTGATCTGATGCTCTCCTGGTATTTCCAGCTCCTAGCTTGTCCTTGATCTAGCCCTTCACCTCCTGGTCCTGATGGCTTGATCTTGGTCTGGCTATCCACTTGATCCACCCCTTCCTTATGTCACCATTTTGGTGGTGTGATCCAAGGTTTTGATGGGTGTGGTTTAGCTTAGCTTTGGCTGGGTTTAGCTGGTGGCTGCTGTGCTTGGTGTGTAAGAACAATGGAATGGTGTGGGGATTGGCTTCCCATGGTTGTGTTGATGGTTTTGTTTGATTGTGCTGTTGTTGTGGTGCTGACAGCACACCCATGCAGTTTGGTGTGTGTGCTGCCTGTGTGCCTGCTGCATAGGTTGTGGATATGTTCTGAATTTTGAAAGTTACTTTCATCTGGTTACTCTTACTTGGCTGGTGAAACTTGCCCCTCCTTGCTGTTTATTTGACTTATGGCTTAAAATTATGAACGATATATTCTTTCATATTGGTGAAACTTGACCCTTAAATTACTCAATGATAAACCTTGATCAGTGCACTTCACTGTCAAGTTGGAGAGTAATATCCTTTTAACTTTAACTTTCTTTCTTTTGTTTATGTTTATTTTGCAGGTACCATATTTTAAGATCAAGACCGTAGTTTATGTTTTTCTTTTTATTTATAGAATATTAACTTGTAATAACTCTCTAATTCAATTATAATTTTTAATTTATTCTTTTGTACTTTTTATTTTTTTTATTCTTTTGTAATAAAGATTGTACTATTATCAATAAAGAAATATTATTCTTTTATTTATTTACTATTGTAAAGATTGTTGCTTATGTGCATAAGTTACATTTGTGTAACTTATTTATTGAATGAAGTTTTGGAATATTCATTTTATTGATTATCTTCTTTTATTTAAAGTTTGAGTTATTAATGGTTAATTCTTAATTAAATCAAATACTCAAACAATATTCAAAATTCTTTTGAATTATAATTCCAACACTCAAGTTTTAAATTCAAATTTCATTTCCTAAAACACTCTAATCCACAAAGATCATATCAAAGTATATAGCAATCATCCTTCAAGACTATACCTAAGATCAAAGCATGAAAGAAACTTTGATCACTTTAGGATTTTATTTGGCAATAAATTTACCCACATTTTCACAGATGAATGCATGCAACATCTTAAATTCCTAAATCTACCCTTCGTTAGTTCCTAAATGCTGGGATGTTACAGACTTCCCCCCTTAAATTAAACTTCGTCCCGAAGTTTGTTGAGATGTACCTGAATAGTTCTGGATAGGCTTTTCTTAAATCCTCTTCTTTCTCCCATGTGGCTTCCCTTTCAGGGTGATGTTCCCACTGTACGTTGCAATATTTGATTGATCTATTCCTCAACCTTTTACAGTTTTCTTCAAGAATTTTACAGGGATTTTCAACATAGGTCAAGTCTGCTTGTAGTTCTATCTCCTGATGTGTGATTGCGTCATCCGGAACTTTCAAACATTTATGAAGTTGTGACACATGGAAAACATTATGCACTTGAGCCAATCTTGATGGTAACTCTAAAGCATAGGCTATAGTTCTGTTTTGACTCAGTATCTTGAATGATACGATGTATCTTGGACTCATTTTTCCTTTAAATCCAAATCTTTTCACCCCTTTCATCGGACTTACTTTCAAATATACCATGTCTCCCACTTCTGGATGCCAAGATCTTCGACTTTGATCAGCATAACTTTTCTGCCTACTCTGGGCTATTTTTTAGTCTATCCCTGATCTTATCAATGATATCTTGTCTTTCCTTGATATAGTCTGGCGCAAATTCTTTGCTGCATACCAACATATTGGTGATCTACACTTCCTTCCATACAGAACTTGGTATGGAGATGCCTTCAGACTACTCTGATAGCTATTATTGTAGGAAAATTCTGCCAATGGTAGATGATCTTCCCATGTACCTCCAAAATCTAATGCACAAGCTCTTAACATGTCTTCTAGTATCTGATTTGTTCTCTCTGTTTGACCTCCTATCTCAGGATGATAGGTTATGCTGAAATCTAACTTTGAACCAAGTGCTTCATGCAATTGCTTCCAAAATGCTGAAGTAAACACTGATCCCCTATCAGTTACGATCTTTTTGGGCATTCCATGCTTACTTACTATCTCTTTAACGTAAACTTCTACTAACTTCTCGGCATTATCTTTCTGATTTACCAGAATAAAATGTGCACTTTTAGTAAGTCTGTCCATAATTACCCATATCATATCCTTCCATTTCGGTGTCATCGGCAATCCTGTGATGAATTGCATACCTATTTCCTCCCACTTCCATTCGGGAATTTCCAAAGGTTGTAATGGTCCTGCTGGACTTTGTAATTCAGCCTTAACCCTTTGGCAAGTATGGCATTCTGATACATATTTAGCAATATCACTTTTCATGTTATTCCACCTAAATAGTTCTTTCAAATCCATATACATCTTAGTACTTCCTGGATGTATAGAATATGGTGTTTTAGGTGCTTCTCTGAGTATGACATCACGAATTTCAGTCACATCTGGAACACATAGACGGTCTTGAAACCATAAAGACTCATAATCTCCAAGGCGAAAAACTGATTTTTTCCCTTGAGATATCCTCCTAATTTCCTCAGCAATAAAAGGATCTTCTGCTTGATGTCTACAATTTTTGTGCTTAAGATCACTGTCCTATTCTACAACTACCTGCATAGTAGCTAATCCTCCAAGAACTTCTGTTCTAATGAATTGCCGCTCTAATCTTTCCAAGTCCATTTGTAACTATTTTGGTAGCTCCCTATTGCTAGGCTGAATATCTGCACTATTTCTGCTTAAAGCATCAGCTACACCATTTTCTTTCCCTGGAGTATAGTTGATTATTAAATCATAATGTTTTATTAGTTCCAACCAACGCTTCTGTCTCATATTCAATTCCTTTTGGGTAAAGAAATATTTGAGACTTTTATGGTCAGTGTATAACTCACATCCTCCATAAAGAAAATGCCTCCATCCTTTCAACGCAAAAACCACTGCTGCTAACTCTAAATCATGAGTTGGATAATTGACTTCATGTGGTTTCAGTTGTCTTGAACCATAAGCAATCACTTTTCGATCTTGAATTCACACACCACCCAAACCTTCTTTAGATGCGTCACAGTATACTGTGAAGTCCTTCCCAGTTTCAGGAACTCCTAAGATTGGAGCTGTGGTTAACCTGGTCTTCAATTCCTGAAAACTTGCTTCACACTTCTCATCCCAATTGAATGGTGTATTCTATTGAAGATATGCCCAAGAGGCAATAATAAAGTGGTTATTATCATATCTTCATGCTTATGATAAATGTTTACATACCATGCTATAATTGTATTAACCGGAAACATTAATACTTGTGTGAGTTGTAAACATAAAAGAGACCCTAGTAAAGCCTCTTGTTAAACTAGCTTTTTGGTTAATATATGATCATGGTTTCTTGATCATGAACATAGAGATGTTATTAACAACAGGGTCATATCATTAGGAGAATCATGTGATGGACATACTCCTATAGATAAGCGTAGCATAAAGATCAAGTCATTTAATATAGTTCATTTGTTATAAGCTTTCTGATACATAGTAACCAAATTCCTTCGACCATGAGATCATGTTAATCACCATCACCAGAAGGATGCTTTGATGACATCAAACACCACACCGTAACTGGGTGGCTATAAAGGTGGCATTGAGTGTTCGGAAAGTATGGGTTGAGGCACATGGATCAAGAGTGGGATTTGTCCATCCATATGACGGATAGATATACTCTGGGCTCTCTCGGTGGAATGTCATACAATTAGCTTGCAAGCATGTGAGTGGTTCACAAGGGATCACATACCGCGGGAACGAGAAAAGAGTACTTATTAGTAACGAGGTTGAACTAGGTATGCAGAGATACTGACAATCAAAACCTCGGATAAGTAAACTATCATGAGATAAAGGGAAATTGGTATCGTTTGTAAGTGGTTCAGTCAATCACAAAGTAATCATAGAAATATGTGGTAGCCATATGAATTTCCAGATTCTTCTATTGGTTATTAATCGGAGAAGTGTCTCGGTCATGTCCGCATAATTCACGAACCGTAGGGAGACACACTTAAGGATTTGATGTTATTGAGTAGTTATGGAATGATGAGTAAGAGACCGAATGTTTTTCGGAGTCTCGGATGAGATCCGGGATATCGCGAGGAGATCCGGAATGGTCCGGAGAATAAGATTCATATAAGGAAAGTCCTGTTTCGGAGTTCGGGAATGATTCCGATGTTTTCACCAGGAATGTTCTAGAAGGGTCTAGAAGGTCCGGAACTCCGGAGGGGAAGGGTACATGGATGTGTCATGACAATGTGGAATGGTTGCACCATGTACTAGGTCACTTGTCTGGGCAAAATAAAGAGAAGAAATCAAATCGAAGTTTGAAAATCAAACGCCAATTTGAAAAAGTCAAATCTCAAGTTTGCTTGGTGGAGGGAGAGTAGGAAACCTACTTGGGGAGGAAGTCCCACTCCCTCCCACCCGCCATCCATGAGGAGGAGTTAGAGGAGGACTCCCTCCTCCCCAAATCGTCTCTCCCCTCCTATATAAGTAGGGGTAGGGCGCCCCCTCTCCCCACACCTCCAAACCCTAGCCTAAGGCGCCACCACCACCACCAAGTGCTGCTGCCGCCACCACCTAGGGATCTTCTCCCAAGTCGCCGAGTTGTGGTATCCCAAACCCTAGCCGCCGACCACACCTCTCCCTTGGTGTTTCTAAACCCTAGATCGCCAAGGCCCTCTCTCTGACGAGGTTTAAACTCGTCAATGCCCATTGTTATGGACTTGGGTTTTGGAAAAGATGGGGATGCTGGAGATCGTGGCACGGTTAACAGACAAGCAACCATGGGACACGATATTTACCCAGCTTCAGGCCCCCGGAGGGAAAACCCTACTCCTGCTTGTCTGCTCTTTGATTATGGCGGAACCGAAGGTTACAGGGTGCGCAGATTCGATCTGGCGTGGATGCGTGTGCGAAAGTATGAGTCGAGTTCGAGAGCTAGAGAGCGCCAGATCTAGGATGTGCCCTCCTGGCCTTTATATAGACTTAGGCAGGTCACGGGCATAGTCCTAGTCGGTTACAAGTTCTAGGGTTTTACCCCTTTGAATTTCCTATCTCCTCTAGTCTTGCTCTCCAAGGAACCGAAGACGTCATGGGCCTTGGCCACCCGAAAATCTTCATGGGCCAGCGTATGTCTGCTGTGGGCCTTCCATGGGCTAGACTAGGTATGCTGAAGTTACGTACCCGTAGGGTATAACCATGTCAGTAGCCCCCGAGTGATCAGTCGAATCGTAGATTCGACTGAGGACTCTTCCATCCTTCGGGAGCAGCTATATGTCAATAGTATATGTGTGTAGGGATTGTTGATGCGTGTGTCTGACTCACCCGACGGATCAGGGTCAGTTAACTGTCTTAGGACGAAACAACACGATCTTCTTCAGGTTCGGGTCCCTTAACCCGGGCCTGGAACATATGCTGGCGTAATTCAACTCAGGCCGCGGAGGACTTACAGGAGCGGAATTCCAGTGATTTTAATTAGTATACCCAACGCGTCCGTCGGGATTTTTCATCGTACCTGCTGGTACGGATTCATACTAGCAGAGCGCAGTCAGGTGCGTTGCCAGGCCATTAGATGATATCTGTAGGTCTTATCTTTGCGTCGCAGACGCAGCATCCGAACATTTATCACCTCGGAGGTGCTTCGGGTGGCCAAGTAGATTGTCACCCACTTTAGCGTTTTGTTGGGGCAGAGTTGCCAAAAAGTTTTTGCGTGTGGATCCGAAGGATCGTAGTCGAAGATTTCATAGGGTGCGCGACCAGCGCTCCCTATGGGAGTAGCCCCCGAGTGTCTGTTCGAGTCATAGACTCGAGCGGAGACTTTAGTTCAAGCATTGTTTCTGTCGTTAAGTCACAGGACTCGAAAATTTTCGGATGCTTAAATCCAGCCTCCCTATGGGAGTAGCCCCCGAGTCCGTAGTGGAGTCGTAGACTCGACGTAGGACTCAGAGAAGTAATTTTGTCCTCATTTGTCGATCGGGTGCGCGGCCAGTGCTCCTGATAGGAGTAGCCCCCGAGTATTTAGTCGAATCGTAGATTCGAGTGAGTACTCTTAGCTGTGGAGCCGAGGTGGTGCTAGTATAGCTTTTGATGACGTCAGTGCTTACGATCGATGACCTCAAGCGTCTGCTGCGCCAGAGATGACTTGACTGGACGAAGCGTGGGTCCCACTTGTTGACTTTGAATTGAACGGTCACGCGCGGCGTGGAGATGATTACGGCGTCTCCTCGATTTCCGCACGTAGTGGACGGCGTGGTATTGACGGTTCATTTTGGTACTGACACGTGTACGGCCAGATCTACCGTTGGCATTAGGTCTTCTCGATGGACGGCCAGCGTGCGTCGTCTTCGCTGTTATAATCCCTGGTGAAATTGTGGTTTGTTTTTCACCGAAGCAGTTCATCTATTCACTGCCTCCTCGTTCTTGAGATATTCTTGCTGCGCGCGGAGAGTTTCCTCCACATTTCCTTTGTCTTTTTCGTTGGCAACGCCACAACCGCCGTAGCGCCATGGGGAAAACAAAGAAGTCCTCATCTGCAGTTGGGACCAGCGCCGCCGGAGGCAAGAAGGGCGATCAGAAACGCGGGAGAGCGATCTCCGCAAACTGCGCGAGCGGAGCCTGATCCCGCAAGACACAACGGCCGTGAGACTCTCCGGCAATGAGGTAATCCCCCGTACCCCATATGGGTATCGGGTTATGTTTGTTGCCTTCATGATTCTCGGGTTTTCTTTTCCGGTCCATGACTTCCTTCGTGGACTGCTCTTTTTCTATGGGGTTCAACTCCATCATCTGTCTCCCAACTCCCTTCTCCACATTGCGTGTTTCATCATGGTTTGCGAGTGTTGGCTTGGCATTGAGCCGCACTTTGGCCTCTTCCGGAAGTATTCCGTGAAGAGGCAGTCTGGTTCGGATGGTGTATATCCCATTGGGGGTTTCATCATCTCCCTAGGTCCCAATGTGCAATTCTTTTCCTTTTCCATGTTCGAATCTGTCCAGTACTGGCGGAGGAAATGGTTTTACATCCGTGACTCCGTACTGCCTGGGCAAGATTTTGGTCTCGTTCCTTTTGACCCCTCCCAACTGATTGAGAAGAAAAGATTCTGGAAAAACCAAATCTTAGACGGTGAGGTGGCGGAGATAGAGGCCCTGTACCGTCGAGTGGAGGATCTTCAGCTGATTCCTGAGAAGGAGGTGAACGGTGTCGACATCATCCGAACGTTTCTTGAGCGTCGGGTGCAGCCTCTCCAAGCTAGGGCGCACCCGATGTTTCTTTACTCTGGGTGCCGTGATCCGACGAGAGTTTCGAGTGAGAAAATCTCCGAGGTGGAACTTGACAAGGCTCTTCGCGCGCTGTTGAAGTTCAAGGCCGACGAAAAAATCCCGGGGAAGTCGCTGACTCCTCCCTTTTCTTCGACGTTGGTCGTACCGAAGGTGTAGATTTGCGCACGTAGTGCTCCCTTTTTGTTTTTGTCAGTTGTGTACTTTTTTCCTTTGTTTGCTAACAAAGTTCCTTTTCCTTTTGCAAAGCTTCAAAGTGCCGGGCATGGCACCACCGTTGCCCGAAAGGTATCCGAATGCCCCGGATAATGAAGTGGTGGATTCCGTGTCCGAGCTGCCGTCGGCACGATCTCCGGCGGAGGATGTTGATGAGTCGAGTGAGGATCATACGCGCAAGCGATCACGGAGCTCCAGCGAATCCTCGGATGCCTCGACTCCTCCGACTCCCAGAAACCCTCTGGGCCTTGAGCGTCATAGTGATGGTAATGGAGGTTCTTCCTCTCCCATTCCTGCCATTCCTGTGAGCGCTGTAGCGCCGCACCCGCCAGCGAAGCGGAAGAAGGAAGAGAAAAAGGAGGAGAAGAAGGAAGAGAAGAAAGAGGAGAAGAGAGCCCGAAAGACTCCTCATGTCTTCGACCTGAGCTCACTAGGCTCGTAAGTTTCTTGTTGCCATTGTTGTCCTTTGTTCCCTTGTTATTTTTGCATCTGCGTTGATTGGTTCGTATGCAGGCAATTCTCTGACCGCTCTAGTGATGGAGCACGGGAGATGATGGGGGAGTCGAACATTGCGTCGCCTCCTCCTCATACGGTGGCGACTTCTGGTGACGCTGCGCCAGTTGCTCCTGTGTGGGAGAGGCTGGTGGTTGCCCCTCATAATTTCGCAGGCGGGCCTGCGGGTTCGCCTTCGGAGCACGTAAGTTTTTCTGCTTGATGTTACGGGGGGGAGCCCCCGAGTGTCTTCGTATGCTAATGTTGTTTATGGTTCTTTGAGTTGGGCATAGCCCCCAAGTCCTGCTCTTAGTAATATTGCCTGTTGCTGCAGCCTTTTGTCCAAGAGGCTAAGCGGCTGGTGGAGGAACGCCTGACGCTGGAGGCGAAACTGTGGCAGCTTCAAGGTATTCGTCTGCCTTGTAGTATTTCTCTTGTTTTATCCTGGTCCTATTCTTTGACACTTGCTTGTTGTAAATGCAAAGGAGCATAACGACTCTCTCCGTGAGGTCGACACTCTGAAGAAGAGCCTTTGCCAATCGGAGCAGAAGGCCGAAGCCGCCGCTGGTGCGAAAGAGGTCCTTGAGCTGGAGCTGACGAAGGCAGCCGAAGCGAAGGAGCGTCTGCAGCAGGAGGCTGCAGATCGTGAGGAGCAGCTGGCCACCGTTGCGGCTGCTCGTGAAAGAGGGGTGGCGGAGAAGCTCATGGCTGCTGCCAAGGCTATTTCGGGTGAGCGTTAGCTTTTGTACTTGCTTCTTTTTCTGCGGATCTTCTTCTATGTTGCCTTTCTTCATGTTTTTCTTCGTTTTTGTCTCAGATGCCGCGGGCATCGAGTTCGACCGCGGTGCTCTAGATGATGCCACTGTGGCGGTCGAAGACCGCTGCAGCACCATCGTCAACTCCCTTGCCAAGGCGAAGGAGGTCCTTGGTCGCTTCTACCAGGAGCTCTTCCCGAAGGGCGCAACCCTTGAAGATGTGGATGCCCTAGCAGAGGCTCTGTCAGCCGAAGCGCCTGCGGCATACAAGCGCAAGCAGAAGGGCATCGGCGCGTCCGTCGGGCTGGCAATGGCCATGGCGACTGGGGCGGAGCTGGACCTGCCCCAGATCACTTCTCGGATGCCAACGGCTGCGGATGGATCCGAGGTAGCCTTCGCCGCCTACTCCGCTCGCTGCAGACGATATGGTCCTAAGCTCATTGACTTGCTGTCTGAGTACGCACTGCGGCAGCAGGGCAAAGCCAAAGCTAGGCAGTCTGGTTCTGAGGCGACTCAGTGTCCTGCACCTTAGGCATAGTAGACGTAGAGTAGTTTGTAGTCTTCTTTTGTTGTAAATATCTTTTGTAGTACCATCCTTGTGCCACGTAGTGGCCTTATATATTTTAATGAATTCCTCCGAGTTGTGCTCTGTCCTTGGCTGAATGTTTGTGTGCCTTCTTTTTTCTGCTGCTATAGGCTTCTTCGGGTGCTGACCCAGTTGACACTTCATCCGAAAGGCCCTTGCGAGCATCATTGGATGATTCCTCGCAGCTCGCTTTTCTTCGGGATCGCATGCGCAGCTTGGAGAGAGATTTGCTTGGGTTACGCGGTCGCGCTGACGTTTGGAAATCCAAAGCAGACCGTGGTGCAGCCAGAGAGGAGTATTTGATGGCAGAGCTGGTCAGATGTCCGAGCAGCTGCAATGTAAGTTGATCCTTCTTTCGGGCTGTAGCTCAGTTCTTCGGGTGAGCCTGCTGGCCTTACTCTTGTTTTGTGCGGTTGTCGCAGGTGCCAATCTTGCTCCGAGGGAAGAAAAGGAGCGCATTGCTGTTCGAGTCAGTTGCTTGACTCAACAGGACATGGAGGCCGGTGGCTTCTTCTGGATGGATCGTGATCGCGCCATAGTTCTGGCGACGGTGCAGGATCGTGTCTACCAGGTTTCGCGGGTGCTCCGCCAGGTGCAGACATCACTTTCCTCGGTGCTGCATGTCATGTTTCCGTTGGATGCCGTGGTAACGACCCTTGCAGGTCTTCTGATGAAGTTTCGGAGTGCCAGCAATGTCAAGGAGCTGGTGCGGCAGCAGCTCGTCGCAGGGGTGAAGGCTGCCTTGTCTCTTGTGAGGGTGCACCGCCCTGACGTAGATTTGGCTGTTGTGGCGACTGGGCCACCTCCTCGACCAGATGGTGGCGAGTGGAACATGCGTCCGCATTACGCGGCTGTAAGGCAGTATGCCGAACAAATTGTAGATTTGTTTGAGCAGCGTACTCAGGTTATTCTTCAGAGTAGGTAGGACCTGAAAATAAACAGATAGATGTAAAATTTGTATATTGCAGCTGGGCGTTTATGTGCCCTTTGTTGTAAAGGTTTGCTTGTTTGTGAGCACGCAGTGCTTTGATTGAGTACGTGCCCTTTTCGTTTGCCTGACGTGGTCAGCTACTCAGGTGTACACGTTTTGTCCTCAGTCGATGAAATCGTGAGGTGGGGGGAGCCCCCGAGTGCGTATGTAGCATGTAGTAAAGTTGCAGAAAATAGTCAACCGAGGGTTGGGGGCGAGGTACTTAGCTTTATTTATATCGTAATGGAGGAGGTACATGGTTCGGCTGAGTAGCCTTGGCTGGAAGCCTTATTGAAAGTAAAAAGGGCGGTAGGTTGCTACGGGTAGAATCGTCGCAGGTGCGAGACGTTCCACGGGTTGGAGTATGCGACTCCAGACTCCACGTGCTTGAGACGATAGGCGCCACCTGGGATGACCTCGGTGATGGCGTAGGGTCCTTCCCATGGTGAATCGAGTTTGCTCGGTCGCTTTTGCTTGAGTCGCAAGACGAGGTCTCCTTCGACGAAGGACCTTGGGCGCAGCCGACGGCTGTGATAGTTGCAGAGACTCTGCTGGTACACCGTGGATTGAGCGGCTGCTATATCCCGCGCTTCATCTAGTGTGTCGACGTCGTCTTCGAGTGCAGCCGTGGATTCGGCTTCGCTATACGCGACGACTCGTGGAGCCTGATGGCGTACTTCGGCTGGTAGCACTGCCTCGGCTCCGTGTACCATGAAGAACGGTGTGTAGCCGGTGGAGCTGTTTGGCGTAGTCCGTAAGCTCCACAGGACAGACGGTAGCTCTTTCGTCCAGTTTCCAGCTTTGTGCTCGAGTGAGCTCATGAGGCGCTTCTTGATGCCAGCGCCGATGAGGCCGTTGGCCTTTTCCACTTGCCCGTTTTTTTGCGGGTGTGCCACTAAGGCATACGTTATATTCATCCCGAGGCCTTCGCAGAAGTCCTGGAATTCTTCGGAGATGAAGTTCGATCCTTTGTCGGTGATGATGCTGTGCGGTACGCCAAACCTGTAGACAATGGATTCGAAGAACTTGACGGTGGTTTTGCCCTTCTGGTTGGTGACTGGAATGGCTTCAATCCACTTGGTGAATTTGTCGACTGCGACCAAGAGGAAGACGTGTCCTCCCTTCGAGGATTTTGGCAATTTGCCGATCATATCAAGGCCCCATTGGGCAAAAGGACAGGCTATCGGTATGGGTCGAAGTTCGGACCCAGGTGCGTGCGGTTTGTCGGTGAACCGTTGGCACCCGTTGCATCTTCGGACGATGTCCTTCGCGTCGCTCATGGCCGTTGGCCAGTAGAATCCTGCTCGCAGAGCTTTGGCGACGAGGGAGTGACTACCTGCGTGGTGGCCGCAGATGCCCTCGTGGATATCTTGGAGTATGGCCTTGCCGTCGTTGATGGTGACGCACCGTTGTAGTACACCCGTAATGTTGCGTTTGTACAGTTCGCCGTTGATGATGGTGAAGGCTTTTGACCGACGAGATACGCGTCGGGCATCCGTCGGGCTGTCTGGCAATTATCCGTTTATCAGGAACTGGAGGTATGGACGTGTCCAAGTTTCTTTGACTGCCATGACCTGCATCAGGTTGACCATGGCAACTTCGGTATCCAACTTTTCGGGTCCTTCATGACCGTCGGGTAGCGAAGCCCCTGAGTGTTCTGCTTCTTCGGGTGATCCCTTGGGGAATTTCCGCTTGATGGATGGCACGCAGATCTATTCGAGGAACACACCTGGTGGTACCTTTGCACAAGTGGAGCCGATGTTGGCGAGTCTATCGGCCTCCTCGTTGCTCTCTCTCCCAACGTGCCGAAGTTCGCAACCGTCGAATTCTCCTTCGAGTGTGTTGTATAGCGTGCGGTACGCGATCATGTTTTTGGCGTGTGCGTCACACTCATTCATCGTCTGCTGTACGACAAGGTTGGAGTCACCGTAGATGACCAGGCGCGTTGCGCCACATATTTTTGCCATCTTCATGCTATGGATGAGGGCTTCGTATTCGGCCTCGTTGTTGGAGGCTCTGAATTTCATCCGAAGGACGTACTTCATCTTGTCACCTTGCGGGGAGGTCAGTATGACTCCTGCCCCTGCTCCGGCTTCGCGTTTGAAGCCGTCAAAATGCATTGTCCAGGACTGCGACATGTCTGGGGTGTCAGGCAGGTGCAGCTCCATCCAGTGCACCAGGAAGTCCGGAAGGACTTGAGATTTGATTGCGTGTCGTTTCTCGTAGACGATGTCCAAAGGTGATAGTTCGATTCCCCACAGGGCCACGCGTCCTGTGGCCTCTGGGTTATTCAGTATGCTGTTCAGGGGTGCCTCGTTGACGACCATCACCTGATGCTCCTGGAAATAGTGGCTCAGTCGTCGAGCCGTCATGAACATGCCGTAGGCCAGCTTTTGGTAGTGCGGGTACCGCTGTTTTGTTGGAGTGAGAACCTCGCTGAGGTAGTAAATTGGGCGTTGTACCCCGTGGGTCTTGCCTTCTTCGGGCCGTTCGACCACGACTACTGTGTTGACCACCTGGTGTGTGGCTGCTATGTACAGCAGCAGGGGCTCGCGCTCTTTTGGCGTGACCAAAACGGGCGAGGTGGAGAGGAGCCGCTTGAGGCTTTCGAATGCGTCGTTCGCTTCTGGTGTCCACTCGAACTTGTCTGCCTTGCGCAACAGCTGGTAAAATGGTAGGGCCTTCCCGCCCATGCGGCTGATGAACCTGCTTAGTGCCGCTACTCGCCCTGCGAGCTGCTGAACGCCCTTGAGGTTTTTCGGCTTCTCCATTGTCATGATAGCTTTGATTTCTTCGGGTTCGCTTCGATCCCTCGTTGAGAGATGAAGTACCCGAGCATCTGACCCGAGGGGACGCCGAAGGCACATTTTTCTGGATTGAGCTTGATCCTGTAGCGATCAAGGTTGTCGAACATCTCGCGGAGATCGTCGATAAGTGTTCTTGCCTCCTTGGTTTTTATGACTATGTCATCGACATAGACTTGGACGTTGCGACCGAACTGGTCCTTGAGGCACACCTGCATACATCGCTGGTACGTGGCACCCGCGTTCTTTAGCCCGAAGGGCATTGTGTTGTAGCAGAATACTCCGAACGGTGTGATGAACGCCGTTTTCTCTTGATCTTCGACCTTGAGTCGAATCTGGTTATAGCCTGAGTAGGTGTCGAGGAAGGAGAGCTTCTCACAACCTGCAGTCGAATCGATGATCTAGTCGATCCGAGGTAGAGGGAAGTGGTCCTTTGGGCAGTGTTTATTTAGTGACGTGAAGTCCACGCACATCCGCAGGATGTCCGTGTCCTTCTTCGGGACCATCACCCTATTTACCAGCCACTCGCTTTCCTTGATTTCCCGGATGAAGTCTGCTGCGAGTAATCTGTTGATCTCCTTGCCGATAGCTTCGGCTCGTGGCTCCGACAGTCTTCGGATGGACTGCTTGACTGGTTTGGTGTCTGGGAAGACATTGAGTGCTTGCTCGGCGAATTCCCTGGGAACTCCTGGCATGTCCGCAGGACACCAGGCGAAGATTTCCCAGCGCTCACGGAGGAATTCGACGAGCGCGCCTTCCTATGCGGTGCTGAGGTCATTAGCGACCAGCGCCGTCTTGGAGGCGTCTGTCGGATGGACCTGCACTTTCTTGGTGTTGACGGTGGAGTCGAAGGACATGTCAGGTGCGTTCTGCCTTGTGACTGGGGGTAGCCCATTGTCCGTCACCTCGCGGAGCCTTACGAGGTCGTCTTGCATGCCGAAGGACTGGGAGATTTTGTTGAAATCCCTGTCGCATTGGTCCGATCGGGTGAAGCTCCCGTGGATTGTGATGACGCCCCTTGGTACTGGAATCTTGAGTAGTAGGTATGCGTAGTGTGGGACGGCCAGGAACCTTGCGAATGTTACACGTCCCAGGATGGCATGGTATTGCGACGTCCAGTCCACCACTTCGAATTCTAGGCGCTCCTGCCGAAAGTTGTCCGGCTTCCCGAAGATGACGTCGAGCCCTATTTTGCCCAGGGGAAGATGCCCTTCCCTGGGACAATGCCGTGGAACATTGTGTCTGATTATTCCAGGCTCCATTGTGGGATCCGCATAGCTGCTAGAGTGCTTGCGAACATTAGGTTGATGCCGTTGCCGCCGTCCATGAAGACGCGACTCATCTCGAAGCCTCCGATCTGCGCCTCCAGCACCAGGGCAGCATGACCTGGGCGAGGGATCTGGCAAGGGTGATCCGCGCGAGTGAATGTGATGCAGGACTCCGATCCGCTGAGGTACTCAGGGATTGCAGGCGGAGTTGCCACGGCCAAGTTGATTTGTCAGGTGATTTTCTTCTGCACCCTATTTGTGGGGCGTCCCTTCTGTATCATGTTGAGTGCTCCTTTTGGTGGGGGGTATGCGACCCCGGCGTTGTTTTGCGCTGGTGCGACTAGTTGATTTGGGACTCCAATAGGCGGCGGTGGAGGAGCCCCGTGTGCTATTTCACCTGGCGCAGGTGCGTTTCCGAACGCAGTAATTGGAGCTTGTTGCCTCATCTGCACCATGCCTTCGCTGAGTTTCTGGAACTCGCGGCAGTCCTTCAGCATGTGGCTGGCTTTGTTTTTGCCATCCTGTTTGTCGATGTAGAAGTGGATGGTGCATGGACCTGAAAGTTTGTCCAATGTTGAGGGTCCGTTATCGCGGTCGCGGCGTTGCCACGACTGCGTTGGTCGTCCGTTGTCGCGGAAGTTTCCGCAGCGGTATCCTCCGCTGTTGCGGCTGTTGTCGTTACGGCGGTCGGCGTAGCCGGCTGCGACCATGTCGGGTCCGTCGCGGTCCTCGTAGACGCGTGATGTCCTCTTGTTGCGGCGTTCGCGTCTTCGGCCGTAGTCGTCCTCTTCATCTGATTGCGCCCGCTGGATGCAATCTTCGCCGTCTGCCCAACTGTTGGCGATTTCCATGAGGTGGTCGAGTGTCTTGGGCTTTACACGCCCAAGTTCCTCCTTGAATTCTGGGCGCTTGACGCCGTCCCTGAAGGCGTCGATGGCCCTCTCTTCGAAGATGTGTGCTGCAGAGTTCTTGGTTGTAGACCAGCGTAGTAGGTACGAGCGAATAGATTCACCCGTTCTCTGAGTGCAGGCTCGCAACTCTTCGATTGAGGCGGGCCGCTTACTGGTGCCTTTGAAATTTCGGATGAAGCTGTAAGCGAGCTCCTCCCAGCTTCGGATGGATCCTGATGATAGGCTTCTAAGCCATACCCGCGCCGTGCCTGTCAGCTGCAGCTGAAGGCATTGCATGGCGGTTTCTTTGTTGCCTCCGTGAAGCTTGACGGATGACAGATGGTCACTGAGCCAGGACTTTGGATCTTGCATGCCGTTGAACTTCGGAGTATCCGAAGGAAGCTTGAAGTTGCGTGGCATCTGTGTTCATCGAACGGATCTGCTGAAGCATCAAGCCCCGCAGAGTTCTCCTTCGTCTTCATCCATCTCAGATTCAGACGAGCATGCGCGTTTGGCGCGTGCTTTGTCGATCTTGCGCTGTGTAAGCTTGTCTCTGGCGTCGTAGTCGCGTTTATGGTGGTGCGAGCTCTTCTTCCTTCGAGGAAGATCGTGCTCCTCTTCCTCTTCGGATGAGGGGGTGGGACTCCGGCCGCGCCTGGCCGGAGCTTTCTTCTTTGGTTCCGCAGGAGCGTCTTCGTGGAGCGCGGCTCCAATTAGTCCTAGTCCGGTGAGTGCGGACCTATGCATGGCTCTTTTCGGGTTCCCCTCCGGAGGTGGGTGAGCCGCTAGATACGCAGTGGCTGCCATGATCGCAGCTTGTGGCGTCTTCGGGATGATGTTGCCGTTAGCGTCCATATCCATGAACGATGTGTGGAGAGTTCGGGTCACGTCACGCCGCTCCTTGGGGTCCATGTTTTCCACCCGAGAGCGGTGCTTGTTTCCTTGATTTCCGTTTGTGCTAGATCCGGGTCCCATGGCGGAGAGTGCGGCTCGTCGCGCACTGGACTCAGAGGCTGCTTCTTGCGTTTGTCGAGCGTCTCCTGCATCTTGACTTGCTTCTTGTGCTCCTCGATGAGGAGGTAGTGGTATGCCCTCAGCAGATCACGTGGGGAGTCCAGAGGTAGGACTATTTCGCCTACGACAGCACGGCGTGCTTCGACCCATCCTTCTTTGCTAAGTTGGATGAGGTGGCCACTGTTTTCCCCGTTTTTTCCGTTTTCACCGTTTTGCGGGTTGGGGTTGGGTGGCGGGTTAGGCATTTCCTCATCGGTTTGGATGACTGCGACGCACAGATAGCGCCTGCAGATTGGTTGGCTGCTGCCGCAGCTTTCCGATCCGGAACCGTTGGTCCCTTCATCCGAAGGTGGATCGTGCAGATCGGAGTTGCAGCTGCTGCTGCTGTAGAACTCATCTGTTGATGGTGACGTGCGTAGCACGGGGTGTGGAGCCCATGAAGCGGGTCTGATTGACGGCACGGGCACCCGCTCGGGGAGGCGGAGGGTGCCAGTTTGTCCCACCTGGAAGCAGAAACTCCCGAACAAGATTTCGAGTCCGTCGCCTACAGGCTCGAAATCCTTCATGGTATTCGGCGAGTGGGCGGTGAAGTCGAAAGCGCCGAAGAGGAGGTGATTCTCCATCGCCGCGGAGTTGTAGATCGATCGGGTCGGAACCATCACGACCGCACAATCAGCAGCCCCAATTCCCACAGACGGCGCCAATTGACGAGGTTTGAACTCGTCAATGCCCATTGTTATGGACTTGGGTTTTGGAGAAGATGAGGATGCTAGAGATCGTGGCACGGTTAACAGATAAGCAACCAGGGGACACGAGATTTACCCAGGTTCAGGCCCCCGGAGGGAAAACCCTACTCCTGCTTGTCTGCTCTTTGATTACGGCGGAACCGAAGGTTACAGGGTGCGCAGATTCGATCTAGCGTGGATGCGTGTGCGAAAGTATGAGTCGAGTTCGAGAGCTAGAGAGCGCCAGATCTAGGACGTGCCCTCCTGGCCTTTATATAGACTTAGGCAGGTCCCGCGCATAGTCCTAGTCGGTTACAAGTTCTAGGGTTTTACCCCTTTGAATTTCCTATCTCCTCTAGTCTTGCTCTCCAAGGATCCAAAGACGTCATGGGCCTTGGCCACCCGAAAATCTTCATGGGCCAGCGTATGTCTGCTGTGGGCCTTCCTTGGGCTAGACTAGGTATGCTGAAGTTACGTACCCGTAGGGTATAACCATGTCATTCTCATACTCCAGCATATGCGCTCCGGCTTAAGGCGAAGCCCTGCGGGATCTCCCCTCTACATCCGACACCACGCCGTCGTGCTGCCAGAATCACGAGGAGAGTGCTACAACCTCCGCTACCTGCTGGAACAAGGGAGAGGAAGGTCTTCATCGAGTACCGAACGTGTGACCGACTGCGGAAGCGCTGCTGGAACGCAGCGCCGGAAGGATCGTCTACGCGATCTTGAGATCGGAAGTGTACGACTACATCACCCACGAGAATCTGCTCTCGTTAACCGCTTTGGATCTTGGCTTGATCATAGATTAGATCTTGATTGTGTGTTCACACGGTAGAATTTTTTGTTTTCCATGCTACAAACCCCTACATATTATTTCTTAGCAATTTGGTCATTGGTCCAGCTATTTTGGAGAAACCTTCAATGAATCTCCGGTAATAACCAACCATTCCTAAGAAACCTCGAATTTGCTTCACATTGGTTGGTGCAGTCCACTCTAGTACTGATGGGGATATGCCTACCGGGGTATACCCAGTAGGGCGATTCCGACTGGCCAAAGAACTGGCGAGTGGTCCTGCAAAGCGGCGACTAGATCAAGGCCCGGTGCGGATCCAAGCGACTGGAGACTGAAGGCCCAGGCGAGTAGATAGGCCCAGTCGAGTTAGGTCAGACGGTTATTGAATCCTTAACTAACTCGGTTGAGATATGTAAACCCTAGGGGAGGTGAGTCTATATAAACCTCCCAACAGGGCGTGTAGAGATTACGTTTTGTCATACCACCAACCAACTCGCCGCCTAGTCGCCGAGTTCGCCCCTTGTAACCACCTTCATAATACAATCTAGCAGGAGTAGGTCTTTACCCTCCGGGGGGCCGAACCTGGGTAAACCCTATGTCTCCGCCCTCATATCGCACCGCAGATGGCTAGCCGCCCTTGCCCTTCGTTCTACTACTCGCTGCCGATTGCAGCGTCTGCCGTGACTATTCCCACGACAGTGGCGTCTACCGTGGGGCCTGACCGGTCTGGCCGGTGTTCTGCGGCGAGATCCAATCTACCCATCAACGAGACGGTCGCCACCGGCCGCATGATAGCGATCGGCGAGATGCTACAGATCTTGCCGAGCAGCTACGTCCCGGCCGCGCGACCCGTCACGCGCAGCGTGATCCTGCCGGTCGGCACGATCAGACTCTTCGTCGGCCTCACCGACATCATCATCTCGGAGGACTCGGCTCGCATCCGCGAGTTTCCGCCACGCGATCGGCTCTCCGACAGCCAGATCCGCACGATCCATCGCCTCGCCTCCGAGTATAACTCGGCCCACAGCGACGTGGCCGAAGACTCTGCGGCCGCGGAAGACGCGGCCGTCGCCGACGACGCCGACTCGGCGACCCCGGCGTCACTCGCCGGATCCATCACCGCGGCTTCACCCGCGGGTTCAATCACCCAGGTCTACAACGTGGGAGACTTCGAGGATCCCTCCATCCTCGGGATCTTTGACTTCAACTCCGGATCGGAAACCTCCACCGACCTCTGCGACGGAACCGGTCGCCACGCTGCGACCTACATGGCGACCGGCACCGATCCGCCGTAGGATCCCTTCTCCACCCCAATCCCTCCTAACGCCACGACGACGGAGGTCGAGGAACTCCGCCTGAAACTGGCGGAGGCAGTACGCAAGGAACAAGCCGAGCGCGAAAATTTTCGCCTCGAGCAGGTGACGGCGCAGGAGCTATCACGCTACCACCAGCTGCGGATCAGGTCGCGCCTGAACCCGACCGTTCAGGGGCACGCCCTGAACTTCGACGACAAAAACGACCCGGCCCATGCGGCCGAGCTCGCGGTCTGCGAAAACGCGCCACCAGGAGGAAGCGCCCGGCCCCCGCCAGGGTCGACGGCGATGGGCGCCCCACCTCCACCCAACCGCACACCTCCCAGGGATCAGCCACGGATCGTCGTCTCCTCACGGGAGCGAGACGCAAACGGCCTCCCATTGTTCTCCACCCCAATGGACAACCTCGTGGCAGGACGAGCAGCAGCCGACAACATCATGGCCACCGGCGACGAAGCCCTACAGATCCAGTACGTCAGGGCCCTGCTCGCCAAGGCCGTCGAGCAGCAAAACGCGGGTGCCGACTCGCAGGGTCGAGTATCCTCGCGATCCTCGGGAAGTAGAGAGGCCTCAAGCGGCCGCCCCATGGCGGCAAACACCCTCAACTGCCCGCCGCCAGAGCCACTGCAGCTCCAACATCGACCCGCAAATGCGGCATTCTCCACCAATGACCCTAGGCCAGCGACCAACTTCGTCGCCGCCAACGGTTAACCCATCGACGCCCGCACCCATATCATCAACAACCAAAGCTGGAACGCACGCCAGCCCGACGACCTACGCCACACGCTGAACAATCGCCGTGACGACGATCCGATGGGGTCGCTCAGTCGACTCGGCCCCAAGTGCTTCGGACCAATGATCCGAGGCGAGAAGTACCCGGCGAACTTCAAAGCGCCGAAGGAAATAGAGAAGTACGACCCTTCGTACGACCCTTCCGCATGGCTGGACACATACCTCATGGCAATGGGGATCGCTGGTCACACGGACCTACTTGCCGCCCGTTACCTCCCCTTGATGATGGAGGGGACGTGCAGGCAATGGATAAACACCCTCCCCCAGGATAGTATCGACTCCTGGGAGGAGATGCGCGACGCCTTCGTGAGGCACATCGAGTGCTCCTACACCCGCGCCACCACCATCGAGGACCTGGAGCGATCCATCCAGGGACCCCGCGAGTCGACTCGCAACTTTGTCAAATGGTGGCAGGACCTCTGGTACAACGCGGTCGGCATCCACCCGGAAATCGCCATCCATTGCTTCAAGACCTCGTGCCGCTACGAGCCTCTCGTCGCCAAGCTCAAGCGACACTTCCGCACACTCGACAACATACCGGACCTCCTCGAGATCGCCAAACGGTACGCGGAGGAAGACCCAAACCAGGACACTGAAGACGAGGCGGTAGGCCAACGCTGCACGAGCGGCAACAACAACGGACAACAACTCGAGCTACGCTACAGCAACACTCGCCTCACCGGCAAGCGCTGCAGTGACGGGCGAGTCGACTTCGTCGCCAACACCGGGCAAGTACAACACGAGCCCAAAAGCTTCCGCCGCGACGGAGGACAACGCCGCGACGGCGGAAACTATAGGGCCAAGCCAAGTTTCGACCCCTCGGCCCTTCTTAACCAACCTTGTGCGCTTCATAGCAGGGAAGGGAAGCCTGCCACGCACACAACCGCCGACTGCCACACCCTCAGGGAGATCGAGAAGGCACGGCAAGCTCGGGAGGACCCCGACAACGACCCACCAAACGACGGAAAATTCGGCAAAGTGGCCGGATCGCTCCACACCTTCATAGGCTTCAACACGAAGCGCGAGAAGAAGGTCGTCGCCCGCACCGTCGCCGTCAATGCGGTGGCTCAGGTGGACGCTCCCCAGTTCCTCAACTGGTCGGAGCAGCCCATCACCTGGAGCCGCCAGGACCACTCGCCACGCATCGAGTACCCAGGACGAGTCACCCTGGTGGTCAAACCCAAGGTCGGCGACTACTAGCTCCCCAAGACATTGATGGACGGCGGCAGCTCCATCAACATCCTGTACCTGGATACCTTCAGGCGGCTGCGGCTCCCGCAGTCAATGGTCGAGACAACCCACACGACATTCCATGGCATCGTCCCCGGTCGGAAGGCGTACCCGGTCGGCAAGGTCACGCTGCCAGTCACCATCGGCACTTCAGCAAACTTCCGCACCGAGCGGATCGTCTTCGAGCTGGTGCCCTTCGACAGCCCCTACCACTGCGTCCTGGGGCGCCAGGCGTTCGCCAAATTCATGGCAGCGCCCCACTACGCGTACAACGCAATGAAGGTCCTAGGGCCGTGTGGTGTCATCACCATCCACGGCGACCCCGACATGGCCGCCGAGTGCGAGGCCAAAGGAGCCAAACTCGTCGATGCCGTTATCGCGGCAGAGGCCAACCACGCCGACGAGCTCACCAAATACGCGAGCGGGGTCAACAACGACGACCCCACCATACTCAAGAAGCCCAACTCGGAGGGCGGCAACTCCACCGCCTTCGAGGAAACGATGAACACCCGCACCACCGAGCTGGCCCCAGGCGACTCCAGCCAGACGGTGATGCTTGGGATGGGCATGAGCCCAGCCTAGGAAGGCGCGCTCAACGAGCTCCTCCGTGAGAACAGGGACATGACTGGTGTCCCTATGGAGCTCGCTGAGCACAAACTTAACGCCGACCCCAAAGCGCGACCCGCCAAACAGTCGCTGCGGACCTTCAATGAAGAGCGCCGCCAAGACATCGCCAAGGAGGTCCAGCGTCTACTCGCTGCAGGCTTCATTCGATCAACAAACCCAGTCCTGGGCAAGAAGAATAACGGGACCTGGAGGATGTGTATCTATTCCTAGAACTCCGCATATGTACTCTCCAGACACTATGAAATAAAGAGAATCGGTTACCGCAAATTGCGCCTACTCTCCAAGTCTTGTGCCACTCGCACTCGTAATAACAGCGTTAAGCTAACTGCAGAAGTCAACCTTTGGTATAGCGATTGGCACGGCCAAGTAGTGCGATGCAAGAACACTGGATAACCTCAGTTTTTGCATCGTCCACGAAAAACGCCTACCCGGAGCCCCATTGGAGTCGCCTAGCCCGACTGGCTCTACGAGCCAAGACAACTGCCTTCGCTTCTCACAGCGACCATGATCCTCCGCATCCTCGGCATAGCGACTCGAAAGGCCAAGTACCACGCTCGGGGACTGACGACCAGTTCACCGCGAGCGACTCGAGAAAAACGCCAAGTATGAGAGCATGCCCTGGACTCGTCATGCGACTGACCCAACGGGCCAGGAAGGAGTGATGCGCTCAAACTAACGCGCCAAGTCCTAGTCCACCCTCGAGTCGCGACTAGAACAACCAAGTACCACGCTCGGGGACTCGGCCACCCGACCTCGTTCGCGCATGGGAAAACGGTGAAGTACAGAGCGCTCAAGGGAGTCGCCTTGCGACTGGCTCTCCGAGTCCGGGCGAGTCGACCATAACAATAAAGACATCCAAAAAAATCGTAAATACATTACAAATGAGGTCAACCCCACAAAAAGGGCGGACGCGCTCGGGGACTCGTTCAACCCTCAATGCAAAAAAATATCACATCATAAAACAGACACGATATCTCATTCAAAAGCGTGTCGCATTGTCTTCAATTACATAGTATGCCAAATGGCAGAACTGCTATTAAACGCCCAGGGCAACCTACTCTATTTCGCAGGCTTCGACGACGACTCGCCAGCATCCTTGCGATTGCGGATGAACAGTGTGTACGGGCTCGACGGATACATCGTCAGCTCACCCGCCATCGCCGCCCGAAAAGGCTGCTCAATCTTGAGGTCCAGGTGCCAGTCGACGATGGGTAGCCACTCATCACATCGTCCAGATCAAAGTCTTCTGGAAAGTGAGCAAGTCCAAGGGTCAACGCCGTCGCCGCTCCCCGCCGGAATGCTTATCGCGCCATGAACTCAACGACCGCCGACGCCTTCTCCAGGTACTTCCACACCTCGACGAGGTCGCTGGGGATTACTTCTGTGGGCGATATCTCTTGGAGGTAGGCTCGGATGCACGTCGCCGACAACGTCGCCGAGTCGATAAGCGTGGCCACACACTACCGCGCGTCAAACGAGTTCGCCTCTTCCACGCTATCAAGGATGCGACCTACGAATAAATCATCACAGTAAGTACATCGGAAATAACAAGAAAGCACATGCAATAGGAAGGGGCATACACACTCACCAATCAAGGGACGGGACAGATCCGTGATGAAGTGCTGAAGCGACGTATAGTCGTCCTGGAGCCCAGCAACCAGGGCGTCGGACACCTTACGATCCTTGGACGCGGCCGTAATAGCGGCCTTAGCTCGCCCATCTGCCGAGCTTGCTTCGTCCTTCGCCTCCCTCAGCTCGCGCTCAAGGTCAGCGATTCGCTTCTCAGCCGAACTCAAAGCCGTTTGAGCAGCTGCCAACTCACTCGCTGGGACAAGCCCCTGGCGAGCCTCTTCTGCCTTTGCGGCAACAGCCTGAAGCCCTTTATTAGCTTCTTGGACGGCGGCCAGTTCTTTCTCTGCACGATGTCTTGCTGCGAGTCGATCAGCTGACTCACGCTGCAGACCCTGCGCACAAGTTAAATGTCAGCCCAAGAAAGATTCCTAAGTGCCCACCCGCTGAAATTCAGCGAGTACGCACTCGGGGACTGGCGACAAAGAAAAATTCCTAAGTGCCCACCCGCTGAAATTCAGCGAGTGCGCACTCGGGGACTGGCGACAAACAGAAATTCCTAAGTGCCCACCCGCTGAAATTCAGCGAGTGCGCACTCGGGGACTGGCGACAAAAAGAAAAATTCCTAAGTGCCCACCCGCTGAAATTCAGCGAGTGCGCACTCGGGGACTGGACGCAAAAATAACACAAGACACTAAAAGAATCAGACCGCTGTTGCACACCGGCCTGATCCTCGGGAACTGGACATACCTGGATGGCTGCGCCGAGCATGCCGTGAAGCTGTATCGCGTCCACGGATGCGAGGAGAGCCGGCGTGTGCCCACGACACTATTCGGCCTCCACGTCAGCAACCTCGGGTGCGCGGCTCGAGGGCGATGTCCCACTCGCTGTAGTCGCCCTGGCCATGAAGCGCGGAAAAGTGGCGGTGGAGGCACCGACACCAAAGGAGACCGGCAAGGTCACCCCTGGCGAGGGAGCACCATCCTTCGAGGGTACGGCTTCTTCCCTTGCAGGTTCGCTCGGCGCGACCGCTGTGTCGTCGGAGATTGTGACGACATCGTCGCCCTTGGCCTTCTTGGCGCTGTCTGCGGGAGCGACGACTTCGTCCGCCTTCCTCTTGCGGGAAAGATCTTCCTCGCTGACGACGGGCGGCACCTTGGACACGGTCGGGTGGCCTATCTTTTTCGCCCCGGTCCTGCAAGTTAATCGCGTAAGCAAGATGATCCAAGCAAAATGAAAGATGAAAGACGGTGAGCAAACTCACTTGGCGACTGGAATGAAGCGTAGCCCGGTGCGAATGCCGGCCGGCTTCTCCAGCTCGGGGCCCAGTCGGCGACTAAGGCCTATTTCCAGAACGTCACGTGCCCAAGACACGGACGGCTTCTTCATGGCTGAAGCGGCAACAGGATCCTCTGGGGAATCTTCAGCAGGGGCATCCCCGCGACTTGAAGCCGTCGCGGTTGGAGTAGCTCCTAGCCCCGATACTGAGGCGAATGGTGGAGGCATCGAGGCCAACGGCACTTCAACCGTGGCCGTCTCTAGCGTGGACGCCGACGGCAGCGCTTAGTCCTTGGATGGGCTGGGGGCGTCGGAGCTGTTCGCCGAGTGCGGTGGTGAGACCGGCCTCATCTGTTTCGTCTTCTTCTTAGGAGGAGCCTTCCCCTCCTTCTCCTTCTTCTTCTTCTTCGACGGAGTTGCCTGGCAGTGTGAAGTGGTCTCCGGAAGATCGTCGTCGTCATCATGACGTTCGAGGCTCCTACTTGCCTCGAGCTCACGCTGACGCTGCCCACGGGTCTTGCGGACTAGCGGGGCGACTTCTTCCTCGGATTCGTCGTCGTTGTCGCTCCCGTCGCTCCCGCTGACTCCCTTGGCAGGAGGCGACTCGCCCACTTCCTGGACGGACGAGCTCGAGTTCTCGTCATCTGAAGGCGGGAGCCACCCTTCCACCACTTGGAATAGCTGCAATAAACATAAGATGAAATTAGACTAAACCGCGGCTGCAACAACTGCGACTGCGAGTGATGCGAAGTGACTTACCGTCGGAGCTGGATGCTTTGCGGTGTAGGGGGCCACTCCAGCCCTCGCGTCCAGGTACACTGCCTGGGTGATTTTCTCCAGTGCCGAGGTCTAATCTTCAAGCTTCCATTCGGCGAGGCAGAACTTCGTTGGGTCCTCCCGGCCCGTGTACTGGTACATGTAGTGCTCGCGCCGGGCCAAAGGGACGAGCCGCCGGCCGAGCCAACAGTTGTACAGGTTGATCGATTGGAGGCCCTTCTTCAAACCGCGGATGGTGTGAAGCATCTCGTCGACGACCATCCGCTGGTCGTTGGGAAGTTTGCCGATTTGAAGCCGGCGGGGCTCGGACCGATGGGAGGAGTACCGTGGGATCGCCGTTTCGCCTTCTGGGGTCGCCTCGGCGACGTAGAACCACGATTTCTTCCAGTCGCTCGTCGCCTTGGCCGGGAGCATCAGGTCGAAGAAAGAGGCCTTCGACTTCAGCTGGAACGTCAGGCCGCTCGCGGCGAGCATTGGGCCACCCGCTTCCTCACGGCTGACCCGTCCGTGGAACAGCTCTTGCCATAGAGGGAAATAGGGCCGGCAGCCCAAGTAGCACTCGCAGAACGCCACAAAGATGGCGAGCTGCTCGACGCTGTGAGGGCCTAGGTCTGACGGCTGGATCCCGTAATAAGCGCAAAAGCGCCGGAAGAATAGGGACGTGGCGAACCCTAGCCCCCGTTCTAGATGACTAGTGAAGCATATGAATTCCCCCTCGCGCGGGTTCGGGGTCACCTCTCTGGCCGCGGGGATGCGCCAGTAGCCGGCGCGCAGGATTCCGGCCTCCTCAAAGGAAGCCAGCTGCACCCTCGTACACTTGGATCTGCCCCAAGGTTCGGTGGAGAGGGCCATGGCGAAAGGATTTGAGGGGGTCGGAGGATTGTGGGTCGACTGGCTCGCGGTGCGAAGGAAGGAGATGATGCGCGCTATCGGAGGAAGTGCCGAGAAGTTGGTTCTCTGATCGCCTGCCATTCCCCTTATATAGAGGTTGCTACCCGCCAAATCAGGGAGCCGTTCAATACGGTGATTACGCCGAAAGTTACCGTTGGATTACCCCCAACGGCTAGTTTGACCATGTTTTACGGTCCAACTTCAGCCACTCGGCTCGCCGACCCGATCACTACAACAGTGACTAAATATTTCGCCGACTCGACTCGTCAAAGCTGCGAACAGAATGACTACTTTTCCTACTTTATACAGGAGCCCGCCGACGATTCGACTGGATGTCTACTTTGAAGCCGTATACTCCGACTGCCAGCAGCCACCTACGCCTAATCGACGACGGCCTCGGGGACTACTGATGGGGATATGCCTACCGGGGTATACCCAGCAGGGCGATTCCGACTGGCCAAAGAACTGGCGACTGGGCCTGCAAAGCGGTGACTGGATCAAGGCCCGGTGCGGATCCAAGCGACTGGAGATTGAAGGCCCAGGCGAGTAGATAGGCCCAGTCGATTTAGGTCAGACGGTTATTGAATCCTTAACTAACTCGGTTGAGATATGTAAACCCTAGGGGAGGTGAGTCTATATAAACCTCCCAACAGGGCGTGTAGAGATTACGTTCCGTCATACCACCAAGCAACTCGCCGCCTAGTCGCCGAGTTCGCCCCTTGTAACCACCTTCATAATACAATCTAGCAGGAGTAGGTGTTTACCCTCCGGGGGGCCGAACCTGGGTAAACCCTGTGTCTCCACCCTCATCTCGCACCCCAGATGGCTGGCCGCCCTTGCCCTTCGTTCTACTACTCGCTGCCGATTGCAGCGTCTGCCGTGACTATTCCCACGACAAGTACTGACTGAACTTTAGATGGATTTACAGCAATTCCATCTTTACTGATCACATGACCGAGGAATTCTACCTCATCTAGCCAAAATTCACACTTACTAAACTTTGCATAAAGTTTGTGTTCCCTTAGAGTCTGCAATGCTATTCTCAAATGATCAACATGCTCTTCCTTATCCTTGGAATATATCAGAATAACATCAATAAAGTTATGACGAACTTATCCAAATATGGCATGAAGATTTTGTTCATCAAATTCATAAATATTTCTGGTGCATTGGTAAAACCAAATGGTACTACCAGATACTCATGGTGTCCATATCTTGAGACAAATGCTATCTTTGGAACATCTTCCGGTTTGATTTTTATTTGATGGTACCCAGATCTTAGGTCGATCTTTGAAAATACTCCGGCTCCTTTCACTTGATCAAACAAATCTTGGATCCTTGGTAAAGGATACTTATTCTTGACAGTGACATTGTTCAGATTTCTATAATCTCCACAGATCCTTCTTCCACCATCTCTCTTATCCACAAAGATTACTGGTGTTCCCCATGGAGATACACTTTCCTGAATATATCCTTTTCTGGCTAACTCATCAATTTTCTCTTTGAGTTCTTTTAACTCTTTGGGTCCCATCTTATATGGTGCTTGGGCTATTGGTGCTGTACCAGGAATTAGATCAATAGTGAACTCTATCTCCCGATCTGGTGGCATTCCCGGTAACTCTGTTGGAAAAACATCTTGAAATTCATTTACTATAGGAATATCTTTCAATTTGACCTCTTTCATCGAGTTCAACTATAGATCTACCATGATATGACTATGCTTATCTGCTTGGTAAACTATCCTTGCTCCACTTAGGGTTTTGATTGAGACAGTTTTCTCCTCACAATTTATCTGAGCTCCATGTTCCATCATCCAGTCCATACCCAACACTACTGCAATTCCGTTCAAAGGAATCACATAAAGGTCTGCGAAGTATGTACAACCACAGATCGAGATAACCTGATCTTTTTTAATGTGGCGTACAATCACATTTCCCCCTGCCGTAACTACGGTCATAGGGTTTTCTAACGTTGTCCTTCTAATCCCGAACTTATCACAGAATTCTTCAGAAATGAATGAAGTAGTTGCACCAGTATCAAATAGAACTTTGCCGGGATTGGTAAGGATATTGAGCGTACCTATCACTTCATGCTCAGAATTATCCACCTCCTCGAGGGTTGCACAGTTCAGTTTCCCAGTAGGTTTGTTCCTCTTGCCATTATTTCCTCCTTTATTGGGTTGTCCATTTCCTCCACCCTTGGTAGGCCAACCTCCTGGTGGTTTGCTCGGACAATCGGTCTTGATATGCCCCTTCTGACCACAACCATAAAAGATCACTACAGGCTTTTTGCATTCCCTCTAGAAATGCCCTGGAATTCCACAATTGTTACAAATAACATTCCTTCTAGGATTGGATTGATTTCCACCACTGCCCTTGTTATTGTTATTGTTATTGTTGCCATAGTTCTTGTTCCAGGGTTTGAACTCCAGATTGGGTTTAGGTTTACTTGCCTGAATTCTCTTGATTTCCTTCTTGGCTCTCTTCCTCCTATCCTCTTGGACATTCTTGTATTCATCTTCAAAAGTAATAGATGCATCTAACAACTGCTGATAAGTTTGCTTATTATCCAACCTCAATTGCATCCTCACAAATGGATTTAATCCATGCAGGAAACGCTTCTTCCTCTTTTCCTCCGTGTTAACATCCTCCTCAGCATAACGAGACAGTTGACTAAACTCCCGGATATACTTCATGACACTAGTATATCCCTGCTGAAGATCCTCAAATTCTCTCCGCTTCAACTCCATAACACTTTCCGGAACATGATATTCACGGAATCTCTGTTTGAACTCATCCCAGGTAAACTCCCTTCCTGGTTGTTGCATGGCCAACTGATTTTCCCACCATGATGTTGCGGTCCAGTCAGAAGATGAGTTGCATACCTCAATTTCTCCTCATCATTGCAACCTATAGTCTTCAGCTTTCTTTCTGTATCTGCTAAACTCATCCTAGGTAAACTCCCTTCCTGGTTGTTGCATGGCCAACTGATTTTCCCACCATGATGTTGCGGTCCAGTCAGAAGATGAGTTGCATACCTCAATTTCTCCTCATCATTGCAACCTACAGTCTTCAGCTTTCTTTCTGTATCTTCTAGCCAATCTTCTGCGTCCATTGGTTCAGGAACTGATGCAAAAGGTAACAATCGGGCATTCTGGAAGTCAGATAGACTCACTCCTCCACCTTCAGGTTCCCTCTGATTTGCTCATCCTAGCAACTCCTCCATGAACTTGTTCTGGGTCTCTTGCATCATTTGCATGCACTGCATAAAGTTTTGTTCCATTAACGGCCTCATTGGTGGTGGTGGTGGCAATGCTCCCTGATTTGATGCATCTGGATCGGCCTTCCCTTTGGCCTCACGTTCCATCCGCTTCTGCTCAACTTTGGTTTCTACACCCGTATCCATGACCCTCTATTCCTGGAACATAAAGTTAAGACTCATAATTACATCATGAACATGTGTTCTGAGCTCGGCTTTACGCACAGAACCAGTCACACAATGAAGATCCAAAGAAAATCCAAATATTGCATTTCACATATTATACATAATATCATAATAATACAAAGTCATTACACCATATACCATATAGGTATAATCACAACACTACCTTATTTATATAATTGTCTTATTTCGTAGATTACAATACATGATACTTGACACCTCTAAATAGTTGCCTACTTCTAGTAGTAACTACGCTCGTCATACATGCCTGATATCCAACCGTGATGACGTGTCGTTCGTCGCACAGTTTGAGAAACAAATGGCCTTCCAGATGGAACATACTCAGTATCTGAAGTGTCAGGACTTGAGTCATTACTCAACCTGAGTGCATTGACTCCCTCCAGCTCAGCTGAAAAGTCTTTAGAAACATATTTAACATTATCCCCTGCCTCCATCCCCTGAGCTTCATTCGTTGAGTTGTCAACAGGATACGTAGATCCTGCTGATCCCCAGGTGCTCCTTTGGGACAGATAGTTAAACACTGGATAATGTATATTCCCTGGGTTTGGAGAAGATGATGATTCAAACACTCTCCTCAGGATCTTCTTCTTCATCATGATTATCTATTGACATGGTATTTCTACTACTGTTACTAAGGTTAATTCTAGCACCCATCCAGCTAGATTTTCCAACATTTCTATTAGAACCATCTATGGACATCTGGTGTTAATGAGATCCTTCATATGATCCCCTTCTCCAACCATCAGAATTCTCAATAGGAAGTTCTGAGTCAGAACCATCCTCAGAACCCTATGGTACTGCATACCTCATATCCATAGTAGGATCATGTATAGGTTCAGGTCTTGCTGAATAAGGATATGGTATAAAAGATTCAGGATCTATAGGTATATCCTTAAAGATAGGTTTTGCACTACTACTTGCTTCCTTCTTTAACTGGAATGCTAACTGCTTCCTCCTTTTTCGATCAGTGAGATCCTCTAACATGTCATTTTTATCTTCAACAATCACTTGATGTGTCTTGTAAAAAGACGCAACGAGTGTTCGGTATCTATCCATAAACTTGGAAGATAACTTAGGATGCTTCTTAACCAAAGTAAGATGATCCGGTATAGGCTTCGAGTCTATAGAATCATGAGGTATCATAGAAAATGTGCTACCTCCTAACTCCTTGGCTTTATGCTCCCGGATATTAGCTATCGCCTCCACAACAGCAACATGATATGCTGTGGAGGCGATGCTTGAGCTTGTCGGCCAGCTCGCCGACCCAGGCCCCAAACTGGGGAAGAATGTCATGCCTCGGCGCCAGGTCGGCGTTGTTGACCAGGTCCCTAGAGAAGAAGCCCAGGCAGCAAGCGATGCAGGTGGCTGCCGCGCCACAGAGGTGATCCCAGCATCTGCTGCGGTACAACTGGAGGACCTCGTGAGCGTCCAAGATGTCATCCACTTCCTCCCGAGCATGCCTCAGCTTGGCAGCCATATTGTTTAGCCTGTTCATTTCAGATTCCGATTTGCTTCCTCTATCCAGCATCCTCGCTTCATCTACCGCAGGCAGCGTTTTCTCCAGATCCACGATGATGCTGAGCTCCAACTTAGCGACCTCCCGGGAGGAATCAAACCCGAGGAAGGCAATGATCTTGGGCACGAAAAAGGCGATGACGGGCGTGACGAACCAGCCCCCCACAGCTATGCCCGTGGCGACCTTCCATGCAGTGGACATGGAATTCTGCCTCAAATCCAACTCAACCAGCGGCGACCCCCCCCCCCCCCCCCCGGGCTCAAGTGAAATGGGGATTCGATAGTGAGAGAGAGAGAGAGAGAGAGAGAGAGAGAGAGAGAGAGAGAGTGGAAGGAGACGAGCACGATGAACTGCCTCGTGCGGCTTTACAAAAAGGCGGTGGGAATTAGCTAATGCGCTTGTCTTTTTTCTAGTGTATATAAAAAATAGTTGGCCCACCACCAATGTTGGGTGGACGAGTGATTTTTCCAAGTAATTTCGGATTTTAAGTGTTAGCGATTGATTTTCCAACTGAAATTACTATTCTTTTGACTCGTAAAACCCCGGTTTCATAGCAGTTTGGCCGAAATTAGCTAGCGCCATTCCGGACAGAGAGGGCAATAAATTTGCCACAATTTTTTCGAAGATATTCATTTAAGTCTGAATGGGAATGTAAGGGTTCGTCGAGGGCAGACCAATGAAGCCTGGACTATGTTTAAACCCCTGTTCAAAAAATAAGCACAAAACTCGTGCATGATATATATTCAAATTTAATGGTATATATGGACGTCGAGGAAAAAACTGTTTTTTTTTTGTCCACATACATATACCAATCTTCTTCTTAGAGGCTTTTCGTGCTTTTCCTCAAGAAAAAGAAAATGCATGATAGCCGAAAAGAAAAGCAGTGAATGTCAGTGTGCCAAACGTACACCATTTCGGCAACTTTAGCGCTGGAACATAAGCTTTTCGTGCCTATGCCTGGAAGCAGGTGCAGGCCACCTCCATTGTTTTTGCCTACTTTGCAGTCATTTGATATATAACTAACCCGAGGTCTGAACTCAACTTTGAAGACTGTCTCATCGTAGGTCGTCTTGCCGGACAACGCTGGCAAGATGCGCCTGAGCGAGCTGCTTCGTCCAAGAAAGATTTATGTACTCTCTTCGTTCATAAATAGACTTAGATATGTCTAAATTCACATATATCTAGACATGTTTAGTGTATATATACATTAGAATCTAGAAACACCCAAATCACTTATTTTTGGAAGAAGGGAGTACTTATCATCGACAGAGTGCATGCCTTGTGCATGTCTTCCCGTGTTTGCCTTGACAGGGTGTGCTCCCACCCACCAACCTTTGATTCACTTTATCAACGTGCAAACCACCAGAATTAGATTGGTTAATTACCTCCATAGAAGAATTAAAATATCAATATATCACTGCACCAATCGTACAAAATTAGTTGATCAAATCCTCTATATTCACTACTGGAAAAACCATTCTTCGGTTTGATGTGAACAAGGCCAGCAGTTCCGGCCTGGCACAACCCGCGACTAGTGGGAACACTAGTCCCGGGCCATGAGGCCTCTAACGGCTAGAAACGGCCGTAGTCACTTGTTCCGGACCGGACCAGGTCATTAGTCCCGGTCTGTAATACGGCCCGGGACTAATAACCTGGAGCAAGCCAGCTGGTCCTTTCGTGAGCTATTAGTCCCGGGTCGTATCACGATCCAGGACTAGTTGTCCACCAGTATATATTCTGGATCCTGTCCTGCTGCCCTAAAGCATATGCTGGCCATTTTTCTCAAAGAAGCAAGAGAGTTCATGCAATTTTTTTCTCAAGATTTAGTTTGCAACATCTAAATCCAAAGCTTTAAAAGGTTAGAACTTCATTCTTTCATCTCTTATTGCTACTTTAGCTCTATAATGCTCTAGAAGTATACAGGTATGGATCAAATGCATGCATGCTCTAGAAGTAGCTAGAAGGATTTTGATATATATGTGTAACAAATTTTGATTAGGCACATAGTTACTGAAAATTGAAATGTGTAATTTTAGAGTTTCATAGCTTAGAATGGAATTAGGTTTTCACTGATAGAACAATAATAAAAAACTCCACATTTATCATGTTGATTGTTTTCTCAAATTCACAAATTGGTGCATGTAAATTTTTCAAAATTCAAAATTAATGCTCTAGAAGCTCTCAATATAACTTGTAATAATTTTATCATGTTGTGTAATGGTTTTTGATATATTTTTACTATAATGCAGATGGTTCGGGAATGGATGTACGGTACTGACCGACGCTCTAGCTAGTTCATTAATGGCGTGCATGAATTTATCTGTGTTGCTGATGCAAACAAGCGCAATGGTTTTGTATTCTGTCCATGTAATGGATGTAGGAATCAGAAGGATTACTCTGACTCAAAAACCCTTCACAGCCACCTGTTGAAGTCCGGCTTCATGCCCAGTTATAATTGTTGGACCAAGCATGGAGAGATAGAGGGGTTATAATGGAAGACAATGAAGAAGAGGAGGAGGATGACAACTATCATGGTTTCTCTGAGTACAAAGATACTTCTATGGGGGATGCTGAAGGGGAGGATGAAGAAGAGACACATGATGAACCCGCTGATGATCTCGGTCGGACCATTGCCGATGCACGAAGAGATTGTGAAACTAAAAATGATAGGGAGAAGTTCAATCACATGTTAGAGGATCACAAAAAGTTTTTGTATCCAAATTGCGAAAATGGTCTAAAAAAGATGGGCAGCCACTGGAATTGCTGCGATGGAAGGCTGATTGTGCAATACCTGACTCCTCATTTGAAAAGTTGCTGAAAATGATGAAGAATATGTTTCCAAAAGATAACGTATTGCCCGCCTATTAGCGAAGAAGGCATTCCAGGTGTCGTAGTTGTCGGGATCCCACTGGGGATCCATCCGCTGCTCCGGCGTGAGCTCATGGTAGAAGTGGTTTGTGATGGCCTCCTGGCATGCGGAACCTTGAGGGACAGGAGGGACAGGAACCCCTCCAGCGCTCAGCATCCAGCCGACGGGCGGCCGGTAGCCCGGCGGACAAGGGTAGTTGGAGGCGCATAGCGCTTCGGTCTTCTCGAGGGTCAGAATGGCCCATTAGGCGTTGTCCATTGTTCTAAGAGAGGAAGGTGTGGATGTGTGGATAGCCATGGCGCGATCGCCTAAATATAGAGGGAAAGGGCGGGAAAACTTCACGTGAAGCTTTGGGAACTGGCCGGAAATATCTTTAGTCTCGGTTAGTGACTACATCCGGGACTAAAAGCTCTCGTAGAAAGGAAAGGGCGAGAAAACTTGACGGGAAGCGGTGGGAAATGGCGGAAAATATCTTTAGTCCCGGTTTGTGACTACAATCGGGACTAAATGGATATTATATTAAGATTCTTTATATTTTTCTGATAATAATAGACATATTATTTGTTTTATTTGGATTATTACAATAAAGCATATGATTTTCCAAAGTTTTATATTTGATTTGAATTAAAAAAATAAAAATTACCAATGAAATAATTTATAAATGATGCAAACAGATAAATGGATATTATATTAAGATTCTTTATATTTTTCTGATAATAATAATAGACATATTATTTGTTTTATTTGGATTATTACAATAAACGATATGATTTTCCAAAGTTTTTATATTTGATTTGAATTAAAAAAGAAAATTTACAAATGAAATAATTTATAAATGATGCAAACAGATAAATGGATATTATATTAAGATTCTTTATATTTTTCTGATAATAATAGACATATTATTTGTTTTATTTGGATTATTACAATAAGAGATATGATTTTCCAATGTTTTTATATTTGATTTGAATTAAAAAAAGAAAATTTACAAAAAAACAATTAGTCGCGGGTCGTGGCTGGACCCGGGACTAAAGGTTGCCTGCGCGCGTGAAAACGAAGCGGCCGAAAAAACCCTTTAGTCCCCGGCCGTGGCTTAACCCGCGACTAAAGGGGGGGTCTTTAATCGCGGGTTAAGCCACGGCCCGGGACTAATGACCCTCTAGTCCCGTCCCGTGGCTTAGCCCGGGACTAAAGGGGTGGGGGTATAAGTAACTTGCGCCCACCCTTGGCCTCCCCCACCCACCACTTGGCGAAATTGACGAGGAGACGCAGACGACGACGAGAGCTTGATCGACGCAGTGGAGGTGCTGTCGAATTCCACCGTGCTGCCGCCCTCGTCTCCGGGCCCCCGCCGTGCCGCCGCCCCGTATCGTGCTGTCGCGCGCCTCGCCGTGTCGCCGCGGGCCGCTGCGCCGTAAGTGCCTCCACGCTGCCGCGCGCCGTCCCGCCGCCCCGCAACGCGCACCGCCGTGCCGCCCGCAACGCCGCCACCTCGACGTGCATTTTTTAGGAATTTTTAGTTTCTTTTTTTTAGTATCTTAGCATTTTTAGTATCTTAGCATTTAGTTTCTTTTTTTAGGAATATATAATTGCTTTTTGTTTCTTTCTTTTAGAATATATATTTGTTTATATAATTGTTTTTAGTTGTTTTTAGGAATATATAATTGTTTTTAGTTTCTTTTTTAGGAATATATAATTATTTATATAATTGTTTTTCGTTGTTTTTATGAATATATAATTGTTTTTAGGAATATATAATTGTTTATATAATCATTTTTAGTTTATTTTTTAGGAATATATAATTGTTTATATAATTGTTTTTAGTTTCTTTTTTAGGAATATATAATTGTTTTTAGTTGTTTTTAGGAATATATAATTGTTTTTAGTTTTTTCGGAATATTTAATTGTTTATATAATTTTTTAGGAATATATAATTGTTTTTAGTTGTTTTTAGGAATATATAATTTTATTTAGGAATATATAATTTTTTATTAGGAATATTAATTATTTTAGTTGTTTTTAGGAATATATAATTGTTTTTAGTTGTTTTTTAGGCTAATTAATTAGTGTTATTAGGGTTATTAATTATATAATTATTAGGGTCATTAATTTGTGTTATTAGGGTTATTGTTTTTTTGTTTTAATTATTAGGGTTATTGTTTTTTCTAACCTGTTTAACTCTCTTTTTGTTATAGTTAATTAATTCATGGATCCATCCGAAGATCCTGGTCGCATTGGTGAATGTTTTCTTTAGGGCATGATAAGAGGTGAAATTCCTCTTAATATTAATACCGATGAACATATTTTGCTCGAGGAAGAGATATCCTCATATCTGAATCCATCCGATGATGGACTATAGGAAAACCTAATGTACCAAGGGGAAGACCGGATGGACGAAGGGCAAACAAATAACAACAATAATGATGGCCCCTCGACAGGATCCGACGAGGTACATATATATATATGTATATATATGTACCTCTATTCATTAGCTGATCTAGAGATATATTAATCACTCTCTCTTCTTCTTTTAGCCCATCGGATCGAAACAATCGACAGCTCGAACAAAACGAGGGCCGAACAAAAAGTTGGATGGTAATCAGAGGTTCACCATCGAAGAAATAGATGATCATGGTGAACCGATTGCTCCAGAGAAGCATCGGAGGATGTTTATAAATCAATGCGGGGTGCTTGTTAGGGACAACCTTCCGATCACCATCCAAGAATGGAATAAGTCAAAGAAATCCGATGAAGAATCCAACAGCTATGTCACCGATGATGCCAAAGATGACCTTTGGCAGAAGCTCATAGCGCATTTCGTACTACCTCCAGAGTATGATGAATTTGAGGTAGATGGTATTACCCCAAGGCCGGGTGGGCTTGAAAATAGAGAGAAAGTCAATGAGTGGGCACTGAGCAAGATGGCTGAAGTGTACCGGAACCACAAGAAAAGTTTATACGTGAAATATGTCACAAAAAAGAAAACTACGGACTTCAAAGGAGTAAACGAGAAGTTGAGAGAACAGTGGCCTGATTTTGTACAGTACAAGCAATCTGATAAAGCAAAGGCAAAGTCGGCAAAGAACGCGTTAAATGCTGCCAACAAGAAATACCATCATAAAATGGGGACAGGTGGCTACAAGAGTGTCGTCCCTAAGTGGGAAACTATGGAGAAGAACATGAGGGCTAGAGGCATCACTCCTGGTACAGATGGATGGCCCGAGAGGTCAAAGCACTGGTGGTACGAGCACGGGGGATCCTTGGATGCAGAAACAAGGAAGACATTATTTCATGATAAAATTCTAAAACCCTCCCAATACCTTATTAAAGCAATGAAGGATGCTCAATTGGGATTGTTCCGTCCCGAGAGAGAGAACGACGAGCTGACATGCGCCCTAGGGAATCCTAAAAAGGGAGGATGAACACGAGGCAAAGGCGCTGGTGTCTCGTTGAAGAAAGGGTTTCCTCAGTATGATGCCAGTTATAGAAGCCGTCAGAGAAAGAAGGACCGGGAGGCAGACCGGATCTCCAGGGTAGAGAAGGAACTAGCTGATCTGAAGAACCTCATGCATGAAATTAGCCAAAGGCCGTCGTCGTCAACTCACACGCGGTCTGATGATCCTGCATTGGATCTTAGCCAGCGGAGAAGCAGTGTGGCTTCCACGGAGGTCCGGGCTGATGATCAAGCATTGCTGGATGATTCACCGGATCATCACTAGCCCTTGGATGATGTCAGAGAGATGGCACAATGTGAGCTACATCAGCCAATCAACAACCTCTCCTTCAAGGTGGAGATCGGCACTTCTTTACCTTGTCTACCTGGAGCATTCCACCATTCACTTCAGATTCCACCAGGCTATGCTCGTGTCATGGTGGATGACGTAGTGGAGGATTTTGCGGACCTAGAGATTGAAATCGCTATGCCTGAAGGCCTTACGAAACTAGGATATGTCAAGCGCAACATCATTCTATGGAATAAGAAGTACATCAAGTTTCCAGGCTCGGCGCTAAGGCCACCGACTCCGAGGAATCCAAGTCCACCCCGCATCCAATATCGTCAACCTCCAAGTCCACCCCAACCCGATTATCGCCAACCTCCAAGTCCACCCTGCCCCGCTGACGATCACCGCAGCAGGAGTACATCAACTCAATCTCCGCCTCCGCGCAATACTCGATCTCCGCCTCCGCCTCTGTACAATACTACTACCTCGTCGAAGAAATGGAAGTTCGATGGTCCCCCGCGCCCCACATCGAAGAAAGGTCAAACGCCGAAGATAGTCGATATCCAGCCGGCTCTTCCAAAGAGACCTTATGACAAGACCAATGAGGAAACTAACGCGGATGTGGCTGCCCAAGTTAAGACGCATTTTGCACCCAAAAAGCATGAGCCAAAGCCGGTATATAATGAAAAAACCAAAAAGTGGGCTAAGTCCTTTCTTGAGCAACCATCCCAAATATCGATGAATCTGGAATCAGACTATGACCGGGACATTATTAAGCAAGCACAGAAGAAAAAAATCACAAGTGTAAAAAGCGGGAAGCAAGTTGTCCAGCTCGGAGCACAGAAGAATCAATCGGTCGCCCCGCTCAAAGTCATTTCAGACCTGGACAAGGCCTTCAGAGATGAAACGGATATGGACATGCAAATAATGGACCCTAGAGCCCGTAATAATGCTGCACTTATGGGAATCACTGTATCGCAGGCCAAAGCACTTGCTAACAAAGCAAATATGTCTCTTGGTCAATATTTAGGTTATGAAGATACACCAGTGGGTCAGATAGTACGGCAGTATGTCCAAGGGGAGCCTCTAGTCAGTAATGAGGAGCTCGCGCGTCTATCCACACATATGCGAAATCTACACGAATGGTACATGTCGCAAGCAGAAAAAAAGCATCAGAAAGATTGGTTTCCGGTGGACGTTACAATGGAGCATCACTTCAAACCATACTCGATACAGGTTCAAATGACCGAACTGTTTCAGTTTGTAGCTTAGCTCGTTCATTGAATTTAATATATTATCCTAACTATATATCCTTTTGTATGATGATATTATATTCTGTAGAATGAAGATGCTTGAATGCAAAAGAGCTAGAAGATACGACGTTGGGTTCATTGACCCATATATCATTAATGAATATACGTTAAAGAATCACCCCAAGGACGTGGAGGAAGACTTGTGCAGGTTCTTAACCGAGAATAATTTTGTTAAGAAAATACTATTTCCTTACAACTTCAAGTGAGTGTTAATATCTTGTACACATTTTATTTTTGCTTACTGGATGAGCTATGCATGTATGCTTATGTAAATGTCCACGGATTCCACTGGATCTTGCTAAACATTCAAGTTGGCAAATCCCTACTTGAAGTCCACGACTCATTAAGTTGGGACCAAGAGCAGTTGAGCGACATGAAAGCAATGCTCCATAAGTAATTTTAATCATTATCGCATTATATCGTCCTCTTTCATTCATTTCCTGATATCAAGTAACTAATAACTCCTTTGTTCATTTTCTTTGCCGAGCAAGTGTTGGACACGGTTCAGACAGAAAATACCAGGTCCAGTCAAAGAGGAGCTAACTTATAAAATGGCGAAGACTTTACAGCAGCCACCGGGAACTCATTTATGTGGATACTACGTCTGTGAGTACATCCGCGAGTTGACCAGTGATCGTAAAGTTGACTCACATTATATTTATGATTTGTGGGAGAAACTAGAGCTAGACCAGCGCATAAGAGGAATTCAAGAGGAGCTGGCGGGATTTATGATGAAGGAAGTCCTTGGTGTACATGGAGAGCATTATACGGATGACGTGGAACTCGATTTTCCTTAGTCATCTTCATGTAGCTGATATGATATATATATATATATATATATTCATCAATGACCATGTAATTTCAAAACATTTCTTCCTTTTGATATGATTGACAATATGTATGCTTGCAAGGTAACGATTAATTATATAAATGCATCGACGTGTAGTGTGTATGTAGTAGCGTATAATATGTATACTGAAATATATGTTTGAATTATAGTGAAACACAAAACGAAAAAGGAACGAAATGGCAAAAAAAAGGAAATACACAGTCTCTGTCGCGGCAGAGAAATGTGTGTTTCTCTGCCGCGGCAGGAAACCTTATAGTTTCGGGTGGTGTTACGGCCCGGGACTAGAGGGTTTCCGCCCCCTGCGGCGCTGAAACAGCCACGTGGCTGTTATCAGTCGGGGGCCATAGCAAGCCGGGACTAGAGGGGGGATCTAGTCCCGTTTTCGCAGTCCCAGGCCCAAAACCGGGACTAGAGCCAGTTACGGCCCGGGACTGGAGGCCCTTTTTCCACCAGTGATTTCCGTCTGTTGAACATTTTCCAGCATTTAAGATTAATCCTTTCCACAAAAGAAAGAGAAAATCATGTCATATGAACCTTCTGTTGGCGATATGCCCTAGAGGAAATAATAAATGTATTTATTATTATATCTTTGTGTTTATGATAAATGTTTACATTCATGCTATAATAGTATTAACCAGAAACATTAATACTTGTGTGATTTGTAAAATAATTAGAGTCCCTGGTAAAGCCTCTTTATAATACTAGCTTGTTGATTAATAGATGATCGTGGTTTCTCGGTCATGAACATTTGAGATGTTATTAATAACAAGATCATATCATTAGGAGAATGGTATGATGGACATACTCCTAGAGATAAGCGTAGCATAAAGATCAAGTCATTTTAATAGTTCAATTGCTATAAGCTTTCTGATACATAGTAACCTAATTCCTTTGACCATGAGATCATGCTAATCACCATCACCGGAAGGATGCTTTGATGACATCAAACACCACACCGTAATTGGGTGGCTATAAAGATGGCATTGAGTGTTCGAAAAGTATGGGTTGAGGCACATGGATCAAGAGTGGGATTTTTTCATCCATATGACAGATAGATATACTCTGGGCCCTCTCAGTGGAATGTCATCCAATTAGCTTGCAAGCTTGTGACTGGCTCACAAGGGATCACATATCATGGGAACGAGAAAAGAGTACTTATCAGTAACGAGGTTGAACTAAGTATGCAGAGATACCGACGATCAAAACCTCGGATAAGTAAACTATCGTGATACAAAGGGAAATTGGTATAGTATGTAAGTGGTTCATTCGATTGCGAAGTAATCATAGAAATATGTGGGAGCCATATGAATTTCCAGATTCATATATTGGTTATTGATCGGAGAAGTGTCTCGGTCATGTCCGCATAATTCACGATCCGTAGGGAGACACACTTAAGGATTCGATGTTGTTGAGTAGTTATGGAATGATGAGTAAGAGACCGAATGTTGTTAGGAGTCTCGGATGGGATCCGGGATATCACGAGGAGATCCGGAATGGTCCGGAGAATAAGATTCATATAAGGAAAGTCCTATTTCGGAGTTTGGGAAAGTTTCTGATGATTTCATCAGAGAGGTTCTAGAAGGGTCTAGAAGGTTCACCGAACTGAAGGGGAATGGTCCATGAATGTGTCATGGATATGTGGAATGATTGGATCATATCCTAGGTCAATTGGTGTTGGCATTTGCAAGAGAGAAATAAAGCTCTAAACTGAAAGTCAAACGGGAAGTTTGAAAAGTCAAACAGGAAGTTTGAAAAGTCAAACTGGAACAATGGTTTCCTAGTGGGAGAAGAAACAAGTCCTTCTCTCAATCCAACTTGGGTTTGGGTTTGGATTCAAACCCACCCCTTCCAAAGGCTGCCCCCTCTCATAAATAGAGGGGGAGGTCTGCCCCAACACCACAAGCACAAGCCATCCCCAAGCCAAGCCGCCGTCGCCTCGCGCCGCCGCCGGCTCCTCGTCGCCGCCGCCTTAGCCGCCGCCGACACCACCTCCTCCTCCCGGATCTCTAAACCCTAGTTTTCCGGGAAACCCTAATCCACCATAACTCGCATTCGGCTTAGATGAAGCCCTGCGGGATCTTCCCTCTACTTCCGACACCACGCCGTCGTGCTGCCGGAATCGCGAGGGAGAACTATAACCTCCGTTGCTTTCTGGAATAAGGGAGAGAAAGGTCTTCATCGAGTATCGAACGTGTGACTGGGTGCGGAAGCGCTGCCAGAACACAGCGCCAGAAGGATCGTCTATGCGATCTTGAGATCGGCAAGTGTACGACTACATCACCCACGAGAATCCTCTCTCGTTAACCGCTTTGGAATCTTCAAGGGTAAGTTCCTCTATCGACTCGTTGTTACAATCTAGTAGATAGATCTTGGCTTGTTTGTGTGCATGCGGTAGAAATTTTTTGTTTTCCATGCTACGAACCCCTTCAGTGGTATCAAGGCCGTGTCTATATGTAGATATGTTGCACGAGTAGAACACAATGGTCATTGTGGGCGGTGGTGCTTTTATTATCAATTGCTTTTTGTGTACTTTGCATCTTGTGGTATGATGGGATGAAGCGGCCCGGGCTAACCTTACATGATGCGATGACCTAGCATACCACTGCATGATGTAGTATACTATAGTCGTTGAAATAACACCAATGAAACACCGTTCACTAGTATTACATCCCTTAGAGTAGTACAACAGAAACATAGCAGGTCCAAGACATGACTATAGGTTACAACTCAACTCTTCATACAAGATCTAGAGAATACTCTAGGTTAAAGAGAGAGAGAGAAACTTCTTACGAAGAAGAATCAAGAATAAATAACTTATAACTACCATACTTATAAAACTAGTAGCTGAACCACTGGCTTGCATTGCTGCTATTGCAATACTCTACAGAATAGGTTCTATGGTTAGAAATCCTATTCTTATCTAATTAGTAACTTCGTCTTCACTTGAGTTGATGTATATGTTGACTTTCTTCACTTCATGGAAGAGCGTTAGCTTTTGATGAGGATTCCTGGAGTATAACTTGATGTAGACACCGTTTGTACTGGCTTAAGAACCTAGCAAGGGTTAAGAAGATACTTTGAGTACGAGTGTACTCAGCAAGTCCACTATACAAGGAGTGTTTGATGCACTATAGCTATAGCCACAGACCGTAGGTCTTAGGCAATGCAAGTTTTCGTAAACATTTCTTCAAAGGTTGCTTTTATTCTGAAAAGCAATGTCCTTCAGCCTTCATAGGTTTACTAGAACCTTCATGGGGTTCCTTTCCCGCCACGTTCGTAGCTCCTTCCCGGAACAGGGAGTAACAAGTTACAATTCTTACACTCTACAGAGGTACGTCACTTTATCCATGAGAGATCTTAGCTTTGTTGCACATCCGGGCCGCGAACCCATTCACACTTCTTTGGTGTGAGGCCCAGACTAAGACCCAAGCCAATCACTGCCTTCTCCGCGACCCCACATGTCTCCTTGGTGTACGCCAGCCCACCTATTGAATTACGGCAATAGAAGTATAGACCGTTCAGATGCCGGAACTATCATGGGACGTTGAGGGTTCCCACCCATATGCTGCATATCCTCTACGAATTACCATAAATAATATGCACGCTACGAGTGATAACAGCCACGACCCGAAAATTCAGCTCCATGCGAGAGGGAAAAGATACAGCTGACTTCTATGTCCCATTCCAAATCTCATGGTCAACGCGTAATGTACGACGCAAGAATCACTGGCGACCTTGGTTGTTAAGTCCTAGATAATATGTTCCTTTACCACCGGAACTCTTATAGTAGGTTATTACCTCATGGTAAATAACCTATAATCACATTATTATGAAAATAGTGTTTTCTGTCCTTTTTGAAATGCAGGTGATGACAACACTGGATTTGTAAAATACTTTACAGAAAATAATAAAAGGACATGAGCAAGTGTGAACTTGCCTTTTGTGATTGCAAGATTATGCACTCACGGTCTTCAAGATAATATAAAAGATCCCATAGCAGAAATCTGCATCACTGGTCCGGTAAGGACTAATGTTTAAAGAAGATGTTTTTATGCATAAGTAATGTAATGCAAGTTGATAAACGCGAATCCCGAGGTAATGTTGTTCTAGGGTTTTAATACTGGAAAGGGTTTCTTTGGAATGTGTTACCCCTTTAAATTAAGTTTCATACATGTGCTTCTTATTAAGCCTTGTGAGTGTGTGGAATACAACATGTATTTATACAACAATAAAATACATAGTATGGAGTGCTACTCAAGGTTGTTTCCATCTTAATTGTTTATCTTCAAGTTTTACTTTACACGTAATGTCACTTATAATGAATTTGAGTATTAACAATCTTATTATGCAAGTATAGTATAAAGTAAAGTGATTGTGATTAGTTGTTATTGTTTTTCTGAAGTAGCAAAACAAATAACTTTTGAAGAAAATCTTACTCAACTAAGAAGAAGTATTTAAGCTTTTAAGTTAACCTTATGAGGTGTTCTTTCTGGTTAGAGTCTTTAAGTCAGAAAGAATTGCTTTTTCTAGAATAATGAAATTAGCAGTATTTGAGACTTATCTATCTTGGTTTTTAATTGGGTTGGTTTGGTATTAAGATACTTTATAACTTAATTATAACAGACCAAAGTTAACTATAAAGTATATATTAAAGTCTTTAGCATTAATTAAAGTATTATAGACTAAAGTTAACTTTAAAGACACAGATGGACTTAAGGTATTATGCTTATAATATTTGTAGCTTATTTACTTTATAATGTTTCCTTTAGATTTATTTAGGAAGGATTATACTTTTATTTGGTAGTGGTTTCTTTGTATTGTAAATGTATAAAGGACTTTATTTTCAGATAAGGATGTGGTTATGGTTTATGAATATGTAAATAATATTATGTATTACTTATGAACTCACCTATAGTGTTTTGATTTGTTTATAAACTTGTGGTTAAAGTAGAGGAATAGATTTTATTTCTTTTATAAATTATTATTAGAGATTCTATATTAAGTAAGAATTCTTTTATAAAATAATTTATACTTATGGTTGAAGTATAATTTAAATAAATTGCATGTTAAAATGTGTTGAACTATTTTGACTTCATAACATCAATATTGAAAACTTGTATTACTTATTAAATCTCAATTGGTAATTTTAGGAATATTAACAAATTTTATTTACCTTTATATGAATTATCTATTAAAGAAATAAGTTTATATTTAAGTTATTAAAGTTGTTTAACTTTTTATTTAACTCAAAAGTGGAATATAATATTTTTAACATGTAGGTATTAGTTTTGTGATCATTTTGGTATATTAAATTTATTTTTGTGATTTAGAAATAATAAGATATGATTTTAATAAGCTTTATTACTTTATAAATACTTAATATATAATATATATTTAATTCAAAGGAATAATAATACATGACTATAGTTTTAAACTCTAATTCTTATTTTTCTAAGATTTTTGGTATTTTATTTATATTTTTATCATTTACCATTATTAAAATATTAATTATCAAAGTATTAAAACTTTATAAAGTATTAATTAAATAATATTTATTTAAGTAATCATCATAATAATATTTAATAATAGTTTTAAGTTTTAGATTATTTTTTTCTAAACATTTTCATATATTATATGTATTTTTCTGATTTATAAAACAAAAGATATTGAACTTACAAGATTTAATCAATTTATGAATTTCTTAATTAAATAACTAAATGTATTTATTAGGTAATGCTGATGTCAGCATAGACTAAATTTTTTTCTCACCGGAACCTAACTTACCCACAGTCACTAACTGGTGGGGCCTATTGCCATGTCATTTCTATCTGTTTTACTTATTTTCTAAACAGACATGAAACTTTTTATACTCAGAGGGATCTACCCATGGTCACAGACAGGTGGGGCTTAGGCCACATTGGTGCGCCACGCTGGCGTGGACCAGTCAACGAACACGGTCAAACAACATGACGTGGCCAAGGTGACATCATAACGACGTCACCTCGTCGGTCACACGTTAGACGATGGCGAGGTTGGCCGTAGAGGGTGAGCTAGGGTGCGTGCAGTGGCTTGCTCGAATCAGAGCGTCAGGGCGAACAAGAATCTAGCGGTGCCGCCCAAGATTGGTCATTGGCACCGGAGTTGCAACAACGACGAGCGGCAGAGCCCGCTGCTATACGATGACCGATTGATCTAGGAAGCAAATAAAGATTTGGAGAGCCTCGGGAGGATCAGGAACTCACCACGATTCTCGCAGTGGGGTCAGTTGGGTCGAGGAGGAACGAAATCGATGATGATTGATGATGGCCGGCGACGGTGGTCATCGGGGATTGAGTCGATGTGGTTGATTAAGAACCCGCCTGCTCGATTCCTTCTTGCCCGAGCAGCTACACCCCATGACGGAGCTCGTGGTACGCTCGGCTAGTCGTGGGACGACCTCTAGCGACTTCGCGGATTGGTTCCGCAATTTAAGGATTGTCACCAATGCTGGTAATTTGACCTATGTGCTGGATGCACCACTGGGTGACACGCCTGCAGCTACTGCTACCAATGAAGTAAAGAATATTTACCTCACTCGGAAGAATCAGTACTCCACAGTTCAGTGTGCTATCTTGTATGGTTTGGAATCGGAGCTTCAGAAAAGGTTTGAGAACCATGACCCACATGATATTGTCCGTGAACTCAAAATGATATTTGAGGCTCACACGGAAGTTGACAGTTATGACGCTTATGAAAAGTTCTTTAACTACAAGATGGAAGAGGGAAGCTCCGTCAGTGATCATGTGCTTAAGATGTCTGGTCACACAAACAAGCTCCAAAGTTTGGGTATAGTGATTCCTAATTCTTTGGGGATTCACTTTGTCCTCCAATCACTACCACCAAGTTACAAGAACTTTGTGATGAACTAAAATATGCAAAACATGGACAAGACATTGTCCGAACTCTTCTCCATGTTGAAATCTGCATAAGTGGAGATCAAGAAAGAGCACCAAGTGTTGTTGGTCAATAAGACAACCAAATTCAAGAATCAAGGCAAGTCTAAGAAAAGGGAAACTTCAAGAAGGGTGGTAAGAAAGTTACTGCACCGGCAAAGAAGACCAAGGCTGGGCCTAAGCCTGATACTGAGTGCTTTTACTACAAGGGAGAAGGTCACTGGAAGCGGAATTTCCCAAAGTACTTGGCGGATTTGAAGAACGGCAACATCAGTAAGAAAGGTATATCCGATATACATGTTATGTGTATCTCACTAGTACTCATAGTAGTGCCTGGGTATTTGATACTGGTTCGGTTGCTCATATTTGTAACTCGAAACAGGTACTGAAGAATAAACGGAATCTAGCGAAGAACGAGGTGACGATGCGCGTTGGAAATGTATCAAAGGTTGATGTGATCGCGGTCAGCATGCTACCTCTTCATCTACCATCGGTATTAGTTTTATACTTAAATATTTGTTATTTGGTGCCTGCGTTGAGCATGAACATTATATCTGGATCATGTTTATTGCAAGACGGTTACTTGTTTAAGTCCAAGAATAATTGTTGTTCGATTTATATGAGTAATATGTTTTATGCACATGCACCTTTGATAGATGGTCTATTCTTATTGAATCTCGATTGTAGTAATACACACATTAATAACATTGAGGCTAAACGTTTGAAATTGAGCGATAACTCGACCTGTATGTGGCACTATCGTCTTGGTCATATTGGAGTGAAACGTATGAAGAAACTCCATTCCGATGGAATTCTTGAATCACTTGATTTCGAATCACTTGAAAGATGCGAAGCATGTCTAATGGGTAAAATGACTAGGACTCCATTTTCTGGTACGATGGAGCAAGCTATGGACTTATTGGAAATCATACATACTGATGTGTGTGTTCCAATAAGTGTAGCATCGCGCGGTGGTTATCGTTATGTTATTACCTTCACGGATGACTTGAGTAGATATGGGTATATCTATTTCATGAAACATAAGTCCGAAAGTTTCGAGAAGTTTAAGGAATTTCAAAGTGAGGTAGAGAATCAGCGTAACACGAAGATTAAATTTCTACGATCTGATCGTGGAGGTGAATATCTAAGTTACGAGTTTAGCAAGCATTTGAAGAAATGCGGAATACTTCCACAATTGACATCGCCGGGAACACCACAGCGAAATGGTGTGTTCGAACGTCGTAATCGAACTCTCTTAGATATGGTTCGTTCTATGATGTCACTTACAGATTTAACGCTATCGTTTTGGGGTTATGCATTAGAAACAACCGCATTCACTTTAAATAGGGCACCATCTAAATCTGTTGAAACGACACCGTATGAATTATGGTTTGGGAAGAAACCTAAATTGTCGTTCCTTAAAGTTTGGGGTTGCGAAGCTTATGTAAATAAGTTACAACCTGACAAGCTTGAACCCAAAGGGGAAAAATGTGTCTTCATAGGATACCCGAAGGAAACTATTGGGTATACCTTCTATCATAGATCCGATGGAAAAATCTTCGTTGCTAAGAATGGATCCTTTCTAGAGAAGGAATTTCTCTCAAAAGAAGTGACTGGAAGGAAAGTAGAACTCGACGAGATTGTTGAACCTTCTCTCGAACTTGCGAGTAGCGCAGCACCGGAAGTAGTTCCTGTGGCGCCTACACCAATAAGAGAGGAAGCTAATGATGATGATCATGAAACTTCGGTTGAAGTTACTACAGAGCCTCGCAGGTCAACGAGAACTCGTACAACTCTTGATTGGTATGATCCCGTTATGAGTGTCATGTTGGTGGACAACACCGATGACCCTGCGACATATGAGGAAGCGATGATGAGCCCATATTCCAATAAACGGCAAGAAGCCATGAAATACGAGATTGGATCCATGTACGAAAACCAAGTATGGACTTCGGTGGACTTACCGGATGGCCGGAGGCTGTCGAGAATAAATGGATTTTCAAGAAGAAAACAGATGCTGATGGTAATGTTACTGTCTATAAAGCTCGACTTGTCGCCAAAGGGTTTCGACAAATTCAAGGAGTTGACTACGATGAGACTTTCTCACCAGTAGCGAAGCTAAAGTCTGTGAGAATTATGTTAGCAATCGCTGCATATTACGATTATGAGATATGGCAGATGGATGTCAAAACGGCGTTCCTCAATGGAGACATTGATGAAGAGTTGTATATGATGCAACCCAAAGGTTTTGTCGATCCTAAAGATGCTAACAAGGTGTGCAAACTTCGATGGCCCATATATGTATTGAAGCAAGCATCCCGAAGTTGGAATCAACGTTTTGATAAGGTAATCAAAAGCTTTGGTTTTATACAAACTTATGGAGAAGCTTGTATTTACAAGAAAGTGAGTGGGAGCTCTGTAGCATTCTTAATACTATATGTAGATGACATATTGTTGATTGGGCATGATGTAGACCTTCTTAATAGTGTCAAGGATTATTTGAATAATAATTTTTCAATGAAAGATCTTGGCGAAGCAGCTTGCATATTAGGCATAAAGATTTATAGAGATAGATCGAGACGCTTAATATAATTGTCACAAAGTACATATTTGTACAAAGTTCTAAAGAGGTTTGGAATGGAAGATAGCAAGAAAGGGTTCTTTCCCATGTTGCCCAATACGACCTTGAGTAAAACTCAAAGTCATGCAACGACAGAATATAGAGAAAGGATGAGTAAGACTCCCTATGCCTCAGCCATAGGATCTCTTATGTATGCCATGCTATGTACTAGACCCGACATTGCATATCTTGTTAGTTTAACTAGCAGATATCAAAGTGATCCAGGAGTGGATCATTGGATAGCAGTCAAAAACATCCTTAAGTACTTGTCAAGAACTAAGGATACGGTTCTTTCTTATGGAGGTGATGAACAACTCGTTGTTAATGGTTACACCGACGCTAGTTGGAACACTGATCCGGATGATTCTAAATCTCAATCTGGATACGTATTTACTTTGAATGGTGCAGCAGTTAGCTGGAGGAGTGCAAAGCAAAGTGTTGTGGCGAGATCTTCAACTGAATCGGAATACATAGCTGCTTCGGAGGCTTCACAAGAGGCGATATGGATGAAGGAGTTCACTACAGAGCTCGTGTGGTTGCAAGTGCGTTGGACCCAATGTCTATCTATTGTGATAACATGGGCGCCATAGCCAATGCGCAAGAACCAAGGTCACACAAGAAGCTGAAGCACATCAAGCTACGTTTTCACGCTATTCGAGAGCATGTCCAAGATGGTGAAATAAAGATTTGCAAAGTACACACAGATCTGAATGTGGCGGATCTGTTGACTAAACCTCTCCCGAGGGCAAAACATGACCAGCACCAACCGCCATGGGTGTTCGGTATATTACCATGTCATCTAGATTAGTTGACTTTAGTGCAAGTGGGAGACTGTTGGAGATATGCCCTAGAGGCAATAATAAATGTAGTTATTATTATATCTTTGTGTTTATGATAAATGTTTACATTCATGCTATAATAGTATTAACCGTAAACATTAATACTTGTGTGATTTGTAAACTAAATTAGAGTCCCTGGTAAAGCCTCTTTATAATACTAGCTTGTTGATTAATAGATGATCGTGGTTTCTCAGTCATGAACATTTGAGATGTTATTAATAACAAGATCATATCATTAGGAGAATGGTATGATGGACATACTCCTATAGATAAGCGTAGCATAAATATCAAGTCATTTTAATAGTTCAATTGCTATAAGCTTTCTGATACATAGTAACCTAATTCCTTTGACCATGAGATCATGCTAATCACCATCACCGGAAGGATGCTTTGATGACATCAAACACCACACCGTAATTGGGTGGCTATAAAGATGGCATTGAGTGTTCTAAAAGTATGGGTTGAGGCACATGGATCAAGAGTGGGATTTGTCCATCCATATGACGGATAGATATACTCTGGGCCCTCTCGGTGGAATGTCATCCAATTATCTTGCAAGCATGTGACTGGCTCACAAGGGATCACATATCACGGGAACGAGAAAAGAGTACTTATCAGTAACGAGGTTGAACTAAGTATGCAGAGATACCGACGATCAAAACCTCAGATAAGTAAACTATCATGAGACAAAGGAAAATTGGTATAGTATGTAAGTGGTTCATTCGATCGCGAAGTAATTGTAGAAATATGTGGGAGCCATATGAATTTCCAGATTCCTATATTGGTTATTGATCGGAGAAGTGTCTCGGTCATGTCCGCATAATTCACGAACCGTAGGGAGACACACTTAAGGATTCGATGTTGTTTAATAGATATGGAATGTTGATAGGGATATCGAATGTTGTTCAGAGTCTCGGATGGGATCCGGGATATCACGAAGAGATCCGAAATGGTCCGGAGAATAAGATTCATATAAGGAAAGTCCTATTTCGGAGTTTGGGAAAGTTTCCGATGATTTCATCGGAAAGGTTCTAGAATGGTCTAGAAGGGTCTAGAAGGGTCTAGAAGGTTCACCGAACCGGAAGGGGAATGGTCCATGAATGTGTCATGGATATGTGGAATGATTGGATCATATTCTAGGCCAATTGGTGTTGGCATTTGCAAGAAAGAAATAAATCTCTAAACTAAAAGTCAAACGGGAAGTTTGAAAAGTCAAACTGGAACAATGGTTTCCTAGTGGGAAGAAACAAGTCCTCTCAATCCAACTTGGGTTTGGGTTTGGATTCAAACCCATCCCTCCCAAGGATGCCCCCCTCTCATAAATAGAGGGGGAGGGCTGCCCCAACACCACAAGCACAAGCCCTCCCCGAGCCAAGCCGCCGCCACCGTCGCGCCCTCGCGGCTGCACGGTCGCCGCTCGCCGCCGCCGATGGGTACATGACACCACCTCCTCCTCCCGGATCTCTAAACCCTAGTGACATGGTTATACCCTACGGTTACATGACTTCAGCATACCTGGTCTAGCCCGAGGAAGGCACACAGCAGACATACGCTGGCCCATGAAGATTTTCGGGTGGCCAAGGCCCATGACGCCTTCGAATCCTTGGAGAGCAAGACTAGCATAGATAGAAAATTCAAAGGGGTAAAACCCTAGAACTTGTAACCGACTAGGACTATGCCCGGGACCTGCCTAAGTCTATATAATCCTAGATCTCTCTCGCAATCTCGACTCATACTTTCGCACGCACCTCCACGCCAGATCGAATCTGCGCACCCTGTAACCTTCGGTTCCGCCGTAATCAAGAGCAGACAAGCAGGAGTAGGGTTTTCCCTCCGGGGGCCTGAACCTGGGTAAATCTCGTGTCCCCTGGTTGCTTGTCTGTTAACCATTCCACGATCTCCAGCATCCCCATCTTCTCCAAAACCCAAGTCCATAACAATGGGCATTGATGACATCAAACCTCGTCAACTGGCGCCGTCTGCGGGAATCGGGGCTGCTGATTGTGCGATCGTGATGGTCCCAACCCGACCGATCTACAACTCCGCGGCGACGGAGAATCACCTCCTCTTCGGGACCTTCGACTTCACCGCCCACTCGCCGGCCACCATGAAATATTTCGAGCCCGTAGGCGACGGACTCGAGATTTTGTTCGGGAGCTTCTGCTTCCAGGTGGGACAAACTGGCACCCTCCGCCTTCCTGAGCGGGTGCCCGTGCCATCAATCAGGCCCGCCTCGTGGGCTCCACACCCTGTGCTACGCACGTCACCATCGACAGATGAGTTCTACAGTGGCAGCAGCCGCAACTCCGATCTGTACAATCCACCTTCGGATGAAGGGACCTACGGTTCCGGATCCGAAAGATGCGGCAGTAGCGGACCGATCTACGAGCGCTACCAATGCGCCGCAGTCATCCAGGAGCAGCAAACGCCTAACCCGCCGCCCACCACGAACCCCAACCCGCAGGACGGAAACAGAGAAAACGGCAGGAACAGAAGAAGCCAGTCCCCCCCACCCAACAGGGAAAACAACGGCCACCTCATCCAACTTAGCAAAGAAGGATGGGTCCAGGCACGTCGTGCCGTCGCAGGCGACATAGTCCTGCCTGTGGACTCCCCACGGGAGCTACTGATGGCATACCACTACCTCCTCATCGAGGAGCACAAGAAGCAAGTCAAGATGCAGGAGATGCTCGACAAACGCAAGCAAGCAGCCTCTGAGTCCAGCGCGCGACGAGCTGCGCTCTCCGCCATGGCACCCGGCTCTAGCACAAACGGAAAATCAGGGAAACAAACACCATTCTCGGGTGGAGCACATGGATCCCAGGGAACATCGTGATGTGACCCGAACTCTCCACACATCGTTCATGGATATGGATGCCGACCGCAACATCATCCCAAAGACACCGCAAGCTGCGATCATGGCAGCGACCGCATATCTCGCGGCCCACCAACTGTAGCATCCCAATTATCTAACAATTGCAATGCTACTAGCCTAGTCTATATATTAATGCTACTTCATATGTATAATTGTTGCATCATAATTATATCATGCTCATGTCATCATGCCACCTTGCATTTGAGCACCATATAAAACCCTTTTTGTTTTGGTTCTTCTCTCATATGCATTGTAAATTGTATTTGCCTCTTGATATTGTATTTGGTTCTTGATAGATTGTTAATGCCCAAGTTGAGTTGGGGGCATATCTTTTATTTAACTCCAACACCTTTCTTGTCATCACCCCATCATTCCACCATCCAACTAAATATGAGCTTTGCACTTTATTGGGTTTTACCTCTAGCTCATGTGGGTTGGGATGGATCCAACTCTATCTCCACATGCTCTCATATATGCACCATATTGTTTTCACATTATTGGTTTATGAGAGCCACATGGCCACCTTTGCATGCCTTGTGAGTGGAACCCTTTTCTAGCTTCCAAATGGGTTGTTTTGGGGTTTATGCTCATGTTGGGATATTTTTGGGCTTACTAAATACCTAGTGGCACATACACACCAGCAAGTCCCATTTCTATTCAAATATGGTCATCTCCATCTATTCCACATGGGGCATCCTTTTAAATTCTTTTGCTTGGCTTATTCCATATTTCTGGAATGCATATGTATAAATGCCATGAATAATTATTTTGTTATCACAAGATTGAAACATGGCATTTAATGCATTTGCATGGGCCATGCAACCATCACCATCCTTGGTCCTCCTTTGGTTTTATTTGTTTTTGAGTGGATCATCTTCTCTTCTCTCTTCTTCTCTCAATCTTTTCTATCTTGCTATGCTTCCTTGCCATGTGCATCAAGACCCTCACCCTCACCTTATCTCCCTCACATCTTGTCCTCCTCTCTTTGTCATGGGCACTTAAAACCTAGGCTTTTCCTTATCTCTATCTCTTCACCAACACCATGTGTCCAACCAAAAACCCCTCAACACCCTAGCTCATTATTTGTTCTCCTCATAACCTTGTCCATCTTTCTCTTGCATGTGATCATGTGTATGTGACCTAAATCTTCCCTCCCTCTTTCTTTCTAGCTACCTCTAGTCCTCTCTCCTTACCCTAGCTCTAATCCACCCTCACACAAAAAGTCACCACCCTCTCTCCCTAGCTCTCTCTCTTTGCTATCTCTAAACCACCACACCACCCTCTCTCCCTAGCTCTCTCTCTTTGCTATCTCTAAACCACCACACCACCCTCCCTCTCTAATCCCTCCTCTCTATCCACCACCCTAACCCTAATCAAGCCCCCCTCTCACTTGGCCTCTCCCTGCTCTCTCTGCCATGCAGGCCCCCCCCCCTAGCTACCCACAAATCTCTCACCCCTCTCCCTACCTTGCCGGCCCCACCTAGCTGCCATCCACTCAAGCCCTAACCCGAGCCACTATTCCTATCCACAACCCTAGCCCGAGCCTCTCTCTCTATAGCTCTCTCCCTGCCAGGCCTACCCCACACCAGCCTGGACCCACCCTGCAGACTCTCTGCCTTGCCCTGGACCAGCCCCAGCCACCCCTGCCCGAGCCAGCACGTGAGAGGAGAAGAGAAAAAGGTGCCACCGACGCCACCCTATCTACCCCGTGCCCCATGCTGCCTCCCTCCTCTCTCCCTCTTATCCACCACCTCACAGCTCCTCTGCCTCTCCCTAGAACCACCCCAAGCCTTGCTGCACCTCCCCTCTCTCTTCACCATCGCCAGATCCCGACGCCAGCCACCGCCGTCTACCTCTGTTCCTCGTCGTTCCAGCCGGCGTGCGCGACATGGAGATGGTCGGGGAGGTCGAGGAGGCCCTCCGCATCGCCCATGTACCCGCAGACGAGGAGGAGGAGGACCAGCTTCGCTGCACACCGACGCGCCGCCGAAACCCTAGCTCTGGCCGGCCGCCAGCTCCGTCGCCGATCGGCCGCTCCCCTGCCTGATCCACCACCGTCAACAGCCTCCCGGTGAGCTCCTATCTCGCCCTGACACCTCCGTTCTCGCTGTTGCTTCCTGTGCTTGCCGGACCAAGCGTCGAGCGCCCTCGGAGCACCGACGAGCGCGCGCGTCTGCTTGCTCCCACGTCGCGCAAAACCCTATCTAGCCGCGGTCCTCCCTCCTAACACCAATCCCCTTCCACCGCAGTGGATCCGCCCCTCTGCGCGCGCGCCCGCATCGCGGGTTCGACTCCCCGCCTCGCCGCGCCGTGTGCTGGCGTTCCTCTAGCCGCAGGGAAGATCCACAGTGCACGGGCGCTCTTTGCACTTACCCCCTGCACCTTTTTGCTGCCCAACCCGCGGTCCACGTGGCCCGCTAGTCAGCCTCCCTGCTCCTTTTGCAAAAACACCCCCAGAGTCCAGAACCCCAACCCGCGGTCCCTGGCTCTGCCGCGTGGCCCCAGCTCGCTAGCTCAGCGCAGGCCCCACCCGTCAGTGACTGTGGCTGGGTCTTCCTGAGTAGCAAAAGGTTTTCCTGTTTTCTGTTTAAACTCAACCTTTTCAAATTTTGTTTTAAATTCAAATTTAATTTCTGTTTTTAAATAACTTTTAAAATACAAATCCAAATAATACAAATAATATATGATTTTGAATCAGAAAAACATGTGGAATTCAAATATGCCATTCAAAATGTATTTTGGACACTTTAATTTCCAAGTTAATTAAAATTACATAAAATGCCCTTTTCTTAATTAATTAATAAGTTTTGTTTTATAACTCCGAATTTAACAAATGATATGTCTAAAATGATTAGCTCGACGAGACCTTTCTGTTTATGCATTCCATTATCTGTATTGCAGCATGCATCATATAAATATAAAGTATACAGCAACTTATTTGAGGATAAAATATGAATAAAACCCCATAAAATGTTTATTTCTTGTATTCTCCACCTCACCCATGCCATGCTACATTAATGCCATGCAAATTGTGCATCATTCATCATGGCATGATTGTTTGTTTGTCGCATTTAATTCATATGCTTGTGCACTTTATTTATGTTGGCCCTTGTTTGTTTGGTTCTTCTTCGAATAGACGCTGAGCAGGGGATATATCAAGAAACCCAGGAGCACCACCCAGATCCTTCTCTCGCTTCAACTGAGCTGCCAGGAAAGCACTACCACATGCTTGCATACATACAGTACCTATTGCCTCTATCTTATTCTTGCATCATCGAGTCGCGATTGCATTAAACTGAATCCCAAGTACTGCATAGCCTTTACTTTGAAACCCCACCGAAGCTTGTTCCTCCATCCCATGAGCCATTACTACAGGAGTTGTTTGGGCCATGTGAGTCGTAGAACAGCATGTGTAGGGTATGTGAGTGTCTGATGGATAACGAGGTACCTATAAAACTTAACCTGGGTAGTAATGGGATAACTAATGAAAGTGGCACCGGTGAGCAATATCTGCTATTTGATTTTTCCTGCTCACTTGTGTCCCGTAGGACCCCGAGTACTTGATTCCTGTTCCTTGAATATTCGCGCTATCCACATCCGGGAGGCTTATGGACCCCCCTCAGCCAGAGCTTGATTCATTCTTATTTCTTGGGGCCACAAACTAGTTTGAGGTTTTATTTACTATCCTGTACTTATGCCATGCTTTACTGCTTTATTTACGATTGTGCGAGGAGCACCTGTACTGTTTAGGATCGTGACACGTTTTCGCTGTATCGACAAGACCAGTCACACTTTCGGGTTCCCAGTCGTTTACAGCCGTCCCCACAAACCTTAAGTCCGTCTCGGAGCCGGCCAGTTTCGTTGCGGGTGTACTCAATGGGGTGGCCCCCTGAAATATTTCTAAATCTTGTGATTGCTTTGTCGTGATGGCCTCGTTGGGTTTTGATTTGGTTTTTCCGAGGTTGATCGAGTGTGTGTTGCTATTTCTGCACCCCTGCAGGGTAAAACTTTCTGAAAGCCGTGTCCGCGGTTATGGACGACTTGGAGCACAGTTTCTCGATCATAGACAAGTATAACTAAAGTACCGCTTTTAATTTGACTAAGTAACTGACTAGTAAATAGTGCAACACTCATGGAATGGATAATAAAACTGCCAACGGATAGAGGGTTGTTCGTCCGCTTCCTCGTCGGTAAGCGAGGAGGAGGATGGATCTGTTAATATTACCGTTATAACTGTTGTTATTAATTCACGGACATCCGTCTATCTATGGTTAGGCGGATGGTTAGCGAGTATCTATAGAATTGTTAGGTATTATCTTTTGCTGCAATTGCGTCACCCCAGGTTGTGTCCCCTTTAGAGGCATAAAGACTTGCTGAGTACCCCTAGGGTCTCACACGATAAATTATTTGATTCAGATGAACAGGTACACTCACAAGATGGATACTGGGTGGAGGAGACGGACGATGTGGGCCACGATCATTCGGTGTAGAGATTCCGGGAACGGGGATCCGTGAGATCTGTGGGCGGGATGTGTTTATTTATGGGGCATCTTATGCCGATTTGCTTCTTATCCGTACTCGGATATTGTTTGCCGCTTCCGCCTGATACTCTGATGTTTGATGTATGAAGAGATATCCTAAACTATTATCTATCTAGGACATTTGGATCTTGCCGTATGGCGTTGCAATATTTCTATTTCTTTTAGATGGAATGGCTCTGAGAACTGTTGTATGGTGGCTTGCATACATACTCATTTGTGTATGTAGTTGATCCCTTCGCCTGCCGATTACGCCGCCCGTTCTTGTCCCGATGTTTGGAAATGGTTAGGACGGCCGAAAGGTCTACCTGTGAGTGGCATTTGGGCCCCACCGTACTATTTTAACCATTTCTGCTCATCCAGGCTTGTAACTAGGAGCGTAATTCACCGAGGTAGTTACACCAACCTCCGGAGGGGGACCCGAAAAGAGCCATGCATAAGTCCGCACTCGCCGGACTCGGACTTGTCGGAGCTGCGCTCCACGAACACGCTCCTGTGGAGCCGAAGAAGAAAGCTCCGGTCAGGCGCGACCGTAGCCCCACCCCTTCATCCGAAGAGGAAGAGGAGCATGACCTTCCTCGAAGGAAGACGAGCTCGCGTCGCCATAAACGCGACTACGACGCCAGAGACGCGCTTACACAGCGCAAAATCGACAAAGCGCGAGCCAAACGCGCATGCTCGTCCGAGTCCGAGATGGATGAAGATGAAGGAGAACTCTGTGGAGCTCGATGCTTCAGCAGATCTGTTCGGCGAACAAAGATGCCACGCAATTTCAAGCTTCCTTCGGATACTCTGAAGTTCAACGACACGCAAGATCCAAAATCTTAGCTCAGCGATCATCTGTCATCCGTCAAGCTGCACGGCGGTAACAAAGAAACCACCATGAAATGCCTCCAGGTGCAACTGACAGGCGTGGCGCGGGTCTGGCTCAGCAGCCTATCATCAGGATCCATCCGAAGTTGGGAGGATCTAGCTTACATCTTCATCCGAAACTTCAAGGGCACCAGCAAGAGGCCCGCCTCAATCGAAGAGTTGCGAGCCTGCACTCAGAGAACGGGGGAATCTATTCGCTCGTACATATTACGCTGGTCTACCACCAAGAACTCCGCAGCACATATCTCCGAGGAAAGGGCCATCGACGCCTTCAGAGACGGCGTCAAACGCCAAGATTTCAAGGAAGAACTTGGGCGTGTCAAGCCCAAGACACTCGACCACCTCATAGAAATTGCCAACAGCTGGGCCGACGGCGAAGATTGCATCCAGCGAGCGCAATCAGATGAAGAGGACGACTACGACCGAAGGCGAGAACGCCGCAGCAAGAGGAGATCGCGTGTCTACGAAGACCGCGACGGACCCGACATGGTCGCGGCTGGCTACGCCGACTTCCGCAACGACAACAGCCGCAACAGCGGAGGTTACCGCGGAGGAAATCTCCGAGACAGTGGACGATCATCACAATCGTGGCAACGCCGCGATCGCGACAACGGACCCTCAGCATTCGAAAAACTTTCGGGTCCATGCACCATCCACTTCTACATCGACAAGCAAGATGGTAAAAAGAAAGCCAGCCACATGCTCAAGGACTGCCGCGAGTTCCAGAAACTCAGCGAAGGCATGGCGCAGATGAGGCAACAAGCCCCAATCCCTGCGTTCGGAAACGCACCGGCGCCAGGAGAAGTAGCACACGGAGCTCCTCCTCCGCCACCTATTGGAGGACCAAACCAACCAGTCGCACCATCGCAGAACAACGCCGGGATCATATACCCCCCACCAAAGGGAGCACTAAATATGATCAAGAAGGGACGCCCCACAAACAGGGCGCAGAAGAGAATCACCCGACAAATCAACTTGGCTGTGGCAACTCCACCTGCAATCCTTGAGTACCTCAACGGATCGGAGTCCTGCATCACGTTCACTCGCGCAGATTACCCTTGCCTGATCCCTCGCCCAGGTCATGCTGCCCTGGTGCTGGAGGCGCAGATCGGAGGCTTCGAGATGAGTCACGTCTTCATGGATGGTGGCAGCGACATCAACCTAATGTTTGCAAGCACCCTGGCAGCTATGCGGATCCCGCAATGCAGCCTGGAACAATCAGACACAACGTTCCACGACATTGTACCAGGAAAGGGCATATTCCCCCTGGGCAAAATAGGACTCGACGTCATCTTCGGAAAGCCAGACAACTTTCGGCAGGAGCGACTCGAATTCGAAGTGGTGGACTGGCAGTCACAATACCACGCCATCTTGGGACGTGTAGCATTCGCAAGGTTCCTGGCCGTCCCACACTACGCATACCTACTACTCAAGATGCCAGGACCAAAGGGCGTCATCACAGTCCATGGGAGCTTCACCCGATCGGACCAATGCGACAGGGATTTCAACAAAATCTCCCAGTCTTTCGGCATGCAAGACGATCTTGTAAGGCTCCGCGAGGTGACAGACAATGGGCTACCCCCAGTCATAAGGCAGAATGCACCTGACATGTCTTTCGACTCCACCGTCAACACCAAAAAAGTACAGGTCCATCCGACGGATGCCTCCAAGATGGCCTTGATCGCCAATGACCTCAGCACCGCATAGGAAGGCGTGCTCGCCGAATTCCTCCGTGAGCGCTGGGAAATCTTCGCCTGGTGTCCTGCGGACATGCCAGGAGTCCCCAGGGAATTCGCCGAGCACGCACTCAATGTCTTTCCAGACACCAAGCCAGTCAAGCAGTCCATCCGAAGACTGTCGGAGCCACGAGCCGAAGCTATCGGCAACGATATCAATAGATTGCTCGCTGCAGACTTCATCAGGGAAATCAAAGAAAGCGAGTGGCTCGCAAACACGGTGATGGTCCCGAAGAAGGACACGAACATCCTGCGGATGTGTGTGGACTTCACTCACTTAATAAGCATTGCCCAAAGGACCACTTCCCTCTTCCACGGATCGACCAGATCATCGATTCGACTGCAGGTTGCGAGAAACTCTCCTTCCTCGACGCCTACTCAGGCTATAACCAGATTCGGCTCAAGGTCGAAGATCAGGAGAAAACGGCGTTCATCACACCGTTCGGAGTACTCTGTTACAACACAATGCCCATCGGGCTAAAGAACGCAGGTGCCACGTACCAGCGATGCATGCAGGCCTGCCTCAAGGACCAGATCGGTCGCAACGTCCAAGTTTATGTCGACGACGTAGTAATAAAAACCAGAGAGGCAAGGACACTTATCGACGATCTCCGTGAGACGTTCGACAACCTCGATCACTACAGGATCAAACTCAATCCCGAAAAGTGCGCCTTCGGCGTCCCATCAGGTTAGCTCCTCGGGTACTTCATCTCTCAACGAGGGATCGAGGCGAACCCGAAGAAAATCAAAGCCATCATGACGATGGAGAAGCCAAAAAACCTCAAGGGCGTCCAGCAGCTCGCAGGACGAGTAGCGGCGCTAAGCATGTTCATCAGCCGTATGGGCGAAAAGGCCCTACCATTCTACCCGCTGCTGCGTATAGCAGATAAGTTCGAGTGGACACCAGAAGCCGACGATGCATTCGAAAGCCTCAAGCGGCTCCTCTCCACCTCGCCCGTTTTGGTCACGCCAAAGGAGCGCGAACCCCTGCTGCTGTACATAGCAGCCACACACCAGGTGGTCAGCACCGTACTCGTGGTCGAACGACCTGAAGAAGGAAAGACCCACGGGGTCCAGCGCCCAATTTACTACCTCAGCGAGGTACTGACACCAACAAAACAGAGGTACCCTCACTACCAGAAACTAGCCTACGGCGTGTTCATGACGGCTCGACGGTTGAGCCATTACTTCCAGGAGCACCAGGTGATGGTCCTCAACGAAGCACCCCTGAACAGCATCCTGAATAATCCAGAGTCCACAGGACGGGTGGCCCTGTGGGGCATCGAACTATCACCCTTGGACATCGTCTATGAGAAGCGACACGCAATCAAATCTCAAGTCCTTCCGGACTTCCTGGTACATTGGATGGAGCTGTAGCTGCCAGACACCCCAGACATGTCGCAATCCTGGACAATGCATTTCGACGGCTCCAAGCGCGAAGCCGGAGCAGGGGCAGGGGTCATACTGACCTCCCCGCAAGGTGACAAGATGACGTACGTTCTTCGGATGAAATTCAGAGCCTCCAACAACGAGGCCGAATACGTAGCCCTCATCCATGGCATGAGGATGGCAAAGATATGTGGCGCAACGCGCCTGGTCAGCTACATTGACTCCAACCTCATCGTCTAGCAGACGATGAACGGGTGTGACGCACACGCCGAAAACATGATCACGTACCGCGCGCTCTACAACGCACTCGACGGAGAATTCGACAGCTGCGAACTTCGACACGTTGGAAGAGAGAGCAACGAGGAAGCCGATAGACTCGCCAACATCGGCTCCACCTGCGCAAAGGTGCCACCAGGTGTGTTCCTCGAACAAATCTGCGTGCCATCCATCAAGCGTAAATTCTCCACGGGATCACCCGAAGAATCAGAGCACTCGGGAGTTACGCTACCCGAAGGACACGAAGGACCCGAGAAACTGGACATAGAGGTAGCCATGGTCAACCTAATGCAGGTCATGGCAGTCGAAGAATCCTGGACCCGACCGTACCTCCAGTTCTTGATAACTGGAGAATTGCCCGACATCCCAACAGATGCCCGGCACATATCTCGCCGGTCAAAAGCCTTCACCATCATCAACGGCGAGCTGTACAAGCGGAGCATCACGGGCGTACTTCAACGGTGCATCACCATCGACGATGGCAAGGCCATACTCCAAGACATCCACGAAGGCATCTGCGGCCACCATGCAGGCAGCCGCTCCCTTGTCGCCAAAGCTCTACGAGCAGGATTCTACTGGCCAACGGCCATGAGCGACGCAAAGGACATCGTCCGAAGATGCAACGGATGCCAACGGTTCGCCGACAAACCACACGCACCTGGGTCCGAGCTCAGACCCATACCTATAGCTTGGCCTTTTGCTCAATGGGGCTTCGACATGATCGGCAAAGTGCCAAAATCGTCGAGAGGAGGACACGTTTTCCTCTTGGTTGCAGTCGACAAATTCACCAAGTGGATCGAGGCCATGCCGGTCACCAACCAGAAAGGAAAAACTGCCGTCAAATTTTTCGAGTCCATTGTCTACAGGTTCGGCGTACCACACAGCATCATCACCGACAACGGATCGAACTTCATCTCCGAAGAATTCCAGGACTTCTGCGAAGGCCTTGGGATCAACATCACATATGCCTTAGTGGCACACCCGCAAACGAACGGACAAGTGGAAAAGGCTAACGGCTTAATCGGATCCGGCATCAAGAAACACCTCATGAGCTCACTCGAACACAAAGCTGAAAATTGGACGAAGGAGCTACCCTCCGTCTTGTGGAGTTTACGAACTACGCCAAACAGCTCCACCGGCTACACACCGTTCTTCATGGTACACAGAGCCGAAGCCGTGCTACCAGCCGAAGTACGCCACCAGGCCCCATGGGTCGTCGCCTACAGCGAAGCTGAATCCACGATTGCACTCGAAGACGTTGTCGATACACTCGACGAAGCACGGTATATAGCAGCAGCTCGATCAGCGGTGTACCAGCAGAGTCTCCGCAACTACCACAGCCGCCGGCTGCGCCCAAGGTCCTTCGTCGAAGGTGACCTCGTCTTGCGACTCAAGAAAAGCGACCGAATAAATTCGAGTCGCCATGGGAAGGCCCCTACGCCATCACCGAAGTCATCCCAGGTGGCGCCTATCGCCTCAAGCACGTGGAGTCTGGAGTCGCATACTCCAACCCATGGAATATCTCGCACCTACGACGGTTCTATCCGTAGCAACCTACTTTTACTTTCAATAAGGCTTACAGCCAAGGCTACTCAGCCGAACAATGTACCTCCTCCATTACGATATAAATAAAGCTAAGTGTCTCGCCCCAAAACTTTGATTCACTATTTTCTGCAACTATACTACATGCTACAAACGCACTCGGGGGCTCCCCCCACCTCACGATTTCATCGACTAAGGCCACACATGTACACCTGAGTAGCTGACAACGTCAGGCAAACGAAAAGGACACGTACCCAATTAAAGCACTACGTGCTCACAATCAAACAAACTTTCACAACAAAGGGCACAACACGCCCAGCCGAAATATACAAATTTTACATCTCTCTCTTTTTACAGGTACTACCTATGTTGCAGAATAACCTGGGAACGCTGCTCAAACAAATCTGTTCGGCATACTGCCTTACAGCCGCGTAATGCGGACGCATGTCCCACTCACCACCATCAGGGCGAAGAGGTGGCCCAGCCGCCACGACAGCCAAATCCACGTCAGGCCGGTGCAGCCTAACAAGAGACAACGTAGCTTTCACTCCTGCGATGAGCTGTTGTCGCACCAACTCCTTGACATTGCTCACGTTCCGAAACTTCGACAGAAGATCCGCAAGGCTTGTCGGCACGGCATCCAAAGGGAACATGACGTGCAGCACCGAGGCAAGCGATGCCTGCACTTGGCGGAGCACCCGCGAAACTTGATGAACACGATCCTGCACCGTCGCCAGGGCTATGGCGCGATCACGATCCATCCAGAAGAAGCTGCCGGCCTCCATGTCCTGTTGAGTCAAGCAATTGACCCGAACAGCGACACACTCTTTTTCTTCCCTCGGAGCAAGATTTGCACCTGCAATAATCGGACAACATAAGAGTAAGGCCAGCAGGCTCACCAGAATAACAGAGCTACAGCTCGACCAAAGAACAACTTACATTGCAGCTGCTCGGACAGACGGACCAACTCCGCCATCAAGTACTCCTCTCTGGCTGCGCCACGATCAGCCTTGGACTTCCAAACATCGGCATGACCGCGTAGCCCGAGCAACTCCCTCTCTAGACTGCGCACACGATCCCGAAGGAAAGTAAGCTGCGAGGAATCATCCAAGTATAGGCGCAACGGCGTTGTGGATGGGGCGTCAACAGGGCGAGCACCCGAAGGAACCTAGAGCGGCAGCAAAAGAAAGGAACACAAACATTCAGCCAAGGATGGAGCACAACTCAGAGAAATTCATTGAATATATAAAGCCACTACGTGGCACAAGGATGGTGTCCTTCAAGATATTTACAGCAAAAGCAGACTACAAACTACCCTACGTCTACAACGCCTAAGATGCGGCACCCTGAGTCGCCTTGGAGCCGGACTGCCTAGCTTTGGCCCCGCCCTGCTGCCGCAGGGCATACTCCGACAACAAATCAATGAGCTTGGGCCCATATCGCTTGCAGCGAGCAGAATAGGCAGCAAAGGCTACCTCGGATCCATCCACAGTCGTCGGCATCCGGGAAGTGATCTGGGGCAGATCCAGCTCCGCTCCAGCTGCTAAGGCCATCGCCAGCCCGACGGACGCGCCAATGCCCTTCTGCTTGCGCTTGTACGCTGCAGGCGCTTCGGCTGACAGAGCCTCTGCCAGAGCATCCACATCATCGAGGGCCGTGCCCTTAGGAACAAACTCCTTGTAAAAACGGCCAAGGACCTCCTTCGCCTTGGCAAGGGAGCCGACGACGGTGCTACAGCGGTCTTCGACTGCCACAGTAGCATCATCTAGAGCACTCCCGTGCTCTAGAGCACCGCGGTCGAACTCGATGCCTGCGGCATCTGAGACAAACAACAAATAAGAAGGAAGACATGAAGAATAGCAGTATAGAAGAAGATACAAGGCATGAAGAAACAAGCACAAATCTAGTACTCACCCGAAATAGCCTTGGCAGCAGCCATGAGCTTCGCCGCCACCTCTTTTTCGCGAGCAGCCGCTACCGTGGCCAGCTGCTCCTCACGATCTGCGGTTTCCTGCTGCAGACGCTCTTTCTCTTCGGCTGCCCTAGTCAGCTCTAGCTCAAGGCGTTCTTTCGCACCAACGGCGGCTCCGGCCTTCTGCTCCGATTGGCCAAGACTCTTCTTGAGAGCGTCAACCTCACGGAGAGACTTGTTATGCTCCTCTGCACTCAAAACAACCAAGTGTCAAAGAACTAATCCAGGATACATAAGAGAAAGTCAGATAGATACCTTGAAGCTGCCGAAGGTTCGCCTCCAGCACCAGGCGCTCTTGCACAAGCCGCTTGTCCTCTTGCACAAAAGGCTGCAGAAAAAGAAATGTCAGTAAGAAAAGGGCTTGGGGGCTACGCCCAACACAAAGGAGTAAAAACAAGATTCGCACACGAAGATACTCGGGGGCTCCCCCCATGAGGCAGGAAAAACTTACATGCTCTGATGACGACCCCGAAGGACAGCCTGCGAAATTCTGAGGCGCAACCACCTGCACCTCCTGCAATGGAGTATCCGGAGCCGCGCCACCCGAAGTCGCCACCGTTTGAGGAGGAGGAGACGCAATTTTCGACTCCCCCATCATATCCCGCGCGCCATCACTAGAGGAATCGCGGGAAGAATGCCTGCATATGAACCAATCAGCACGAGTGCAAAAATCATGAAGGAACAAGGATAATAGTACAACAAGAAACTTACGAGCCCAGTGAGCTCAGGTCAAAGACAAGAGGAGTCTTTCGGGCTCTCTTCTCCTCTTTCTTCTCTTCCTTCTTCTCCTCCTTTTTCTCTTCCTTCTTCCGCTTCGCTGGCGGGTGCGGCGCTACAGCGCACACAGGAATGGCAGGAATGGGAAAGGAAGAACCTCCATGAACATCACTATGACGCTCAAGGCCCAGAGGGTTTCTGGGAGTCGGAGGAGTCAATGCATCCGAAGACTCGCTAGAGCTCCGTGATCGCTTGCGCGTATGACCCTCACTCGATTCATCGACATCCTCCACCGGGGATCGCACCGACGACAGCTCGGACACGGACTCAACCACTTCATTATCCGGGGCATTCGGATAATTTTCGGGCAATGGCGGTACCATGCCCGTCACTTTGAAGCTCTGCAAGATGAGAAGGAACTTTGTTAGCAAACAAAGGAAACAACTACACAGCCGACCAAAAAGCACTACGTGCACAAATCTACACCTGTGGTATGGCCAACGTCGAAGAAAATGGAGGAGTTAGCGATTTCCCCGGGATTTCTTCTCCGGCCTTGAACTTCAGCAGCACGTGAAGGGCCCTGTCAAGATCCCCCTCGGATATTTTCTCAGTCGAAACCCTCGTCGGATCACGGCGCCCAGAATAAAGAAACATCGGGTGCGCCCTCGCCTGGAGAGGCTGCACCCGACGCTCAAGAAACGTCTGGATGATGTCCACACCGTTCACCTCCTTCTCAGGAATCAGCTGGAGATCCTCCACCCGACGGTACAGGGCCTCTATCTCCGCCACCTCACCGTCCAAGATTTGGTTTTTCCAAGACCTTTTCGGCTCAATCATTTGGGAGGGGTCAAAGGGAACAAGACCAAAATCTTGCCCGGGCGCTACGGAGTCGCGGATATAAAACCATCGCCTCCGCCAGTACAGGACAGATTTGGACATGGAAAAAGAAAAGAAGAGAAGATTGGGACTAAGGGAGATGATGCAACCCCCAATAGGATATACACCATCCGAACCAGATTGCCTTTTCACGGAATAGAGCTTCCGGAAGAGGCCAAAGTGCGGCTCAATGCCAAGCCAACACTAGCAAAAAGTGATAAAACACGCAATGTGGAGAAGAGAATTAGGAGACAGATGATGAAGCTGAATCCCATAGAAGAAGAGCAGTCCACGGAGGAAGTTGTGGACTGGAAAAGACAACCCACGCATAACGAAGGCGAGAAACATAACCCGATACCCAGGCGGGGGACGGGGGATTACCTCATTGCCGGGGAGTTTAACGGCCTCCCTGTCCTCCGGGATCAAGTACCGCTCGCGAAGCTTGCGAAGATCGCTCTCCCGCGTCTCTGATCGCCGCTAGCCACCGTCGGTGACGCGAGTAGCGGCAACGCCTTTCTTTCCTCCGGCGGCGCTGGCCCCAACTGCAGATGATGATTTCTTTGTTTTCCCCATTGCGCTAAGCGGCGCTGGTGGCGAAAACACAGAAAGAACGATGGGAATGTGGAAGGAAATAACAAGACACATCAAGAATCGCTAGCGCACAAGGAGGCAGTGAACACAAGAACTGGTGCGGTGAAAACAAACCGCAGATTTCCCCAATGATTATAACACCGAAGACGATGCATGGCAGCCGTTCATCCAGAAGACCTAATGCCAACGGCAGATCTAGCTATACACGTGCCAACATCACAACGAACCGTTGTTACCACGCTGTCCACTACGCGCAGAAATCGAGGAGACGCCGTAATTATCTCCACGGCCCGCGTGACCGGTCAATTCAAAGTCAGCAAGTGTGACCCATGTTCGTCCAGTCAAGTCATCTCTGGCGTAGCAGACGCTTGAGGTTATCGATCGTCAGCACTGATGTCATCAAAAGCTATACTAGCACAAACTACGATTCTTCGGCTCCACAGCTAAGAGCTAAAAGTACTCACTCGAATCTTCGATTCGACTAAATACTTGGGGGCTACTCCTATCAGGAGCGCTGACTGCGCACCCGGAAGATGAATAACGACAAAGTATTTCTTCGAGTCTGCGACTCCACTACGGACTCGGGGGCTACTCCCATAGGGAGGATGGATTTAATCATCCGAAAATTTTTGAGTCCCACGGACCTAGCAACTGAACAATGCTCGAACTAAAGTCTCCGCTCGAGTCTACGACTCGAACAGACACTCAGGGACTACTCCCACAGGGAGCGCTGGTCGCGCACCCTATGAATTCTTCGACTGCGATCCTTCGGATCAGAATGCAAAAACTTTTCGGCAACTCTGCCCCATCAAAAAAGCTGAGTGAGCAATGATCTACTCGGCCACCCGAAACACCTCCGCGGTGACAAACATTCGGATGATGTGTCTGCGACACAAAGATAAGACCTGCAGATATCATCTGATGGCCTGGCAACGCACCCGACTGCGCTCTGCTAGTATGAATCTGTGCTAGCAGGTGCCATGAAAAATCCCGACGGTCGCGTTGGGTACATCAATTAAAATTCACTGGAATTCTACTCCTATAAGTCCTCCGCGGCCTGAGTCGAATTACGCCAGCATATATTCCAGTTTCGAGTTGAGGGACTCGAACCTGAAGAAGCTCGTGTTGTTTCGTCCTAAGACAGTTAACTGACCCTGATCCGTCGGGTGAGTCAGGCACACGCATCGAAAATCCCTACGCATATATACTATTAATACATAGTCCCACCCGAAGGATTGAAGAGTTCTCAGCCGAATCTACGATTCGACTGATCACTCGGGGGCTACTGACATGGTTATACCCTACGGGTACATGACTTCAGCATACCTGGTCTAGCCCGAGGAAGGCCCACAGCAGACATACGCTGGCCCATGAAGATTTTCGGGTGACCAAGGCCCATGACGCCTTCGAATCCTTGGAGAGCAAGACTAGCATAGATAGAAAATTCAAAGGGGTAAAACCCTAGAACTTGTAACCGACTAGGACTATGCCCGGGACCTGCCTAAGTCTATATAAAGGCCAGGAGGGCACGTCCTAAATCTCTCTCGCAATCTCGACTCATACTTTCGCACGCACCTCCACTCCAGATCGAATCTGCGCACCCTGTAACCTTCGGTTCCGCCGTAATCAAGAGCAGACAAGCAGGAGTAGGGTTTTCCCTCCGGGGGCCTAAACCTGGGTAAATCTCGTGTCCCCAGGTTGCTTGTCTGTTAACCGTTCCATGATCTCCAGCATCCCCATCTTCGCCAAAACCAAGTCCATAACAATAGGAATTGATGAGATCAAACCTCGTCACCTAGTTTTCCGGGAAACCCTAATTCACCATAACTCGCATCCGGCTTAGGCGAAGCCCTGCAGGATCTTCCCTCTACTTCCGACACCACACCGTCGTGCTGCCGGAATCGCGAGGGAGAACTACAACCTCCGCTTCCTGCTGGAACAAGGGAGAGGAAGGTCTTCATCGAGTACCGAACGTGTAACCGACTGTGAAAACGCTGCCAGAACGCAGCGCCGGAAGGATCGTCTACGCGATCTTGAGATCGGCAAGTGTACGACTACATCACCCACGAGAATCCGCTCTCGTTAACCGCTTTAAAATCTTTAAGGGTAAGTTCCTCTATCGACTCGTTGCTACAATCTAGTAGATAGGTCTTGATTTGTTTGTGTGCATGCGATAGAATTTTTTTGTTTTCCATGCTACGAACCCTTGATCTGAAGGGCGTCCACTTGGATCTGCATCATCACCATTTTCTGGTCATCATCACCTTTTCACATGCGTCTCAATAGTATTTTGATTCTAAGGCTACACAGAGCAAGTGGAAGTTTAACTTAATTTAGAGTACACAACAATACTTTCCCCGATCGATCGTTTCTAGCTCTTGTGCTCTTCAAATGTATCCACTTCTCTATATGAGTGCTATATATGCTCAGTTCTATCTTTGGGCCACTACTGCATCGCTCATTTTTTGCATCCGTTGCTCGATCCAGGTTTTTTCCCATTGCTGGACCCAGATCTGGATCGCAGTTTCTAATTTGAGCTAGCTCGTTCAGAAGACCACCTGAGTACAAGTCAAGTCTCAATTCGGTATTCAGATCCTTGTTTCCATCATTCACATTTCGGCTCTTCTTGATTAACTTACCTCTTAATATGTTCTAACTGGTTATCTATTTTTTGCAGATAAAAGCATGGAAGAACAAAATATTTTAGAGAAAATACTTCAGGGGAGCATGGAGCCAACATATCTGCCCTTGGAACTTTTACGGGAGATAACTGACGGATTTTCAGAAGATAGAATTATCGGTGAAGGTGGATTTGGAAGCGGTCTACAAGGTAATTAAATTCCACTTTCTGTAACTTTTTTCATAACACTTAAGCATATCGACTTCAGTATCAAAGGTTAGTATTTCGGTGATTTATGCCGTTAACCCATTCCCTCGTATTGCCCATGTTATTCGTCTAAGAACATTGTATACTGCAAACTTGATGTAATTTAAAGGCTCAAGACAAATATCAAACAGGGTATCGTTGGAAACAGAAATGTTGCTGTGAAGAGGATTAGGAGCAACATGACTGTCGACGACAAGCTTTTTCATCGTGAGGCCAAAAGCTTGATGGAAGTTAACCATCAAAATGTCGTCCGGTTTCTTGGCTTATGTTCTCATACAATTGAGACAACAATGAAAAACCCCGAATCCGGAGGATATATTTTGGCTGAGATACGAGAAAGATTGCTATGTTTTGAGTATATCGGCAACGGGAGCCTTGATAAGAAAATTACCGGTACAATAATGCTGCATTCATCGTTCATTCTTCTTCTTATTACACCAAATAATGACCCAGAAATGAAATTATTGTACTTGAAATTTCATATAAATATCTTGTTATTTCTCCCAGATGAATTAAGAGGCCTCGAACGGGACAAAAGATACGAAATCATCAAAGGAACATGCACTGGTTTGCATTATCTACACGTGGACACAAGTGTATTCTTCATATGGACCTGAAGCCGGCCAATATACTATTAGATAATAACTTGCTGCCCAAGATCACAGATTTTGGTCATTCACGACCCCAAGAAAACTCACAAACCATCAGCACAAATATTTTATTCTCACTGTAAGCTACAAATCGATACAACAAATCTACATGTACTTCGCATATCTATTTTTTCATGTCATACTTTGTTTGAAACTTCCATTTTTTGGTGCAGAGGATATTGTGCTCAAGAGAACATGTTTGGTGGTGGTAGGATGATTGTGCAGTCAGACATGTACAACTTGGGCATCATAATCATCGAAATAGTCACCGGAAATAAGGGTATTCCCAATACTAATGATAACATAAGAGTCACGTTAATTCACAATGCATACAGAAATATGTGAAAACTTTGCCTTCACCTGTTCTCATTCTTTGCCTAATTGGTTTGTATTGCAAATTTGTGTTCTATGTAGTTAAATTCGTACAAATAACAAAATAGATAATACTAGCTTGCTCTCGTTGAGACACATCACTTGGAAAGTATTTGACCTATCTACATTTCATCTTCCTTCAAATTTGTTTTACTTGATTGCACCACCTACGAAATCTTATGTGTCCACAATTGACCTAGTAGTCGGCAAGGATGCAAAATGGAAAAAATTAGGGTAATATCTGTCCCTATTTAGTTCGCTCAAATGATCATAATTTCTAGAAATCACATAATTATTATTAGATAGCTCATTTGATTGAACTATATATAGAGGGTTAGAGAGTACCATGTACCATAATGGACCAGAATTTGCACCACTAGTCACCAGGCCAAAAATAATTAATCTCTCCATTCTTCTGCCTAGTATGAGGAGCATACTTATAATCTGCCTAGTATGACTATGAGGAGCATAATTATAATATTTATGCGCAGAAGCATACATAGTATCTGTTTATTTTTTTACACACTTTAGGGGAACCCCTTGGACAAGTAAAATTTTCTAAAAAGTGGTGCTCCCTCATTAGCTTCTCGGGTTATTTTTTTCACATAAAACAAAATATAAAAAATACAATAACTTTTGAATCAAGCAACCAAATTATGAACGTTTTTCTTATGGTATGAATGGTAACAAGACCCGTGGTTGGATGGTTTGGAGGACAGTGGTACCTCCAGCCCATTAGACTTCAAACCCAAGGTTGGGCGTTTTGGTGTCTCATAAAAGGCAGAATGTTCTTCAGTGGGACATGACGTTCATGTCGACAACAATGCGTCTGTAGTGACTTCGTCAATCTGAAGAACCGCCAGATCAGTTTCTCAGACTTAGTCTTTCGAGTGTGCTCATAGGGGCAAGATGTGCGTGTGTGCATTTATAAGGGTGAGTGTATTATACGCATTCTGAGAGTCTACATTTATATTGGGTCTTGAGAAAAAAACCATTTTTATATATTCACCTAAAATTTGGTTATTATCCTAGTGCAAGTCGGAGCAACGACTAGCATGTGATGCACTTAGTGTTGTTTCCAATGAATGGGGACTACAACCTACGTCTCCATATCTTTTTATAAATATGGAAAGAGGGTGTTGAAAGGCATCGTGACTCCTCGCATTATGTAGATGTTGTTACATCAGAATTTAACTTGACAACCTATTGATTACAAGAAATAAGCTTTCAGCACAATTTTGTCTGATTCGATTTCATTTTGATATGAACATGAAAATTTGTTTCTAAAAATTAGTAAATACCCCATAAGACAAATTAAATTAGTGTGGATCACTCCGCATAGACATCACTGCACTGGGTCCTCTCTTTAGTTTTGCATATCAAGCGTGCATGTCGATTATTGGTAGTGCTATGCTTTACTTGCTATTTTGTCAAACAAAATGACATTTGAATTTTTTGTTCTGTTGTATATTATTTGTTGAAAAGAATTGAAAATTATTTAGATAAAATATCTTGGTATTAATGTAGATACTGAGAAGATGGAGGCATAGTGTGGCATATCGCAAAACCACTACTAGAAAATCGCGTTGTTTTTGTGCATTGCATCATCATGACCGCATGCTCATGTCATCATACCGCATTGCATTTGAGCATCGTCATCATCTTGCATTTTGCTTGCATAAAACTATTCTCGGAAAAACCTATTTTGTTTTCTAAACGCCCCGTCTTGTTCAAACATAAAACCCGGGTCTCCGGATTATTTTGTTTTGTCTGCCAACGATTTGCAAAAGCCTCGTTTGAAATAAATAAATTGTTTCATTATTTTTAGGGGGCAGCCGAACCGGGCCGATCTGACCCAGTTGGCCACCCCAGTACAAACCAGCCTACCCAGAATCCTAAAACTACCCAGTCCTAGTCTACCCAAACCCCCTCCACCTCACCCCACCCAATGCCCTCTCGCCACCTCACCTCTCCTCTCTCCCCCACCCAATCCCACGCTGCCACCTCAACCACACCACTCCCTCCCTCTTCCCCTGACCACCCTACCCACACACTCAGCACACACACGCGACACACACAACACACACAGACGCACGCCACAGCCCCACCACACCCCCACCAACTCCGGGCCTGGCCCCACCCCAAGCCCCACCTGCCCGCGGTCCCACCCCTACCGACGCGGCCGCTCTCGCTTTCTTCCCCTCGTCTCCCCCGCACCCTCCCTCTCCTTTGGTTCCTCCGCCGCCACCAGGCCGCCTCCCTCCCCTCCGGCCGTCGCCCCGAAGTCGGCGCCGCCGCGCTTCCCCCATCTCCCTCTCCTCCCGCGACCCCCGCCCCCGCACGACCCTTCTTCCTCCCCTCCGGCGCCTGCCTCCCCGACCTCGCCGTCCTCGCCCTCCGGTGCCGCCTTCCCCCGGCGCCGCGGCGACCTCGCCCGCCTCCGTCAACAACCGCCGCCGCCGCCGCCTGGCTCTCCTCCCGCCTACCCGCGACCCAAGCCACCATCGGCGGCTGCCCTCTCCTCTGCAAGTCCCGGCGCCGGCCTCCTCCTCCCGCGTCCGCGAGCGCCGCCAAGCTCGCCCTCATCCCCCGCTCGGCACCGCCTTCTCCGGCCGCGCCCGGTGCCTCCTACCTCGCTGCCCGCTCCCAGCATCTCCCCGTCGAAGGCTATGCACTGCCTCTGCAAGTGCCTGCCCCCGCCTCCTTCGTCTGCGAACCAGGACGCCATGCCTCGCCTCGGTTCCGCGCTCAGCTTCTAGGCCACGATGCTCTGCCTCCCAGCCGTCGAGGGCGACACCGAGGCCTCTCAGCTCTAATCCTTGGTGCCTGCGGGTGAGGCCCTGCTGAAGTGATGTCCGTTCTTCTATCTAAGCTCCGCACACAAGCTGTTTGAGACCAGCGTTATCTCACCTTCCAGTACAAGATGCCCTGCACCCGTTTTGTTTCGTGCCGATACCAACAAGGCGGAGAACTCTGACAAAGCGACAAGATCTGCAGTGCCCTTCGAGGGACCGAGAGGAGAACCCGAAGGCCACCGACGGTGAACCCCGAGACCTTCGACACGATGATGCCTACTTCCAAGATCTCCGGCATGGATCGAAAAGTTCCCCGAAGACCAAACCCTCGGCATGTCAAGATCGCCTTCCTGAATGCCATGCTCTTCTACACGGAACGCCAAGACCGTATACCCCGAAGACCGAACCCTGGCGCGTCAAGTTCTCCTTCCCGGATTCAAGGGCTCCGACCTGGTGCGACAAGTACTTCCTCGAGGATGCCAAGTTCTGCATCTCGAACGACAAGACCGACCCGATACACGGACCCGACAAGGTCTTCGCAACGACAAGAACGACATCGACCAGGGCGAGTCCGATGTGCCCCCGACGCCACACCAAGTCCTTCTTCCCGGAACGCCAAGTTCTCCTCTTGTATCCGAACCTCGCCGATCCCGTCGAACCCTGAGACCGAACCCCGAACCCCAGAACCCCAAGATCGTCGATACCCCTCAATGTGTGACCCCTTTCTCGAGCCCTATTTTATAAATGTTATATCAAATTGTTGCATATTAAATTGTCATACTCGCATCTCATGTGGTTTGGGGGCCTTATGCCGATTCACTTCATAACTAAATATGGGATCCATATGAGGGCAAATCTAGTCTTATATTGGTCCCATTTAAATTTGGGTAGCGAACCGGTGCTATCTTTTGCCATGTTAAGACAACATTTAAATTGTGGGGTATCTAAAAAACATGAACTTAATAAATAATTGTCGGGACCCCGGTTCCGCTTAATATGATCTAAATGCATCGCACCTTTGCCATGTCATACATCATACATGCATCATGCCCGATCTTCTGCCGTAGTATTAAATAGTGCATCCGGTGTTTCTTCTAGTGTTTTGCTTCTTCGCGGATAAGGCCGTTGAGTTGATGTGAGCTTCGCCCCGATCTTCGGATGAACCTTCGGCAATGTTTTCAGGCGAGCATCCCCCCCTTTCTGCCTATCTTACTTTTATAGTATTTATTCCCTCCTGTTGATCTATTGCTATCTGTGTGGCGATGCTCTAGTTTTCGTACCCGTGATATCCCTTGCAGCCTCATATCGCCTTGGACACATCCCATTACCTATTGATTGGTAGATAGTTGGTCTTGCGCGTCGTAGTCGCTTGCTCAAGTGCTGTTGTGTGTCGTCATGTACCTCAGTTGTTGGAGTATTGCCGCATGCTTAATGTTGGAGATGATCTTGGCTTTAATTACCTTTTACTTTAATTACTGTTTAATAACTAAAATTGAAGTAGGTAAGTAGAGGCACAGGTGGGCAATAGATGTTATTTGGTTGTTGCCCGTCCACTTGTGTCCCGTAGGACCCCGAGTTCTTGACACCTGTTCCGAGATCGAGCGCGCTAACCACAGGTGGGGTGTATGGGCACCCCCTTCGATTTAGTACCTGATTCCAAGTATTGTACTGGGGGCCACAAACTAGTTTGAGATTTTATTACTATCCTGTACTTATACCATGCTTTACTGCTTTATTTAAATTGTGCGATGTATAGCACACTGTACTGTTTAGGATTGCGGAATGTTTTCGCGGTATCGACAAGCCTAGCCACACTTTCGGGTTCCCAGTCGTTTACCGCCATTGGCGCAAACCCTAAGTCCGTCTCGGAGCCGGCCGACTTCGTTGCGGGTTCGACTTAGTGGGGTGGCCCCCCGTGCTTGCTTTGGGTCTGGGAAACGTCGTGTGCGAAACCCGGTCGACATACCGCTGGGTGTATGTTTTGTGATCTTGCATCTACCTGATCTGACAACAAGGGTGTAGGTGCGTGTGGATACTTTGGTGCACCCCTGCAGGGTTAAATCTTTTCGAGAAGCCGTGTCCGCGGTTATGGACGACTTGGAGCACAGTTCTCGATCATAGACAACTATAACTAAAGTTTACTGTTATAAACTGACTTGTATCCGATATGACTAGTAATCAGATTCAACTATAACGGAATGGATAATAAAAATGCCAAAAGCTGGTGGATCTGTGGTGATCTGTGTCATACTATACCTGCCTAGTAAGTATTGCAACTCCAATGGAATATGATAAAAGTGCCAACAACTGCTGGTTTTTGGGTTCTCTCATGCTAATTGTATCTGACTAGTAAGTGTCGCAACTACAATGGAATGGTTAACTAAAAGTGCTCACTGCTTATTTATCTCAGGATAACCATTTATACCTGACTAGTAATTGCTGCAACGATAACTGAATAAATAAAACTGCCAACTGTGTGAGTTCCTCGGTTGACTTCCTCGTTTGGTCTCGAGGGGGAATACCAGGATGGGTATGTTTGGTGGTAGAATCAGGTTGGTTCCGAATAGGTCTTTCTTATCCCTCTCTGATAGCCGACAGTATGTCGAGTCTCTATAGGTTGTTTTGTGCATGCTGCGCTGTCGCTTCAGTCCACCATACCTATGTAGGCGAGGACCGCCGAATTCTAGCCTCGCCGTGTACTGGCCTCAGTACTGACCGCTCTCTCTTTTTCCTTTGCCCTTTGTCGGCACCCCTTTTGTTTGAGCAGGTTTTGAGATCGACGTCGTTAGCAGGGTTACCCTTCCGGCTTGGCCTGGGCAGGGTTATGGACGCCATTGGTTATTCTTTAGGGCTCTTAGCCCCATTTGCATCTTGTCCGTAGTCGGACGCTCCATCGTTTTCAAGGTGATTTGGATCTTTGTATCGTATATTTGTATTCTTGACTCATGGAGTCACTGTTGTATATATTTCTGTTCTGTGGGTCCCATCGAGGACTGTTGTGTAATGTTATTACTTCGTTTTCCACCCGCACGGAAGTGCCTGGTGGGCACCTTTGAATCGTTTCTATGCAGGTTTGGCGGGAATCGCTAAAACTTGCATAGGGTCGATTCTGAGGGTGTTATAGAGTGGTATCAGAGCTCAGCAGTTGCGATACCCCACAAGTCCAGCCTGTAGGATAACCTAGCTAACGGCCGAAGTAGAGTGTCAAAAACATTTTTGCAAAATCGGTTGGATAGTTCTGATTAGGTATGATTTTACTCCTTACCCCTCTGCTGTTCTCCTCTCACCTCTACGTGTTTTTAAACCCCTCTCCTCTCTCTCTTCGAGTCCAGGTTTTCTCGTGGTTGGGTTTCCGTCGTACCTTCAGGGTTTCGCTTCCTCCTTTGATAACGGTGTTCTACCATCCGGTGTTCATGCTATCTGAGGAATCTGTCTTCTGTGGTACCATCCTTTGCTCCTTGTTGTGCCTTCCGTTGTGTTCTGACGTGACGACATCATCTACGCCAGATCCGATGCAAAGTATGCATTTATCCTCTGTTTCCGAACCTCGATTGTCGAGATCTTCAGTTTGAATTCCGAGAATGGTTGCACGCTTTTCTACTGATTGTGCAGAGTAATAGTTTGGGTGCGTGATGGATTGGCCCCCATGCCGACTACTCATTCTATTCGCTTGTGTACATTGAAGTGGATGAGAATGCATCGGTTCTCTCTTTCTATCGAAGCTAGAGGTGGCTTTATTGTTGATACCTCTGCCTTCGCCTTTTTGTTTCCGGAGTGTTCTCTCAGCGATCACGGACCACGACCTCTTGTTAGTGGTGTCGCGAGGATCTACACGAAGCGAGAAGATTCAGATCGCCGCCCTTCTTCCCGATACCATGAGGCGGATCTCGAGGGCGAGATCCATTGTTAGTGGTGTCGAATTGTGGCATCCCGCAAAACCACTACTAGAAAATCGCGTTTTTTTTGTGCATTGCATCATCATGACCGCATGCTCATGTCATCATGCCGCATTGCATTTGAGCATCGTCATCATCTTGCATTTTGCTTGCATAAAACTATTCTCGAAAAAACCTATTTTGTTTTCTAAACGCCCCGTCTTGTTCAAACACAAAACCCGGGTCTCCGGATTATTTTGTTTTGTCTGCCAACGATTTGCAAAAGCCCCGTTTGGAATAAATAAATTGTTTCATTATTTTTAGGGGGCAGCCGAACCGGGCCGATCCGACCTAGTTGGCCACCCCCAGTACAAACCAGCCTACCCAGAATCCTAAAACTACCCAGTCCTAGTCTACCCAAACCCCCTCCACCTCACCACACCCAATGCCCTCTCGCCACCTCACCTCTCCTCTCTCCCCCACCCAATCCCACGCTGCCACCTCAACCACACCACTCCCTCCCTCTTCCCCTGAACACCCCACCCACACACTCAGCACACACACGCGACACACACAACACACACAGACGCACGCCACAGCCCCACCACACCCCCACCAACTCCGGGCCTGGCCCCACCCCAAGCCCCACCTGCCCGCGATCCCACCCCCACCGATGCGCCCGCTCTCGCTTTCTTCCCCTCGTCTCCCCCGCACCCTCCCTCTCCTCAGGTTCCTCCGCCGCCACTAGGCCGCCTCCCTCCCCTCCGGCCGTCGCCCCGGAGCCGGCGCCGCCGCGCTGCCCCCATCTCCCTCTCCTCCCGCGACCCCCGCCCCCGCTCGCCCCGCACGACCCTTCTTCCTCCCCTCCGGCGCCTGCCTCCCCGACCTCGCCGTCCTCGCCCTCTGGTGCCGCCTTCCCCCGGCGCCGCGGCGACCTCGCCCGCCTCCGTCAACAACCGCCGCCGCTGCCGCCTGGCTCTCCTCCCGCCTACCCGCGAGCCAAGCCACCATCGGCGGCTACCCTCTCCTCTGCAAGTCCTGGCGCCGGCCTCCTCCTCCCGCGTCCGCGAGCGCCACCAAGCTCGCCCTCATCCTCCGCTCGGCACCGCCTTCTCCGGCCGCGCCCGGTGCCTCCTACCTCGCTGCCCGCTCCCAGCATCTCCCCGTCGAAGGCTCTGCACTGCCTCTGCAAGTGCCTACCCCCGCCTCCTTCGTCTGCGAACCAGGACGCCATGCCTCGCCTCGGTTCCGCGCTCAGCTTCTAGGCCACGATGCTCTGCCTCCCAGCCGTCGAGGGCGACACCGAGGCCTCTCAGCTCTAATCCTTGGTGCCTGCGGGTGAGGCCCTGCTGAAGTGATGTCCGTTCTTCTATCTAAGCTCCGCACACAAGCTGTTTGAGACCAGCGTTATCTCACCTTCCAGTACAAGATGCCCTGCACCCGTTTTGTTTCGTGCCGATACCAACAAGGCGGAGAACTCTGACAAAGCGACAAGATCGGCAGTGCCCTTCGAGGGACCGAGAGGAGAACCCGAAGGCCACCGACGGTGAACCCCGAGACCTTCGACACGATGATGCCTACTTCCAAGATCTCCGGCATGGATCGAAAAGTTCCCCGAAGACCAAACCCTCGGCATGTCAAGATCGCCTTCCTGAATGCCATGCTCTTCTACACGGAAAGCCAAGACCGTATACCCTGAAGACCGAACCCTGGCGCGTCAAGTTATCCTTCCCGGATTCAAGGGCTCTGACCTGGTGCGACAAGTACTTCCTCGAGGATGCCAAGTTCTGCATCTCGAACGCCAAGACCGACCCGATACACGGACCCGACAAGGTCTTCACAACGACAAGAACGACATCGACCAGGGCGAGTCCGATGTGCCCCCGACGCCACACCAAGTCCTTCTTCCCGGAACGCCAAGTTCTCCTCTTGTATCCGAACCTCGCCGATCCCGTCGAACCCTGAGACCGAACCCCGAACCCCGGAACCCCAAGACCGTCGAGACCCCTCAATGTGTGACTCCTTTCTCGAGCCCTATTTTATAAATGTTATATCAAATTGTTGCATATTAAATTGTCATACTCGCATCTCATGTGGTTTGGGGGCCTTATGCCGATTCACTTCATAACTAAATATGGGATCCATATGAGGGCAAATCTAGTCTTATATTGGTCCCATTTAAATTTGTGTAGCGAACCGGTGCTATCTTTTGCCATGTTAAGACAACATTTAAATTGCGGGGTATCTAAACAACATGAACTTAATAAATAATTGTCGGGACCTCGGTTCCGCTTAATATGATCTAAATGCATCGCACCTTTGCCATGTCATACATCATACATGCATCATGCCCGATCTTCTGTCGTAGTATTAAATAGTGCATCCGGTGTTTCTTCTAGTGTTTTGCTTCTTCGCGGATAAGGCCGTTGAGTTGATGTGAGCTTCGCCCCGATCTTCGGATGAACCTTCGGCAATTTTTTCAGGCGAGCATCTCCCCCTTACTGCCTATCTTACTTTTATAGTATTTATTCCCTCCTGTTGATTTATTGCTATCTGTGTGGCGATGCTCTAGTTTTCGTACCCGTGATATCCCTTGCAGCCTCATATCGCCTTGGACAAATCCCATTACCTATTGATTGGTAGATAGTTGGACTTGCGCGTCGTAGTCGCTTTCTCAAGTGCTGTTGTGTGTCGTCATGTACCTCAGTTGTTGGAGTATTGCCGCATGCTTAATGTTGGAGATGATCTTGGCTTTAATTACCTTTTACTTTAATTACTGTTTAATAACTAAAATTGAAGTAGGTAAGTAGAGGCACAGGTGGGCAATAGATGTTATTTGGTTGTTGCCCGTCCACTTCTGTCCCGTCGGACCCCGAGTTCTTGACACCTGTTCCGAGATCGAGCGCGCTAACCACAGGTGGGGTGTATGGGCACCCCCTTCGATTTAGTACCTGATTCCAAGTATTGTACTGGGGGCCACAAACTAGTTTGAGATTTTATTACTATCCTGTACTTATACCATGCTTTACTGCTTTATTTAAATTGTGCGATGTATAGCACACTGTACTGTTTAGGATTGCGGAGTGTTTTCGCGGTATCGACAAGCCTAGCCACACTTTCGGGTTCCCAGTCGTTTACCGCCATTGGCGCAAACCCTAAGTCCATCTCGGAGCCGGCCGACTTCGTTGCGGGTTCGACTTAGTGGGGTGGCCCCCCGTGCTTGCTTTGGGTCTGGGAAACGTCGTGTCCGAAACCCGGTCGACATACCGCTGGGTGTATGTTTTGTGATCTTGCATCTACCTGATCCGACAACAAGGGTGTAGGTGCGTGTGGATACTTTGGTGCACCCCTCCAGGGCTAAATCTTTTCGAGAAGCCATGTCCGCGGTTATGGACGACTTGGAGCACAGTTCTCGATCATAGACAACTATAACTAAAGTTTACTGTTATAAACTGACTTATATCCGATATGACTAGTAATCAGATTCAACTATAACGGAATGGATAATAAAAATGCCAAAAGCTGGTGGATCTGTGGTGATCTGTGTCATACTATACCTGCCTAGTAAGTATTGCAACTCCAATGGAATATGATAAAAGTGCCAACAACTGCTGGTTTTTGGGTTCTCTCATGCTAATTGTATCTGACTAGTAAGTGTCGCAACTACAATGGAATGGTTAACTAAAAGTGCTCACTGCTTATTTATCTCAGGATAACCATTTATACCTGACTAGTAATTGCTGCAACGATAACTGAATAAATAAAACTGCCAACTGTGTGAGTTCCTCGGTTGACTTCCTCGTTTGGTCTCGAGGGGGAATACCAGGATGGGTATGTTTGGTGGTAGAATCAGGTTGGTTCCGAATAGGTCTTTCTTATCCCTCTCTGATAGCCGACAGTATATCGAGTCTCTATAGGTTGTTTTGTGCATGCTGCGCTGCCGCTTCAGTCCACCATACCTATGTAGGCGAGGACCGCCGAATTCTAGCCTCGCCGTGTACTGGCCTCAGTACTGACCGCTCTCTCTTTTTCCTTTGCCCTTTGTCGGCACCCCTTTTGTTTGAGCAGGTTTTGAGATCGACGTCGTTAGCAGGGTTACCCTTCCGGCTTGGCCTGGGCAGGGTTATGGACGCCATTGGTTATTCTTCAGGGCTCTTAGCCCCATTTGCATCTTGTCCGTAGTCGGACGCTCCATCGTTTTCAAGGTGATTTGGATCTTTGTATCGTATATTTGTATTCTTGACTCATGGAGTCACTGTTGTATATATTTCTGTTCTGTGGGTCCCATCGAGGACTGTTGTGTAATGTTATTACTTCGTTTTCCACCCGCACGAAAGTGCCTGGTGGGCACCTTTGAATCGTTTCTATGCAGGTTTGGCGGGAATCGCTAAAACTTGCATAGGGTCGATTCTGAGGGTGTTATAGAGTGGTATCAGAGCTCAGCAGTTGCGATACCCCACAAGTCCAGCCTGTAGGATAACCTAGCTAACGGCCGAAGTAGAGTGTCAAAAACATTTTTGCAAAATCGGTTGGATAGTTCTGATTAGGTATGATTTTACTCCTTACCCCTCTGCTGTTCTCCTCTCACCTCTACGTGTTTTTAAACCCCTCTCCTCTCTCTCTTCGAGTCCAGGATTTCTCGTGGTTGGGTTTCCGTCGTACCTTCAGGGTTTCGCTTCCTCCTTTGATAACGGTGTTCTACCATCCGGTGTTCATGATATCTGAGGAATCTGTCTTCTGTGGTACCATCCTTTGCTCCTTGTTGTGCCTTCCGTTGTGTTCTGACGTGACGACATCATCTACGCCAGATCCGATGCAAAGTCTGCATTTATCCTCTGTTTCCGAACCTCGATTGTCGAGATCTTCAGTTTGAATTCCGAGAATGGTTGCACGCTTTTCTACTGATTGTGCAGAGTAATAGTTTGGGTGCGTGATGGATTGGCCCCCATGCCGACTACTCATTCTATTCGCTTGTGTACATTGAAGTGGATGAGAATGCATCGGTTCTCTCTTTCTATCGAAGCTAGAGGTGGCTTTATTGTTGATACCTCTGCCTTCGCCTTTTTGTTTCCGGAGTGTTCTCTCAGCGATCACGGACCACGACCTCTTGTTAGTGGTGTCGCGAGGATCTACACGAAGCGAGAAGATTCAGATCGCCGCCCTTCTTCCCGGTACCATGAGGCGGATCTCGAGGGCGAGATCCATTGTTAGTGGTGTCGAATTGTGGCATCCCGCAAAACCACTACTAGAAAATCGCGTTGTTTTTGTGCATTGCATCATCATGACCGCATGCTCATGTCATCATGCCGCATTGCATTTGAGCATCGTCATCATCTTGCATTTTGCTTGCATAAAACTATTCTCGAAAAAACCTATTTTGTTTTCTAAACGCCCCGTCTTGTTCAAACACAAAACCCGGGTCTCCGGATTATTTTGTTTTGTCTGCCAACGATTTGCAAAAGCCCCGTTTGAAATAAATAAATTGTTTCATTATTTTTAGGGGGCAGCCGAACCGGGCCGATCCGACCCAGTTCGCCACCCCCAGTACAAACCAGCCTACCCAGAATCCTAAAACTACCCAGTCCTAGTCTACCCAAACCCCCTCCACCTCACCCCACCCAATGCCCTCTCGCCACCTCACCTCTCCTCTCTCCCCCACCCAATCCCACGCTGCCACCTCAACCACACCACTCCCTCCCTCTTCCCCTGAACACCCCACCCACACACTCAGCACACACACGCGACACACACAACACACACAGACGCACGCCACAGCCCCACCACACCCCCACCAACTCCGGGCCTGGCCCCACCCCAAGCCCCATCTGCCCGCGATCCCACCCCCACCGACGCGCCCGCTCTCGCTTTCTTCCCCTCGTCTCCCCCGCACCCTCCCTCTCCTCTGGTTCCTCCGCCGCCACCAGGCCGCCTCCCTCCCCTCCGGCCGTCGCCCCGGAGCCGGCGCCGCCGCGCTGCCCCCATCTCCCTCTCCTCCCGCGACCCCCGCCCCCGCTCGCCCCGCACGACCCTTCTTCCTCCCCTCCGGCGCCTGCCTCCCCGACCTCGCCGTCCTCGCCCTCTGGTACCGCCTTCCCCCGGCGCCGCGGCGACCTTGCCCGCCTCCGTCAACAACCGCCGCCGCTGCCGCCTGGCTCTCCTCCCGCCTACCCGCGAGCCAAGCCACCATCGGCGGCTACCCTCTCCTATGCAAGTCCTGGCGCCGGCCTCCTCCTCCCGCGTCCGCGAGCGCCACCAAGCTCGCCCTCATCCTCCGCTCGGCACCGCCTTCTCCGGCCGCGCCCGGTGCCTCCTACCTCGCTGCCCGCTCCCAGCATCTCCCCGTCGAAGGCTCTGCACTGCCTCTGCAAGTGCCTGCCCCCGCCTCCTTCGTCTGCGAACCAGGACGCCATGCCTCGCCTCGGTTCCGTGCTCAGCTTCTAGGCCACGATGCTCTGCCTCCCAGCCGTCGAGGGCGACACCGAGGCCTCTCAGCTCTAATCCTTGGTGCCTGCGGGTGAGGCCCTGCTGAAGTGATGTCCGTTCTTCTATCTAAGCTCCGCACACAAGTTGTTTGAGACCAGCGTTATCTCACCTTCCAGTACAAGATGCCCTGCACCCGTTTTGTTTCGTGCCGATACCAACAAGGCGGAGAACTCTGACAAAGCGACAAGATCTGCAGTGCCCTTCGAGGGACCAAGAGGAGAACCCGAAGGCCACTGACGGTGAACCCCGAGACCTTCGACACGATGATGCCTACTTCCAAGATCTCCGGCATGGATCGAAAATTTCCCCGAAGACCAAACCCTCGGCATGTCAAGATCGCCTTCCTGAATGCCATGCTCTTCTACACGGAAAGCCAAGACCGTATACCCCGAAGACCGAACCCTGGCGCGTCAAGTTCTCCTTCCCGGATTCAAGGGCTCCGACCTGGTGCGACAAGTACTTCCTCGAGGATGCCAAGTTCTGCATCTCGAACGCCAAGACCGACCCGATACACGGACCCGACAAGGTCTTCACAACGACAAGAACGACATCGACCAGGGCGAGTCCGATGTGCCCCCGACGCCACACCAAGTCCTTCTTCCCGGAACGCCAAGTTCTCGTCTTGTATCCGAACCTCGCCGATCCCGTCGAACCCTGAGACCGAACCCCGAACCCCGGAACCCCAAGATCGTCGAGACCCCTCAATGTGTGACCCCTTTCTCGAGCCCTATTTTATAAATGTTATATCAAATTGTTGCATATTAAATTGTCATACTCGCATCTCATGTGGTTTGGGGGCCTTATGCCGATTCACTTCATAACTAAATATGGGATCCATATGAGGGCAAATCTAGTCTTATATTGGTCCCATTTAAATTTGTGTAGCGAACCGGTGCTATCTTTTGCCATGTTAAGACAACATTTAAATTGCGGGGTATCTAAACAACATGAACTTAATAAATAATTGTCGGGACCTCGGTTCCGCTTAATATGATCTAAATGCATCGCACCTTTGCCATGTCATACATCATACATGCATCATGCCCGATCTTCTGCCGTAGTATTAAATAGTGCATCCGGTGTTTCTTCTAGTGTTTTGCTTCTTCGCGGATAAGGCCGTTGAGTTGATGTGAGCTTCGCCCCGATCTTCGGATGAACCTTCGGCAATGTTTTCAGGCGAGCATCTCCCCGTTTCTGCCTATCTTACTTTTATAGTATTTATTCCCTCCTGTTGATCTATTGCTATCTGTGTGGCGATGCTCTAGTTTTCGTACCCGTGATATCCCTTGCAGCCTCATATCGCCTTGGACAAATCCCATTACCTGTTGATTGGTAGATAGTTGGACTTGCGCGTCGTAGTCGCTTTCTCAAGTGCTGTTGTGTGTCGTCATGTACCTCAGTTGTTGGAGTATTGCCGCATGCTTAATGTTGGAGATGATCTTGGCTTTAATTACCTTTTACTTTAATTACTGTTTAATAACTAAAATTGAAGTAGGTAAGCAGAGGCACAGGTGGGCAATAGATGTTATTTGGTTGTTGCCCGTCCACTTGTGTCACGTAGGACCCCGAGTTATTGACACCTGTTCCGAGATCGAGCGCGCTAACCACAGGTGGGGTGTATGGGCACCCCCTTCGATTTAGTACCTGATTCCAAGTATTGTACTGGGGGCCACAAACTAGTTTGAGGTTTTATTACTATCCTGTACTTATACCATGCTTTACTGCTTTATTTAAATTGTGCGATGTATAGCACACTGTACTGTTTAGGATTGCGGAGTGTTTTCGCGGTATCGACAAGCCCAGCCACACTTTCGGGTTCCTAGTCGTTTACCGCCATTGGCGCAAACCCTAAGTCCGTCTCGGAGCCGGCCAACTTCGTTGCGGGTTCGACTTAGTGGGGTGGCCCCCCGTGCTTGCTTTGGGTCTGGGAAACATCGTGTCCGAAACCCGGTCGACATACCGTTGGGTGTATGTTTTGTGATCTTGCATCTACCTGATCCGACAACAAGGGTGTAGGTGCGTGTGGATACTTTGGTGCACCCCTGCAGGGTTAAATCTTTTCGAGAAGCCGTGTCCGCGGTTATGGACGACTTGGAGCACAGTTCTCGATCATAGACAACTATAACTAAAGTTTACTATTATAAACTGACTTCTATCCGATATGACTAGTAATCAGATTCAACTATAACGGAATGGATAATAAAAATGCTAACAGCTGGTGGATCTGTGGTGATCTGTGTCATACTATACATGCCTAGTAAGTATTGCAACTCCAATGGAATATGATAAAAGTGCCAACAACTGCTGGGTTTTGGATTATCTCATGCTAATTGTATCAGACTAGTAAGTGTCGCAACTACAACGGAATGGTTAACTAAAAGTGCTCACTGCTTATTTATCTCAGGATAACCATTTATACCTGACTAGTAATTGCTGCAACGATAACTGAATAAATAAAACTGCCAACTGTGTGAGTTCCTCGGTTGACTTCCTCGTTTGGTCTCGAGGGGGAATACCAGGATGGGTATGTTTGGTGGTAGAATCAGGTTGGTTCCGAATAGGTCTTTCTTATCCCTCTCTGATAGCCGACAGTATATCGAGTCTCTATAGGTTGTTTTGTGCATGCTGCGCTGCCGCTTCAGTCCACCATACCTATGTAGGCGAGGACCGCCGAATTCTAGCCTCGCCGTGTACTGACCTCAGTACTGACCGCTCTCTCTTTTTCCTTTGCCCTTTGTCGGCACCCCTTTTGTTTGAGCAGGTTTTGAGATCGACGTCGTTAGCAGGGTTACCCTTTCGGCTTGGCCTGGGCAGGGTTATGGACGGCATTGGTTATTCTTCAGGGCTCTTAGCCCCATTTGCATCTTGTCCGTAGTCGGACGCTCCATCGTTTTCAAGGTGATTTGGATCTTTGTATCGTATATCTGTATTCTTGACTCATGGAGTCGCTGTTGTATATATTTCTGTTCTCTGGGTCCCATCGAGGACTGTTGTGTAATGTTATTACTTCGTTTTCCACCCGCACGAAAGTGCCTGGTGGGCACCTTTGAATCGTTTCTATGCGGGTTTGGCGGGAATCGCTAAAACTTGCATAGGGTCGATTCTGAGGGTGTTACACATAGATGGAATAAATCAAAGAAGGGAACATCGCTGGAATACCACGGACAAGTGACTACATGCATAGAGATAGGGTCACTTTGCCAAAATATTGACCCATATGCACGTCCTTCTATCTCAGAAATAATGAGCAAGTTTGTTGAATTGGAAAGTATGGATAACTATAGAACGATTGCCCGTAATTCAACGGCTGGCCAGGTACAATATAATCTCACACATATGTTTCCTAGGACCTTTATCCAGATGGTGATTGTATACAACTTCCTCATCATGCAACACAAATTAAGTAATTTGATCTTCTTACATAATTAGACCAGTGTACTACTTATGTATTATATCTATTTGAAGTGTTAAATAAATTTCGTTAGCAAAGCAAAATCTAATTTAGTTGCCATGTGGGATAGAAAGTCACATAGTTTATTGCACTTGTATATATGTACATACGATGCGCATATACACATGTATGAATTAAGTTAATGCATCCTGATATTATTGTTTTCTTGTATACATGCATGCAGATAAAACCGCCATATTAGGAAGATGACATGCTTGGAGTAGAGCCGCTGGAGCTGCAGTTTGCTAATTCCGGGATACAGACGCGCGATCAGCGAACCAGTCCCCCCGTCTCGCGTCTCTCGCCCTCCCCGAGGGCGACGCGCCTCCTCCGGCCGTCTCCCTCCCCCCTCACCGCCCCTCCTCTTCGCCGCCGCCGGCCCAGGTCGCAGGGCAAAGCCCTGGCGGCGCCGGCGGCGGCGGACTGCCCTCCCCCCACGCCCGGGAGCTTCAGGTCGGGGCCCAAGGCTCGGCGCCGTTGGTGTTCTTCGGGAGGTCTGGATCCGGCGTTTCCGGGTGTCCCTGGCGGTGGAGCTTCCTTCGGTAGCAGGGCCATGGCGGGGAGAGCCTCCGGCGGCTGCCCCTGGCCGGACCTGGGCGCCTCGGCCCTAGATGGGCTTGGGCGGGCTGGGCTCTGCCTTGATGGTCTCTCTGCAGGCGGTGGCGATGGCTCACTGAGCTTGGTTGCAGCGCTGCGGCTCGTCCATTGCAGCAGCGGTGGCTTGGGCTTTACGGGTCCATCTGGGCCTGTCCGGGCCTATCTGGGCCTGGTGTGCCCGGGCTACTCTGCCCGGTCTTTGACTGCCTCCCGACAGTGGGGGTGGGTTCCTCCCGCGGGCTGCGGTGCTGCTGTTCTCGTTCCGGCGTCGTCATGTGTCTATGTCTTGCAGGCCACGTGCTAGTGTACACGAAGCGACGGTGTTGGTGAGTCCAAGGTCGTGGTGGCGCATGTTGGTTGGTGGCGAAGCTGGGTAGTGGTGCTCTGTTGCGCTAGGGTTCTGTGTGGGCGGAGGTCGGGAGAAATCCCTGTTGGCTTGTCCGACCCTGATGCGGTGCCTGTCACATCCCAAATTTTCGATTTGGTCTTGCATATCATTCATTGCATCGCATCATATCTTACCATGCATTACCGTCGAGTAGAGAGGATCGACGAAACGCTATTTGCGAAAACCTATTTTTGTTTCGACCCGAGTTTCCTGCGGGGAGCTTTAGAGGGACTTGCGACAACCACCCCTGTAGATTCGAGTTTTCGCACAAACTTCGACTGAAGGTTGTTCCCCTAGACGATACGAACCCGTAGGCGCGAAAATCGCTCCAATCGGAGTTCGTATGCAAAAGACTCGGACGTTTTAGTAAACCAAGAGACTTGCGACAACCACCCCTGTAGATTCGAGTTTTCGCACAAACTTCGACTGAAGGTTGTTCCCCTCGACGATACGAACCCGTAGGCGCGAAAATCGCTCCAATCGGAGTTCGTATGCAAAAGACTCGAACGTTTTAGTAAACCGCCAGAAAACGGTCCGAAAATCCGGACCGATTTCCGAATCGAAGTCCAACCGCGGACCGATTCTGTTTCAGTTTTTTTTTCCACGCGTGGGACTTCTTAAAGAGGGCCCGCTGCCTTGGTTCCCGTGCCCGCCGCCTCCCAGACCTCTCCGCACGCGCGCACGATTCCTGGAGCCGCCTCCCTGGCGCACGCACGCGCCCGCCGCCGCCACAGTTTCTCCTCGCCGCCACCGGCCACCCCTCCGTCGCCGGCCATCGCCTCGTCTGTTGTCGGGTTTGTCTCGCCGCCCTCTTTCCGTTCCCGTGCTTCGCGTCTCCATCCGCCGCCGCCAACTGCGCCCTGCAGATCGCCGCGTACGCGCACGCGTTTATTGTTCCGGGAGCCGTAGTTGACCGTGTGTGTACGTGCAGGTAGAACCACGACGCCGGAACCGACCGTCGCCGCCGTCCGGAGCTCGCCGGAGTTCGTTTCGCAGTCCGTTTCCGGTAAGACAGCAGCCACCGTCAGATCTCAGATCAGCGGCTTAGATCGTTCGTTGACTGGTCAGCACTCCAGACGTTGACTAGTCAGACGGCCCAGACGTTGACTGGTCAGACGTCCAGTCAGCGCCCAGTCATCAGACACAGTTGACTGGGTCAATCTCGTTAATCCTATTAGTTGACAGATTTCGGTAGAATCTTGTAAATTGCGTAGAAATTAAACCGCTTGGCCAAAAATTGCAAATAAAATATGTACGCGTTCAGTGAGTCGTGTAGAATCTCGCTGTAGCTTTGGTTCAGACTTTTACCGTCAGGTTTAGTACAGTTTAATCAAACTAGTTAGTGGCCTTTTCGGAGTAATAAATTCGTAGTAAAAGTTTCGTAGCTCCAAAAATCGCGTGTGATATGTCCCTGAACTCGTATGAACGAGGGGAATCTCATCGTGAAATAAAAAGATAGGCTTACAGTAAAAACTTCTGCAGTATTTGTCTAATGGCATTCTGCAGTGTTTTAATTACTCGGGATGTTTTATAACTCCTTTTTGAGTAATTCCAATTGGTACTGTTTCTTATCAGCGATGCCTATGCGGTAGATTATTTCCAAGATTTTATGAACAGTATACTACCGGTAGTGAATTATTTAAGTTCTAGCTCTAGTAGTGATCACTACTTTTGGTTAATAATTTCCCTTGCGCCAAAAATCTATTTTCCATGCATGTATTCGGTAGTAATATGTATTAGTACTATGTGGTGCAGCTGTAGCACCAATTCGCTTGCCGTTCTTGCATTCATGCATCATTTTTGTTGCATATGTTTGTGAATTGTTTGTTTATGAATGCAATTGTGTCGTGTAGATTGTGTGGAGTGCAACCCTTGCTCGTGTGTGGATTGTTCCTCCGACCGCTACAACCAAGGCAAGTAGATGCTACTTTGTTCATGATATCGTCCTACTATTTTCAATGCATTGTCGTGTATTTTGTAGATGCATGTGTAGGATGATACTATCGCTATGCTATGTCCTATTATGTGGTAGGACCCTCTTTGTAGATGAACCACCGTTGGTAGATGTGCTTAGCCATGCTTTGTTGAACGAAGGCTGGGTTACATCAATGATACTTGTTTTCTCAAAGTATTGGTTTGTGAAAACTAAAAACAACTTAATCAATGAACCCCCTGGGTGTGATGGGATTGATAAATTTTGGTGGTTTATTGCGGAAAGGCACCCAGGTATCAAGAGAGAATGATTGGCTTCTTTATTGTGTAGCTTACGTGTACAACCATGTGCCAATAATGAAATGGGCGGTTGGTTGGACTTAGTAGGTTGTGGTAACTCGAACCCGCGTATCCAGAGATGTAGAATTTTGGTAGGTTGGACCGGTGCGCGTCGGGATTGAGGAGCTACTTCCCGAACAGTCTCTTCTTGGCCTTCTCCCTATCATCACCCAAAATGAGAGTGATGGTACGAGCTGGGCTGGCCAAGTCACATGGGTAAAGTGTACTAACCTCTGCAGAGTGTATAATCTAATCGATTAGCCGTGTCCCCGGTTATGGACATCTGAGTTGCTAGATATTGATTCCATGACATGTTTCTCGCTCATTCTAATTTCATAATTGTTTTAATATTGTTGGGTTAACTTAATTGGGATCTTTTCAAAGAAAATTCAAAACTGTTTATGAAAGTAGGACAAAGTTATTTGCAAATGCAAGCCAGACACAGCTCCACTTGCCAAATATGCATGTAGATGTTAGAACTATTGTCTCCATTACTAGCTCTACTTGCCATACATTCCATGTATTGACCCTTCGGGGCTGTTGCGTTTTATGCTGCAGGTTATTCCGATTCTGATTGATCGTTATAGGCCACGGTACTCCACTCGGCACTTGTTCACTTGTGGGCAATTTGAAGATTGGAGGATTTACTCGCTTTTGTTGCTACCTGAACAATTCGAGCTAGCTTTATGCTAAGCTTTTATATTGTAATAATGGTACTCTGGATCTTGTAGATCATGATACACGGTTATTTGCTATGATTATCTATCTTACTCTATTGTGGGCCAATGAACCGATCCAGGGATTGGCATGTCACATAGAGGCCACGGTCTTATCAGAACCGGGGTGTCACAGGATGGTATCAGAGCCCGTGTGTCGACTGTAGGATCGTGACCTAGGATTGGATTAGGAAGCCATATAATTATTAAGCCTATATTAACTCTGTCTTTCCTCTTATGCCTTTCACCCTCGTAAAATTCTTACCATATGCTATTCTCACACTTTCCTCTTTTACTTGATAGATGGGAGACGTCAGGACTGAGTATGCCACCATGGAGTCACCAAGGCCCTTTGCAAGGCAGTTAGCTCAGCTCTCTCAGTCACTGGGATTGCCACTGCCCATGTTCAAGGGAAGAAGGCTGTACACCTATGGATATGGAGAGGATGCATGGGAGATCACTACCTTCATATTCAGAGATGCCGCCTTGCCAAACCCCGTGCACTTGGTCTACACCAAGATATACTGCAACTGGGGACTTGGAATCAACTTGGCCATACATGAAGCCCTGTCTCGCCAGTGCCATAATGTCCGACACCTACTACCAGCAGATTCACCCTACCGTGACTATGGAAGGCGTGATGAAGAGGGGAACATTGTGGTTACCCCGGGCGACAGGAACAACATGCCGCCCCGTCGGAGGCACATAGAGGACATGGAAAGGGAGAATGGAGCTCTAGCAGAGAAGGTGAGGATGATAAAGGAGATTGCAGATTTTACTAGCAATGGTATGGTGGTCCAAGGACAGGAGATTGACACTTTGCATGAAGCTGTGGGAGTTCTGGAGAATGCCCTGATAGCCAGAGATGCAACCATAGCACATCTTCATGGTACTGTGCAGGAGAACACCCAGAACATACAGCAACTGCAGGGGACAGTCCAGGAAAGGGATCAAACTATTGAAGCTATGACAGCCCAGATTGCCGCTCTCCAAGCACAGCTGAATCCACCCCCGGATGATGACAATGGAGATGATGGCAACAATGGGGATGATGATGACAGTGGAGACGATGATGATGATGAGGACGAGGATGATGATGATGAAGACGATGATGGTGGAGGAGATGAGGCCGTTGCTGTTGCAGCTGAGGATGAAGAAGAAGAGGAGGATCCAGAAGAGGTGGAGTTTGAAGTCTCAAGTGATGGTTCAGGAGAGGTGTACACTCCGCCGCCATGGTTGTACCGCGAGCCGAAGCGCCAACGCATGACCGCAAGGACCTACCTCAATCTCTTCAAGAAATAGATAGAAGTCCACCAATTAGACCACGGTAGGCAAATTCGTTAGGATTAGTCTCGATCGTTGTGAAGCTTAGTTCGTGTTAGATTAAAAGTGTTTAGTTGCTTATTTGTGTACTCCAATATCCCAGGATTTATTTGTGCGAATTTTAATGAAAGAGTTATGGCAATTTGGTTACTGTCTGTGTGTTTTTCGCTGCAGTTTTTCTGCTGACACAGCAGTACTGCGCGATTTTTCATATTTTTCTGGTAACTCAGAAAAATCTGAAAACAATTGGGCTGATGAGAAACTCTCTGTGCCATATGCACAAAAATTGGCTTAATTTTCTGACGAGTTTAAGTCAGGCGGAAAAATTCGTGAAAGCTGCTGGACTGTTCTGGCAGAATTGCTGTTTTGTTGATTAGTTGATCTATTGTTTAGTTAACCATTGCCAACTCTTGCAAAACTATTTCAGTAGTTATATACTGCTAGGACAACACCTGGGATGTTGCTGGATCGCTTGTTTGTTGATGTGTTGCTTGCTTGTGATTGTCTGCTATTGTTTGTTGTTGTTTGACCATATGCATGGGTAGAATCCTATTGTCGTAGTTGATTCTTTCTAAACTTACCTATGCTGAACCGCAGATGCCTCCCCGCCGTCAACCCACTGAGATGGAGCAGCTCATGGCAGCTCAGGCACAGCTGACCCAAGTGATGACCCAGTTCATGGCGAATCAGAACAACAACAATGGAAACAATCAGCCTCAGGGAGATGCTCTCACCAGATTTCTGAGGTTAAGGCCAGCTAAGTTCTCTACTGCAACGGAACCAATGGTTGCTCTCGACTGGTTGCGTTCAGTCAACAAGGATCTAGTAACTGTCGGATGCACTGATGCTGAGAAGGTGAGGTTTGCCGCTCACCTACTGGAGGGACCAGCCGCTTCTTGGTGGGACACATTTCAGATCACCCACCCGCTGGATACTGTGACTTGGGCAATGTTTGAAGAAGGTTTCAGGGCCAACCACGTGTCTTCAGGAGTTCTGAGCCTGAAGAGGAAGGAGTTCCGCAACTTGCGCCAAACCAATCGGACCGTGGCCGAGTACATTGAGGAGTTCAACAACTTGTCCCGTTATGCACCTGAGGATGTTGACACTGATGCCAAAAGGAGGGAGAGATTCCTGGATGGCCTCAGTGATGAGCTTTCAGTACAGCTACTGGTGGTTTATTGCCCCACTTTCCAGGAGCTTATGGACAAGGCCAGGATCTTGGAAGGGAAGCACAAGCAAGTGGAGAACCGCAAGAGAAAGAGCAATACTCATCACTCTGGTTCACACCACAAGTCTCGCACTTCATATGATGGATACTCCAAGCATGGAGGAAGTGACCATGGGAGCCATGACCGCCACGATGGACATCGTCATGACAACCATAGGAGCAGCCACCACAACCACAAGGGAGGACACTCTCACCACTCTGGAGGACACGGTGGACATGACCGCAACCGTGATCGCAACTTTGTGAAGAAGGATCTGAGTGAGGTGACGTGCTTCAAGTGCAAGCAGAAGGGACACTATGCTGACAACTGTCCGGAGAGGAAAGGACTCAAGCCAACCAACGGCGAGAAGGCCACAGTGAACCACATGAATGTGGAAGAGATTCCAGATGAGCCTGACCTTGTGATTGGTAAGTTCCCAATCAACACTTACCCTGCACTTATACTTTTCGATACTGGTGCATCGCATTCATTCATATCAAGGGCATTTGTGGATAAGTATAAGTTACCTACTGAGTCTATGAAAAGGTCTATTAGAGTGAGTTCACCTGGAGGAGATATGATAGCTAGGGCGGGATGCCGTGATTTAACTGTGAGGATTGGAACACACAACTTCATCGCACATCTAGTAGTGTTGGATTCACAAGGATTAGATGTCATTCTGGGTATGGATTGGATGTCTATGCATGGGGGACACATAGATTGTGCACAGCGAGCTGTTTCACTTAAAACCCCGGATGGTAAGAGGATTAGATTCAAGTCGGCTGCACGACCAGGAAGGTGTAAGCTGAATTCTCTTAAGGGGGTTAGCGTGGATACTGTGCCAGTGATTAGGGATTACCCTGACGTGTTTCCGGAAGAGCTGCCAGGGATGCCACCTGACAGAGATGTAGAGTTTCTTATCGACCTGCTGCCGGGAACAGGACCTATAGCAAAGAAACCATATAAGATGGATGTCGATGAGCTGAAGGAATTGAAGAAACAGTTGAAGGAACAACTGGAAAAGGGATTCATTCAGCCTAGTGCGTCGTCATGGGGAGCGCCTGTTCTATTTGTGGAGAAGAAAGACAGCACCAAGAGATTAGTGGTAGACTATCGCTCGCTGAATGAAGTAACCATTAAGAACAAGTACCCTCTACCGAACATAAATGACTTGTTTGATCAACTGGAAGGAGCAAAGGTGTTCAGCAAGATTGATCTGCGATCAGGCTATTTCCAATTGAAGATCCGAGAGGAGGATGTACCAAAAACCGCCTTCACCACTAGGTATGGTTTATATGAGTATACAGTTATGTCTTTTGGACTAACGAATGCCCCGGCATACTTCATGACCATGATGAACAAGGTATTTATGGAGTATTTGGACAAGTTCGTGGTGGTGTTTATTGATGACATACTGATATATTCCAAGGATGATGCTGAGCATGAGAAACATCTGAGACTGATTATGGAGAAGCTGAGAGAACACAAGCTGTACGCCAAATTCAGCAAGTGTGAATTCTGGCTTAACACTGTTGGGTTTCTTGGACACGTAGTGTCAGGAGAAGGAATTGCTGTTGATCCAAACAAAGTGACCGCAGTAACAGAGTGGGAAGCGCCCAAGAATGCGGGAGAGATTCGAAGCTTTTTGGGACTTGCTGGATATTACCGGAGGTTCATAGAAAACTTTTCTAAGATTGCTAAGCCGATGACCGAACTTCTGAAGAAGGAGAGGAAGTTTGAATGGTCAGACGTATGTGAAGCCAGCTTTCAGGAACTGAAGCGTCGACTAGTGACCGCGCCTGTTCTATGTTTACCAGATCTTCAGAAGGATTTCCAAGTGTACTGTGATGCCTCACGACAAGGACTTGGGAGTGTGCTGATGCAAGATGGGAGAGTAGTGTCATATGCCTCGCGACAACTCAAGCACCATGAGCGGAATTACCCCACACACGACTTGGAGTTAGCGTCAGTGGTTCATGCGCTCAAGGTATGGAGGCATTACTTAATGGGAAAACACTGTGATGTGTACACCGACCACAAGAGCCTGAAGTACATATTTACACAGAAGGAACTGAACATGAGACAAAGGAGATGGTTGGAACTTATCAAGGACTATGATATGAATCTACAGTACCACCCAGGAAAGGCCAATGTAGTAGCAGATGCTCTGAGCCGGAAGGTTTATGCCAATGGATTGACAATTGGTGAATTGCCTGAGGATTTGTGCAAGCAATTCAAGGACCTTAGACTGGAGGTAGTATCTGAAGGATACTTGGCTACAATGGAAGTCCAACCAACGCTTCAGGACAGAATCAGGAAGGCTCAAGTGGGAGACAAAGAGATAGATGAAGTTAAGGAAAAGATGAAGGAAGGTCGAGCAAGGGAATTCCGCGAGGATGAGCAAGGTACCTTGTGGTATGGAGATCGTTTGTGTGTGCCCAACGATCCGGAGTTAAGGAAGTTGATTCTGCAAGAAGCTCATGACTCGTCGTATTCCATACATCCGGGCAATACGAAGATGTATATGGACCTAAAGGACAGATTCTGGTGGAACAACATGAAGGGAGACATCGCAGAGCATATTGCCCTATGTGATGTATGTAGCCGAGTGAAGGCGGGACACCAGAAGCCAGCAGGATTGCTACAGCCATTGCCTGTGCCGGATTGGAAGTGGGATAGAGTGGGAATGGACTTTATCACAGGATTGCCCAGGACCAGGTCAGGATATGACTCTATTTGGGTAGTGGTCGACCATTTGACCAAGGTAGCCCACTTTATACCGGTGAAGACGACCTATACGAGTGCAAAGTTGGCCAAGATTTACATGGACAGAATTGTGTGCCTACACGGAGTTCCCAAGAGTATCGTATCCGATAGAGGCACCCAATTTACCTCGCACTTCTGGCGCCAGCTGCACGAGTCACTTGGTACTAGATTGGAGTTTAGCACAGCGTTTCACCCACAGACTGATGGACAGACCGAGAGGGTGAATCAGATTTTGGAGGACATGCTAAGAGCTTGCGCCTTGGCTCATGGTTCTAGTTGGGATGAGAATTTGCCGTATGCCGAGTTTTCCTACAACAACAGCTATCAAACCAGCATCAAGACGTCACCGTTCGACGTACTGTATGGGAAACGGTGCCGAACACCATTGCTATGGGATGGAGTAGGAGAACGTCAGTTGTTTGGACCTGATTTGATCAAGGACGCTGAGGAGAAGGTCGCCTTGATTAGAGACAGACTGAAGGTAGCACAATCAAGACAGAAGAGCTACGCTGACGCCAAGCGCAAGGAGGTGGTGTATGAGATAGGTGATAGAGCATACCTCAGAGTATCGCCGCTTCGTGGAATTAAGAGATTTGGTATTAAGGGTAAGCTGGCACCTCGATTTATTGGACCATATCGAGTCTTAGCACGCAAAGGAGAGGTTGCTTATCAGTTGGAGTTGCCAGAGGCTCTGTCTGCTGTTCACAATGTGTTCCACGTGTCCCAGCTGAAGAAGTGCCATCCGGAGATGGTGGATACACCATTGAGAGATACTGTACCGCTAGAGGAGGTTCAGCTTGAGAATGATTTGACCTATGAGGAGAAACCGGTCAAGATTCTAGAGACAGCAGAAAGGACTACCCGTACCAAGACAATCAAGTTTTGCAAGGTGCAGTGGAGTCACCACACCGAAGAGGAAGCCACTTGGGAGCGTGAAGATGACATCCGAGAGGACTACCCACACCTATTTGCTAGCCGCGCCGAATCTCGAGGACGAGATTCATCTTAAGGGGGTTAGTCTTGTCACATCCCAAATTTTCGATTTGGTCTTGCATATCATTCATTGCATCGCACATATCTTACCATGCATTACCGTCGAGTAGAGAGGATCGACGAAACGCTATTTGCGAAAACCTATTTTTGTTTCGACCCGAGTTTCCTGCGGGGAGCTTTAGAGGGACTTGCGACAACCACCCCTGTAGATTCGAGTTTTCGCACAAACTTCGACTGAAGGTTGTTCCCCTCGACGATACGAACCCGTAGGCGCGAAAATCGCTCCAATCGGAGTTCGTATGCAAAAGACTCGGACGTTTTAGTAAACCAAGAGACTTGCGACAACCACCCCTGTAGATTCGAGTTTTCGCACAAACTTCGACTGAAGGTTGTTCCCCTCGACGATACGAACCCGTAGGCGCGAAAATCGCTCCAATCGGAGTTCGTATGCAAAAGACTCGAACGTTTTAGTAAACCGCCGGAAAACGGTCCGAAAATCCGGACCGATTTCCGAATCGAAGTCCAACCGCGGACCGATTCTGTTTCAGTTTTTTTTTCCACGCGTGGGACTTCTTAAAGAGGGCCCGCTGCCTTGGTTCCCGTGCCCGCCGCCTCCCAGACCTCTCCGCACGCGCGCACGATTCCTGGAGCCGCCTCCCTGGCGCACGCACGCGCCCGCCGCCGCCACAGTTTCTCCTCGCCGCCACCGGCCACCCCTCCGTCGCCGGCCATCGCCTCGTCTGTTGTCGGGTTCGTCTCGCCGCCCTCTTTCCGTTCCCGTGCTTCGCGTCTCCATCCGCCGCCGCCAACTGCGCCCTGCAGATCGCCGCGTACGCGCACGCGTTTATTGTTCCGGGAGCCGTAGTTGACCGTGTGTGTACGTGCAGGTAGAACCACGACGCCGGAACCGACCGTCGCCGCCGTCCGGAGCTCGCCGGAGTTCGTTTCGCAGTCCGTTTCCGGTAAGACAGCAGCCACCGTCAGATCTCAGATCAGCGGCTTAGATCGTTCGTTGACTGGTCAGCACTCCAGACGTTGACTAGTCAGACGGCCCAGACGTTGACTGGTCAGACGTCCAGTCAGCGCCCAGTCATCAGACACAGTTGACTGGGTCAATCTCGTTAATCCTATTAGTTGACAGATTTCGGTAGAATCTTGTAAATTGCGTAGAAATTAAACCGCTTGGCCAAAAATTGCAAATAAAATATGTACGCGTTCAGTGAGTCGTGTAGAATCTCGCTGTAGCTTTGGTTCAGACTTTTACCGTCAGGTTTAGTACAGTTTAATCAAACTAGTTAGTGGCCTTTTCGGAGTAATAAATTCGTAGTAAAAGTTTCGTAGCTCCAAAAATCGCGTGTGATATGTCCCTGAACTCGTATGAACGAGGGGAATCTCATCGTGAAATAAAAAGATAGGCTTACAGTAAAAACTTCTGCAGTATTTGTCTAATGGCATTCTGCAGTGTTTTAATTACTCGGGATGTTTTATAACTCCTTTTTGAGTAATTCCAATTGGTACTGTTTCTTATCAGCGATGCCTATGCGGTAGATTATTTCCAAGATTTTATGAACAGTATACTACCGGTAGTGAATTATTTAAGTTCTAGCTCTAGTAGTGATCACTACTTTTGGTTAATAATTTCCCTTGCGCCAAAAATCTATTTTCCATGCATGTATTCGGTAGTAATATGTATTAGTACTATGTGGTGCAGCTGTAGCACCAATTCGCTTGCCGTTCTTGCATTCATGCATCATTTTTGTTGCATATGTTTGTGAATTGTTTGTTTATGAATGCAATTGTGTCGTGTAGATTGTGTGGAGTGCAACCCTTGCTCGTGTGTGGATTGTTCCTCCGACCGCTACAACCAAGGCAAGTAGATGCTACTTTGTTCATGATATCGTCCTACTATTTTCAATGCATTGTCGTGTATTTTGTAGATGCATGTGTAGGATGATACTATCGCTATGCTATGTCCTATTATGTGGTAGGACCCTCTTTGTAGATGAACCACCGTTGGTAGATGTGCTTAGCCATGCTTTGTTGAACGAAGGCTGGGTTACATCAATGATACTTGTTTTCTCAAAGTATTGGTTTGTGAAAACTAAAAACAACTTAATCAATGAACCCCCTGGGTGTGATGGGATTGATAAATTTTGGTGGTTTATTGCGGAAAGGCACCCAGGTATCAAGAGAGAATGATTGGCTTCTTTATTGTGTAGCTTACGTGTACAACCATGTGCCAATAATGAAATGGGCGGTTGGTTGGACTTAGTAGGTTGTGGTAACTCGAACCCGCGTATCCAGAGATGTAGAATTTTGGTAGGTTGGACCGGTGCGCGTCGGGATTGAGGAGCTACTTCCCGAACAGTCTCTTCTTGGCCTTCTCCCTATCATCACCCAAAATGAGAGTGATGGTACGAGCTGGGCTGGCCAAGTCACATGGGTAAAGTGTACTAACCTCTGCAGAGTGTATAATCTAATCGATTAGCCGTGTCCCCGGTTATGGACATCTGAGTTGCTAGATATTGATTCCATGACATGTTTCTCGCTCATTCTAATTTCATAATTGTTTTAATATTGTTGGGTTAACTTAATTGGGATCTTTTCAAAGAAAATTCAAAACTGTTTATGAAAGTAGGACAAAGTTATTTGCAAATGCAAGCCAGACACAGCTCCACTTGCCAAATATGCATGTAGATGTTAGAACTATTGTCTCCATTACTAGCTCTACTTGCCATACATTCCATGTATTGACCCTTCGGGGCTGTTGCGTTTTATGCTGCAGGTTATTCCGATTCTGATTGATCGTTATAGGCCACGGTACTCCACTCGGCACTTGTTCACTTGTGGGCAATTTGAAGATTGGAGGATTTACTCGCTTTTGTTGCTACCTGAACAATTCGAGCTAGCTTTATGCTAAGCTTTTATATTGTAATAATGGTACTCTGGATCTTGTAGATCATGATACACGGTTATTTGCTATGATTATCTATCTTACTCTATTGTGGGCCAATGAACCGATCCAGGGATTGGCATGTCACATAGAGGCCACGGTCTTATCAGAACCGGGGTGTCACAGTGCCGCCGCCGGGTGGCACCATTCCCTCCTGGGGGGCATTGAGGGAATCCCTGCCCCTACTCTACCCGGAGTGCCGGGGGAAACCCTTGGACCTTGGTCCAGGCAGCAATACCATGTCGACGGTGCTTCTCTCGGGAAGGGGCTGCTAGGGACTCGGCGTTTTGGTGCACTTGGAGTGTGGTGGAAAAAGTTGGAGGGCGCAGCGACTACGGGTCATCTCCATCTAGTCAACTCGTCCTGGTCTTCATTTCTTTTCTTTTGGGCATGTCGGGCGTGTGTGTGCTGTTGCCCCAGCATCGCGTATCGTGCTGTGTTTTTCTTTGGGCGTTGTGCTGTCTGGCCCAGCAGCGGTCTTATCTGTGTGCTTTATTTATAAAGCGGGGCGAAAGCCTATTTCGAGAGAGTTTGCTAATTCCGGGAATAACAAACATCTAATATTATTATCTTGTTCAGTTGAGCTGAGCAATAATACAAATAGTTTCATTGCCAATTCAACATTCAAAAGATAAGCCCGTTGCCGTACTCTGTAAAGCTAGCCAAACAAGGATATTGTGAAACCCCAATCGAAATGCATTGTGGAGATAACATTGCCTGCAGCTAACACACAAGATCATCAGCATGACAAAAGGGAGTTTATTGTGTGGAGCCTTAAAGTGAATGAATGTATCACAGTTAATGATGTAAATGAAGTTGTGTTTGATGATAGACATAGAATGGGTCAGCATGTCGATGAAATTTATCCGTCGGTTATTTCTCCACAACTCTGCAATAAAGAGGTACTCCATCAATCTTTCTCTATCTAGCACGTACCAGTTTTCCTGTCCATTATTTATCTGTATAGATATATTTTTTATCTGCCCGGCCCATACGTGATCGAGACGATAGCCTAGGATGTCTCGCTCGCCCTCCTGCGCCCTCTGCCGGGCGAGCCGGGGGAGGCTTTCGCCGCACGCGTGCGTCGCCAATTCCGCGTGCCCAAGTCTGGGTGTCCCATGCCCCCTCGCCGCGCCGTGTGAACAGGTTCCTGGTGGGCAATGGCCTCACCTACGTCTTTCTCCACCTTCGGGGACCGTTTTCGTGCCGTCAAGCTCTCGCTGCGCTTGTTTGTAGTCTCCGTCTCGTGCGCCGCCCTGTGAGGCCGCGCGGCCTTCTGTCTTCGCCGGCGAACTGTTCCACCTACACATGTCTGCCCCTGCGTCGTCGCATAGGTCGGATTCCCCGGGCCCTGCACTGTTCCAGTTGACTTTTGGTGTCGTACCCCCCCCCCCCCACCCACACACACACACACATTGCTGGGTGGCCGCCCGCTGACGAACCGTCCCCACCTCTCGTGGCCCCTCCCAGCCCAACCACCCCACCCCCCCCCCCCCCCCCCCCCCCCCCCGCGGGCCATGGCGTCCCGTCAGGGGCCCCCAGACCACATCACACCGCTGCCACGCCGTCACACCGCGAATGCTCAGTACCCCGTCAACCCCTTCCCGTTCGCCCCCTTTCCCTTCCCCGCTAGGTTCGCCGCTCCGCCCACCCACACGGTCCCGCCCCAGCCCTCCCCGCTCGACCTTGGCGGCAGGAGCAGCAGTGCCACTGAGTCGAACGCGCCATCCCACCCCTACCACCTGACCGTGTACCTGCCGCCGGTCAACATGCGCGAGTTCGAGCACCTTGGCTTCTCCTACGTCGACCCCAAAGCTACCTCGCCGGGGCCAATCATCCAGGTCGCGCTCTACAACCAGGTCCCCGGCGGCATGGAGGCGATCCTCGTTGCAGGGGCGCACGGGACTTATGTGGTCATCTTTCGCTCGGCGCAAGACCGCGAGTTCGCCGTCGACGAGAGCCTCTTCGCCGTTGAGGAGGACTGGTCTACTTCAAGCGGCACGAGGACGCGCCTAACCGGTGGGCTTCCCCCTCGAGCACTGGTGCCATCCCGCACATCCAGGGCACGGTTGGGGGGATGGGGAACCCCATGGAGGTTGCTCACATCTGCATGTCCGGCCGACAGTTCATCTCCTTCCTCGTCGTCTGTAAGTTCGCCAACGCCGGCGACATCCCCGCTGAGCTCGATGTCATCAACTCCGATGGCACTACTACTCTTGTAGAGGTCCGCCGTGTGCGGAAGTAGCCTCTGTTCAGCGCCATGCCGCCCCCGCCACCTTTCGGCCCCGGTAGCGGTGGTCCTGAAGGTGGCCCTGGTGGCCCGCGCGGCGGCGGACCCGGTGGGCCGCGTGGGGTGGACCAGGTGGCGGCGGCGGCCCAGATGGGCCTCGTGGCCCGCATGGAGGTGGCCCCGGTGGCGGCGGTGGAGACCCCAGTTCCTCGCGCGCGCCGCCATTGTATAAGCACCTCTCGGGCGACTTCCGCTCGCTCCCTGCTATGCTCCATCCCGCAGGATCGGAGGGGACCGCACCACGCGGTGGTCGATTGTGCTCGGAGGTGGACGTGCTGGATCTGCCCCGCAGCTGTTAGCATAGCCTCTGCCGTCGAGTACTTTCCAACGACACCGACGAGAAAATTCCGACGAGACGACACACGTATCCGATAACTTCCGCTGAGATGGACATACTGCTAGCCGATCAATTCTTTTGATCTAACTAGTATATTCATGCACGCACACGCAAAACAACTTTGATCGCCAAAGGCTCTTGTCGAGCCTTGCTTTCTTTCTTGTATTGCTTAACTCACACGGTGTTGTCCGGTGAGATTACAAGACCAAGATACACGCATATATATATATATGCCAAGACTAGACAACCGATTCGGTAGCTAAACCTAGTCTAATACATATACGTATAGTACCTAAACACCTACACCTATTCGAACTGCAATTCCAATACGTGTAGGACACGTGATTATTTAACAATCACCCCCTAATCACGATGTGCTTCTTTACATCAACTTGGGTCCCAAATGCGCCAGCTGCTCCTCGCGAGCGTCAACCTCAGCATTGCTTTCGCCGCTTCAGGCGTCATCTTCTATGTCACCGACTTTGCTTTTATCGGTTTCTCCATAGCTTCACGTCGACCCTCCTCGTCCGCGTCCTTCTTTTCCGTATTCTCCTGGTCGATGTCGTCCATGACCGTGTCTTCGGTCTCCACCGGTTCTTTGATGAACAAACAGTCCTTTGTATAGTTCACCGTCACCAAATTATTTACCATCCAAAGTATCTCCTTTGGGTAGTAGTTCAACACGCCTCGCATACGTGCTCGCGTCGGTCGTAGTCGTCTCATCTACAGTGCAATCGGAGGCTCTGCGACATACTCTTTTGCGTCCGATAACGCGCTTGTTTCTTCAGTTTCTAAACATTGTGTGCCTCCACATAGAGCTCATGGAGCCAACGGCTCTACATGCAGCGTATCCTGCATGCCTGTTTCTGAGATAATTTCTTGACTCACCACCACATCATATGGCCCTTGCACTTTGGGACACTCCTTTGCCCCAAGCTCATCACGTGGATCATCACCTCCTGTACTAGCAAATGATGAGCTAAAGACAACACCTTCTAGCTCTGTTTTTTCTGACCAGGGACTAGCCTTTTCTCCGGACACTTTTTCTTCTGAAAGTATCCCTAGTGCTTCTGGCCTGGTGTCCACGCCTAGAGCACCCCCTAGGCCTTCAATCTCTTTTGGGTCCGAATTTGCTGACAAAGATAAGCTTGGTTGATCCATATTTTCTTTATACTCAAGATCTCACGTGATGTGAAAAGTTGAATATTCCGGTTCCTTGGAGCCCCAATTTTATGATTTCTCTTCCTCAAAAACTACGGCGTCCGTGAAAACCACCTTATTGGTATAAGGATTGCACAAACGGTATTACTTCGAGCCTTTATAGCCTGTCATGATCATTGGAGTACTCTGCTGGCCGGTCTTGTCATGCGCCACGCACCCAAAAGTGTAAAGATGATCAACCGAGGGCTTCCGTCCGTACCATGCTTCATACGGAGTCATACCAACTCCACTCTCAGTTGGCTCCATGATCAGCAAATACACAGCCGTATTGACTGCCTCACCCCAGAAGTTTCCTGGCAAACCTTTACGCTTCATCATCCTCCGTGCCATGGTCAACACGGTTTGATGCAGCTCGCCTTCCTGCTCAATGCGTAGAACTCTTATCTTCGCCTCCACCTTGAATTTTTCGGCTTCCTTGATCTTCTCAAATGCTTGTTGTGTTTGATACTTACTTTTTAGCAACACAATCCACATGTATTTACTATGATCATCCACCGCAAGCATGAAGAACTTATTGCCGGACGGAGTTGCAGGCGAAATTTCAACGCATAGACCGCCATGATCAGATTCTGAAGTTTCAGTCGCCTCAGACGTGGCTTCACGCAGAAATGGGACACTCCGTTGCTCATGATCCACACACGGTAGATCGTGAACCACTTGCGCCACAATCTCCATACCCGGTGATGGAGGATCCTCCTCATCCTTCAGCTCAGTTACTTTGAGCATCAGCATCATTGGTCCAGCATCATCTCCTTCCTGGGCGATGAGAGCCCTCTCGTTCAACGATTTCTTGCAATCCTTCTTGAAGTGACTGAGCTCGCCGCACTTATGACATCTTACTTTCTTGATGTCAAACTTCCTCTACGGCGGAGCCTCGTCCTCGTCCTCCCCTGCGATATACTTTTTCGCTGGGCGAGAATCTTCTCTATCACTCCTGCTGTCGGATGCTTTATCGCCCTTCCTCTCCTTGGCGAACAAGGCTCGAGCCGTAAGCATGAGATGCTCATCCACTTTCGCGTCGCCATAGGTGATCTTCATCCGCTCGTCGTGCGCCTTGAACCGTCCAACTAGATCATCCATCGTGAGAGACTTGAGATCAACGCATTGCTCGATCGCCGAGACAACGGGTGAGTAACGCGGCGGCGCCACGCGGAGGAACGCCTCACAATAGAGATCTCATCCAGCTTCTCTCCGAGTCCGCGAATCCCATTGACCAATGTAGCGACCCTTGAAGCAAAGGCGTCTAGCGTCTCATCTTCTCCTATCTCCAGATTCTCGTACTTCTTCTGCAAGGTTTGCAGGGTCGCCTCGCGGACGCGCTCGTGCCCAAGATTTAGCGTCTTGAGCGTATCCCACACCTCCTTTGCAGATTTCTTCGAGATCAGCTGTTGCATCAGATCTGTTGGCATCACCGAGAAGATGGCCGTGAGTGCTAGTCAGTCTAGGTGGTACTTCGACGCGCCTTTCTTGAACTCGTCGCCGCCTGGATCGACAGCCTCCCAGAGTCTGGCGCCTTCTAACGCCCACTCCATCTGGACCGCCCAGACCGTGTAGTTGTCGCGGCTATACCGCGGATACTGCATCGACACCGGCGCACCCTCAAACGCACCAGAATACTGGCCTAGCTCCTTGCCCGTCATGACCTCCCGCTACTAGGAGATCCTCCGCGAGGCTCTGATACCAATTGTTAGCACAGCCCCTGCCGCCGAGTACTTTCCGACGACACCGACGAGGAAATTCCGACGAGACGACACGCACGTATCCGATAACTTCTGTCGAGATGGACGTACTGCTAGCCGATCGATTCTTTTGATCTAACTAGTATACTCACGCATGCACACGCAAAACAACTTTGATCGCCAAAGGCTCTTGTCGAGCTTTGCTTTCTTTCTTGTATTGCTCAACTCACACGGTGTTGTCCGGTGAGATTACAAGGCCAGGATACACGCATATATATATGCCAAGGTTAGACAACCGATTCGGTAGCTAAACCTAGTCTAATACATATACGTATAGTACCTAGACACCTACACATATTCGGACTGCAATTCCAATATGTTTAGGACACGTGATTATCTAACAGCAGCGACGCCGCCCGCGCCAGCCACTGACGTCTTCTCCCCTATTACTCCCGGCGGCATGGCCCGCCCGGCCGACATACAGATGGCCTCGCTCCCTCAGTTTTTCCACATGCTGCTGGAGGGCGCCCCTGGCGAGTTGGGATACTTCTGTGTGTCGCGCTCCCTGTTCGTCTCTGCTGGCCCTGGCCCCAGCGGAGTGCCGCACATCTACCTTGACACCGGGTCCATCGGCGTCCTCTCCGGCATCGAACTGGTGTGCGGTGTCGCCTCTGCCATCTCTACCACTGTGCTCGTAGAGGCGACCGTCTACGCCGACCCTCGCGTGTTTGTCCCACCTCGCTGCGCCCCGGCCCCCATGACCGTGCCTGCCCCTCCACCGGTTGATGCCGCTTTCGCGGCCCCTCCCCTCGCCAAACGTGTGTGCGGGCGCCCGCGCGTTACCGTCGAGCGTGCACCCTCCTCGCGCGCTAGCGTCTGCCTCCGCGACAGGGGCGGGCCCATGTTCGAGTCCATCCTCGACCGTGTTGTGCGCATGCGTGCATACAATTCTGGCTAGGGGTCGTGCGCCCCTGTCTCGCCTCCGTTTTGCCCCGACGAGCTCCTGTCCCTGGCGCGTGGGTGCTAGCTTCCCGAGGATGACATCCGCCGCCTGGAGGACGCCTCCCTGATGCTTGATGGTGCTCCATGATGCCGTTGTTGTCTCGCCCGCGATAGGGAAACAGATGCAGCATTTTTGGTCTGGTGTGTGCCGTAGTTGCTGTAGGCCTTGTTCGGTTGCTGATGGTTCGTTTCCACGTGAAACCAACCCCTGCAGGGATTGGGGTGATCCTCGCATGTCACCCAAACCCCACCAATCCCTTCTCTACAAATCCCTATAGTAAAACTCTGTTCGGTTCTGGCTAGTAGCATAGAAAATTGATAAACCCATGTTTCAGAACGTTGTGCCTGCCTCAACTTTGAGCAGCCTAAAATTTGCAACACTGCCAGGAAATCGCACATGCTCATAAAGCATGAGACATAACGAAATACAATGTCGTCGATATACAGTAGATGGAACATATGTATCTCAAAAATTCTATATTTCAAGCTGTAGTCTGACTTGTTTTCAGAAAAAAAAGTGACACAACAACAAATAAAACCCAGCGAAATAATATGCAGTCTTTCTTATGGAGCTTCCTCATGTAGAACTCTAGCTCTTTACCCTACAACATGCCATCTGAGCTCGCGCGCTGCACCTCCAGGTTGCCGCCTATACACTTCACTGCAGAGTCACCTCCAACTAGCAAGGGATCAGGCGTGGAAGGAGGGAGCACCTCACAATCTAGGACCCTCGCGGACAACGACGTTTGCTCCACCACTCGAGATGAGCCCAAAAACATAAAATGCAGGAGGAAAAAGCAGATCAAGATATCGATCGCGGTGCACCTTTGCCGCAAGGAGCCAAAACAAAATAGCCGCCAAAAATGTAAGCACAAGGCTCAGCTAGAAAAAAATGGTATCAATGTTGAGCATGAGATCACATGATGTAGGCACACAAAAATCGAATCACTCAACTCCATACACCCATAAATTTCTCAAGGGATACGACTGACCTGGCTAAGTATAAATTTACAAAATTGAAGTAGCCACACAAATATGAGATACCTCAAAATTTCTTGCATTATACTGAGATGATACTGGACACACATACCAAATGTGTTTCACTCTGAACCTTTAGTTCTTGTAATAGCCAAATCTGTCACATAGCCTTAACCGACAGCACTAGAAACCATACCAAAGAACATCAATTAAAAGATGAATTAAGCATACAAGTACACATGAGAAGACAAAGCTGGTGAAAGCAAAATACCATGGTAATATGTCATCAATCACCATAGACAACAAAATTGAGCTGGCACCTCAATGACGATTAAAGTTCTGGATAATTAAACACAAGTGCTATATGCTTTATGTAATTTTGCACAAATACATATATGACTAAATATTACATGACCACAAATGGACAACACATTAGAAACTGAAGCTTGCTATCCATACATTTACACCTACGTTTCCTGATTACATTTTATTACCAGATAATTACTGAAATAAAATTACCTTGTGAAGGTGGAAAGATACCTTCCTGACCTTAGAGGTAACATGGATGATAAATCTAGTTGTGCAGAACCTGTAACGCCCACCAGAAAATGGACATCAGCCAATCACCATCACTGATTTTCTTCTTCTTTGGCTTGCATAGTTTTAAAGAAAGCACCTGCACTATTCTGGCATTTGAGCTATACCAAACCTTAAATCTGGTCATGTACATCAATGCTAGAGGCTACAGCAACCAAAGCGTTCCATTATTCAGTTGGCCAAAAAACACCAAATGCATAAACCAATTGTTCCTCAATTATTATTACTCCCTCCGTCTCAAAATAGATGTCTCAGATTTGTCAAACTTTGGATGAATCTAGACATTATTTAGTATAGATTCATCTAAATTTTGAAAAATCTAAGACATCTATTTTAGGACGGAGGGAGTACTAAAAGTGGTGCTCTTCGAATTTACAATCCAGCTATACATAGAATGAAGGCCTGCACAAGATTTGTGTGCTTCGTTTTCTTTATGTTTAGCCTACAATCTTTATGCTGGCATATCTATCTTGTCCATTGCAGAGAAACAGCAGCGATGCACAAAAACAGTACAGATCTTCACAAGATCACCAAATCTCCAATAGAAAGAAAAAACTAAAATTCTGGCATCAAGTTTTCTGAGAGTGAAATTGGAGGCGTACTGGAGCACTTACAGCACAAAGGCCGGAGAAGTAGATCCAGCATGTTGCGGACAGAGGCTGCGGACGGACGGAAGAAGCGGTGGCGGTACAGCATGTTGGACGGTGGCGAGGGAGGGGGATCAGAGCCGCCGCCGTCTCCTCCAGGTGCACCGTCGTCTTCTCCTTCGTTCGCCCTGTCCCCGCTGGCGCGTCCGCCGCCGCCGCCTCAGAATCGCCCGTGAGAGAGGGAGGTAACAATTCGGGGCGAGATTCCGGGAATACTTCCACGGACTCGGACTAGATGTTTTTTACCCTCCCAGAATGGACGGTATTGGCAGGGAATTAGTCGGGATGCAAACCCGACAGGGGTTAACCGAATGCACTTTCTACCGTATGCCGGGATTAAACCCCGGTCGGACCGATCCCGGCAGACCCGCGTGGATTGGAGTCTGATCCCGGCCGGGGTGGGAATAAACGAACAAGCCCGTAGTTGGCACGCCCGTATGCTACCTGTCCACGCGTGAGTTGTGTTCGCCTTCTGATCTATCTTATGCTGTTGCGTCAGCTTCTCCACCCCCTAGCTATCCTCGTACTATGTGTTTGGCTGTGCGTGTGCCCTTGTGATATGTACATTATGCTACTTTCCCTAGTTGTTCTCATGTCTGTCAATGCCTGTGACCCGCTGCAATCAGCTGCTCGTCGGCTCGTGGAATGCCCGTGGCCTGAACGATGCCGTCAAGTGCACTGATGTGAAGATGAACCTCTTGGCGCAGCCCCTTCATGTCGTCTGCCTCCAGGAGTCCAAGATCAGCGTGATCCTCGCCTCCAAAGCAGCTTCCTTCCTCCACTTCGGCTTCACCTCCCTCTCACTCCTTCCGGCTGTCGGCACTTCCGGTGGGGCGATTACCGCTTGGGACCCGCATGTGGTCTCCTGCCTCTCGGAGCGTGTCCTGGACTTCTCCATGACCACGGTCCTGGAGTTGGCCTCTGACGACACTCGTTTTGCCATCACGAACGTCTACGCCCCTTGCGATCATGAAAGTCGCGCTGCGTTCCTGGACGAGGTGCGATCCCTCGCCGATCTCCAAAGCGCTCCGTGGCTGATCATGGGCGACTTCAACATCGCCCGCTTTGCCGAAGATCGGAACAACGACAACTTTGACCCGCGCCCTGCCGACACTCTCAACAACCTTTTCCACGACCTGGAGCTCCAGGAATTCCCTCTTCTCGACCGCCGGTTCACCTGGTCGAATGGGCGTGAGACTCCCACTCTCGTGCGCCTCAATCTGGCGTGGAGCGAGCGCCTCTTCAACACCTCACTTGTGTTGCTGCTTTGGAACACCTCGGATCATGTGCCCCTCCTCGTCAGTGCCTCCTCCTGTGTGCCAGTGAACCAGGTTTTCTGGTTTGAACGCCGGTGGGCCTTGTCGCGCAGCTATAAAAACCTCATCGCTGAAACCTGGGCCCAGCCCCAGAACCGTCGTCGGGGTTGCGCAGCGGCACGGCTCACCCGATCTCTCAAATGGGACAGTGCGGAGTCGAAGAAATGGGCCCTTAATCGGAGACGTCCTCCCGAAGTGGTTTCTAACTGCAGACGTGTCATCGAGCTGCTGGACCTCGTTGAGGAATTCCGCGTGCTGCTCCCCCCCCCCCCCCCCCCCCCCCCCCCCGCCGAGAGTTTGCTATGTGCCTTGTTGCGGGCGCGGCTGTCAAAACAATACACCACCCTCGGTACGTATTGGCACCAACGCTTCACCTTTCGCCTCTCTCGCCTCGGTGAGGACAATACCCGGGTTTTCCATGCTTGCGCTTCCGCGCGCTTATGAGGTAACCAAATCAAGGTCCTGCATGATGGTGCGGGGGTGCTCTACAAAACCATGATGATAAAGCGGTTGTCCTGCATCCGTTCTATGTGTGTCTTCTTGGCTCCTCCTCGCCCCCTGCCTGGGATTTTGATCCTTGTCACATCTTACCTCCAGTGTCCGTCCTGTCGGCGCAGGAGTCCCCTTTCACCGAGCAGGAGGCCAGGGACGTGCTTTGGGCGATGCGTGTGGATAGCAGCCCCGGTCCTGATGGTTTTCGGCCAGCCTTTTACCGCACCTTCTGGGGGTCCGTCAAGGGCGATGTCCTGGAGTTCCTGAGGGATTTCCACTCTGGCTCGGCACCTCTCGATGGTTTGAACCAGGCGTTAATTGCCCTGCTCCCGAAGAAGGCCGACGTTCTCACTGCCGACGGTTTCCGCCCCGTCTTGTTGCAGAATTGTATTATGAAACTCATCTCCCGCATCCTAACCTCTCGACTGCAGGCTTTCATTGAGATGCTCATTTCGTTTGAACAATCCGGCTTCATAAAGGGTAGGAACATCACCGACAACTTCCTCTACGCCGCCGATCTTGTCCAAAGTTGTCACGTTCGCAAGGTGCCGGTGGCGGTCCTTAAGCTTGACTTCAGAAAGGCTTTTGAATCGGTGAACTGGGCTTGTTTGGATACTATCCTCGAAGCAAGGGGCTTTGGCCGTGTCTTTCCCGGGTGGATCGCCGCTATACTCTCTACTGGGAAAACTGTCGTTCTTCTGAATGGCGTGTCGGGGCAGTGGATTGTCTACAAGAATGGGCTGTGGCAGGGGGACTCGCTTTCCCCTTACCTGTTCCTTGATGTTGTTGAGCTTCTTCGAGGGATAGTGGTCGGGATACTGGAGGTGACCGCCTCCTCCACCCCCTAGATGACGACCTCCCATGTCCTATCATCCAATATGCCGATGACACGTTGATTATTCTCTGTGCGGATCCCTCCCAAACGCATTGTCTGCGCTCCATCCTGGATTCTTTCTCCCGGGCCACCGGGCTGAAAATCAACTTCCACAAGAGCACCTTCGTTACTGTCCATGTGCCGGAGGCGCGCGCTGCGGAGCTTGCGTCCATCCTTGGCTGCCCCGTATCTTTTTTTCCCCAATCTTACCTGGGGCTCCCGTGGTTCGATAGGAAATTGCATGCATCTTCCTTGGATTTCCTCGCCAAGAAGATCACCGGTCGCATTCCAAGCTGGCACACCTCGTTGATCCCGATTGGGGGCGCCTCACCCTGGCCTCGGCCGTTCTGTCTGCTCTGCCCATGTTCGCCATGTCGGTGATCCCCTTCCTGAAAGGTACCCTCGCCAAGATGGATCGTCCCCGACGTGCCATAGTTTGGAAGGCCGCCGTGGCCTACTCTGGGAGAAAAGGAACGGAACTTACCAAACGAAAGATATGTCTGAAGGTACTTGTACGGCTGTTGTTTCTGATAGTTATGATGGTGAATGCTTAGCTATTTTTGCTGCTTGTGCTTCTCGTGATGATGAATGGATACTTGATGCTGCATGTTCATTTCATATTTGCTGTAACAAAGATTAGTTCAGTTCATCTGAGTCTGTGCAGACTGTAGACTTTGTGCGTGTGGGGAATGACAATCCATGCCATATTGTTGGTGTAGGATCTGTTAAGATCAGGACACATGATAGCGTGACACGCACGTTGAGTGAGGTGAAGCACATACCAAGCATGGCCAGAAATTTGATATCTTTGAGTACCATGGACGTTGATGGATACAAGTATGCCGGTGGGCATAGAGTTCTGAAGGTATCAAAAGGTTCTCTTATTCACATGATAGGTGATATGAATTCTGCTAAATTATATGTTCTTAGAGGTAGCACTTTGCTTGGTATTGCTGCGGTTACTTCTAATGATTCTGATGATTGTGGTAAAACACATCTGTGGCATATGCATCTTGGGCATATGAGCGAACAAGAAATGCCATAGTTGGTCAAGAGAGAGCTGATTGATGGTTGCAACTTGAGTAAGTTTGAGTTCCGTGAGCACTGCATTTTTGGTAAGCATAAAAAAGTTAAATTCAATGCTTCCGTTCATACCACCAAAGGCATATTAGATTATGTGCATGCTGATGTATGGGGTCCGTCCTGTAAGACTTCTATTGGTGGTGCTAATTACATGTTTACTATTATTGATGACTACTCAAGAAAAAAGTGTGGCCTTATTTTCTAAAGCATAAATCTGGGGCGGATCCTGCTAGTTTCAGACGGGTGGCGTGAGGACTGCTGGCTCGGTTTTAATAAATGAGGTGGTCCTGAATCCCTCTCAAGCCAAGACGGTGATCTGCCGGATGTTGGTCTCCATTGATCTGGAAGGCTCCGCCGGCGAACTCTATAAGTGCTATCATACCGTGAGTTTGCTGGAAGGATTGAATTCGGCCATACACACCCATGTTTTACCCTGACCATTTGGTTTCAGAGGGTGTGCTTCGAAGCTTTGCTGGCTGTTATTATCGTGGGGCATGTTCTCGTTCCATGGTGCTGACGGAGAAAGTCATGGAGACCAAGATCTGAGGACAGACAATGGTGGTTCGAGTCTGGGTGGTGATGGAGAATTGGCTCGATGACTTGTGAATTGGAGCAGTTGCTAGCAAGTGGGGCGACCGCACAGGAGAGGTTCATGGTCCTACCTCTCAGGGTGAAAACCCAGAGTCTGGCCTTAATTGGTTATGCTTGACAATGGCCTTGTTGAAGATATTGTTTCGAGAGCGCGGACTTTCTTCAGGATGAAAACCTAGATCTTTGATCGGGCGATGACAGTGTTTGTGCACAGTTCCCTTCTTGCAGACATCGTTTTTGCAGAAGCTGGACTTCTGGTGTTGTTTTGGTGGTGGTAGTACTAATGTTTCAATGAATGAGTCACTGTAGCGGGACTTTTCTTTTTTATAATTCTTTTTTTTGGCTGTGTGTATCTGTGTGGCTGCTAAGGCAATGCGTTGTTGCAGAGGTTAGGTGTAATTAGTATTATCTGATATTAATATATGATCCTTTCAAAAAAAAAAACATTCTGCCTCTCTGCCTCAAACATGGATGTCCCGTGGCTAGTACCTACCTAGTAGCTCGCTTTGGACAAGTCGGTGTGTGTGTGTGGTGGGTGGGGGTGTGGGGGGGGGGGTGTGGTGGGTGGGGGTGGGGGTGGGGGTGGTGGTGGGGGGAAGTTACTTTATTTCTATACATATCGTTGTATTAGTGAGAGTTTGTCGGAAATTTCCCAAACGTCTTATAATAAGAAATGGAGGGAATAATAGTCAGGAGACCTGGGTTATAATAGAAGATCGTTACATTGTTCGTTCCCCGAGAATACTACACATACCTGACGAAATAGCTATCAAGACACCCCGAGATGAAGTACGAGCAGTTTTGCTGGCAGAAGAGGCATCTTCGCTATTTTTCCTAAGGAAGAAATACACTGTATTCGTTCGTCAACAAATCTGAATATTTGCACGGTGATAACTCATAGTCTACCCTAAGGAGTGCTACGTTTTACCCAAACTATAGAATACAGCTGCTATTGAGAACTACTTTTGTGCACTTATTTTGCTTGCTGAACCTGACACTGACACCTATATTTTGTTAGAACAAGAACCCTTGTTACTCTACATTGATCAGCGCCGTCCCTTCCTAGCTGACCTCATGACAGATTGTCCTACGAATATAATATTCGTGAAAGCCGAAAAGGTGCATGCACCAAAGAAAAGTGAAGTGGTTACTTGGACACGCCAATTCCCGGATGTACTGGTGACGAAGGAACTGGAAACACTGGAGGCTAGATTGTGTGCAGGAGATGGAGATGGAGCAGGAGTAGCCCAATGAGCACTGGAGGCTCCCTTTCCAGCTATTCTGTGTAGGAGACTTGGTATATTCCGGAAACAACTCAACTGTCAAAGGTCATCTTGTCTGGAGGATTTACAAAGAGCGTGGCCACCGTCATCAGCCAACCTCGCATCTTGTCCTGAAAATCTTTATCAGCATCTTCTGCTTGATCGGCAAATGCCGCATCACAACTTGCGGCGGCTGCTCTAGCTTCCGATGCTGCTCTATCTGCACGGGGAACCGCTCGGTCACTCGCGGCTGCTTCAGCAACAACTTAACGGCACCAGCTGTGGCTGCAATACAATGGTATCATGTTGTTGATCAGAGCAAACGGACGACTGATTAGACCACCGAGTCAACCGCGCACTGGACGACCGACATTCTCTCGACCAGCTCGATAGCCCAGGCGGCTTCCCTTCCTGTTAGACGACCAACGTTGAGGCGATCTTCAAAATTGAGATTAGAACTTGGGAATAATGATCGTGAAGGTGGCCTGCACCGTGCTGCGAAAAAAGCCGAGAGGGCACATTGGCTGTGTTAGTGCGAAAGCCGGCCAATGTGTCAAAGCCGAGATCGAGGACACATTGGCTTCAAAGTTCCTTCTTTTCAGACCTTTGGTTAATTAACAACAGACCAGTGTGTCAGCACTAAAGCTTTATAACTCATGTGCTGTCAAAGTTCGCGCTACCACGCATTTTCCTTTTCATGAGGAAAAACACCGCAACGTAGATGGAGCTCATCAAAAAATTTAAAATTCAAAATATTCAACAATATTGTACTCATCCGGGACCTACACAAAAGTGAAAAATGTGAAGACCAGAAACTTATATTTTTAATGGCAACTTAGAGCTCTTTTTTTGTGTATCACAAAATACAGTGTACTTTTCAACAATATCTTACACGTCCGTAGAAATCAGCTTCATATGTATAGACAAAACAATGTAAAAGTCCTCTCATTGACTTGTTTCCCATGGGTAACTACATGCCAAAAAATATCTACATATCTTACTAGATGTGTGCTAGCTGGAATGTAAGAAAGGAAATACATGCATGTATAAATGGTTATATCGTGTATTGCAAAGTTCATGTCGAGTTGTGTGAATACAAGGTGTGCAAATACTTTAGGTTCAAGGCTAAAATACATAATTGTTGGTCCAACTAATATTCAGCAATACTGAAACTGAAGTTGTCGGGACAATGATGAGGGTGGGCTAGGGCATCTTCTGACGCATTGCAAGTTCTGACGACGCGTTTCACATTAGCATGAGAGGGTTCTTTAGGGTTTGGTCAACTAGTTTGCCAAGTTATTCACATTAGTGTGTCATCATAAATGCATAGAGTAACTTCCACACATTTTTCAAGGTTGTTTGCCGCCTCCACGATGTGTCTTCTTTTGAAGCCATCATACCAAGGTATAGCTAATAGTTCTATAGCTTTGTGTCCTCTAATATAAGATATGGCCTTACCAACTGCAATCTCGATTACCATTGTGGTATGTCTAGCTTCTCCTTCATACATGGTTTCTACTAAGTCCAAGTTGGGGATGAATCATAATGCATCTGTATTTTCTACTAAGTCGAGCGCGGCAATTAGACGTGTGCCTTGGCGTTTATAAGCGCCGGTGGTCGCCCTCCGTGTTGTAGTGATATTAGGCAAAATTCCAACATGAAGGACCATTGATCCATGTATCGGAGAACTAAGTTTGACCTCATTTGACTTTAGAAACATCACATTTGCATTGCATTACGATTTGTGTGCTCATGAGTTGCAAGTTAAGGTGCAATTGAGTTCTTTTAGTTGTAAGTGAGGACTGAGATCTTTTTAGATGCAACTGTTTTTTAGCTGAGATTTCTTTTCACCGAGAAAAAAAAGGGTTCACACAGTAAAAAACTTCACATGATAAAAAATTGTTCATATAGTACAAAATCTTAGGAATAAAATGACTTGCCCTAGAATTAAGACAATTCTCAATTGATTAAGAACTAGCCAGGGCAAGAAAAACTAAACCTGCAATGGGAAATATAGCAAAGTAAAAAAAATAACGTAGTTGGGTGGTATGAATCCCCGATGTACCGCAGATGTAGGATCCGGAAACAGTGAAGGAGAGCCACCCCAGCGTAGCTTTTATGTAGACCAGGGTACCTTCAGACGAGTTTTGGGGCATGACCATCAGCGCTAACAGCAATGCCATAGCTGTTGCCATAGTAATCGTGTTGAGAGCGAAGTATGCACAGGAAGCTTCACCATAAGGGTTTTCAAGCGAAGGAGCAGGAGCAAGACCAGGAGAGGTTGCGTCTTTAGCTCCAGTAGCAAGCCAGCATTGTTCAAAGGACATCCCAGGTGGTGGCTGGGTGATTGCCTGGAAAGCGATGCTCACGAAGAGCGTGGCCACCATCATCAGCCAACCACGCATCTTGTCTACAAACTCCTTGTCTGTGGTTGGATCGGCAAGTGCCTTATCACAAGAAGCAGCAGCTTTTCTAGCTTCCAATGCTGCTGCATCAGCAAGGGGCACCACAGGGTCAGGGCGGGCAGCGACATTGGCAGCAGCTGCTGCTTCGGTAACAATAATGGCGCCGGCTTCAGCTTCTGATGCTTCAGAAACATGGGCGCCACCATCGGCTTCATCACCAGACCGCGCTGCAACACAACGGTCAGCAGCTTCTCTAGCTTTCGCCGCTGCTACTGCTCCATCACCACCTGCTGCCTCACAACGGGAAGCGGCCTTTCGAGCTATGGAAGCTGCTGATACAGCACGGCGTCTTGCGGCGACACAGCGGAGCGTGGCTCGTTCAGCTGCCAACGCTGCCGTGGCTGCATCTTTACGTGCTTCCTTATGGACATCAGCAAATTCCCGATATCGGTAGCGAACTGGAGTCAGCAGTTCACGCAATGTAGCTGTCTTTCGACCTACACATCTTGCTGTAGCCAGATCGCCACGTGCCACAACACAGCGGGCAGCAGCTTCTCGAGCTGCCAATGATCTTGCTGCTGCATCGGCACATGCCGCGACACAGCTATCAGCAGAAGCATTTGCGGCTTGAGTCGCTGCAGCAGCACCACCTTCCACGTCACAACGAGCAGCTGCTGCTCGAGCTTGTTGAGCTGCCAAAGTTGCCGCTGCAAGATAGTTTGCATCTGCTTCTCTGGCCACTGCTTCACAGAGGGCAGCAACTTCTAGGGCTGCCGAAGATGCAGAAGTGCAGCCGACCGCCGCTTCACCAGCTACCGCATCGTTGCCGGCGGCAACTACTTCTACAGCATGGAGACGCGCCCCATCACAGCAGCTAACAGCTTGAGCTGCCGCTGCCATGGCCTTCACAACCCTGCTAGCTACTTCAGTGTCTAAATCTTGCCAAAAGCAATTCATAGTTTCTACTACACTCCTAGCTACCTCTCTCTTTCTCAATAATAATAATGTGTAGAATTTTTTTTCTTGCGGATTCTGAGTTGCGTGGATGTTGATGGACGTTATGCTAGTATATGTTTATATAGACACTACTTGTGTGGATTCCGACCTCGCCAACTCCGCTATTAGTCGAGCGAGGTAGCATGGGCGAAGCGGGTTGCTGTTCCCTGTTACATTAGTCTATTGTTGTAAAGAAGGGATCTAGACAAGTGGGCCACCAGCCCAGCAAACATATGTTAATCATCACAAAGGTAAAAATAAGCAAATGCATGGATTTGAGAGCTACATGTGTTATGTCTGCGGACATCAAGCAACTTCCAAGCATGGATGAACCGTCATGTATGTTTTGTTCATTTTACTTGAAATTTCGCATTAGGATCTTCGGTAAATCTTCTTGTCTTGTAAGCACTACAGGAAACATCTATTGCGCCGACGGCCTTTTTATACGCCGACGGCAAAAGATCGCATTAGAATCTTTGATAAATCTTCTTCTCTGAATACAGCATAGATGTGACACGCTCCCGCTCCCGATACGAAGAGAGAAGATTCTTGCAGATGGCAGAGGCATAGAGAGGAGTTAGTCACCTAATACTGTACGATCTTTTTTGAAACAACCTAATTGGTACTCTGTTAATTAGTAACCGTGTGATCCTAATTAGCCAATATCTAATCGTGGCTTGCACGTTCTAAAGAGAGTATCATCCATGGTTGGTGGATTGGACCAAGGTACCATGTTGTTGATCCGACCAAACGGACGACTGATTAGACCATCGAGTGAACCGTGCACTGGACGACCCACATTCTCTCGATCGCTCAGGCGGCTTCTCCGCATTTTCCTGTTAGACGACCGACCAACGCTGAAGGCAGTCTTCAAAGTTGAGTTCAGAACTTTGGAATAATATAATAACGATGAAGGTGGCCTGCACGGTGCTGTGAAAAGAGCCGAAGCCGAGGCGTGCATCTTGCTGTTGATCAGTACACCACGTACGTCAACCGGGCATTTCCCGAGGAGCACGCTCAGGCGGCTTCTCGGCATTTTCAGAGCAGGCAGTGCTTCAAAGTTCTTTCTTTTCAGACCTTTGGTTAATTAACAACAGACCATTGTGACAGCACTAAATCGTTATAGCTCACGTGCCAGCACTAACGTCATCGTTTGCACTACCACGCTTTTTTTTTCCTTTTTATTACGAGGAAAAACACGGCAACATCAGATGAACTTTTTAAAATTCAAAAGCTTCATACTGTTTTAGAACATATCGGAAGAAAATATCCAAGTACATATACATGTCTAGCTCCAATCTTGGTGAACTACTGTACTTAGTTATTTTTTCATACGGGACGTACACAAAAGTGACAAATGTGAATACCAAAAAGCTATATATATAATGACAACTTAGAGCTTCTTTCTTTGTGTAGTCCAAATTACAATGTAGTTTTCAACAATATCTTTACACGTCCGTAGAAATCAGCTTCTGTTGTATATACAAAACAATGTAAAAGTCCTACTATGGACTTGTTTCCCATAGAATGTAATTCGTATCGCACTGTGTAAACCGGAATTCCCCACCCACTCGTCTCCCTGCTATCCTCCTCAGTCAGATATGGTTGGCCCCTCCCCTCTCCCCTCCGGCGGTGGCCCGTGGCGAGTAGGGTGAGGGTCCCCTCCTTGTATAGCAGTAGTTTAGGTGCTACTCTTGGCGTGATGCCGGTAGTGGGTGGCATGCCCAAAGAGAGGAGTGGAGATCCAGATCTGGGTGGTCAGGTTTGGTTCAATTCGGGTCTTCTTCTTCTTCTTGCTCTCTTGCTCCTTCAGTCGGGGTTGGGAGAGGACAGAGAGGCCATCAACTCCTTGAACGAATGCAAGCATCAAAGTCTTTAATTTTTTCTGGGTTAGAAGGAGTACCAGCAGTGTCAGTCCTACTGCCATAGTCAACATGTTGAAAACAAGGTATTGACATGCCAGCCGACCATTATCAGCAGTTGTTGCAGGAGTTGGAGAGCCAGAGTTCCTATCTATTGAACTTGGGAAACAGTGGTTAAATGAAATACCATCTGGCGGATGCACACTTGCTTGGAATGAGTGTTGGCACCGTCATTAGCCATCCACGCATCTTGTCTATAAACTCTTTATCAGCTTCTGCTACCGGATCGACAAGTGCCGCATCACAACTGGCAGCAGCTTCGTTAGCTTCCAGCGTTGCTGCATCAGCACGGGGCACCGCTCGGTCAAAGGTGAGAAGATGCGGCTACATCGGCAACATAAGCAGGGACCGCAACACAACAACGGTCAGCAGCTTCTCGAGCCGCTGCCACCGCCGTTGTTCCATCACCGCCTGCTGCATCACAACGAGAAGCAGCTTCCCGAGCCACCGCAGATGCTGATACACCAGGACGACTTGCCTCAGCACAGCGGACCGCGGCTCTTCGAGCTTCCCGTGCTGATGCAACTGCATCTCTACGTGCTTTCCTATGGAGGTGAGCAAATTTTCTAGCTGCTTTGTGACTCTTATGGACGTCATCTATTCTATCTATTATATACTAAAAGCAATATAAGGGTGTTTTCGATGGAGAATGACCCCCGGAGCCTCGGGAACCCACCCAAACTTTCATGTGGTGCTAGGAAACATGCATGTAGACCTAGGATACATGTAAAAGTGTTGTAGAAGTCCCATATATGCAAGACATATCTCCCCGATGTGAGGTTCTTGACATTTAGGCGATAACACATACCGGATTCCTTGACCTATAGTGGAAATGTTCCGTTGCGTGTATACCGAGGGGCTAGAATGTGCCACAGGGTACCAAAGTTGGTGTTCCTTGTATCTATGGACCAAAGTTGGTGCCACAGGGTACCAACAAAAAATTACATTGGTGGAACCTCGTGCGGAGAAAGCTAGGGGGTAGACCTTCCCAGGGCCCGCAGACGGGTGTTTTCGATGGAGAATGAGCCCCGGGAACCCACCCAAACTTTCATGTGATGCTAGGAAACATGCATGTAGACCTAGGATACATGTAAAAGTGTTTTAGAAGTCCCATATATGCAAGACATATCTCCCCGGTGTGAGGTTCCTCGACCTATAGTGGAAATGTCCCGCTACGTGTATACCGGGGCTAGAATGTGCCATAGGGTACCATTGGGAAACTCCCGCTACGGGTCCAACGGGGGGAAACCGGTGGAATATTGGGCCCAACCATGGTATTCTATGTAGATATGGCCTAAACATGCCTACAAAAAAAAATCACATTGCACAACCCTCGTACGGAGAGAGCTAGGGGGTAGATCCCGGTTGCCCCGGAGGCTAGGGTTTCGATGGGAGACAGTCGCTAGAGCACCGGAATCCGACCAAACCACATAATTAAAGTGTCCATAGATGTAATATGAGTTATATTTGAGATAAAATATATGCTAGAAGAAAACGAAGACAAAGAAGGGGTGAAAACGGCAATAAATAGGTCTTTGCCATGGGTGGTGCATGGCAAAGGATCTGTTGCCGTGGGAGGTGCACGACAAAGAATCCTTTGTCGTGTAGAGTACACGGCAAAGACCCTCCCTCGTTGAACGAAACTCACGGAAATATTTCGTGCTTTGAATAAAATAAATAGCATGAATGTTTCGCGCGTTGAATAAAATAAATAGCGGGAACATTTCGTGCAAAAATAGTAATTTGCATTTCAAAACTTTGCTATGCTTGACGGTGAGACACACGGCAAAGCCCTGCCGTTACCCCAGCCCGTGAGTTGGGCGATATGGTGGGCCCAACAAAGACATGTGCCATGCGATTTCTTTGCCGTGTGCCTTTTTTGGCCTTTGCCGTGAACTTATGCTTTGCCATGTGTCTGCTTTGTGCTTTGCCGTGAGTATTTGAGCTGCCGTGTATCCTCTATGGTGCCGCCGTGTAGTGCTTCTTTGCCGTGCGTCATGTTTTGCGTCTGCACGGCAAAGAGATCTTTGCCGTGCATGGACGCACGGCAAAGCCTCAGTGCACGGCAGCGCCGAATTTTTCCGTAGTGCCTGTCACCGGCTTCTCTGAATCTTGGTGCAGTGGTTACTTAGTCGATGCACCACTTCAATCACGAGAGTTGAAAATTTCTTTAACAATCGTAACAAAAGAACTAACCGAAGCTAATATGACCTATAAACGGAAGAGGAAATGAACGGTTCCACCGCCATCCCCATGTGTACCGGTGATGTAGGCACCGGCGACATGGAAGGCCATGCCTACCAGCATAAGTTTAACGAATGCAAGCATCAAAGTCTTCAAATTTTTTCTGGGTTAGAAGGAGTACCAGCAGTGTCAGTCCTACTGCCATAGTCAACATGTTGAAAACCAGGTATTGACATGCCCGCCGGGCATTATCAGCAGTTGTTGCAGGAGTTGGAGCGCCAGAGTTCCCATCTATTGAACTTGGGAAACAGTGGTTAAATGACATACCGTCTGGCGGATGCACACTTGCTTGGAATGCAATGCCCACAAAGAGTGTTGCCACCGTCATTAGCCAACCACGCATCTTGTCTATAAACTCTTTATCAGCTTCTGCTACCGGATCGACAAGTGCCGCGTCACAACTGGCAGCAGCTTCGTTAGCTTCCAGCGCTGCTGCATCAGCACGGGGCACCGCTCGGTCAAGGTGAGCAGATGCGGCTACATCGGCAACATCAGCAGGGACCGCAACACAACAACGGTCAGCAGCTTCTCGAGCTGCTGCCGCCGCCGTTGCTCCACCGCCACCTGCTGCATCACCGCGAGAAGCAGCTTCTCGTGCCACCGCAGACGCTGATACAGCAGGACGACTTGCCTCAGCACAGCGGACCGCGGCTCAAGCTTCCAGTGCTGATGCAACTGCATCTCTACGTGCTTCCCTATGGAGGTGAGCAAATTTTTTAGCAGCTTTATGACTCTTATGGACGTCATTCCTTATAAAAGTCCTTTGAGCTACCCATGCTGCTGCCACCGCATCGTCACGGGCAAGAGCACAACAGGCAGCAGCTTCTCGAGCTGCTAATGTTTCTACTGCTGCCTCGGCGGATGCCACAACACAGAAGTCAGCAAAAGCATTTGCTGCTCGAGATGCTGCAGGCGCACAACGATCCACATCACAGCGAGAAGCTGCTGCTCGAGCTTCTTGAGCTGCCGTTGTTGCTGCTGCAAGATAGTTGGCATCAGCTTCTCGAGCTACCGCTTCACAGAGGCGGCTGTTAGCAGTACTACTGCTAATACAATGGAGGATGCCACGTCTACAACAAGCAAGCCAGAAAAAACAGGCCAGCAGGCTGGAATAGAACAGGAGACCCAACTCAAGCCCAAGAACCGAAGGCCCTCGTCACGCTATGCCGCTGATCAATGGGTCACATGCCTCGTAGGAAGTTGGCTTGGACACGGCTGAGGCCGAAGCTTGTAGAATTACCGAACCGCTGTACTCAGTCATCTCGTGCTGCCGGAGCAATTTTCCGGAGCACCTCGGAATAGAACCATCAGAGAGATGCGAGTAGATAACACTTGGTATTCAGAGACAATTTCATTCCACCCACCACACCCACGCTGGAGATTCCCCATCCTCACGCTACTCATTTGAAGGCGGCGGAGGAACGACGGCGAGCGGAGATCATGGAGCACCTTACTCTAGAGGGGAAGGCAATCTACGCCACGGTCATCGCGCCGCATGAGAAGCTCAAGGCCGATCTCCATGACCTCATCGTCGCGGCGGTGAACAAATTGGTGTCTACCGCGGTGGATCTCGCGGTCGACAAGGCGGTTGACAAGACGGTCAGGGCATCGATGAGCGTGGCGGTGCGGGACATGTAGGCTTACACCGATGGGGTGGAGGCAGATCTGTGCGCCGCGATGGGTCTCTCCTCCCATGGCAGCGAACCGAGCCCATCCAAGGCGCCGGGGGGAGTCGCAGATATCAGCCAACAAGGGCACCACGATATTTCAGTTGGAATTTGATGAGTTTTGGGTTGTTGGCCCATTAGACAAATTCTGAAATTCTCTTTGGCCCACGTTTATATGGCAGCATATGGCTGTGCTAGTGGTGCTAAAGTTTAATCCCATATTGCTAGTTGAAGGAGAGTTGGACCATCTTATATAGTAGAGTGTTGCACCACTCACTAAGGTGTGACAAGAAGAGTAGCCCTCGCGCACTCCTCCTCCGACGCCGCCCGCCTCGCCTTGTCACGACGCGACGCGCGCGCGCCGCGGGTTGCGGGTTGCAGGAATCTCGTCGAGCCGAGCTTTATTTTGCTGGTTGGGAAAACTGATTATGAGTAACGGACGAGTTAATTACAGTCATTTCCAGTTTTTACCGACTCGGACGTGGGCTGAGCCCACGATCTTCCTAACCTGCACTATATAAGCGTCCGGGCTAAACCTAATCGGCACCGAATCAATACACACACGCGCCTACCTCTAGAACCTTGCGATGCCGCTTTCGTCTTCCTCATCCCGGCTTGCGGCGTGCACCGCAGATCGGGACAGTAGGCCTCCGGAACCCCGCCTCTCGTGAACCTGTACGGGTGAGGGGCGATCAGGTTTTTGGGGAGCGCTTAATCGCGACTACTGGTAACCACAACGTCGTCCCACGGCGAGTTCCCGAACGACGACTTCTTCCCGGACGTGAGCGACCTCTTCGACAACCTCAACATGGGCGACGCTGCTGCAACCGCTGCGGCTGCTATTCAGCCTACATCGTATGTGCTCTCGATTTCTCTCTTTCGGATTATGCTAGAGTTCTTTGTTCTAGCGTTTGGTATAGATGTGATAGGTTTGTCTCCTATAGATGTAATCTGTTCATCTACTTTGCTGATTTGCATAATTGGTTTTAGTACCGTTTGTATGATCATGATTTATCAGTTTATTATTCGGATTAAATCATATAGATTATTGATTATATTTCCAACAATCCAAAAACCTGATTATAGGCAACTAAATTCCACTAGTGTAGCCGCAGCTACTAGGCCGCCTCCTTTTGATGGCATGCACTATAAGTGATGGCGCAAGAGAGCAGTTCTCTGGTTTGAAAACCTAAACTGCTATAGCGCCACTCTTGGCAAGCCTGAAGGAGATCTTTCTACTGAGCAGGAAGCGAACTTTAAGAAAGCCGATACTATGATTATGGCGGTTTTGTTCAGTGTTCTTGGGGACAATATTGTTGACCCTTATATGTCATTTGATAATGGCAAGGACGCATGGGAAGCGGTCGAGGACAAGTTTGGGGTCTCGGACGCTGGCACTGAGCTGTATGTCATGGAGCAATTCTATGACTACATGATGGTTGATGAGCGCTCCGTCGTTGAGCAAGCTCATAGGATACAATCACTTGCCAAAGCACTTGAGCAGTTCAAGTGTTTCTTACCGGACAAATTTGTGGCTGGTGGCATTATTGCCAAGCTTCCTCCTTTGTACAGAAACTTTGCTACTTCTATGAAACATAAGAGACAAGAGTTTTCCGTTACGGATCTCATTGGGTCTCTTCATGTGGAAGAGAAGGCGAGAGCAAAGGAAAAAACTGCTCGAGGACTTGAGGGAGGTTCTACTGCCAATTTAGTGCAGAGGAAAAACTTCCAATCCCACAAGTTTAAGAATAAGAACAAAACTGAAGGAAAGGGAAAGTTCAATAGCAAGAACAAGGCCACGCACTCAACCAACTACAAGAAGAAAAATGATAAGAGGAAAGGCTCTTGCCACGTCTGTGGTGATCCTGGTCATTGGGCTCCTAGCTGGCCTAATCGCTTTGACAAGCGTCAACATGGGAACAGCGACAATGCCGCTAATGTTGTTATTAGCGATACTGAGACAAAGGATGCTGGGTACGGTATTTTACCTACTATTCTTTCAGTATGTCATTCTCCTGATTGGTGGATAGACACAGGTGCTAATACACATGTATGTTCTGATATTTCCATGTTTTCCTCTTATCAGGTCTCAAGGACCTCTTCTGTGCTGATGGGAAACGGCTCATGTGCTTCTGTTCATGGTGTTGGTACGGTAAATCTGAAGTTTACTTCAGGGAAGACCGTACAGCTGAAGAATGTGAAGCACGCTCCCTCCATCAATAAGAATCTCGTCAGCTGATCGCTTTTATGTCGAGATGGCTTTAAGTTGGTTTTTGAGTCCAATAAAGTTGTAATTTCTAAGTATGTAAATTTGTTGGAAAGGGTTATGAGTGCGGAGGTCTGTTCCGCTTGTCTTTGTCAGACTCATGTACTAAAGTTATTAATCATGTTTGCAATGATAATGAGTCCAATGTTTGGCATTCACGACTCTGTCATATTAACTTTGGTTGCATGACGCGGCTAGACAATATGAGTTTAATTCCGAAATTTACCACTGTCAAAGGTTCTAAGTGCCAAGTTTGTGTGCAAGCAAAGCAACCCCGAAAGTCTCATATGGCTGCGGCACCGAGAAACTTAGCACCGCTAGAACTTATACATTCAGATCTTTGTGAGATGAATGGTGTGTTGACAAAAGGTGGAAAAAGATACTTTATGATGTTGATTGATGACTCCACTAGATACTGCTATGTTTATCTCCTGGAAAAAGATACTTTATAACGTTGATTGATGACTCCACTAGATACTGCTACGTTTATCTCCTGAAATCTAAAGATGAAGCTTTGAACTACTTCAAAATCTATAAAGCTGAGGCAGAAAACCAACTTGATCTTAAAATCAAGCGGCTAAGATTGGATCGTGGTGGAGACTACTTTTCAAACGAATTTGATTTATTCTGTATGGAACACGGTATTATACATGAGAGGACGCCTCCCTACCCACCTCAGTCAAATGGGGTGGCCGAAAGAAAGAACCGCACTCTAACTGATTTGGTTAACGCCATGTTAGATACATCGGGTCTTTCCAAGGAATGGTGGGGGGAGGCGCTAATGAATGCGTGTAATGTCCTAAACCGTGTTCTTATAAAGGATAAAACCATGAATCCATTTGAGGAATGGGAAAATAAAAGGATTAAACTCTCTTACTTACGAACTTGGGGTTGTTTGGCGAAAGTCAATATTCCAATACCCAAGAAGCGAAAGCTTGGACCAAAAACCGTTGATTGTGTTTTCCTGGGATATGCTTTTCATAGCATTGGCTATAAATTTTTGATAGTAAAATCTGAGGTATCCGACATGCATGTTGGTACAATTATGGACTCGAATGATGCGACTTTCTTTGAGGACATCTTTCCTATGAAAGGCATGTCTAGCTCATCAAATCAGGAGATGACTAGTTCATCTAGTCAGGAATTTTCTATAATTCCTGAACCCACTATGCCGATAGAACACACTGATGATCCTGTGGAGGATGACAATGAATCTCCCAAAAGGAGCAAGAGACAAAGGACTGCAAAGTCATTTGGTGATGATTTCATTGTGTACCTTGTGGATGATACTCCCACTTCTATTTCAGAAGCCTATGCATCTCAAGATGCTGACTACTGGAAGGAAGCTATCCAAAGCGAGATGGACTCCATCTTAGCTAATGGTACTTGGGAAATCACTGATCGTCCTTATGGGTGTAAACCTGTAGGATGTAAATGGGTGTTCAAGAAAAAGCTTAGACCTGATGGTACTATTGAAAAGTATAAGGCACGTCTTGTGGCTAAGGGTTATACCCAAAAGGAAGGTGAAGACTTCTTCGATACCTACTCACCTGTAGCCAGATTGACCACTATTCCAGTACTACTTTCCTTGGCTGCCTCACATGGTCTTCCCGTTCATCAAATGGACGTTAAGACAGCTTTTCTAAATGGAGAGCTAGATGAGGAAATTTATATGGAGCAGCCTGATGGATTTGTAGTAGATGGTCATGAAGGAAAGGTGTGTAAGTTAGTGAAGTCTTTATATGGTCTTAAGCAAGCTCCTAAACAGTGGCACGAGAAGTTTGAAAGAACTTTAACTGTTGAAGGCTTTGTTGTAAACGAAGCTGACAAATGTGTGTACTATCGCCATGGTGGGGGCGAGGGAGTTATTATATGTCTCTACGTTGATGACATATTGATATTCGGGACCAACCTCGCTGTTATCGAGGAGGTCAAAGAGTTCCTATCTCGCTGCTTTGAGATGAAGGACTTGGGAGTGGCTGATGTAATTTTAAACATCAAGCTACTAAAGGATGACAATGGTGAGATTACACTGCTTTAGTCTCACTATGTGGAAAAGATATTGAGTCGCTTCAGGTATAGCGACTGCAATTCTTCTCCAACGCCTTATGATCTGAGTGTGCTATTTAGAAAGAATCGAAGGAATGCTAAAGATCAATTGAGATATTCTCAAATTATTGGCTCGCTCATGTATCTAGCCAGCGCCACTAGACCTGACATCTCCTTTGCTGTAAGCAAACTGAGTCAATTTGTGTCAAATCCTAGAGATGATCATTGGCATGCTCTTGAAAGAGTTTTGCGCTATTTGAAAGGCACTGCGAGTTATGGTATTCACTATAATGGGTATCCAGGGGTACTTGAGGGTTATAGTGATTCAAATTGGATATCTGATGCTGATGAGATTAAGGCCACAAGTGGTTATTTGTTTACACTTGGTGGTGGTGCTGTTTTCTGGAAGTCTTGCAAGCAGACCATCTTAACGAGGTCAATAATGGAAGCAGAACTCATAGCATTAGACACGGCCACTGTTGAAGCAGAGTGGCTTCATGAGCTCCTTATGGACTTACCTGTGGTTGAAAAACCAATACCCGCTATCCCGATGAACTGTGATAATCAAACTGTGATCGTCAAAGTAAACAGTTCTAAGGATAATATGAAGTCATCAAGGCATGTGAAGAGGAGATTGAAATCTGTCAGGAAACTGAGAAATTCCGGAGTTATTGTGTTGGATTATATCCAAACATCTAAAAACCTGGCGGATCCCTTCACAAAGGGATTATCACGCAATGTGATAGATAATGCATCGAGGGAGATGTGTTTGAGACCCACGCTATGAGTTGATCCTAGTGGCAACCCACTCTATGTGATCGGAGATCCCGTGAATTAGAGATGGGAGACAAGCTGTTGGTCAGCTGAGAGGAGAGTATTCCCATATTATATTTACATCTCCATAAAGATGCAATACTCTCTTAATCTGCATGGTAGGTTGATATTTATCTTAATGTGTTCCAAGTGGCTTTTATCAGCGGAGATGTTGTCCTGCAGAACATCTCTTGAGGAACACACCTATATGAGTCTGACTGTCAAACGTCGCAGTCTGTGAGAGTTGGGTGCTCTCTAATAAACTCATGAACGGCCCTGGAGTATGACGCATAAGCTCCAAACCACGGGGAAGCCGACGGTATCCCTGTATCGGTCTAGATTTTGTGTGAAACTAGCGCGCATAAAACTTGTAGTTCAAGGCATAGTCCACTATTCAAGTTGCTAGCTAGTGTAGCATAAAGTTTAACGTGGAAGTTCAACTTAACAGTCTCCACTACACACCGGTATATAAAACAATGTTCTGGAAGGAAAATGATGTGATGTGCCAATGAGACTTTGTGGGGGATTGTTGGAATTTGATGAGTTTTGGGCTGTTAGCCCATTAGACAAATTCTGAAATTCTCGTTGGCCCACTTGTATATGGCAGCATATGGCTGTCCTAGTGGTGCTAAAGTTTAGTCCCACATTGCTAGTTGAAGGGGAGTTAGACCACCTTATATAGTAGAGTGTTGCACCACTCACTAACGTGTGACAAAAAGAGTATCCCTCGCGCACTCCTCCTCCAATGCCGCCCGCCTCGCCTCGCCACGCCTCGCCTCGTCACGATGCGCGCACGCCGCGGGTTGCGGGAATCTCGCCGAGCCGAGCTTTATTTTGCTGGTTGGGAAAACTGATTATGAGTCATTAACGGACGCGTCAATTACAGCCGTTTCCAGTTTTTATGGACGTAGCTGTTACCGACTCGGACGTGGGCTGAGCCCACGATCTTCCTAACCTGCACTATATAAGCGTCCGGGCTAAACCTAATCGGCACCGAATCAATACACACACGCGCCTACCTCTAGAACCTTGCGTCGCCGCTTTCGTCTTCCTCATCCCGGCTTGCGGCATGCACGCAGATCGAGATAGTAGGCCTCCAGAACCCCGCCTCTCATGAACCTGTACGGGTGAGGGGCGATCAGGTTTTTGGGGAGCGCTTAAGCACGACTACTGGCAACCACAACGTCGTCCCACGGCGAGTTCCCAAACGACGACTTCTTCCCAGACGTGAGCGACCTCTTCGACAACCTCAACATGGGCGACACTGCTGCAACCGCTGCGCCTGCTATTTAGCCTACATCGTATGTGATCTCGATTTCTCTCTTTCGGATTATGCTAGAGTTCTTTGTTCTAGCGTTTGGTGTAGATGTGATAGGTTTGTCTCCTATAGATGTAATTTGTTCATCTACTTTGCTGATCTGCATAATTGGTTTTAGTACCGTTTGTATGATCATGATTTATCAGTTTATTATTCGGATTAAATCATATGGATTATTGCTTATATTTCCAACAAATTCTACTACATGGGGGTTGGGAGTCGGGACACATGTGCCCTACATCCCTCCTCCGGCAAGAGGTATGCAGGCTAATTCATCCCTTGCTGTTGTGAATCAGTCTACGGGAGTGACCAATTCCTTTGATAGTTTGTTAAATCGAGAGAGGACAACTTTTTCTGGTCACGGCAAACCACCCTCCATGGATTTTCCTAAATTCTTTGGTGATAATCCTAAGTTTTGGCAAGCTATATGTTAGGCTTACTTTGCAATGTTTGACACGGATCCAGACTTATGGATCGCCGTGGCAGCAATGCAATTCGAGGGTGAGTCAACTCAGTGTTTGGCCTTTGTGCAACATAAGATCGGTAAGGCTAGTTGGCAGGATTTTGTAGCTGCGGTGTTGCATAGATTTGGGAAAAATCAGCATCAATCTCTGGTGCGTAAACTGTATCGCCTTGGACAAACAGGGGCTGTCACTGCGTACATTAGTGCTTTTGCTGCTTTGATGGACCAGTTGACTACTTATGAGCCAAATCCAGACATGCTGCATTATACAACTAGGTTCATTGATGGATTAAAACCAGACATTCGTTTAATTGTTGCTATACAACGTCCTATCGATTTGGATACTGCGTATTCCATCGCTGTTGTGCAGGAGGAGCTTGGCAATGATGAAGTGAAGTATTATCATTCGAGTGCTCGTGATCCTCAATCATCTTCTTCGTATCACCACACCAAGCCCCCCAGCACTCGAATTGTGGAGGAACCTCGAGCTCCTGAGTTGGTTAAAACAGTGGTCGAGACTGATAAGCTTGCCACTCTTAAAGCCTATCGCTGAGACAAGGGTCTTTGTTTTATCTGTGGGGAACGCTGGGGCAAGGATCACAAATGCAACACAACGGTACAGTTGCATGTGGTCCAAGAGATGCTGGAGTTTTGCTCACCGGATCTAGCTGAATCTGAAGACAGTGAGGAGGATTTGATGGTGTTATCTGCAAAAACTCAGACAACTGATAGTAATACTAGTAAAATTCGGTTGTCTGGTGAATTGGCAGGGCATTCTGTATTGTTCCTTCTAGATTCGGGCAGTTCTCATTCATTTATGAGTTCCAGATTGGCTGAAATTATTCCTAACTAGGTTTCGTTACCAAGACAGCAACGAGTGAGGATAGCTGGCGGGGGTCATCTTCTTTGCACACACTTGATTCAGCAGTGTCCTTGGTCAGTAGCTGGGCATACATTTCAGTCATACTTCAAAGTTCTACCATTGCAGCATTATGATGGCATCATCGGCCTGGATTGGTTGTCTGCTCGTGGAACCATGCAAGTAAATTGGAATCAGAAGTGGCTTTCCTTCGATCACCAAGGCGCCACAGTGTTATTACAAGGAGAGCCTCCAGTACAGTTTGATTGTACCGTGGTTGAGTTACAACTTGTTCAGTCAACTATTGCCCAACTGAAGAAGCTGTTGGATGATTTACAATGACTTCTGCATCAATTTCCTGAAGTTTTATCGCTTCCTACAACTCTGCCACCTAGGCGGGCTTGTGATCACAAGATACCTCTGATTGCTGGGGCTCGGCCTGTGAAAATTCGACCTTACCGTTACTCACCTAAACTGAAGAGTGAAATTGAGAGACAAATCCAAGCTATGCTTGATTCGGGTGAAATTTCCATCACTGATAGTGAATTTTCTTCTCCCATTATTATGGTGAGAAAGAAGGACTTCACTTGGAGGTTATGCGTGGATTATCGCAATCTGAATCTGCTCACTATCAAGGCTAAATATCCATTACTGGTGATTGAAGAGTTATTGGACAAACTCACTAGAGCTTCATGGTTCTCTGAATTGGACTTGCGCGCAGGTTATCATCAGATCTGCTTGGCGCCCGGCGAGGAATATAAGACAGCTTTTCACACTCATAATGGACACTACCAGTTCAATGTGATGGCTTTTGGGTTGACGGGCGCTCCTGCAACCTTCCAAGCAGTGATGAACGAGACACTCAACACCGGTATTTTGTAAATATGCAATTGTGTTCTTCGACGATATTCTCATCTATAGCAAGACCTACTCCCAGCACCAGGAACATTTGGCGCAAGTATTGGCTCTCTTGGCTAAACATCAGTGGAAGGTAAAGGACTCCAAATGTTTGTTCGCCCAGCGCAGTATCGCGTACCTAGGCTTTGTAGTAGATGTGCAGGGAGTCTCGACTAATCCTAGTAAGGTCAGGGATATTCAGAAGTGGCCAATTCCCGCCAATCTGAAGGAGCTATGGGGTTTTCTAGGAATTTTATGCTATTATCGCAAGTTCGTCAAGTAATATGGAGTAATTAGTCAACCCTTGACATGGTTACTAAAAAAGGTGTATCATTCGTTTGGTCATCTGAAACTCCTCTTGCGTTTGATGTTTTGAAGAAAGATCTGACAACGGCTCCTGTATTGGCTTTGCCTAACTTCACCAAGCGCTTTGAGATTGAGACTGATGCTTCCGAGTCAGGTGTGGGCGCATTGTTGTTGCAGGATGGTCACCCATTGGCGTATGTCAGCCGCGGCCTGGGTCCTCGCACTCGCGGCCTTTCGACGTACGAGAAGGAGTACATGGCCATTCTTCATGCCGTGGAGCAATGGCGTTCGTACTTTCAACACGCTGAATTTATGATACACGCGGATCAATGTAGCTTGGCACACCTGGAGGATCAATGATTGCATAGTACTTGTCAACAGAAAGTGTTCACCAAATTTCTTGGCTTGTAGTTTCGCATTCGCTACAAGAAGGGGAGTGATAATCGTGTGGCAGACGCACTATCTCGTCATCCTCAACCAGGTAACTCTCTGCTGGCAATATCACACCTTTAGCCGGCCTGGTTGCAGGATATTGCTGATGCTTATCAAGGAAATCCAGAAGCTGTTGAATTGTTGGTGAAGGTTTCAGTGCACAATCAGATAGAGGACAATTTTACACTGCGAGATGGGTTGATTCATTATAAAGGGCGCCTATGGTTACCCGCTGGTGTTGCTCTCACAAACAAAATCATTGAGGCATTTCATTCAAGCCCAATTGGTGGTCACTCGGGCATTCCGGTAACCTTGGGCCAACTGAAAGTTTGTTTTTCTGGAAGGGCATGCGTCTGCAGGTTTAGAAATATGTCTAGGAGTGCATAGTCTGTCAGAGGGCGAAACCTGAACATGCTCGTTACCTAGGATTATTGGCACCTCATCCTGTGCCTTCTCAGTTTTGGCAAATGATTTCAATGGATTTCGTGGAGGGTTTGCCCAAGTCTGGATGCTTCAACTGTGTCATGGTTGTGGTGGATAAGCTCTCAAGGTATGCCCACTTTGTTGGCTTGATTCACCCTTTTACAACAACCAGAGTAGCATCGTCCTTCATGGACAATGTGCATAAAGCTTCATAGCATGCCTGAATCCATCATTTCCGACTGTGATCCCATATTCACAAGTCGTTTTTGGAAGGAGCTTGCAAACATGACTGGTACCACTCTGCGCATGAGTTCGGCATACCATCCGCAGACCGATGGTCAGACGAAACGCGTCAACCAATGCCTGGAGGCCTTCCTTCGCTGTTTCACTCATGCGTGTCCCACGAAGTGGGCACAATGGTTGTCGCTAGCAGAGTATTAGTATAATACTAGTGCCCATTCTGCACTCGATGGCAAGTCTCCGTTTCAGGTGCTCTACGGCCATTCTCCTCGCCATTTTGGCTTGTCAACAGCGGACACCTGTCCAGTACATGATCTTTACGATTGGCTCAAGGACCGCGCATTGATGCTGCGTCTCTTGCGGCAACATCTGGAGAGGGTACGCATGCGCATGAAGCATCAAGCGGACAAAGGGCGTACTGAGCGTGTCTTTCAAGTTGGAGACAGTGTTTTTCTCAAGATGCAACCCTATGTGTAGTCGTCAGTGGCTCCTCGCGCACACCACAAGCTTCTCTTCAAGTTCTACGGTCCTTACAAGATACTGGAGCGGGTGGGTGATACAGTGTATCGTTTGCAACTTCCTGAAGGCACCCGTATCCATATGGTTTTGCATGTGTCCCAATTGAAGCAGGCTCTGGGAGAGAAATGTCAGGTACAGTCTAGTCTTCCTACTGTGGATGATCAATTTTCTATACCTATGCGTATCTTGCAGCGCTGTCTCCGCCAGAAAGGTTCCGTGGCAATTCTTCAAGGCCTGGTACAATGGTCCGGTTAGCCGGACTCACTGGCCACTTGGGAAGGTTTGGAGGAGCTGTATCAACGTTTTCCTCGAGCACCAGCTTCGGGACAAGCTATGTTCCAAGAGGGAGGGAATGTTAGCAGTACTACTGCTAATACAACGGAGGATGCCACGTCTACAACAAGCAAGACAAAAGAAGCAGGCCAGCGGGCTGGAATAGAAGAGGAGACCCAACTCAAAGACCAGGAACCAAAGGCCCTCGCACGCTATGCCGCTGATCAATGGGTCACACGCTTCTGATAACGTATGTAGTAGGAAGTTGGCTTGGACACGGATGAGGCCGAAGCTTGTAGAATTACCGAACAGCTGTACTCATTCATCTCATGCTGCCGGAGCAATTTCCCGGAGCACCTCGGAATAGAACTATCGGAGAGATGCGAGTAGCTAACAGTGGCAACTTCTAGTGCTGCCGAAGATGCATCAGCACATTGGATAAAAGCATGTAGAGCTGCCAATGCTGCTGTACCGCGATCGCGACTTGCCACATCACTGCCAGCAACAACTACTCCTATAGCATGGAGACGTGCCCCATCACAGCAGCTAACAGCTTGATCTGCCGCTGCCATGGCCTTCACAACCCTGCTAGCTACTTCACTGTCTAAATCTTGCCAAAAGCAATTCATAGTTGCTACACTCCTAGCTACCTCTCTCTTTCTGAATAATAAGGTGTATAATTCTTTTCTTGCGGATTCTGAGTTGTAGATGTTGATGGACGTTATGCTAGTATATGTTTATATAGACAAACTACTTGTTTACATTAGTCTATTGTTGTAAAGAAGGGATCTACACAAACACAAGTGGGCCACCAGCCCAGCAACATATGTTATTCATCACAAAGGTAAAAATAAGCAAATGCATGGATTTGAGAGCTACATGTGTTAGGGATAATTATTGCTTTGGCACTAGAGGTCGCGGAGTACTCAGTTTTGCCACTAGACTAAAACTGTGCTCGGTTTTGCCACTACTTCGGGCGCAAATGTTATGGCGAGGACAAAACGGCGAGCTTTGGGACGATTCCGTCTGGTGGCGTTAGTGAAAGTGGGTCCAGAGGTGGGACCGCACAGCGACGCAGCCAACGATAACCCCTGCTCCCGCCAAACCGCTGATTCAGCACCACCCTCCCGCCCCGCTTCGGCCACCACTACCAGCGCCGCCAGCCCCTGCGCCGCCGCCAGCCCCTGCGCCACGCACGGCCGTCCCGCGTGGCTACCTCCGGCACCTGCTCCAACGGACCCTGATTCACCACCCTCCGCCCCGATCCGGCCACCACCACGAGCGCCGCCAGCACCTGCGCCACCACGCGGCCGTCCCGCGTGGCTACCTGCTCCACCGTCACCGACACCTGCTCGAGCGGAAGCTGCTGCGCTGTTAGTGCGCCCACAACCTGGTGAGTCTCTCGTTCCGCCAGTGCGCCCACAACCTGCTCGACGAAATGGCGAACGAAGAAGACGACCTTGGCGAGGCAGGCGTCAGGCCGGAGACCCGTCGCGTCCACGTCTGGGTTTCTGAGGGGTAAGTCTTGTTGAAATATAGACTTATTGCACAGTGCAACTGCCGTTTTGATTTTACCGAGCGGTTTATTTTGTTGTGCTCATTTGCGTCTCTGTTTTTTGCGGGTTAGGATGGATTTGCGGTTTGCATTCTTGGTGAACATTAGAAGGGAGAGGTTCATAGTTGATGCAAATGATCAAAATAAATTCCAAGGAGGGTTTGATTATCTGTTGCCAATGGATTGTAAGTTTTCGACAATTTGCGGAGGTAATTTGTGGCCCGTATCCTTGGGGTTTGCATGATGAAGTGGAATTCAAATACTATGATGGGAGTAGTGAATGGGTGACAGTTACCGATGATGGAGAGCTCGCTATCATATTTGCTAAGGAGAAAGGGCAATTTCAAGTGAGGCTGCAAAATGATGTGGTTGTGCCGGCACTTGGATCATCTCGGGTAGATTCATCTCGTTGTAATGGAAGGTCTAGCCAGACCAGTTCAGCTAGGGGAGATTCAGTTAGTGCACGTCGATGTGGTGGCTCGTCAAGCGTGGGCACCGGCAGCAGGCTTCCAAGAGAAGTGGAGCCTGAATACGTAGATGATGAAGAGAGGTTATATTCTGATGTTGTTCAGAATTTACGACGACCATGTCGAGCTAAAAACCGAGATGAGGGTGATAATGACGCTTTTGTGATTAATGATAAGGAGGGCGAGGAGGAAGACCTTGCACCTGTTGAATGGGACCCTGAGAACCCTCAGATGGAACAAGGGTCCATCTTTGCATCCATGAGTGAGTGTAGAAATGCACTTGTGACATACTGCATAAAGGCAGAGCGTACAATTGAAGTTGACAAGAGCGATACTGTCTGTTAGAGAGTTCACTGTCCAACTGAATACTGTTCATGGAGGATGCACGCATCTAAAATGCGAAATAGCATGAATGTTCAGGTCAAAGTGAAACCTTTTAGGCACACATGCCTGGAATCAACCCTTAGAAAGGAAACAATCAGTAGAGCCAAGTCAAGATGGGTGGCGGAAGAAGTAAAACAGTGGGTGACAGAAGACCATCAAGTCGGTACAAAGGAGTTGCAGAAGAAGCTCAAAGAAAAGTTCAAGATAGAGGTACCATACATGAGGGTTTTCAATGGTAAACAATATGCTATGGACTCTATTTATGGTAATTGGCAGGATAGTTTTAAACTGTTCTACTCATTTAAGGCTGAGGTGGAGAAGACCAGCCCAGGTAGTATTGTAGATATTAACCACCACTCTGTGGATTACACATTGAGGGGAGTGACAATGACAAAGGAATGCTTTAGGAGGGATTTTGTCTGCTTTGAGGCTTGCCGCCGGGGATTTTTGGACGGATGCAGGCCCTATTTGGCTATTGATGCTACCTTTCGCATGGATGCAAAGATGGACAGTTGGGAAATCACAATGGAGCAAATGGATGATCCCAATGATGAGCAAATTGAGCATCCAGATGATGAGCAAATGGATCATCCAGATGATGAGAAAATGGAGTATCCTAATGATGAGCCAATGGAGCATCCTAATGATGAGTCAATGGAGGCTCCAAATGATGATCAAAATGATAAGCCAATGGAGGATCCAAATGATGAGCAAAAAAATGATCAAAATGATGCTCCAATGGTTGGTGGCCAACCTTCTATGGTTGTGAGTTCTACTAGGTATGTAATGCTTGCCAATACTACTGTACATTTATCACTTAACATAATCTTACCAATCATCCCCTTTGTTTTGTACAACTCTGTGGTCGGTTCGAACAACGTGGTGGCAGTGACCTTTGAGGTGCTGACAACCAAGAAGAGCACAAGGTTAACAAAGAGCAAAGTGGTTCCAAAAAGCACAAGGTTAACAAGGAGCAAAGTGGTACCTAAAAGCACAAGGATCAAAAAGAAACCCCGACGCTATGTAGATGATGATTGAGTGGGAACCATGTAAAATTTATGAAACATTCATGACCGATGTTGTATTTGTATTAACTGATGTTGTACCCATGTTAGAACTCATGTTTGAATGATGTTGGAATGATGTTGGTACATGTTTTGAGCAAGTCATGTCAAAATATCCTAAAAAAGAGCTCCAAAGGTAGGGTAAATGGCCTCATTTCTAAGCATTTTTTTATCATGTCTAAATCAGCCAAATAAATTTCCTACACATCTATTCTATATATGTAGACAATGTGCAGAGGATTTCCATTTTTTTATTTTTTTTTGAATTTTTTATGCTAGTTTGAATTCTGGTCAAACCTACCTTTGACCAACATTTAAACAAATTGAAAACATGAAAATGAAAAAGTAAGCATGGATCATTCTTAGTCACTCCTAAATGAAGCCATTTCCAATGTTTTGTTCATTTCCATGTCCCAAAGTTGGTACCACCTCTCTTCACCCTTGACTTCGTATGACGATGTTCGAGATATGACATTAGGTACATGATTCTTTCATTCCTATGTATATAGATCATGTTTATCAACTTCAATAGTTAGTAAATGACATTATAAGACAATGTGCAGAGGATTTCCATTTTTAAAAAAAAATTATGCTAGTTTGAATTCTGGTCAAACCTACCTTTGACCAACATTTAAACAAATTTAAAACATGAAAATGAAAAAGTAAGCATGGATCCTTCTTAGTCACTCCTAAATGAAGCCATTTCCAAAGTTTTGTTCATTTCCATGTCCCAAAGTTGGTACCACCTCTCTTCACCCTTGACTTCGTACGACGATGTTCGAGATATAGGTACATGATTCTTTCGTTTCTATGTATATAGATCATGTTTATCAACTTCAATAGTTAGTAAATGACATTATAATACAATGTGTAGAGGATTTCCAGTGTTTTTGATTTTTTTTGAATTTTTTATGCTAGTTTGAATTCTGGTCAAACCTACCTTTGACCAACATTTAAACATATTGGTCAAAGTGAAAATTATAATATAAGCTCGGATCTGTGTTCCTCACTCGAAAATGAAGCTATTAAAATTTGCACATTTCAAAATACACCGTTGACTGCCCCCAAACCACGTTGACATGCCAAAACCCCTCAAAATCCCTCAAAACCATGTTTGTTGACCATCTAACCCTATTGAACAATTCCAACCGTCCATCTAACCCTACCGAGCCGGCCCGTCCGTTCGATTTGTTCTCAGAGAAGGATACCTAGCCGATCCATGGCTCCCTCTGTTTGCAGCGTGAACCGTCCATGCGGTTAACGACAGTCGTCCGATCTGGCCTTCTAGAAGGACTCCCGAACGATCTGCGCAGGCGCCGTCTTTCAACGTGATTGGCTTAAAAAAATTTCCCTCACCGCTGGGCAGGAGACACCGGATGGTCTATTGGGCCAAATCCAACGGGCCTGTCTAGCTTGCGCATGCCTGCTCGCCACCGGGCCTGTCGCCTCTGCACCCTGCACCTGTCTAGGCCTGCCATGCATGCGCCATGCAGCTCGCTCGCAGTGATTCAGCCTTCCCAATCGACTCAGCATCGCATCGTCTAAGTTTAGCCCCTGCTTTGCACCATCGACTCAGTTTTTCCATCGTCTCAGTTCATCCCGCGTGCCCACGCATACACACGCGCATCAACTGCCAAAGGATTCTCACAAGCACCACGATGCCTCGTCTACTGCCAACGTATACACACGCGCACCACGATACCTCGTCCACTGCCAACGGATACACACGCGCACCGGATACACACGCGCACCGGACGACTTGTCTTCGTGTCTTTAAAAGGGGGTGCCTCTCTTCCTCTCCCACACACAATCACCGAGCGAGCCAAGCCTCTCTTCCTCTCCCTCTCCCTCTCCACTGCACCTTCCACCGTCCGTGCACCGAGCCAAGATGCAGTACACCGGACCTACCTTCCGCCGTCCGCGCACCCTGCCGCAGCGGCAGTACCCGGCGGGCGTCCTCGCCGAGAATACCCTCCATGTGTGGGCCAAGTCCAGGTGGAGGGGCGAGAAGGAGCTGCTCAAATACTTCCTCGACGAGGGCTTCTCCCACCTCCCACGGGGCTCACCCGTCATGTACCACATCAACGAGTCTCGTGATGGCGTAGCCCTGAAGCTGCTCACGGTCACCTTCTCCAACTGGTTCGACGCGTACGCCCTCCTCGGCGAGGTCTATTGGTGCAGCTGCGAGTCCATCTTCTTCACCACCAACAACATCTTCACCGACTACGAGTCCATCTTCTTCTCCGGGAGTCATCAGCACTTCCTCCCATACAACAAGTGAAGACGTTGGTGAAGACGATGGTGCGGCCAAGGAGGTGATGAGGCCAAGGAGCTGATGCGGCCAAGGAGTGTTTCAAGCCGTCATGTTTTTTTTAGCATTTTCTATTTTTTTTGTTCCTATGTCTTTCCGTGTCTTCATGTCGTGTCCTTGGACTAATTATCTATATGTGTACCGGTTAACTACCCTATCGTATTTATCTAAGTTTTATTGCGTGATGATCTTGCATCTCAAGTTATTATGCCTTATTTTTGCTTGCGCTCATGGATCATCACATGCTCCACGTACACAAACATTGAGTACAATTGTATATATTTTCTAAAACGAAATGTATACACGGCCAGCAGGTCACAACTCCACGTGCACAAACATTGAGTACACTTGTTTTTCTGTAAAACCCTAAACCAATGGATTGATTAACTATAGCTAACAATGTTCCCGTTCCTTCTCAACATCTTTCCATCTGCCCCACTGGTTACTAGAGAAGTCCTTAATGCTACCAAACCAAGCGGTCTAGGGTTCGAGTCCCTAGTCGCACCCATTTTTGTTTTCGTTTTTTTCACTTTTTCATCGTTCCCTTAATTTGCATCAAGGAAGAGGCCAGCTGAAATATGATAAATTACTTAACTTACAGCTTTGAAATTCATCCCAAATTCAAGGTTACAAGTTCATACTATTTTAAGGTTACAAATTCATACCTTTCCATTCAATGTCAACATTACACCTAGTGCGATTACAATCCCAAATACAACTGCCCAAATATAATTGCAATCTGTGATTGATCTTCCAGCTTACTAATCTTCTGGTGCACCCTCCTTGGCTCTATAGCACCTCCCGACATGCTCTGCCTCCGCCCTCCATCTCTTCTACAGTAGCTCGCGCCGGCCGATGCAATCTGTGGCATGATGGGCAACCATTCTTCGTGCTCATCTAGCAGCTCATTAATCAGCGCCTGGGCCAGAACATTGACCCAAAGAAAGAAGCATTTTATCTGCAAGCACATACCAAAAAATATCTACAAGCATTTTATCTTTGCTCAAATATCCCGACCATAAAAATAGTGAAATTGCCCTGGTTCTTACCCCCTTCTCGCTGCACACGTAGAACAGACGATTGGTGTTCTTCGGTGTGCGCGAGATCCTCCGATCAACGGCCGCCCGACACCGCAGACAGAGCAAGATCGGCATCTCCATGCGCGTCGGAACGTTGAACCGCGAGGTGGCTCGGGAGCTAGAAGAAGACATGGACCACGGAGTAGAAGAGGATCTGAACGCCGCCGCGCACAACCCCTCTGGCTCTAACAGAGAGCTGCGCCCTCCACAGCTCCCGTCGGCGGAGGCGCTCCCCGTCGGCGGCGCCCTCTCGGTCGCCGCTCTCGGCTTGTAGCTACCAAAATGGGTCGCCCCTCCCACCTCTGCGCGTGTCCGCCTCCCGCTCACCCGCTCGGACCGATGCGAGATTCAATTTTGCTCAGAGATGCAAGCTCCGGCGGGGCGTTCCGGCGCTTTTAAATAAAACAGAGCAACGGTAGAATAGTGGGTCCCACGGCTCTCCGCCTGGCCCACCTTGTAAATAAAACAGAGCAAGCAACGGTCACCTTTTCAAATGCCTCTCCGCCTGACCCCACCTGAAACGGCAGAGTCAAGGGTGTTGACCTGACGAAAACGGTAGATTCACGGAATGAGTTGCTGCACACAGAATAGGGGCAAAACTGAGCACCATTCAGGTCTAGTGGCAAAAATGAGTTCAACATGACCTCTAGTGGCAAAGGAATAATTATCCCCATGTGTTATGTCTGCGGACTTCCAAGCGCATGGATGAACAGTCATGTATGTTTTGTTCATTTTACTTGAAATTTCGCATTTGAATCTTCGGTAAATCTTCTTGTCTTGTAAGCCAAAATCTTGCTTTATTTTCTTCCATATCTTGAATTTTAATCCTCCAAGTCGGGTCCGGTTGAAACAGACCTCGATCGATCATTAGGTCAATGGAGTAGTGAGCTGGGCCACTTAATTAGACCTTTCGGACTCTTGAGGACACCGCATACTGGGCCATTCTGACTCTCGAGGAAACCGAGGCGCTGTGCGCCTCCAGCTACCCATGCCCCCGGGCTACCGGCTGCCTGCCGAGTGGATGCTGAGTGGTGGAGGGGTTCTTGTCCCTCCTATTCCTCAAGGTTCCGCTCGCCAGGCGGCCATCACGAACCACTTCTACCTCGAGCTCACGCCGGAGTAGTGGATGGATCCCGATTGGGATCCCGACAACTACGAAACCTAGATTGCCTTCTTCGCTAACCGACAGGAAAGTGAGCTCGTCAGGTATGAGGGTATTGGCCCGTCCCGGTGAACCACAACGAAGCTGGCCACCGTCTGTAGTGGGCGAATCATACTATCGTCGGCGTGATGCGCTACATCGCCGGGGAAGATCATCCTTGCCTGTAGTGCCCGCACTTTGACCCTCCACAGAGCCATAAGAAGGGTGGCGATGGTGAAGGTCGCAGTCATAGCGGCGGCGTCATCTAGGCCTCACAAACAGAGGCCGAGGCTCGCGAGGATGGGAAATTATTAAATTAGCTCCGCTATGGATGCCGTCGTTTGTGCCTACGAGCGCAGAAGCTGCATAATCAGAAGGGAAAAATTATGAATATACTACGAACCAACTAAAACAGTTGCAATCATGCTATCACTATAGGAAACAGGGAATAGGCCGACGGCCATACCCTGTCGGCGTAGGCTACGCCGACGGTAGCCGTCGGCGTAACGGTGTCGGCCTACGTCCCCATAGACGTATACTAAAAGCCCGTCGGCGTTTCTAACCCCGTCGGCATATCTAACCCCGTCGGCGTACGTGGTAGGCCGACGGCTATACGATACCGTCGGTGTACACGTCGTCGACATAGCCTCTGTGGGTCCCACTTGCACCAGCTAACAGCCGTTAACGGCAGGTGATGTACGCCGACGGCAATGCCGTCGGCCTACGGTGCCACGTGTTGCCCCATGCAACGTCCACGCTGGCCATAGCTGGCCCGCGTAGAAGTATATGCCGACGGCCACCCTAGTTGTACGCCGACGGCCACCCCGTCGGCCCAGACCAAACCGTGCCATATGGTCATCAGCTACGCCGACAGCAATGCCGTCGGCGTTAGCTCTGTCCAGTTTTTTTTTTATTTTTGTTTGTTTCTTCCCTGCATATTTTAGATTCCCACAAACAATTCACATATTAAATTCCCACAAACAACACATGCACATGGACACAAACATATAAGATCATCCATACATAGGTACATCATCATCCACACATAGATAAGTACATCATCATCCACACATAGGTACATCTCTAAGTGCATCCTAACACATGCACATCCCTACATCTCCGGGGAGCTGCTCGAGAGACCCATGTCTCCCCGCGCGAAGAAAGGCGAAGCTTGACGTCGAGTAGCCGCCGTCGAAACAGCACCGGAAGAAGGAGAAGTACCGCCATGACCACCATCACCATCGGTAGAAGGAGAAGCACCACCACCCTCAGCACGATGGAAAGAAGGAGAATCACCGCCACCGCCACCACCACCACCACCACCAGCGGAAGCACCAGGAGAAGCACGGCTGGTATGAACCGGTGTCATCGCGCGCGAGATAGTCCGCGAGGCATCAGGACGACCAAAGTGTGTATTGCCGGAGCATCCCGGTCCCTACATGTTTGAGGCAGAGTTAGCAACCACCAAGGCACAGGTTTGGTTTGTTGTAACAACCGGTTTGGCAAATAACTTACCGGGGTCCTGAGTAGAAGGTCAAAGCATATTCGTCCTTTGATGGGAAGATTGGCTGCGGCCCTGGCCTAGGTGGCCGTGGCGGTAGAGTGGCTCGCTCTCCAGTGCCATAAAACCTCTCCAAAAGCTGCAAGATTGTTTAGATGTGAGGCATTGCAGAAATAAAGATTCAAACTAGGGAATGCGAGACTTGTCATATTTTGCAAAAATAAAGGTGGAAACTTACATCATCGCGTAACTCTGCCCACTTCTCGTAGGCCTCTCGGGTCTGGGACCACGTCTCGAGTGTCACCAAGTGTTCCGCAAAAGAGGCCTTGTAGGCCACGTCCAAAACAGGCTACAATTTCAAAAACAATAAATCTCGTCAACTTAGCCACTCACCAACGATTTTCGGAAATATGATGGAAATGAGAAAAACTTACATCATCGTTCGCTCGGGAAGGCCGTCGAGGCGGGATAGCGGGGTCGTCGGCGGTGAGGGTAGCCTTGATCTGCGTGAGGCTCAAAGCAGGAGTTCGCGGGATCACCCTATCGAGAATCTTGAAACGGCCGCGCCCCGCCACGACCACCGCTCTCTCGTCGGTCTCCTCTGCTCTAGGATCTTCCACCTCCGGATGAAAACCAGTGAACGCCTCGAGGTAGTTAGCACCATCCTCCTTGTCAGTGTCATAGAACTCTAGAAGCGAGGGCTGAGGCTGGGACATATCAGGCTTCTTCTGCTTCATCCTCTCCCATACTTCATAGTCAGAACAAGGCCTCTCTAGATGTCTCTCCTGCATGGCCAAAAAATGTTATGCGTATCAAGTAGGACCACGAAGGGAAATAAATACAGATTGTTCCATGTATGAATGTATACCATATGGGCCTTGAAGCGACCATGGTTGCGGTTTCCTGCACAGTGTGTCCCCCCGGAGCCACGGTTTGCCTTGTTCCGCTCGCTCAAGGCGTTGAACTCGGCGTCTTCCCCACGCCACCTCGCCGACAACGCCAGCCATGTGTCCTCCTTACCATCGGCCCACGTGGGCATAAACTGAAAAAACAATACTCATTTGAAGAATGGATAATGCAATTAGCAACAACATACAATCTGATTGACAATTTACTTACCCCGGCATAATCTTCCTCGGTGATCTTTGGTTGGGCCTTCACATTCAAATGCTTCGGCGCCCTCTTTCCCAACTTCTCGGAGCTGTATGGACTAGTGGTGGTATGCTTCTAATTGTAAAACTGCTGCCGTGTCAACCTCTGACAAGCCCCCCGCAAAGTCTTGTCCGCCTTCTCCTGGTCCTCCGGAAGCACCCTATAGAATCTCTGTAATCATACATAAAAAATATTGTGAGGCTCATAAGTTAGCATGGTGGGGTCATCAACTATGAACGAAACTCGAAAACTTTGCCTTACCCAAAACTTGGTGATCACGGCTTCAGAAGCTTTCCCAGCATAGCCCGAGTTTTCGGCGGCCTCATAGTGCGTCCAACTAGTGGCTAGGTTCATCTCGCCGTTGGGGACGGGAGTGTAAAAGCCTGGCCAAAATTTCCTAATCAGAGCTCCAACCAAGGTGTTAGGCGCACGGGTACCTGGAGGAAATGTCCAGTTGCTGCACAATAGTAAAACATTAGTACATGCCAAATTGTTATTACCAAAATGAAATTACATGTTCAAAATTAGTATAGCCACTTACTCAATGCCGTTAGGCGTAATGATGGGTTTCTCCTCCTCAGAGCAGGTTCGTCCACTGGGACACCCGATTCCCCACGAATCTTTGGCTTCTTCGGCCGCGTCGACGGCCCCGACTCCTGGTCTCGGGGCTCCCCCTCCATGTCTCGAGACTCCCCCTCCTGCTCTCGAGAATCAAAGTCTTGGTCTCGAGACCCCCCCTCCTGGTATCGAGACTCCCACTCCAAGTCTCGAGACTCCTCCTCCAAGTATCGAGACTCTTCCTCCTCGTCAGGAGACTCCGAGTAAGCAGACTCGAAAGCCATGTCGCTAGAAGTGGAGGGTAGGTCACTCAGAAGGCGTAAACCTCGTACTCCACCTCGTCCTCGTCCTCCACCTTGTCATGCGCCCCGTCCTGCCCTCGGGGGAAGTCCGCCTCCTCCCTCACCTCGTCCTGTACCTCGTCTTGCCCTCGGGGGAAGTCTGCCTCCTCCCTCACCTCGTCCTGGCCTCGGAGGAAGTCCACCTCCTCCTCCCTCACCTCGTCCTCCTCCTCCTGCATTGTCGTCATTGTAACGCAAGTTGGGAATGGGTGCTCTTCCACTTTTGGTAACCTTCTTCTGCTTCAAACACTTAAGGATAGAGGACGGTGATTCCTTGCGTTGGCTCATATTGGTCAATCACCTACATTGAGAAGAGGTAAACAATTTAGTCAAGCATAATAAAAATACTAAGCATAATAAAGATATTAAACATAAATACAAAGCATAATAAAGATACTAAGCATAAATACTAAGCATAATAAAGATACTAAGCATAATAAATATACTAAGCATAAATACTAAGCATAATAAATATACTAAGCATAAATACTAAGAATAATAAAGATACTAAGCATAATAAAGATACTTAGCATAGTCGAGGCATAAAAGAGATAAAAGACCCTCACCACTCATCATCATCACTCTCATGTGTATGTCTTGGGTTCTCATCAGCACTATCAACATCACTATCACGTGAGAAGTAAGTTGGAGGTTCATCGCAGGGTGGAGGCTCATCGTTGCCATTGTCCGAATATAACTTGGTGAGCATATTAATGTCCTTTATATTCGTGACTACCTCACCACGAGTATGTGCATTGTTCTCGAGGTTCTCAAGATCTTGTAAGTCAAAGTCCCCAAAGTTCTCTTGTTCTTGATAGAAAACTCCCTCGTATGTTTTAGGGTCAATGTTGTTGTAATCATCGTCGGAGGGCATGGGTAGCTTACCACGTGGCGACACCTAGAACACGACTTCCCAGCCCTTGAGTTCCTCTTTCTGACATGGGTAGGGTAAATAATAAACTTGTTTGGCTTGGTGGGACACAATAAAGACATCGGATCCACTATAGGTGGTTGAAGGCCTAACTTCAACTAACCCAATGGAAGGGGTACTTCTGTATCCACCGCGTGGGTCGAACCAGTGGCATTTGAACACAACAAGCTTGAGTTCTAGGGGTGTATTATTGAACGTCAGCTGGTATACGTTTTGTAACCTTCCATAGTAATCAAAGTCATCGGCTCCTCTGGTGAAGACCCCGGTATTTACAGTTTTTGCATTTGGCCGACGGTTCTGGTAAGACTCTGTATGGAATCGATAACCATTCACATCATACTTCTCATACATCTCGACTTTACGGTTACAACCCTGGGAGACACATCTCAACTCATCCGACATCTCAATGTTGGGATCGTCTCCCTACAAGTTGCGTACAAATTGTGCATTAGTTACGTGTAATAAGAGGGACAAGTCACGGATTGCCAGGTAAGAGGGACAGGTTATAAATTACCTTTTCATAGAACCAAGACATGAAATTTTTCTTTCCAGGGGCACCCACTTTCAGAAGGGTTTCCAACTCCGCGTCATCGGGATCCGTCGTTCCCGACCACATTTCATCCGTGAATTGGCTAAAAGGAGAAAATACGTATTAGATCGAAACCGAGTTACTAGTTGCAAATGAATTTGTTCACCATTTTACCTAAGGAAACTAGGCACTTGATTTTCTTCCTCCTCTTCATTCTCACCGCGGACCACTTCCTTCATGTTCATAAGCACATAGAGCATTATGCAATCCTTCTCTTCCTTTTTCAAGGTATAACTTTTTGCGCCACCGGCCTTGCCACCGGGACAGTGGAAGAGGAGGAGCACGGCGGGAGGATGAGGGGGAGAGGTCGGCAGTGGTGGTTCGGGGGGAGGGAGGGCACGGCAGCGGGGTAGCGGTGGAGAGGCGGCAACTATACACGGGCGCGCGCAGCTAGGATCGAGAGAGGAGAGGCTCGGGAGAGATGGGTGGTAAGGGAGGTACCTCACCGGCGGGCAAGGCCTTATCCACTTGAGTCTGGGCCGACGGCAAGGCCGTCGGCGTAGACAGAGAGTTTTTTTATTAGATGCAAGTTTTTTTATTAGGTTTGTTTAGGTCATAATTAGATGAACTAAAAATTATAAAAAAACATTTTTTATTAAACTTCTAAAAAATATAATATTAAACTTCTATCTATACTTTTTTGTGTAGTTATATTATGCAAGTTTTGGAGACATCCTTGTGCTCCGGTGCTAGTTTCCCAGGTAAAAACCCTACACCAAACCCTAATTGCGTGCACCGTAGACGGGAGCTAGGTTTTCCATCTAGGGGCAATCCACCACCCTGGTGCATGTATGCTAGGGCCACACGCATGTTCCCGTGGCATCCCGGCACTCGGGCGGTCCTTTTTCGATGAAACCCTAATCCGAGGGACCCGCGGGTCTACCCCCATCGAATTCTCTATACGAGGGTTGAACAACACACTCTCTCGGTGGTTTAGGTTTGTTTAGGTCATATCTACATGGAAAACCAAGGATAGGCCCAAGTTTCCACCGGTCTACCCTCGTTTGACCCGCGGCGGGAGCCTACTCCTACATGTCCAGCACACTCTAAGTGTTATCACATGCAACATGGACGGTCACACCCGGGAGCTAGGTTTTACATCTAGGGGCAATCCACCACCCTTGTGCATGTATGCTAGGGCCACACACATGTTCCCGTGGCATCCCGGCACTCGGACGGTCCTTTTCCGATGAAACCCTAATCCGAGGGACCCGCGGGTCTACCCCCGTAGCATTCTTCTTACGAGGGTTGAACAACACACTCTCACGGTGGTTTAGGTATGTTTAGGTCATATCTACATGGAAAACCAAGGATAGGCCCAAGGTTCCACCGGTCTACCCTCGTTTGACCCGTGGCGGGAGCCTACTCCTACATGTCCAGTACACTTCTCTAAGTGTTATCGCATGCAACGTGGACGGTCACACCCGGGAGCTAGGTTTCCCATCTAGGGGAAATCCACCACCCTTGTGCATGTATGCTAGGGCCACACGCATGTTCCTGTGGCATCCCGGCACTCGGGCGGTCCTTTTCCGACGAAACCCTAATCCGAGGGACCCACGGGTCTACCCCCGTAGCATTCTCCGTACGAGGGTTGAACAACACACTCTCTCGGTGGTTTAGGTTTGTTTAGGTCATATCTACATGGAAAACCAAGGATAGGCCCAAGGTTCCACCGGTCTACGCTCGTTTGACCCGCGGCGGGAGCCTACTCCTACATGTCCTGCACACTTCTCTAAGTGTTATCGCATGCAACGTGGACGGTCACACCCGGGAGCTAGGTTTTCCATCTAGGGGAAATCCACCACCCTTGTGCATGTATGCTAGGGCCACACGCATGTTCCCGTGGCATCCCGGCACTCGGGAGGTCCTTTTCCGACGAAACCCTAATCCGAGGGACCCGTGGGTCTACCCCCGTAGCATTCTCCATACAATGGTTGAACAACACACTCTCTCAGTGGTTTAGGTTTGTTTAGGTCATATCTACATGGAAAACCAAGGATAGGCCCATGGTTCCACCATTGGACCCGCGACGGGAGCATACTCCTACATGTCCAGCACACTTCTCTAAGTGTTATGGCATGCAACGTGGACGGTCACACCCGGGAGCTAGGTTTTCCATCTAGGGGCAATCCACCACCCTTGTGCATGTATGCTAGGGCCACACGCATGTTCCCGTGGCATCCCGGCACTCGGGCGGTCCTTTTCCGACGAAATCCTAATCCGAGTGACTCGCGGGTCTACCCCCGTAGCATTCTCCGTACGAGGGTTGAACAACACACTCTCTCGGTGGTTTAGGTTTATTTAGGTCATATCTACATGGAAAACCAAGGATAGGCCCATGGTTCCACCGTTTGACCCGTGGCGGGAGCATACTCGTACATGTCCAGCACACTTCTCTAAGTGTTATCGCATGCAACGTGGACGGTCACACCCGGGAGCTAGGTTTTCCATCTAGGGGCGATCCACAACCCTTGTGCATGTATGCTAGGGCCACACGCATGTTCCCGTGGCATCCCGGCACTCGGGCGGTCGTTTTCCGACGAAACCCTAATCCGAGGGACCCGCGGGTCTACCCCCATAGAATTCTCCGTACGAGGGTTGAACAACACACTCTCTGGGTGGTTTAGGTTTGTTTAGGTCATATCTACATGGAAAACCAAGGATAGGCCCAAGGTTCCACCGTTTGACCCGCGGCGGGAGCATACTCCTACATGTCCAGCACACTTCTCTAAGTGTTATCGCATGCAACGTTGACGGTCACACCCGGGAGCTAGGTTTTCCATCTAGGCGCAATCCATCACCCTTGTGCATGTATGCTAGGGCCACACACATGTTCCCGTGGCATTTCGGCACTCGGGCAGTCCTTTTCTGACGAAACCCTAATCGGAGGAACCCGCGGGTCTACCCCCGTAGCATTCTCCGTACGAGGGTTGAACAACGCACTCTCTTGGTGGTTTAGGTTTGTTTAGGTCATATCTACATGGAAAACCAAGGATAGGCCCATGGTTCCACCGTTTTACCCGCGACGGGAGCATACTCCTACATGTCCAGCACACTTCTCTAAGTGTTATCGCATGCAACGTGGACGGTCACACCCGGGAGCTAGGTTTTCCATCTAGGGCAATCCATCACCCTTGTGCATGTATGCTAGGGCCACACGCATGTTCCCGTGGTCCCGGCACTCGGGCGGTTCTTTTCCGACGAAACCCTAATCCGAGGGACCCGCGGGTCTACCCCCGTAGCATTCTCCGTACGAGGGTTGAACAACGCACTCTCTTGGTGGTTTAGGTTTTTTAGGTCATATCTACATGGAAAACCAAGGATAGGCCGAAGGTTCCACCGTTTGACCCGCGACGGGAGCATACTCCTACATGTCCAGCACACTTCTCTAAGTGTTATCGCATGCAACGTGGACGGTCACACCCGGGAGCTAGGTTTTCAATCTAGGGGCAATCCATCACCGTTGTGCATGTATGCTAGGGCCACACGCATGTTCCCGTGGCATCCCAGCACTCGGGCGGTCCTTTTCCGACGAAACCCTAATCCGAGGGACCCGTGGGTCTACCCCCGTAGCATTCTCCATACAATGGTTGAACAACACACTCTCTCAGTGGTTTAGGTTTGTTTAGGTCATATCTACATGGAAAACCAAGGATAGGCCCATGGTTCCACCATTGGACCCGCGACGGGAGCATACTCCTACATGTCCAGCACACTTCTCTAAGTGTTATGGCATGCAACGTGGACGGTCACACCCGGGAGCTAGGTTTTCCATCTAGGGGCAATCCACCACCCTTGTGCATGTATGCTAGGGCCACACGCATGTTCCCGTGGCATCCCGGCACTCGGGCGGTCCTTTTCCGACGAAATACTAATCCGAGTGACTCGCGGGTCTACCCCCGTAGCATTCTCCGTACGAGGGTTGAACAACACACTCTCTCGGTGGTTTAGGTTTATTTAGGTCATATCTACATGGAAAACCAAGGATAGGCCCATGGTTCCACCGTTTGACCCGTGGCGGGAGCATACTCGTACATGTCCAGCACACTTCTCTAAGTGTTATCGCATGCAACGTGGACGGTCACACCCGGGAGCTAGGTTTTCCATCTAGGGGCGATCCACAACCCTTGTGCATGTATGCTAGGGCCACACGCATGTTCCCGTGGCATCCTGGCACTCGGGCGGTCCTTTTCCGACGAAACCCTAATCCGAGGGACCCGCGGGTCTACCCCCATAGCATTCTCCGTACGAGGGTTGAACAACACACTCTCTGGGTGGTTTAGGTTTGTTTAGGTCATATCTACATGGAAAACCAAGGATAGGCCCAAGGTTCCACCGTTTGACCCGCGGCGGGAGCATACTCCTACATGTCCAGCACACTTCTCTAAGTGTTATCGCATGCAACGTTGACGGTCACACCCGGGAGCTAGGTTTTCCATCTAGGCGCAATCCATCACCCTTGTGCATGTATGCTAGGGCCACACACATGTTCCCGTGGCATTTCGGCACTCGGGCAGTCCTTTTCTGACGAAACCCTAATCCGAGGAACCCGCGGGTCTACCCCCGTAGCATTCTCCGTACGAGGGTTGAACAACGCACTCTCTTGGTGGTTTAGGTTTGTTTAGGTCATATCTACATGGAAAACCAAGGATAGGCCCATGGTTCCACCGTTTTACCCGCGACGGGAGCATACTCCTACATGTCCAGCACACTTCTCTAAGTGTTATGGCATGCAACGTGGACGGTCACACCCGGGAGCTAGGTTTTCCATCTAGGGCAATCCATCACCCTTGTGCATGTATGCTAGGGCCACACGCATGTTCCCGTGGTCCCGGCACTCGGGCGGTTCTTTTCCGACGAAACCCTAATCCGAGGGACCCGCGGGTCTACCCCCGTAGCATTCTCCGTACGAGGGTTGAACAACGCACTCTCTTGGTGGTTTAGGTTTTTTAGGTCATATCTACATGGAAAACCAAGGATAGGCCGAAGGTTCCACCGTTTGACCCGCGGCGGGAGCATACTCCTACATGTCCAGCACACTTCTCTAAGTGTTATCGCATGCAACGTGGACGGTCACACCCGGGAGCTAGGTTTTCCATCTAGGGGCAATCCATCACCGTTGTGCATGTATGCTAGGGCCACACGCATGTTCCCGTGGCATCCCGGCACTCGGGCGGTCCTTTTTCCGACGAAACCCTAATCCGAGGGACCCGCGGGTCTACCCCCGTAGCATTCTCCGTACGAGGGTTGAACAACTCACTCTCTCAGTGGTTTAGGTTTGTTTAGTCCATATCTACATGGAAAACCAAGGATAGGCCCAAGGTTCCACCGGTCTACCCTCGTTTGACCCACGGCGGGAGCCTACTCCTACATGTCCAGCACACTTCTCTAAGTGTTATCGCATGCAACGTAGACGATCACACCCGGGAGATAGGTTTTCCATCTAGGGGCAATCCACCACCCTTGTGCATGTATGCTAGGGCCACACGCATGTTCCCGTGGCATCCCGACACTCGGGCGGTCCTTTTCTGACGAAACCCTAATCCGAGGGACCCGCGGGTCTATCCCCGTAGCATTATCCGTACGAGGGTTGAACAACACACTCTCTCGGTGGTTTAGGTTTGTTTAGGTGATATCTACATGGAAAACCAAGGATAGGCCCATGGTTCCACCATTTGACCCGCGGCGGGAGCATACTCCTACATGTCTAGCACACTTCTCTAAGTGTTATCGCATGCAACGTGGACGGTCACACCCGGGAGTTAGGTTTTCCATCTAGGGGCAATCCACCACCCTTGTGCATGTATGCTAGGGCCACACGCATGTTCCCGTGGCATCCGGCACTCGGGCGGTCCTTTTCCGACGAAATCCTAATCCGAGGGACTCGCGGGTCTACCCCCGTTGCATTCTCCGTACGAGGGTTGAACAACACACTCTCTCGGTGGTTTAGGTTTATTTAGGTCATATCTACATGGAAAACCAAGGATAGGCCCATGGTTCCACCGTTTGACCCGCGGCGGGAGCATACTCCTACATGTCCAGCACACTTCTCTAAGTGTTATCGCATGCAACGTGGACGGTCACACCCGGGAGCTAGGTTTTCCATCTAGGGGCAATCCACCACCCTTGTGCATGTATGCTAGGGCCACACGCATGTTCCCGTGGCATCCCGGCACTCGGGCGGTCCTTTTCTGACGAAACCCTAATCCGAGGGACCCGCGGGTCTACCCCCATAGCATTCTCCGTACGAGGGTTGAACAACACACTCTCTTGGTGGTTTAGGTTTGTTTAGGTCATATCTACATGGAAAACCAAGGATAGGCCCATGGTTCCACCGTTTGACCCGCGGCGGGAGCATACTCGTACATGTCCAGCACACTTCTCTAAGTGTTATCGCATGCAACGTGGACGGTCACACCCGGGAGCTAGGTTTTCCATCTAGGGGCAATCGACCACCCTTGTGCATGTATGCTAGGGCCACACACATGTTCCCGTGGCATCCCGGCACTCGGGCGGTCCTTTTCCGACGAAACCCTAATCCGAGGGACCCGCGGGTCTACCCCCGTAGCATTCTCCATACAAGGGTTGAACAACACACTCTCTCGTTGGTTTAGGTTTGTTTAGGTGATATCTACATGGAAAACCAAGGATAGGCCCATGGTTCCACCATTTGACCCGCGGCGGGAGCATACTCCTACATGTCCAGCACACTTCTCTAAGTGTTATCGCATGCAACATGGACGGTCACACCCGGGAGCTAGGTTTTCCATCTAGGGGCAATCCACCACCCTTGTGCATGTATGCTAGGGCCACACGCATGTTCCCGTGGCATCCCGGCACTCGGGCGGTCCTTTTCCGACGAAACCCTAATCTGAGGGACTCGCGGGTCTACCCCCGTAGCATTCTCCGTACGAGGGTTGAACAACACACTCTCTCGGTGGTTTAGGTTTGTTTAGGTGATATCTACATGGAAAACCAAGGATAGGCCCATGGTTCCACCATTTGACCCGCGGCGGGAGCATACTCCTACATGTCTAGCACACTTCTCTAAGTGTTATCGCATGCAACGTGGACGGTCACACCCGGGAGCTAGGTTTTCCATCTAGGGGCAATCCACCACCCTTGTGCATGTATGCTAGGGCCACACGCATGTTCCCGTGGCATCCGGCACTCGGGCGGTCCTTTTCCGACGAAATCCTAATCCGAGGGACTCGCGGGTCTACCCCCGTTGCATTCTCCGTACGAGGGTTGAACAACACTCTCTCTCGGTGGTTTAGGTTTATTTAGGTCATATCTACATGGAAAACCAAGGATAGGCCCATGGTTCCACCGTTTGACCAGCGGCGGGAGCATACTCCTACATGTCCAGCACACTTCTCTAAGTGTTATCGCATGCAACGTGGACGGTCACACCCGGGAGCTACGTTTTCCATCTAGGGGCAATCCACCACCCTTGTGCATGTATGCTAGGGCCACACGCATGTTCCCGTGGCATCCCGGCACTCGGGCGGTCCTTTTCTGACGAAACCCTAATCCGAGGGACCCGCGGGTCTACCCCCATAGCATTCTCCGTACGAGGGTTGAACAACACACTCTCTTGGTGGTTTAGGTTTGTTTAGGTCATATCTACATGGAAAACCAAGGATAGGCCCATGGTTCCACCGTTTGACCCGCGGCGGGAGCATACTCGTACATGTCCAGCACACTTCTCTAAGTGTTATCGCATGCAACGTGGACGGTCACACCCGGGAGCTAGGTTTTCCATCTAGGGGCAATCGACCACCCTTGTGCATGTATGCTAGGGCCACACACATGTTCCCGTGGCATCCCGGCACTCGGGCGGTCCTTTTCCGACGAAACCCTAATCCGAGGGACCCGCGGGTCTACCCCCGTAGCATTCTCCATACAAGGGTTGAACAACACACTCTCTCGGTGGTTTAGGTTTGTTTAGGTGATATCTACATGGAAAACCAAGGATAGGCCCATGGTTCCACCATTTGACCCGCGGCGGGAGCATACTCCTACATGTCCAGCACACTTCTCTAAGTGTTATCGCATGCAACATGGACGGTCACACCCGGGAGATAGGTTTTCCATCTAGGGGCAATCCACCACCCTTGTGCATGTATGCTAGGGCCACACGCATGTTCCCGTGGCATCCCGGCACTCGGGCGGTCCTTTTCCGACGAAACCCTAATCTGAGGGACTCGCGGGTCTACCCCCGTAGCATTCTCCGTACGAGGGTTGAACAACGCACTCTCTTGGTGGTTTAGGTTTATTTAGGTCATATCTACATGGAAAACCAAGGATAGTCCCATGGTTCCACCGTTTGACCCGCGGCGGGAGCATACTCCTACATGTCTAGCACACTTCTCTAAGTGTTATCGCATGCAACGTGGACGGTCACACCTGGGAGCTAGGTTTTCCATCTAGGGGCAATCCACCACCCTTGTGCATGAATGCTACGGCGACACGCAGGTTCCCGTGGCATCCCGGCACTCGGGCGGTCCCTTTCCGACGAAACCCTAATCTGAGGGACCCGCGGGTCTAACCCCATAGCATTCTCTGTACGAGAGTTGAACAACGCACTCTCTTGGTGGTTTAGTTTTGTTTAGGTCATATCTACATGGAAAACCAAGGATAGGCCCATGGTTCCACCGTTTGACCCGCGGCGGGAGCATACTCCTACATGTCCAGCACACTTCTCTAAGTGTTATCGCATGCAACGTGGACGGTCAAACCCGGGAGCTAGGTTTTCCATATAGGGGCAATCCATCACCCTTGTGCATGTATGCTAGGGCCACACGCATGTTCCCGTGGCATCCCGGCACTCAAGCGGTCCTTTTCTGGCGAAACCATAATCCGAGGGACCCGCGGGTCTACGCCCGTAGCATTCTCCGTACGAGGGTTGAACAACGCACTATCTTTGTGGTTTAGGTTTTTTTAGGTCATATCTACATGGAAAACCAAGGATAGACCCATGGTTCCACCGTTTGACCCGCGGCGGGAGCATACTCGTACATGTCCAGCACACTTCTCTAAGTGTGATCGCATGCAACGTCGACGGTCACACCCGGGAGCTAGGTTTTCCATCTAGGGGCAATCCATCACCCTTGTGCATGTATGCTAGGGCCACACGCATGTTCCCATGGCATCCCAGCACTCGGGCGGTCCTTTTCCGACGAAACCCTAATCCAAGGGACCCGGGGGTCTACCCCCATAGCATTCTCCGTACGAGGGTTGAACAACGCACTCTCTTGGTGGTTTAGGTTTTTTTTAAGTCATATCTACATGGAAAACCAAGGATAGGCCCATGGTTCCACCGTTTGACCCGCGGCGGGAGCATACTCCTACATGTCCAGCACACTTCTCTAAGTGTTATCGCATGCAACATGGACGGTCACACCCGGGAGCTAGGTTTTCCATCTAGGGGCAATCCATCACCGTTGTGCATGTATGCTAGGGCCACACGCATGTTCCCGTGGTATCTCGGCACTCGGGCGGTCCTTTTCGGACGAAACCCTAATCCGAGGGACCCGCGGGTCTACCCCCATAGCATTCTCCGTACGAGGGTTGAACAACGCACACTCTTGGTGGTTAAGGTTTGTTTAGGTCATATCTACATGGAAAACCAAGGATAGGCCCATGGTTCCACCGTTTGACCCGCGGCGGGAGCATAGTCCTACATGTCCAGCACACTTCTCTAAGTGTTATCGCATGCAACGTGGACGGTCACAGCCGGGAGCTAGGTTTTCCATCTAGGGGCTATCCATCACCCTTGTGCATGTATGCTAGGGCCACACGCATGTTTCCGTGGCATCCCGGCACTCGGGCGGTCCTTTTCCGACGAAATCCTAATCCGAGGGACCCGCGGGTCTACCCCCGTAGCATTCTCTATACGAGGGTTGAACTACGCACTCTCTTGGTGGTTTAGGTTTGTTTAGGTCATATCTACATGGAAAACCAAGGATAGGCCCATGGTTCCACCGGTCTACCCTCGTTTGATTCGCGGCGGGAGCCTACTCCTACATGTCCAGCACACTTCTATAAGTGTTATCGCAGGCAACGTGGACGGTCACAGCCGGGAGCTAGGTTTTACATCTAGGGGCAACCCACCACCCTTTTTCATGTATGCTAGGTCCACGCGCATGTTCTCGCGGCATCCCGGCACTCGGGCGGTCCTTTTCTGACGAAACCCTAATCCGAGGGACCCGCGGGTCTACCCCCGTAGCATTCTCCGTACGAGGGTTGAACAACACACTCTCTTGGTGGTTTAGGTTTGTTTAGGTCATATCTACATGGAAAACCAAGGATAGGCCCATGGTTCCACCGTTTGACCCGCGGCGGGAGCATACTCGTACATGTCCAACACACTTCTAAGTGTTATCGCATGCAACGTGGACGGTCACACCCGGGAGCTAGGTTTTCCATCTAGGGGCAATCGACCACCCTTGTGCATGTATGCTAGGGCCACACACATGTTCCCGTGGCATCCCGGCACTCGGGCGGTCCTTTTCCGACGAAACCCCAATCCGAGGGACCCGCGGGTCTACCCCCATAGCATTCTCCATACAAGGGTTGAACAACACACTCTCTCGGTGGTTTAGGTTTGTTTAGGTGATATCTACATGGAAAACCAAGGATAGCCCCATGGTTCCACCATTTGACCCGCGGCGGGAGCATACTCCTACATGTCCAGCACACTTCTCTAAGTGTTATCGCATGCAACGTGGACGGTCACACCCGGGAGCTAGGTTTTCCATCTAGGGGCAATCCACCACCCTTGTGCATGTATGCTAGGGCCACACGCATGTTCCCGTGGCATCCCGGCACTCGGGCGGTCCTTTTCCGACGAAACCCTAATCCGAGGGACTCGCGGGTCTACCCCCGTAGCATTCTCCGTACGAGGGTTGAACAACGCACTCTCTTGGTGGTTTAGGTTTATTTAGGTCATATCTACATGGAAAACCAACTATAGTCCCATGGTTCCACCGTTTGACCCGCGGCGGGAGCATACTCCTACATGTCCAGCACACTTCTCTAAGTGTTATCGCATGCAACGTGGACGGTCAAACCCGGGAGCTAGGTTTTCCATCTAGGGGCAATCCATCACCCTTGTGGATGTATGCTAGGGCCACACGCATGTTCCCGTGGCATCCCGGCACTCAGGCGGTCCTTTTCCGACGAAACCCTAATCCGAGGGACCCGCGGGTCTACGCCCGTACCATTCTCCGTACGAGGGTTGAACAACGCACTCTCTTGGTGGTTTAGGTTTGTTTAGGTAATATCTACATGGAAAACCAAGGATAGGCCCATGGTTCCACCGTTTGACCCGCGGCGGGAGCATACTCGTACATGTCCAGCACACTTCTCTAAGTGTGATCGCATGCAACGTCGACGGTCACACCCGGGAGCTAGGTTTTCCATCTAGGGGCAATCCATCACCCTTGTGCATGTATGCTAGGGCCACACGCATGTTCCCGTGGCATCCCAGCACTCGGGCGGTCCTTTTCCGACGAAACCCCAATCCGAGGGACCCGTGGGTCTACCCCCGTAGCATTCTCCGTACGAGGGGTTAACAACGCACTCTCTTGGTGGTTTAGGTTTTTTTTAGGTCATATCTACATGGAAAACCAAGGATAGGCCCATGGTTCCACCGTTTTACCCGCGGCGGGAGCATACTCCTACATGTCCAGCACACTTCTCTAAGTGTTATCGCATGCAACGTCGACGGTCACACCCGGGAGCTAGGTTTTCCATCTAGGGGCAATCCATCACCCTTGTGCATGTATGCTAGGGCCACACGCATGTTCCCGTGGCATCCCGGCACTCGGGCGGTCCTTTTCCGACGAAACCCTCATCCGAGGGACCCGCGGGTCTACCCCCGTAGCATTCTCCGTACGAGGGTTGAAGAACGCACTCTCTTGGTGGTTTAGGTTTGTTTAGGTCATATCTACATGGAAAACCAAGGATAGGCCCAAGGTTCCACCGGTCTACCCTCGTTTGATTCGCGGAGGGAGCCTACTCCTACATGTCCAGCACACTTCTATAAGTGTTATCGCATGCAACGTGGATGGTCACACCCGGGAGCTAGGTTTTACATCTAGGGGCAACCCACCACCCTTTTTCATGTATGCTAGGTCCACGCGCATGTTCTCGCGGCATCCCGGCACTCGGGCGGTCCTCTTTTGACGAAACCCTAATCCGAGGGACCCGCGGGTCTACCCCCGTAGCATTCTCCGTACGAGGGTTGAACAACGCACTCTCTTGGTGGTTTAGGTTTTTTTAGGTCATATCTACATGGAAAACCAAGGATAGGCCCAAGGTTCCACCGTTTGACCCGCAGGGGGAGCATACTCCTACATGTCCAGCACACTTCTCTAAGTGCTATCGCATGCAAGGTGGACGGTCACACCCGGGAGCTAGGTTTTCCATCTAGGGGCAATCCATCACCCTTGTGCATCTATGCTAGGGCCACACGCATGTTCCCGTGGCATCTCGGCACTCGGGCGGTCCTTTTCGGACGAAACCCTAATCCGAGGGACCCGTGGGTCTACCCCCATAGCATTCTCCGTACGAGGGTTGAACAACGCACTCTCTTGGTGGTTTAGGTTTGTTTAGGTCATATCTACATGGAAAACCAAGGATAGGCCCATGGTTCCACCGTTTGATCTGCGGCGGGAGCATACTCCTACATGTCCAGCACACTTCTCTAAGTGTATTCGCATGCAACATGGACGGTCACACCCGGGAGCTAGGTTTTCCATCTAGGCGCAATCCATCACCCTTGTGCATGTATGCTAGGGCCACACGCATGTTTCCGTGGCATCCCGGCACTCGGGCGGTCCTTTTCCGACGAAATCCTAATCCGAGGGACCCGTGGGTCTACCCCCGTAGCATTCTCCGTATGAGGGTTGAACAACGCACTCTCTTGGTGGTTTAGGTTTTTTAGGTCATATCTACATGGAAAACCAAGGATAGGCCCATGGTTCCACCGTTTGACCCGCGGCGGGAGCATACTCCTACATGTCCAGCACACTTCTCTAAGTGTTATCGCATGCAACATGGACGGTCACACCCATTAGGCTATAATTATCAATAATTTATGCCTTAGCAGTAGTGGGTTTTATAAAGTCAATTTAATTACCTTTAGGAACATTTGGGCGAAGCTAGGTTTTCTGTCTAGGGGCAATCCATCACCCTTATGCATGTATGCTAGGGCCACATGCATGTTCCCGTGGCATCCCGGCACTCGGGCGGTCCTTTTCCGACGAAACCCTAATCCGAGGGACCCGCGGGTCTATCTTCGTAGCATTCTCCGTACGAGGGTTGAACAACGCACTCTCTTGGTGGTTTAGGTTTTTTTAGGTCATATCTACATGGACAACCAAGGATAGGCCCATGGTTCCACCGTTTGACCCGCGGCGGGAGCATACTCGTACATGTCCAGCACACTTCTCTAAGTGTGATCGCATGCAACGTCGACGGTCACACCCGGGAGCTAGGTTTTCCATCTAGGGGCAATCCATCACCCTTGTGCATGTATGCTAGGGCCACACGCATGTTCCCGTGGCATCCCAGCACTCGGGCGGTCCTTTTCTGACGAAACCCTAATCCGAGGGACCCGTGGGTCTACCCCCGTAGCATTCTCCGTACGAGGGTTGAAAACGCACTCTCTTGGTGGTTTAGGTTTTTTTTAGGTCATATCTACATGGAAAACCAAGGATAGGCCCATGGTTCCACCCTTTTACCCGCGGCGGGAGCATACTCCTACATGTCCAGCACACTTCTCTAAGTGTTATCGCATGCAACATGGACGGTCACACCCGGGAGCTAGGTTTTCCATCTAGGGGCAATCCATCACCCTTGTGCATGTATGCTAGGGCCACACGCATGTTCCCGTGGCATCCCGACACTCGGGCGGTCCTTTTCCGACGAAACCCTCATCCGAGGGACCCGTGGGTCTACCCCCGTAGCATTCTCCGTACGAGGGTTGAACAACGCACTCTCTTGGTGGTTTAGGTTTGTTTAGGTCATATCTACATGGAAAACCAAGGATAGGCCCAAGGTTCCACCGGTCTACCCTCGTTTGATTCGCGGAGGGAGCCTACTCCTACATGTCCAGCACACTTCTATAAGTGTTATCGCATGCAACGTGGATGGTCACACCCGGGAGCTAGGTTTTACATCTAGGGGCAACCCACCACCCTTTTTCATGTATGCTAGGTCCACGCGCATGTTCTCGCGGCATCCCGGCACTCGGGCGGTCCTTTTTTGACGAAACCCTAATCCGAGGTACCCGCGGGTCTACCCCGTAGCATTCTCTGTACGAGGGTTGAACAACGCACTCTCTTGGTGGTTTAGGTTTTTTTAGGTCATATCTACATGGAAAACCAAGGATAGGCCCAAGGTTCCACCGTTTGACCCGCAGCGGGAGCATACTCCTACATGTCCAGCACACTTCTCTAAGTGTTATCGCATGCAAGGTGGACGGTCACACCCGGGAGCTAGGTTTTCCATCTAGGGGCAATCCATCACCCTTGTGCATCTATGCTAGGGCCACACGCATGTTCCCGTGGCATCTCGGCACTCGGGCGGTCCTTTTTGGACGAAACCCTAATCCGAGGGACCCGCGGGTCTACCCCCATAGCATTCTCCGTACGAGGGTTGAACAACGCACTCTCTTGGTGGTTTAGGTTTGTTTAGGTCATATCTACATGGAAAACCAAGGATAGGCCCATGGTTCCACCGTTTGATCCGCGGCGGGAGCATACTCCTACATGTCCAGCACACTTCTCTAAGTGTTATCGCATGCAACATGGACGGTCACACCCGGGAGCTAGGTTTTCCATCTAGGCGCAATCCATCACCCTTGTGCATGTATGCTAGGGCCACACGCATGTTTCCGTGGCATCCCGGCACTCGGGCGGTCCTTTTCCGACGAAATCCTAATCCGAGGGACCCGCGGGTCTACCCCCGTAGCATTCTCCGTACGAGGGTTGAACAACGCACTCTCTTGGTGGTTTAGGTTTTTTAGGTCATATCTACATGGAAAACCAAGGATAGGCCCATGGTTCCACCGTTTGACCCGCGGCGGGAGCATACTCCTACATGTCCAGCACACTTCTCTAAGTGTTATCGCATGCAACATGGACGGTCACACCCATTAGGCTATAATTATCAATAATTTATGCCTTAGCAGTAGTGGGTTTTATAAAGTCAATTTAATTACCTTTAGGAACATTTGGGCGAAGCTAGGTTTTCTGTCTAGGGGCAATCCATCACCCTTGTGCATGTATGCTAGGGCCACATGCATGTTCCCGTGGCATCTCGGCACTCGGGCGGTCCTTTTCCGACGAAACCCTAATCCGAGGGACCCGCGGGTCTATCTTCGTAGCATTCTCCGTACGAGGGTTGAACAACGCATTCTCTTGGTGGTTTAGGTTTTTTTAGGTCATATCTACATGGAAAACCAAGGATAGGCCCATGGTTCCACCGTTTGACCCGCGGCGGGAGCATACTCGTACATGTCCAGCACACTTCTCTAAGTGTGATCGCATGCAACGTCGACGGTCACACCCGGGAGCTAGGTTTTCCATCTAGGGGCAATCCATCACCCTTGTGCATGTATGCTAGGGCCACACGCATGTTCCCGTGGCATCCCAGCACTCGGGCGGTCCTTTTCCGACGAAACCCTAATCCGAGGGACCCGTGGGTCTACCCCCGTAGCATTCTCCGTACGAGGGTTACACAACGCACTCTCTTGGTGGTTTAGGTTTTTTTTAGGTCATATCTACATGGAAAACGAAGGATAGGCCCATGGTTCCACCGTTTGACCCGCGGCGGGAGCATACTCCTACATGTCCAGCACACTTCTCTAAGTGTTACCGCATGCAACATGGACGGTCACACCCGGGAGCTAGGTTTTCCATCTAGGGGCAATCCATCACCCTTGTGCGTGTATGCTAGGGCCACACGCATGTTCCCGTGGCATCCCGGCACTCGGGCGGTCCTTTCCGACGAAACCCTCATCCGAGGGACCCGCGGTCTACCCCCGTAGCATTCTCCGTACGAGGGTTGAACAACGCACTCTCTTGGTGGTTTAGGTTTGTTTAGGTCATATCTACATGGAAAACCAAGGATAGGCCCAAGGTTCCACCGGTCTACCCTCGTTTGATTCGCGGCGGGAGCCTACTCCTACATGTCCAGCACACTTCTATAAGTGTTATCGCATGCAACGTGTATGGTCACACCCGGGAGCTAGGTTTACATCTAGGGGCAACCCAACCACCCTTTTTTCATGTATGCTAGGTCCACGCGCATGTTCGCGGCATCCCGGCACTCGGGCGGTCCTTTTCTGACGAAAACCCTAATCCGAGGGACCCGCGGGTCTACCCCCGTAGCATTCTCCGTACGAGGGTTTGAAAACGCACTCTCTTGGTGGTTTTAGGTTTTTTAAGGTCATATCTACATGGAAAAACCAAGGATAGGCCCAAGGTTCCACCGTTTTGACCCGCAGCGGGAGCATACTCCTACATGTCCAGCACACTTTCTAAGTGTTATCGCGTGCAAGGTGGACGGTCACACACCGGGAGCTAGGTTTTCCATCTAGGGGCAATCCATCACCCTTGTGCATGTATGCTAGGGCCACACGCATGTTTCCCGTGGCATCTCGGCACTCGGGCGTCCTTTTCGGACGAAACCCTAATCCGAGGGCCCGCGGGTCCTACCCCCATAGCATTCTCCGTACGGGGTTGAACAACGCACTCTCTTGGTGGTTTTAGGTTTGTTTGGTCATATCTACATGGAAAACCAAGGATAGGCCCATGGGTTCCACCGTTGACCCGCGGCGGGAGCATACCGCGTACATGTCCAGCACACTTCTCTAAGGTGATCGCATGCAACGTCGACGGTCACACCCGGGAGCTAGGTTTTCCATCTAGGGGCAATCCATCACCCATGTATGCTAGGGCCACACCCATGTTCCCGTGGCATCCCTAGCACTCGGGCGGTCCTTTCCGACGAAACCCTAATCCGAGGGACCCGTGG